>OZ020313.1:47368055-48568055 GCA_963971305.1 Arcuatula senhousia
TACCATTGTTATTCGTCAGATGATCATTTTTCCATCGTGTTTCAGTTTGAATGTTGTCTTCCCTTGTTAACCAATTCCGGAAGTCAACATTATTTCCCATAATTCTCCAGCTAGGACGGCAAATGTCTACGTCACATCCTTTACACCGTCTACCATTTTCAAAGCCGAATGTCTCCTGTCTGCATTCAAAATGAATAAATTGTCTCGTGCATCCAACATTGCATAATGGTAAAGCTTTGCCAGGATCTACCACCGAATCAATAATATATCTTTTTGTGTATGTCAGACTAGCACTGTCAGTTATATCTAAAATAAATAAATCTGGAGATTAGTATTTCGTTTTTTTTCCCTGCATGTAAGATCATCTTTTGGTAGAATATAATCTTTTTGTTTTAAAGATTTTATTAGTAATTGTAAAAAAAATATGGCATAATTGTGTTATATATTCATATAGAACATAATGATTCCAAGCCAAGTGCAGCTAGATTTATTTATTAAAATAGGAAAATATAAGTACTACAATCTGAAGTCGTTATGAACTTAAAAAGACAAGATAAAACACAGAAATACAACTGAACAGCAATCAACAATGCGAACTGCAGTCGTTACAAGAATAAACTCAAGTGCTCCGAAAGAGTAAGCAGTTCAAAAGAAATGTATATCAAAGGACAGAACATGACGCTGCAAACCTTGCAGGAAAACACAAAATGTGATGAACCCATTTGAGTTACTTTGAATACATTCATGTACAACATACAACCGTATGAGAGAACTAAACGATATTTTAAAGCAAAATGTAATGCATGTGAAATATGTCTTATTAAACAACAATCAAAATACATAAATTATCTGTAAAATTAAAATTATTTCTCTGACATGTCTAAGAAATCTAGTATATTTTTATGGTACCAAAACTAAAATTTGAAAGTTAAAAATGTCTTACCAAAAAAGAAAAAGGCAAGTAATGCTAAAACAGTTCTAAAGCTATCCATATCTCTAGGTGATTTAGTATTCAAATATAAGTCATTCTTCAAACCAGTGATATTTATACCGTTATGTTTTATTTTTGCGGGGATGTTAATTGTTTTCATACGTCAAAGAGAACCAAAAGATACATTAGGTTAAGACAGATTTATGATCATTGTGTTATAAATAGTACTATTTTGTGTCATCTTTAAGGTCGAATAACACATTTCTGGATGACCAGTGTTTACAATGACAGTGTCAATACAATATTTGTAAACATATTTTGCTCTTCTTTCAATATTGTTTTTACCATTTGTCTTGTGGTGTAAAAAGGTAAGCTTCTTAAGGTGCTTCCCCTATTAAAAATGTTAGTAAACAACAATTATTAATACTGCGCAACATTATGAGGTAACTTAATTAAATACGATTCTAGTTTGTAAAAGTAAGATGTGAATGGCATAACTCGTTGTTTTATTAAAGTCAAGAAATTGTATTTTAAAAACTAAAGTTCAACAATTGTTCAAGATTATAGCGATTTGTACATGTATAACATGTATAATGAATGTTATGGCCCTGTCACACTATAACGTTTTAGCCAACGTGTGCCGAACAATCGAATAATTTTCTAAAACGTTGAACACGTTGGCAGTCACTGTAAAAAGTTTCTAAAATATCTAGGTGAACGACCACAAAGCGTCAGAATAACTACCTGCAACGCACTACAAACTTATTCAAAACTAATCTCTGGCGTTTGTCCAGCGTACTTGACGACTGCCTAGCGCATGTGTGACGACTGCAGAACGCTTTCATACCGTTCGTCTAACTCATAGTTGTTGCTCTCGGCGAGGAGACCCAGGAATTCTGTTCTTTTTATTTTTAGTATTATTTCACAATAGCCCAAACAGATCTATTATCGGTCTTAAATGTATTGCTGGATTAATTAATAAGTATAGATACGTGTAAATTTAGTTACTCTATAAAAAATATTGGTTTAAGGCGTTCTGGTAATATGAATGTATAATTTATCTAAAGCCGTTTTTAAACCACTAGTGATGATTTTTGCACTCAGTCTAAAAGAATAAAAAATATTCTAAATCTTATATTTTGATACGTACATAATATATCCTCAATTAATTATCGCCGACAGCATGACAGATGTCCTTAATAGAGAAGAACGCGGGTGCTACATGACTACTAAAAATACACATTATTTCAAATGAGTACATGTATTGAAGATAGAGAAGATAGACTGTCACTACTCGTTGTATTTGAGTATTTTGTTTACCAAAAAAAATGTTAACCGACAACACGACAGGTGTATTACAATTTGCAAGAAGTACTTTCCATTCAAGAACATCTAAGTTTTCCTTGTTACATTACAATTTTTTTCTTGGCTTTGTTCATTGTTTTTTGTCAATAGATTTTTTCAGGTTTGAATTAGTATTTTAAACTTGAAAATTTTACTTTTCCCCATCTAATTCAGTTTTAATTATAAAATTCTGGTGCTGATGCGCTACTCGTTCGTTACAATGACGCTCTGTGCGCTCTGTACACGTTTTAAACACGTTAAATAGGTTTCTTGGTCGTGAGACTGACGCTAGAGGTGCGGTAGGCTATCTTTAGACTGACGTTATACGTTAGTTTCAGTTTTGTTCGGCGTTCAAGAAACGCATTTCGACATGTGCAAAACTCCTTCATAGCGTTCGGCAACGTGTGTATAACGTTCTTCTGACTTATGCTTAACGTTCGAATAACTTAATATGATTAAGGTCCTGCCTTTTTAGCTAGCATCGAAAATCTATATACCTTTTAAAAATAAATCCATGTGCTCGACCGGATTGAGGACAGTGAGTGAAACCCCACAGGATGGGACTCTTCTTTCATTTTCAGGTAAGAAGTTGAACCAGTGGCGGATCCAGAAATTCTGAAAAGAGGGGGCCTGTTGACTGGTCTAAGAGAGGGCCCGCTTTAGTCACGCTTCAATGATTTCCTATATATTCAACCAAATTTTTTCGCCAAAAGGGGGAGGGCCCCCCAGCCCCCACCCCCTGGATCCGCCTATGATCTGAACCTTTTATTTATATTATTATTATGAGTAGGTTTTATTCAGTAAATTTATGTATTTCTTTATCTTACTTAGCATTTAAGAAAACTGGTCAGTATCATGCATTTGGTATGACTAGTCAGTGGGACGATGTTGCCTAAATCTAGCTCGGTAGTTTCCGGAAAGTCGTTTTTTCAGCGGAAAAGACCGAATGGTTTTTAAATAAAAATCTGTGTGTAAAAATAAACAAGTGGATGAATGAGGATTTTCTCACTGTTTTTGAATTTCTATTTTTTTTTGGCATAACAGATTATGATGTATTTTTCATAAGCCCAGGGGGTTGATTGTTTTACTTGCTCCGTGCCTATTATTTTTTTCACTCCGTAAAAGTAAACCTGTTCCGGTTTTATCGTCAGTATATTTCTGGCACATCTCAAAACAATGCCGTTGGGCTCGCATCTGCGATGCTCGCTATTATCATTACGTTGGCGAATGTCGGAAATTTTAAGCATGTTCAAAATTTTGCGAGCCACTCGACGTTCACCAACGCACGCTAACGTGTTTGTAACGTGTTCATAACATAACAAAACTTACTCAACGCACACCAGCGTGTTTCAAATATATTCTAAAACGTCGGCACACTTTGGCTAAAACGTTATAGTGTGACATGGCCATTAATTGCAATTGTATATATTCAAGTAAGTATGGTGCACTGCAAGGTCAACGTGGTACAGATTGGAAATAAACAATAATTACATGAATTATAGAAACACTTATTTGACTGCCACTCATAGGAGGGAATCGAAAGTGAGTTTGCGATTTATTTACTCCCAAACAACTTGTTATGTTAAATAAAGGTTTATGTTCTGCGGCGCAAAATGTTCGAGTAAGTTTTACAGTACTTGGCATGGCAACCAAAGAAACGATTGACTGTTAGGTCCTGTGTCAGACATCTCATTTGTATTATACATTAACTATGCCACCTTCTTGACAGCAAGCATGATTTGTTCACCATTTTAAGGTATTAAATTTCTTTAAAGCACACAAAAAGATAACCGTTACACAAACAAATCTTAAATAAAACAATTGAAACAAACATCCATGACATCACGCAAATGAATTTAAGATTAAGAGATATATCCTGATCTAAGGTGTACTCAAAGAAAAAAACTTCCTAGGGATCAATCACTTACCTGTTCAACAGTGAATGATTGTATTTTGAATTTTATATTCCTTTTTAATTGTATTCTTTTTGTGGGGTTCAAATTTTAATTTTTCCAAAGAATAAGAAATTGAACATTGGTTTCGAAAAAAAAAGTTTAACTCGAGAATATGCAGTTTATGCCAAATGATCCCCACGAATTGAATACTGTCAAGGACACAGCAGATTCTATGAAGTATGCTTCATATTTGGATCTACATCTCGAAAGGCTTTAAACAAAGCTCTTTGACAAACGTGATGACTTAAATTTTCCTATCGTCAACTTTCCCTTTTTGAATGTCAACACTCCGTCGGCTCAATCTAATGGAGTATCATAATTTATTCCAGAGCTCGCGGTGGCAGAGCGTCATGTCCTACACAAAAATTGCACACAAGGTTATGTTGCTCCTCAGTTGTTGTCTTTTCTGAAATTTTACTGAAGACATAATGAGCTCATAGACAAATATGGGATATCTATTTCTTAGATGACTGCAAATGTTGGTTTGTCATAGGGTTTTGTTGTGTGTTCTTTTACCGGATTTGACACACTGAATTGAAAATTGGCAGACCGACATATGTTCTACAGCAAGCAGGAACTGCTTACTCTTCCGGACACTAGTTTTCACTGTCGTTACGACTTGAATTATTTATTTTATGCGTTTTTGGTGCCGTTCTTGTTCATGATTACTATTGGTTTTGTCGTTTTCTTTTTGCTTCTTTTACAATATTGCTTTATTAACATTTTAAAAATATCAACTGTGACAATTGTTTTCTATATTAAACAGATTGTATTCACTGTATACACCAGGGAAAAAGAATTTTTGAACCTTTGAATTGTACATATTTAATGTTAATTAAAGTGGATTTTAGTGATTTCATATCACGAAAAAGTGCACACATATGGTACAAAGAAGAAAAACACGGTTTATCTTAAAAGATATAGAACCATTTGGTGTAAATCAGTAGAAGCAGAGATACCAATAGGGCATTTAATGTCGAAAGTTAATTTGGAAATGCAAAGACAAACCAGTAAACACCAATGAGAACAATACGAAAACACAAAAATCTGTCAATTTAAAGTACAAAAAGGCCGGATTTCATTAATCTGGTAGTAGGTGTGCAACATAGCTGAAATCGAATCCCACGGTAGCCTAGGGGCCCCATCCTGATGCTGTATACCAAATATCAAGTGGCTGTGATAGGTAGTTGCTGAGAAAACTGTAACGAAAATTTCTTCTCCGCCAATTCACCATTTTATAACCTGGATTTTTCACTTCGTGAAATCCAGTCAAAAAAAGATACATTTAAACAACTGAATAGCTTCGACAATACGTACTCAAGTCGTAACGAGAATGAACTATGGTGCCCCAGAATAGTAAGAAGTTCCTGTATGCTATAGCACACCTAATAACCCTTTTAAGCAATTTTTGTGTCAGACGTGACGCTCTGCCAAGGACTTTGCTATAAGATCCTTACTATAAAAGTCTAAGGATTTTTTTTTAGGTTAAGCAATTTGGAAAATTTAAAAAAAGATATGCATTTGTAATCTATTATGTCACATGTAATTATTTTTTCCTCGTATCTAGAAATTTTTAATAAAGTATGTTCCCTTGGTAAACAACTGTCAAATGGACTATAGACAATAATGAGATGTGGAATAAGTGTACGCGACACTACCAACAAAAACAAGTGCCAATTGTAACATCACAATTGAATGACAACCAACAGTCTTCATCGGTACAAGCGGTCACTGTTTGCCGTCTTGCATTGGTCCAAGACTAAAAATACAACAACAATCCAAAATTTATCACTGAATCACTTATTATTACACACAGAACAATAAACACAAAAAACACAGGAACAAATAGAAGAGTTGACAAAGATTCCTTGCCCACGGCATGCACTAGCAAATGTAGCAGGCTTTAACTGTGAAAACTAAGGTAAACGGGTGAGAAACTGACCAATTTGCAAACTTCTTTAAAACTTGAATTTTTATGCGAATAAAAACTTAAAAGATATGCATTATTTGTTTATTTTTTTATTTTTATTTTTTTCGGCCACAATATACGGTTAAATAAATTAAAAATGTTAAACTTTATGATCTGTAAAAATCTTGAGTAAAATAAAAATAAAATATCTATTTTTAAACAAAAATCCCGACTATTTTTTTTAACGCTTCCGTATCGAGGTAAACAAATACAAAACCATTGAAAATGTCCTCATCAATGTTATCCGACGAAGATTTACTTTCTGATGTTGATAGTGCAGGTTCCACATCAACATCTTCATTTGTGCTCCGAAAGAGGAATGGTCAACTGGAGACAACAGTAGAAACCCTTCTGGAAACGAAAGCAGCTCTTATGAATTCCATAAACAAACAACATGCCGAATTAACATATCATATACTAGGCAAATAAAGAAACGTTACATTGGTTTTCTTTTAAGATTTTTTCGAAAAATATTTTGTTTTGAATTTTTAATATAAAGATAAGAAAATAAACGGTTTTTTCTGCCAAATTTGCGTATTGAAGGCGGATTTGAAAATGACGTTACGTCATTTTTCAATTTTAACCAAAATTGGAACTTTAAAAATTCTACGTGTCGAAAATTCATATAAGCTAGTGATTATTGTCGTTAAATGTAACAAATATCACAGTTAACAAAAGGTCGCGCTTAAATGTTGAGAAATTGTAAGTCAGACACGTTACGTTAACGTCAAAAGTTGAAGCAATTCTCCTCTTTCGTGTTGGGTACAGGAATGACAAAAATATAGGTGTTTAATCATTTAAAAGACTTTAGAACAACTATCCATAGACCCGAGACTCGTGTCAGAGGTAGCAGAACAACAATCGGTGAAACCGGAAGTAGCAGAATACCATAACCAACCTGAGTTTAGATCAGGCGTTGCTGCTTTATTTTTCTTCGTAATTGCTTCGTTAACGGTGAAAAACCTTTAACTCGTGTAAATGGATAAAATTCTAATCTAATTTTTATAAACACTGAACGTATGCGGTCACGCCAAGCTGACGTCATTGTTTTAAAAAAGACGTCCTCTGAATTACGTTTCTTTCGCGTAATGACGTTAATGTGTTGTATCATGCCTAAAATTGTCATAGATAAGTAAGAAGCACCCTTTTTTAACCGAAAAATCTAAATTTAACAGAAATTTTGTGACTTTCAACATTTTGTCATTTTTTATTTTCCTGAATTTGGTTTTTAGAAATAACCGAACCCCACCGGAAACCGTCGAAAATCTCCCATCCATGTAGTTTTACAGATGGTTAAATGTCCCTAAATTCTGAATTCAACTTTATATTCATCTAAATGCTGTCAGATATTCAATGTGAATGGTTAGCCAGGAACGATAATGCTTTGCAAACTTGATTTTCTACAATATCTAGGTAAAACCTTAAAGAGATGTTAAATTCGAATCAAAATCAGGTATACTGGATTGTAGTCTCTTCGGTATGACCAAAGATACGTTTATTCAATGGAAGTTACAACTTTTCTTTTGTTATAGAAATTTTATCAAATAAAGAATAAGTGTAACGTTTCTTTTTTTGCCTAGTATATTACGGAAAACTCTAAATCTTGTGAACTTTCTAGTGATAGGAAATCTCTAAGAGATACCATACCGAACACAAGAACTGTGAATGTGTAAAGTTATTAACAAAGGAAATAAAACACATGAGATGTATTCATTCGTCATATCGCAAAACAATAGAAACTATTTGTAATGTAAATAATACAGATAATATTGAAGGTAATAATTGCCATGGATATCCGAAAAGTCTAGAGAAAAAGGCTACAAAAACCTTCAAGGGTAAGAATAATCAAAAATCGTTATAATTAAGGAATGACTGTCATACCCCTTTGTAAGAAAAAAAAATATCAGTCATTCCTTACAAATAAATTTGTAAAACAATTAAAAACAAACATGAAAAATTTTATTCATAAATTAACTAAAATGGTGTCACTTCCTGTAAAAAGTGGGCGTTTCCCAATGATTTAGATCACAATGGAAGAGGGAGGAGCCTGGCTCAACTACCACCTGTACCAAATCAGGACCATTTCGATATTTGCCTTGTTTGTCTTTTAAAAAATACAAAATCAAAACTTGTAAAAACGGTTGATTTTGGTTAAGCTGTATATCGATATTTCAAGGAGTAACCTCTCATTAGCAGCATTTGAATAAAGACATTAATAGGTCAAAAACCCAAAGTATTGAACGAAAAGTACTCAAAGTCAAATGGTTTTATCTTATATGACCTGTTGGCAAATAAACTTTAAAACATTTAAAGCTAGCGAAAATAGTATATACGACGCTGTAAAAATCTTGTACGGAAAAAAAATGAATTTTATAAAAATGAACTACTTTAATTAAGTCCCCCAAACAACGTTTGGGGACTTATTGTTTTTGCACCGTTTCTTATTATTATTATTCTTCTTCTTCTTCTTATTCTTCCACTTAGTCGTGAACTTGTCCGGAGATCCCAGAGAAAACGACTCCACATATTAATATGAAACTTGGCAGGATAATAAATTGTGAAGAAAGGAAGCTTAGTTGACAATCGGAATTTTCAAAATGGCTGCCGTTTCCATGGAAACATGAAAATGGACTAAATATTGGACATTGCAATATCTCGGTAACCTAGGTGCGCAGGGTTCTGAAATTTTGTAGGTTGATAGAGCAAAACATTCTCTTTAATAATATGAAAAAAAATTTTGAAGCGATATTTACGGTTTTCGAGATATAGATAAAAATGTGATTTCTCAAGGGAGATAATCGGGTCGAAATTTTCAAAGTGCTCGAATTTACATGAAAATTGATATTTAGGGTTTTTTTTGACATGCTGAAGAGAATAGTGGCAAGCTTAGTTGACAATCGGAATTTTCAAAATGGCTGCCGTTTCCATGGAAACATGAAAATGGACTAAATATTGGACATTGCAATATCTCGGTAACCTAGGTGCGCAGGGTTCTGAAATTTTGTAGGTTGATAGAGCAAAATATTCTCTTTAATAATATGAAAAAAAATTTTGAAGCGATATTTACGGTTTTCGAGATATAGATAAAAATGTGATTTCTAAAGGGAGATAATCGGGTCGAAATTTTCAAAGTGCTCGAATTTACATGAAAATTGATATTTAGGGTTTTTTTGACATGCTGAAGAGAATAGTGGCAAATACGGGTCGTTTGGGGGACTTTGTGACTTGCTTGCAATCACAGTTAATACTTGTTGTTTATATGATTTTGTATTTGAATAATCTGTTGTTTTGGTTTTTTTATTTTATTTTAGACGAAACTTGTACAGATGGTTTTCATAAATCGGCGTAAAAAGGCATATCTGATCATATTCTTATGTCTGAATTTTTAAAATCGTCACAAAATAACGAATTGGATTTAATTAATTGTGGGAAAAGAAGACATTCATCATTGAAACATGTGAAAAGAGATTTTCTAAACTACTGACTTAACTCTAGACGTGGGAAAAATTCACAAGATAAGAGCAAATCCAGTCCGAGGCTTCTACCTCGACCTCGGTCATCTTTTGGTAATACAGATCCAGAAAATGATACTGTGCCAAAAATATAAACTTGCATATGAAGTTCAGTATTACATGTAAAACCAAAGCTTCCATTTCAACATTGATTTTGATGACGTCGTTTACGTTTTCTGTTAACATTTGTATACGCTGTGGCACAATGACTTATGTTTTAGTTCAATCTCATTAAAATGATTGGTTTTAATTCCGATTGCTATATATATTTTACAACGTAACGTGTAGTGCATCCAAAGATGAATGGAATTGATTTGTTAGGGAAAGGCCACTTCCTTTTATAGCAAAAATGTCAGACAAAGGTGTTATACGCATGCATGTTAACCTTTCAGAGTCCAATGGCAGATCTGTCACCAATCAAATGAAAAAAATCGGGAGAATTAGCGCGACGACTTTGTAGTGTCATTTCACACATGGTTAACTTTATCTATTCATATTTTAATTTTCATAAATAAATGTATAATACTATCGAATTTTATATTCCTTTTTCTTGTCTATTACATGGTCTCTAATTATTCTGTGCTTAGTTAAATTAGTGTTTCCACCTTACAAAAAAAATAAAATCTATATCTGAAATGTTTTTTTTCAGCTGAGACATACACCAAGTCAATGTGGACACATGCTTACACAAGCAATTTTTGTTAAATCCCCCGTCACACTGACCACGATATTGCTTCGCTCTCCACGACATCCACGATCTTAATGATCGTAGTAGAGACGCGGCGATCTTGTTTAAACGTAGCCAAAGCGCATGTGACAAAAAATACGACAGTACTACGGCCATAGTAGGATAGCTCATGAGGAATCTGTTATCAGTTGTCAAATCTAGTTCGATGCTATCATGACCATTAAGAGTGCAGTACGTTGCTTCAGCGACTTTCTTACGACCAATCTACAATTATACTACGACCAGCAACGACCTTCCTACGCATTCTCTGCGATCATTGCGATTGATTTACGCTTTCACTACGCTTGTACTACCATCAGTACGATTCTTTTACGCTAACAAAGACTATTATACGATCTCTTAAAACTTAAAAAAGGGAATCAGTTAGGTAAGGGGATCAAGTGTGACACACCAGCCATGAAATGTCATATACATGTATAAGGCAACAAATGTGAAGGTGAATTTTACATGTGCATGTACATTCTGTTAATTTATTTCATATTACCGTAAAATTATTGTCACTGGTGCATTTGAACTTGGTATCCTTTCTCAGTTCCCCCTTTATTTATATTAATAAAAAAACAATAATGAGTTCTCTACAGCTCGGAAGAACTTTGACAAAAAGTATTGTTGCATTAAAAATTATGAATATTCTTAGAAAAATAAAGATTACAAGTTGAACAAAGTTCCAGACAAAAATCACTTAGATGGACAGTTGAATAGGTCACAAACATGTCAGCTGTCTACACTTGCCTACACGCTCTAATTGCATTCCTGGAGGTGAGAGTTTGATGCAACATCTAATCTTAAGCTCATGCGTGCAATAATGCCACCGGACGTCCTTGCTACAATTTTACAGGCGCCAGGGGTTGTCACTCAGCAGCCTTTACGTTCAGAACCGGCCGCCGGCAAAAATGTCAGCCTTAGTGAACTTATTGGCCGGTTCAAAATAAATTTGCACTTTTTCACGCCGAAATATAAATAACGCGTTTAATAAATGACTTCCTTGTTGATGTAAATAATACAAAGCGTAAATAAGCAACTTTGTCCATTGTGGTTTTTCTAAATTGCCGTTTAATTGTGGGCTGTGTCGCGTACAGTTATTCCACATCTCATTATTTTCTATTCAATGTGTAAATCAGTGTTCGGTATCGAATTTGTCATTGGCCACGGCATTGCACATTTTGTGTTTTGGATTTTGGTTGGTGCACCATTGATAGTATGGTATCACCTTTAAATAGGCGAACCTCCAGTATGCCGGAGTAAGCGTGTTTATTCTTCATCATCATAGCGTTTGAATGAAACTAGAATCCTTGTCGATGAGTTACGATTAACAATGACATTGATCAGTTGTGTAAATTAGATGAAAAGAACGATAACAGGTCAATCAAATCAATGATGGAGAATATTTTGTACATTTGCGTGAATGGACCAGAGCCAGAGTCCAAAGAAGGACACAGGCCTTGTAAAACAGGCAGCTGAAACATGGGTTAAAGCCAAAATCAGAAGAAAGCTAACAAAAAAGGAACAAACAAATAAAAACAATCAAAAATTACAAAACAAAATAGAAGTTACACGTACCATACAAGATGCTTGCATACAATGTACAAACAGAAGAGGATGCTGTTCAGATTGAAGCACAAAAAAAACCTGTTAGAAGTGTAACGGGGTTGCTCCCCTTCGTACATTAATTAGTAGATTTAAATAGCCAGCCTTAGCTTTATCCCTGAACAAGGGAAGTACTTCTTTGGTTCAGAGGTAGAGTGCCTGACTGTAAACCTAGAGGTCCCGGGTTCGAGTCCCGGTTAGAACTGTTTCTGTAGGTACACTGGGCTGCATTTCAGTACTGAATATAGTGCCCAGGGGGTTGATACGGCTCTAGTCGTACTGTTTAAGGGAGCCTCCTTGCCCACGGAGTTCCCCCTTAAAGGAGTCAATAGTAGGAGATGTAGTACACTTTTCACTTAGATTGTTCCAGTCTTTGATTGTCCGGGGTATAAACGAGTTCTTGTAAATGTCGGTGTTGCAGCTCTGTACTTGGAGTTTATTGGATGTTGTTGACCGTGTTCTTCCTTTGCACTTGGTAATATGGGGTTCGGCAGGGATGGCTATCAGGTCATTGGCGATTTTGTACATTAGAATGAGGCGTTGTTCTCTTCTGCGTTCAGACAACGGTGTGCACTTTAGTTTGTTCATCATGTCAGTTACACTAGATGTTCTACCATAGTCATTGAATACAAATCGGGCCGGGCCGCTCTGTGTTGGATGGATTTGAGTCGGTCAATGTCTTTCTGTATATAGGGATCCCATACAGTTGCACTGTATTCCAGGTCAGATCTTATTAAAGTTGTGTAGGCAGTTTCTTTTAGAGTTTTGGAGCAGTGTTTCAGATTTCTTTGGAGGAAGCCTAACGTTGATGTTGCCCGGTTTGAAATTTTGTTGATATGAGGTGACCATTTCAGGTTTTCACTGATTAAGAGTCCAAGATATGGATTTTCAGTCACATGTTCCAAAAGATGGTTGTTTAGTGAATATGTGTTGGTTTTTGGTTTTGCACTCCTGTGAATAGACATTTTGTAGCATTTGATTTTCATTCCCCAGGTTTTGGCCCATACTTCTAAGGAATTTAGATCTTTTTGTAGTTGGATTTGGTCTTGTCTGGTAAAAATTTTTCGATATAAAAGACAATCGTCAGCAAACAGTCTGACTTGTGATGAAACAACTTCCGGTAGGTCGTTGATATGGAGCAAGAATAATAGTGGCCCAAGGACTGTGCCTTGGGGCACCCCGGAATCAACTGTTACAGATGATGAGTATTCTCCTTCGACAGCTACCCGTTGCTTTCTTTCGGTGAGGAATGAAATTAACCAGTTTAGCAATGTTCCATTTATTCCATAGTGATCTAATTTATGTAACAGTTTCTTGTGTGGAACAGTATCGAATGCTTTACTAAAGTCCCAAATAATTAAATCTGTTTGAATTTAAGAGTCGTAATTTTTCATGATGTCCTGTATGGTAATAATTAGTTGGCTTTCACAAGAATGACCAGATATGAAGCCGTGTTGTAGGTGGGTAAGTATACTGTAAGTTTCGAGATGTTTAAGGATGTGTCTGCATATTACGTGTTCTAACAGTTTTCAGCAAACGCTGGTTTATGACACAGGTCTATAGTTGCTGGCTTCGTGCTTGTTTCCCTTCTTTAAAATTGGAGACACGTTGGCGTTTCGCCAGTCATTAGGTAGGATTCCACTTTCTAAGCTTTGATTGAAGATGTGAGTTACTGCTGGTGCAATTTCTTTACTACAAATTTTGAGAATCTTATTTGGGAGTCCGTCTGGTCCACTAGCTTTACTGATATTCAATCCTGCTAGAAGTTTTTCTACGCCATTGGTGGTAATTTCCAGTTTTGAGATTTTTGGATACTTTTCCCCGGTTATTTTCGGGAAAACTTCATTGGCTTTTTCTTGTGTCAATACAAGCTAAAATTGGGTGTTTAATGATTCGGCTTTGGTTTATTTATCTGAGTAAAGTTGTCCCATGTCCTTGATGGGGCCACTCCGATGTTGTCTTTCTTTTTCGCCTTTATATACTTGATATTCAATCCTGCTAGAAGTTTTTCTACGCCATTGGTGGTAATTTCCAGTTTTGAGATTTTTTGATTCTTTTCCCCGGTTATTTTCGGGAGAACTTCATTGGCTTTTTCTTGTGTAAATACAGACTTAAATTGGGTGTTTAATAATTCGGCTTTGGTTTTACTATCTGAGTAAAGTTGTCCCATGTCCTTGATGGGGGCCACTCCGATGTTGTCTTTCTTTTTCGCCTTTATATACTTCCAGAAGGGCTTACGATTACCAATGTCCAAAGAATCCTCGAGCATTGTGTTAACGTGTTCCCAATGTGCTTGTCTTAAGGCTTTTTGAAGGTATCTTTTATGTACTCTGTAACGGTCCCAGTCTTCATTTTTCTTTGATTAACTAGCCTTAGAATAGAGTTTATGCTTCTTTTTGATCAGCTTTTTCAGTTTATGGTTTATCCATGGTAGATTATGTCTATTGGATGTTAGCTTGCTGGGTATGTTCTTTTCCATGATGTTGAAAATGCCATCTTTGAAATTATTCCACAGATTGTCTATTGTTAAGTTTTTACTGGTTTTTAGTTGGTCACTAAGTTCAGACATTTGCTCTTTGACTGTATCCATGTCTGCACGTTTGTAGATAAAGACCTTTCTACGCTTTGGTTTGTTGTAAATAGGTTTTAGGTCGGAGTCGATGACTAGCATATCAGTCCATATCATGATCTGAAATGCCTGGAATTGTATCGCATGACTTTACACTTGATGGAATGTTTGTAAAATAAAGATCCAATACATTTTCCTGGCGAGTTGGATTTGTTTGCATTTGTTCTAGGTTAAAGTCGTCCCCTATTTCAAGGAGTTCTTGGTGTAGCTGTACCTGGCTTGCCCCTGGTTTTACTGTGCTGTTTTCCCAATTTATATGTGGTAAATAAAGTCCCCTGCTAAGATAATGGTTTTGTTGCTCGAACTTTTTGGTAGGTTTTCAAGTGATTTTCGTAGTTCCTTGAAGTATTCTAATCCAGTATTTGGTGGGCGGTAGAAAGAGCCAAAAATTACTGATTTATCGTTCTGTGATTGTTGTTCTGTCCATACTATTTCACATCTGATCTTGTCTTGTTTTATTTCGCTAGTTGTGTAGCCGTCCCTTACTGAGATGAATACTCCACCTCCATTTTTGTTCCGGTCCTTCCTGTATACCTTCCATTATATCCAACAGGGAAAATTTCACTGTTAGTGTGTTCAGGAGCTAACCATGATTCATTTTCAATAATGACATCAGGTTTCATATATTCAGTAGTAGCTTGTAGCTCGTAACGCTTGTTTTTAATGCTTTGGCAGTTCATTACTAGTGTTCGTATGTTGTTTCCTTTTGGTCGATAGTTACTGTTGTTGTTGTCACTTTGAACAGATGATGTTGATGATAAGGTGTTGAATCGTGATCTCATTTTTGCAATGTGTGGTTTTGGGCTGCTGTATGTGGTTGGGCTTATGGCCCTGTCACACTATAACGTTTTAGCCAACGTGTGCCGACGTTTTAGAATATATTTTCAACACGCTGGTGTGCGTTGCGTAAGTTTTGTACACGTTATGAACACGCTACAAACACGTTAGCGAACGTCAGCGTGCGTTGGTGATCGCCGAGTGCGTCGCAAATTTTTCAACATGCTTAAAATTTCCGACGTTCGCCAACGTGTTAGAAATAAATTATTCGAACGCTAGGCATAAGTTAGAAGGACGTTATACACACGCTGATGTACGCTATGTGGTCGTTGTTCGCACGTTGAAATGCGTTTGACGAACGCTAAGCTAAATGGAAACTAACTAGTCTAGCGATAATGCAGCGCACGTCTAGCGTCAGTCTAACGACGAAGAAACGTGTACAGAGCGCACAGAGCGTCATTGTAACGAACGAGTAGCGTATCAACCCCAGAATTTTATAAGTTAGATTGAATTACAAGGGGGGAAGTCAATTTCAAAAGCTTCAAATACTAATTCAAACCTGAAAAAAAATCTTTAAAAAAAAACAATGAACAAAGCCAAAAAAAATCTTGAATATCACAAAGATAACTTAGATGGTCTGGAATTGAATGTAATTCTTGCAAATTGTAATACACCTGTCGTGTTTTCGATGATTTTTGTTTTGGGTAGAAAAATACTCAAATACAACGAGTAACGGCAGTCTAACTTTAATACTCATTTGAAATAATGTGTATTTTAAATATTCAATAAGCACACGCATTTTTCTCTATTAAGGACATCCGTCATGCTGTCTGCAATCATTGTGAATTAGTCATCTACAGACCGGTATTTCTTACATGTATATACTCATTTGAGATTTTGAGAGTTTGTTAACAAGCGCATGCATTCCTCTCTGTATATTTTTGACCTATCAAAATATAAAATCTACACTATATTTTATTCTTTTAGACTGAGTGCAAAAATCATCACTTTTGGTTATAAGGCTTAAGAATAATTATACATTCATATTACCAGAAAGCCGAAAGCCAATATTTTTATAATGAAACTAAATTTCTATAATTATTAATTAATCCAGCAATACATTTAAGCCAGATAATAGATCTATTTGGGCTATTACGAAATTATACTAAAGAAATTAACAGAAATCCTAGGTCTCCCCACCGAGAGAAAAAAATATAAGTTAGACTAACGCTATGAATGCGTTCTGCAGTCGTCACACATGCGCTAGGCAAACGCCAAGTACGCCGGACGAACGCTATATATAGATAAGTTTTGAATAAGTTTGTCGTGCGTTGCAGGTAGTTAGTCTGACGCTTTGTGGTCGTTCACCGAGATATTTTTTGAAACTTTTTACAGCGACTGCCAACGTGTTCCAACGTTTTAGAAAATTATTCGAACGTTCGGCACACGTTGGCTAAAACGTTATAGTGTGACAGGGCCATTAAAGATGAATCTACAGATGGTATCGAAGATGTACAATTGGTAGATAGTATGCTAAATGAGTTTGATAATTCAAATTCAAATAAATGAAAAGTAAAATTGTCAACATTTTGACTCTCACATTAGCAGCATATCCACGATACATTACTGCGTTGTAATAGCTCTAGGTTATTTGAACTGTATTCCAGGCATGTTGAATGGTACCAAATATCGCAATTGTCACAACAAACAGCTCGTTGATGGTCCCAAGTCACTGGCCTTTCACAATAGCCACATGGGTAGATACTATTTGGTCCTTGGTTAACTTGGATGTCTCCACTAAGGAGGATAATGAAGAACATGTCGATTTTGTGAAGTAATTCATGCTCTCCGGCTACATTGGCGCCCAACTAAAAAACCCATGATGGTTAGAACAGGAAAACTAGCCAGGGTTTATAGTTGTGTTAAGAGTCATACATGAAGGTATGATGACTCTTGAGGAGGGGGAAGTGTAACGGGGTTGCTCCCCTTCGTACATTAATTAGTAGATTTAAATAGCCAGCCTTTATTCCTGAACAAGGGAAGTACTTCTTTGGTTCAGAGGAAGAGTGCCTGACTGTAAACCTAGAAGTCCCGGGTTCGAGTCCCGGTTAGAACATGTCGATTTTGTGAAGTAATTCATGCTCTCCGGTTACAAAAGTAAGGTATGCTATGAAAGTGTGAGAACTAGAACAATACCCCTGTGAATCGTTATTTTGAAGACTCTGATTCTGAATTGGAGGATGAATTTTAACAGAATAATTTCTCCATTTCTGGTGTGAAAATGAAAAAATGAAATTCTCTCACATTTGGGGGTTGTCAGGTCTATAATACGGAAAACCTGACCGCTGACCCTAGTGGGCCAACGTGTGAGGAAAGTGTCACGCTTCATGCACATAGAAGACCAATTTGTGGACCTAGTGCATCACATAGGCTAAGTTTTCCGCCCCTACCGATCTCTCCCCTTTTCCTGTGGTTCTTCAAAATTTACCGTTCCATTGTTTCCCCCATATTTCATTAATCATCATCATTTCATGTTCATTTTATCATACATATCATGTTCATCGCCTGTAAATAAGCTATATAGCGTTGCACGGTCGTAAAACACCAACTCACTCACTCACCCACATACACAAAGTGCACACCATGTAGTTCTGTTACAAAGCTGGCTTGCACACTACATTGGGTGTTTAAGAGGCAGAGGGTACATATGTTATAGAGAAAGGTTAGTACAGTACAGGATATACATTTCAAGTCATTCGAAAAGTTGTGCAAAATCAGTCTAATATATCAAAAGTTTTGTGTAAGATGTGCATAAGCAGTTTAATATATGAGTATTGTGTAAAATACAAACATGCAGGAATTTCAATCATTTGGATTCTTTAATTTGACCTTAAAATTAGTTCAGATTGAAGGATTTTGCGTCCTCGTTTTCAAAGCCCGCTCAGCTATAATGAAGTGAAAACACTGGTTGTGGTCGACCCATTTGTGTTACATGTGACTTTTTTTGGGTAACTGAAGAGATAGGCGGTCCCTCAACCACATTTAAGTTGAAGAATAGTCAACCCTGCATTATCTGACAACGTAATCTTCGCCATCGGCTGTGCTAAAAGTGCTTTTTAATCTACGTAGGAGAGACTTATCGTTGACTGGGACACAGATTTGCCGAATACAAACGAAATGTTCTTAAATGCAGAGATTGCCCAGTAGGACAGCACATCTGTTTGCCACACCACAGCATCAACGATATGCCGTTCTTCTTTAACTTGCACTGGCAAAAAACGAATTCGAAGACAATTTCTTGGGCAGAGAATAATAATTTTTAGGAACATTTCAACCCTTTGGCATCAATAAAACGACAGATATTAACTTAATACAAAGTTACAGATTTTCACTTCGATGAATTTTGTAATCCCAAAATATTTGGTCATTATAAACAACTTTTAAGTCTTTCACCGGTGAAAAATTATTACCCAGGGTCTGTACTCGTCATTCGGTTCTCGTCGGTTGATGTGTCAACTTCTCTTCTAATTAGTGTTTGATTGGTCTGCTGTACTGAGATGATCACCTCAATATCCCTATTGTGTCTCACAACTATGTTGTGTTCTATGGTCATTACCGGATCCTAAGATCGCAATGGAAGAGGGAGGTTTGGCGCCATAAAACCCGGTTTAACCCACCATTTCGTTTGAAATGCCTGTACCAAGTCAGGACCATTGCGATCCACCAATTCTCCGTTATGACTGATTCGTTTTGGTCATTTTCTCTGGACTATGAGATTGATCATTCAAGTTCGGTAGTTTTGTTATTACCTTTATTTATTGCAGATGAAGTGTGTTCCGAAAATCTGGGCAACTTTTCATTGTTATATTTTTCTATTTTTAATCTTTTATTGTGATTTTTTTATTTTGATTTTACCTTTTAAAATGTGGGTTTACCATATTCTTTTTCTATTAATGACCTTATTAATGATTAATTCAATATTTAAAATATCAACAAGCAAGAAGTGTAAAGCAAAATAATGTCCTATGAAATTGTGTCCACCCTGCTATGCTTAACACTGAAAATCCAGATGAAATAGAATTATCTCCCTTTTATTGACATTTTTTTAACTTGTTAGTTAAGTTTACAAAATATGTAAAAGAATAAACATATAATAAAAAAAAACTTTGTTGGTTAGCCTGAACATGTGAACTTCGATACATAGTTGTACATGTAGCGTGATCGACAGCGTGCAAGGAATATTACTCAACGATTTGAATCGGTGCTGGGGCTGTCTTAACTGAAAATTACTATTGGATGTAAGTGTTTTGTCAAAGTTAAAGGCCTCCTTTTTTCTTTTGAATAATGATCAGCTATAAAAATCTTGTTCTATTGCTTTGTTTCGTTTCAATTTGTGTTAATACCGGACTATCATTACTGTCAGCAAATAAATGTACATCCATCAGACAAAAACACATCAAATGACACTGACATTAACATAGTAAAATCAGCGACGTCTCTTACATGTGTATCATAGAATATAATGAGATTTGGAACAAGTGTACGCGACACAGCCCACAATCAAGCGGCAATTCAGAAAAACCACAATGGACAACTGCAGCAGCCTTCAACGAGGCCAGTAGGCGCTGCTCGCGGTTCTGCATGTAAAAGCTACCAAAGCTAATAAACTCAACTCTGTCTGTACGTGTAACTGGGCAAAGAATATACAATATCAATGAAAAAAGCGATCCGAATCGTAAAGTAAAGACATATTTCTTATTTTACTTAAACTACTTAATGTGTATAGATTTCAAGTTCAACAAAATCGATCAAGTTTACATGAAAGAAGCAAAAAGGTACTTATTGGTAATTCGAATGTCACACATTCGAAAGGACATGATAAACAAAATCAATCAACACAAACGGGAAAAACAAGAAAAAACTGACGACACAAAAAGAACCGAACAACAATCAGCAACGCAAACTTAGGTACTCAGATGCTAAGCAGTTTCTAATTGTATTTGTTTTTTTTTAAATTGGGTTTTTCGTAAGTGTTAATGAATTTGCTAAACTCGAATTTAATCATAGTTTGACCTCGACTTTATCAGCAAAATAAACGTAAAGAATGAAAGTAGACACAACGTCGATAACAGTAAAAGTGTTTGGACTACCATTGAAAATAAAGTTATGTAAACCACTGGGCAAAACGTCTACTACAGGCATGACAGGAGAGACAAGGTTGTTATATGCAACAGGATATATTTTTCCTGCACAGTGCTCCCCTATGGTTTAAGATCAGAATTTCTGTACTATGGCTCAAAATAAAGTAAAACCTTTAAACTAAGCCAATCATTGCATTTTTAAAATATGAAAGTCAAGACGCGTGCGTTCTTGTGCATTTTCTCTAAAAATAATACTAACTAAATTTACTTATTAGGATGTATATTTGTGATCTCAAAAACCTTTGTTAACATTTGCACTTAAAATCATATTTTCTACGACTTTTGATCATGAATTTATGGTACCGTAACATTTAAGATCAAAGATCACAAGCACATTTGAACTACCCGCGACCTACCAGAGTTTAAAATAAAAATAAACCCATTAAATACGCCTGGATCGAGCTAGTCCTTTCCTGAAAATATTTTCCAGACGGGCGCGTCAAGCATTACAGGTTTACCCTTTCCGGGTCGGTCTCGTCATTGAAAGTCTGTTAAAATTTTCTTGAAATCGTCAACTTGTTAACACATTTTCAAATCTGTGTGGCAAAGTTTTAAACATCTTAAACATATGTTTACACCTAAAACTTAACTCCAAACCAGTTTATTTGAATCGTGGAGGGGATATTACGCAAAGCAGATAGTGATAAATTGAAAACGTTGTTCACATCATGTAGCCGACCCACAAAGAGAAATTACTCTTGCAAAAATGAAAATTTTATAATAAAAAAGTTGGGGAAATGATAGGAAACAAATTAAAAGCCATTGACGAAGAAAGATGTTAATAGATAGAGGCGGAAAAAATATGAAAATTTGGTCCATTTATGGTGGTCTATGAAGTGATCTTTTAAAATCAAGAAGCTTGTATCTTTTCACACGAGGGCCTTGCTGATCTTGATCACTGTGTGGACTGAACACTGACAATGACCCACAGTCAGAATCACAAACCACTTAGTTAGTTGCCTCTCATGCATTTTTTTTTCCTAATTCTGGCATATTCTCCATCGGTAGAAAACAAATGTCAAATGAATAAAGTTTCTTTGTTATTTAAGGCCATTTTAAAGTGCTAATTGTATCTTAGCGCAATAATTTTTGTTTTCAACACCTGTATATATCGTACATGTAACTATACCAACTCTTTTTCATTTATATACTCTTACCATAATGTGAATTAAATCATTTAGGTTTACTAAGTACATATAGTAAAATCAAACATACGGAGCACTAATTGTATAAAGATCTCGACACATGTTTGACCTTCTAAATGTATTATATATCAGTACAGTGGACAAACACATGTAGGTGGCCTAACTCTCTACTAAATTAAAGTATAATGTTGTAGTAAAATATCATGCCAAATTAATATCTTGTGTATTAGAAGGATTGTTTGATATCTTAATAGTTACCATGGTTACTTCATTAGACATTTTTGTAAACTTTTTTTTTAAAATCTTTAGAAAATGTGTAAATTATAAAAACGAAAGCACCATAGACGCCCAAAGCTATGGCAATTAACATGCGATGTTACAACTTGATCAAAGACGTTACTGCCACAATGGCCTTGTCACCTATATAAAGTGCATAGCGTCAATTCAACGTTCATCGACGTGTGAGAATAATTATACCCCACGCAAAGAAGTTGCAAAGGGTATAATGTTTTTGACTGGTTCGTCTCTCCTTCCATCCATCCGTCCGTTCGTCCGTGATCAAAATTTCCGTAACCGGGTTTTCAGCCACTTTTAATCATAGGCTTTTGATATTTAGCATATAGCTTTACGTAGGTGTCCCAATATCATAGGATTCATTTGCAGGTCTGTCGGTCATCTACTTCCTGTCAAACGAGCCAACTTAAACTTTTGTCACTAAATTTTCAGGGTCTAAAATTTTTGTAAGATGTCTCAATTACTATTAATCATAGGCTTTTGATATTTGATATATAGCTTTAGGTAGATGTCCTATATGATTGGATACATTTTCAGGTATGTCGATCGCTTATTTCCTGCCAAACGAACCGACTTACACTTTTTTCACTAAATTCTCAGGCTCCAAAATTTCAGAGCAGATTTTTCAGCAACTATTAATCATAGGCTTTTTATATTTTATGTGTAGCTTTAAGTAGGGGTCTCTCATAAAGTGGGATTCATTTTCAGGTCTGTCGATCATCTACTTCCTGTTTAACGAGCTGACTTAGAAAGACAACATATCTTACTTTTTCTATTACTAACTCTAAATAGATCATATATGTCCTTAATGTGGACGCATGTGGTATCTGAGCGTGCTCACTAAGGTTCAACAAAAGAAATACTCGGTATTCGGTTAAGCCAGGTTTTATGGCGCCAACCCCCCCCCCCCTTTTTCATTACAAATTAATGTCTTATCATGCTGATTGGTAGACTAAGGATAAAATGTTATAAAACCTTACTATAAACAACAAAACATGAAACAATATTTAAAAGCATATACAGAAAATAAAGGTTCTCAAAACTTATTGACATCATTAAAATAAAAGAAATCAAGGACGTTCCATATAGACCAGAATAGGCCTAGGATGTCCATCATTTCATTAACATTGTGTTGAACTGAATATCAAGAATATAACAAATGGCAAATTTCAAAGGTCAAACCACAAACAGGCCAAAATAAGTAATGAAAAAACTCGAAATATGGAATAGGTGCACTCGACACCACCTATACAAATAACTAAAATATACATGTATCTTATTATATATTGTGTCTGGCTGCCAATTGAAATACTAAAAAAAATAGCAAATTCTAATTTTGAAAATTGTGCTTATATGAACCATATGGACATACATACATCAATTAGGGATTCTATAGAAATAGTAAATTAAAATAAACAAGAGCAAAACAACAATAATTCGCTGACCATACAGAAAGCGTTGTGCCTTGATTCAAAACTTTATTGTTGATGACTACTTTTAAAATAAAAAAATTAACTAGTCTCAGGTCAAATATATAACAATTCAGTTTTGCTTACTAAAATTGTATGTGTTCAGTTTTTGGAAGAAAGAAAATTCATTGGGAAAAGTTAAGGTATGCGTGAGGAAGATTTATAGTTTGGCCACTACAAACTATTTCCATAATGTAAACTCCGGACCGACATTACAAAATCTTTTGAATAAAATCTTAATTACATTATCTGGTTTTGAACAAGAAGAAAAATATATATATATATATATATATAGGAAAGTTTGAGAACTATTCCTTAAATGTAAAATAACCTTGAAATGTCCGAATAATCAAATTTCGATATACTTTCCGTCAATTGTTTCTTGACCACTTGTTAAATGTTTGACTTTAAGCCAACATAAAATTACCATTTCTTCCAAGAATATAATGACTACAAGTATCTTACTTTCAAATCCGTTTACACATAAAACAATTACCTCCTCAAGATATACGGGCACTGTCCCAACTAAAAACGACGGTCATCATACAGGGTCTTATGTAGCAGTTCACACTAGCCGTAATTTGTAATACAGCTGGTAGACTTGAAAACCTCTAACACAAAGCGATAACAGTTGCTGCAGAAGTTCATTCCCCTATAGTAACGACTATAAACTTCAAAATGAAATGCAATAATTATGATTTATTTCAAGCAATTTTTAACAAATCAGCGATTGATGCAGTCTTTTCTGGTGTTTTCAGCTGTTTATTAGAGTTCTTCCTTTTTGCAGCAAATATTCTTTTAAAAGCAGACCAATAACATGATTTCTCTGTTATTTCTAATTGTCCCAACGAATTGAGTAAGTATAAGCAGTCTTATCCCGGAAGGTGATACATTTAGAAGGTAATGAGATGTGGAATAAGTATTTTCGACACAGCTTTAAAACATAATTATACAACAGGCAAGTTATAAATCTAAAATGAAAATTCGTTGTGACCAGTGGTCGCTGCTTGCTGATTTGCAATTGGTCACAGATAAAATAAAAAATACAAATCAAAGAAATCCTAAAAATGTCACGAAAGACCCCCTTCTGGACATAAACACCTAACATAAAAACGACGAGTACAAACATAAACTGGAAAAAAATATTCCTGGCCTTGGACATGCTCATATAAACTGCGATAGGGTCTAAGTCCAACCTCCTCCTCTAACAAAGCACAAAATAGCACCAGAAAGGAGTGATATGATGAACATTAAATAGGAATGAAGTGAGGTTTAATTGATGCACTTGGGCCAATATCGACTGCCCTTGGAAAGCAGGTCGGAAATGATATCTTCTGCATGTGATCTGATGGTCTTTCTATATACTTTTGCAGCAATGTTCTTGAAACGTGCGAGGAATGTGTCTTTTTTTCCTTTCACTATGATTTTCTGTGATCAGGTGTTTTGTTTTTGTCCTGGCGACATCAGCATGATAAGTTACCAATATCAATCACTATGTGTATACATTCCCATTGCTATGTTTGCCAAAGGAACATACAAGGGGCTATCTTTATGTACAATGTTCTAACAAATTTGTTTTTGTATATTTTTTTCCAATAAAAAAAGCAAAGATGCATTGTAACGATGGAGCATTCAAGTGTCAAAAATCCGAAAGGGCAACAACAAAACCAGTTAAGACGAACGAAAACATCACGAATATAAACACAAAACGTAAAAACAGAAAATCACCGAGTAGAAATCAACAACGCGAATTTAATTCGAAGCAAGAGTGAACTTGTGTGCTCTAGAACAATAAGCAGTTCCTGCTTGCTATGGCACATCCATCGCTCTTCAAATTTTCAGTACAGTGTGTGAAAATTGGTAAAGGAAGACATAACAAAACCATATGACAAACCAACATCTCCACTCATCTGAGAGATAGTAATCCCATATTTGTCTATCAGCGTTCGATGTCTTCAGTAAAATTTCGTGAGTGAAGACAGCAATCGGGGATCAACATAACCATGTGTAAGCAATTTTTGTGTCATACCTGACGCGCTGCCAAGGAAACCGATGTAATATCTGCAAGATCTGGAGTAACGAATCAATTGTGATACGAAAATTGCATAAGCTGGAGCGGATGAAATGTTGCTACACAAGAAGGCGAAGTTGACGATTCGAAGGTTGAAGTCATTACGTTTTGTCATAGAGTGAGTGAGTGAGTCAGTTGGTGTTTTACGCCCGTGCAACGCTATATAGGTTATTTACAGGCGATGAACATGAAAAGGGTGATAAAATGAACATGAAATGATGATGATATATGAGATATTGGGTGGGGTGGGACACAAAGGAACAGTATATTTAGAAGAACCACAGGAAAAGGGGGAAAGGTGGGTAGGGGCGGAAAATTAAGCCTATGTGGTGCACTACGTGGCGGTCCACAAAAGGGTCTTTTACGTGCATGAAGCGTGGCACTCTCCACACACGTTGGCCCACTATGGTCGGCGGTCAGGGTTTCCGTATTATAGACCTGACAACCCCCGCGGACGAGGGCAACCCTATTCAGCCACCTAGGGTACACACTTGGTCGCTCTGTGGGCTGAGCACTGACCCGACGTCAGAATCCGAAGACCCTTTGTCGCCTTTTATGACAAGCTAGGCTCTGCTGCGGGCCTATTCGCCACCCGGGCCCCGCTCGGGACCATACTGTTTGAGCTTTATTGAGTGTTTTCCTGGAGAGTCTATTTCAAGATGTAGATCTAAATATGAAGCAGACTTCCTAGAGTCTGA
The DNA here is from genome assembly GCA_963971305.1 of Arcuatula senhousia. Classification (NCBI taxonomy): domain Eukaryota; kingdom Metazoa; phylum Mollusca; class Bivalvia; order Mytilida; family Mytilidae; genus Arcuatula; species Arcuatula senhousia. Next base: position 47,394,386 of record OZ020313.1, read on the forward strand.
CGTGTCCTTTATCTCAACTTTTTGAAGATAGATGAGAGGGGGCCGGGTAAAGTCACCAAATCGAGAATTGTTTAAGTCATCAATGTAAAGGATAGTGAGGTTAAAAGAGAGAGAGAGCTAATCTGCGATCTTTTTTCTATTGTCGATAAGAAAGGTGAGGATGTCGAATGAGCAAGATTAGCAAAAACAATGCCAATAATAGAAAGTTCAAACTTTTTACCGAAGTGTACCCTGTTGTCACAACGGGTAAACCTATAGCCTGAACATCGAGGCGACGTCATCTTCAATAAGGACATTTAACTGAAAACATCATGTTTTTGTAGACAAGTACGAGCTTTCTTTCGCTCAGATGAATAACGTCGGCCTGTCATGGATTATTTTATCTTGACTAGCTTTGACGCTGAAATTATCGAGGCGACAGATGTGTTACAACAAGCAAGACCGTAGCCTGTCGGAGGTCCTACTGTAGGTACACTCTCGTTGCGACTTGAATTTGTATTGCTGATTGCTGTTCACTTAGTTTTGCATTTTCTTTGTGTCATTCTCGTTTTTTAACTGATTTATTCATTGCCCTTTCTTTAGGAAGACCATTTTCCCGGAAGTAACCTTACCAGGGATTTTCTTTTGATTTTTTTTTTAATATTGACATATTTCAAGTCATCGTTTTTCATATATCATATATCTTCAAATCTTAATTATCTAATTTATGATTTAACAAGTGTATTTTACTACATGAAATAAAAATATTTCTATTTCTAATATTTCTATTTTCTATATGTAGTGTAAGTCAGGGTATTTTTCAATGTTTCATTTAGCTTGAAAATAATCACATGTCGCCTTGCTTTTTTACCATTTAGCATGATCTAATAAACTCAATAAATACTAGATTTATTTTATCATGTAACAGTGACCGATTTATACACGGCTGATGCTAAACAAATATGATCGACCCTAAACCAAGACAAGTTTTACGTTGAAGGTTCTACCATTGAAGGAAAATAACTTTTCTAAGTGTTCCATGCACATATTTGCACCAAGACCAGGTCACGATAAGAGAAAGACTTATTGAAACCAAAGCAGTTCGATAATTAAATATTCCAAGCTTATTCATGACAAACAATATTACAACAATGACCAAACAGATTAACGTACATGTATCAATTTTTAAAGAAACAGCCAAACGTTGTCAAATTTTGGAAATATGTAAACTGTGACTTTCCAACACATATTCCAGTACTCGAAAATATATAAGAGCATACAACTGAAGCACGGGGAAGCTTTCTACGACCTCCACACGGCACTAAAACCAAACTCTGAAATAATATTAAAAACGAAAGAATATGGAATATGTGCCAGAAAGACACGATCCACATATTGAAATGATTTTGATAAATGTACGAAAGCAAAATTTCACTGCGTGTGAAGCGCTTTTCTGGATTAATCTTCATCAGACACGCAAGGAGTAAAAAAAACTTGAAAAAAACGGTAGAATATTAGATTTGATAAAACAAAAACAGAAGCCAAACAATATTACAACAATGAACAAACAGATAAACGTATCAATTTTTAAAGAAATAGCTAAAAGTTGTCAAATTTTGGAAAGATGTAAACTGCGTCTTTCCAACACATATTCCAGTACTCCAAAATATATAAGAGCATACAACTGAAGCACGGGGAAGCTTTCTATGAACTCCACACGGCACTAAACCCTCATATCGAGGTTTGTTTAGGGTATGTTGGGACATGTGATATTCACATATACTCTCTCAAAAAAGTTACGCAACATATAAAGATATTTAAAATACCATTGAAATAAAAACTATTGAATTTCAACTAAAAATTGTCGTACGAATGTGAAATTTTGCAGAATCAGTTAGGAATGATTAATCTTACGTGTGATATAAACAAAATTCAAATTTACTATAATCCAACAAAGGCGCAGCACCAACTGTAGTAATACCGACTAAATGATAAAATAACGACTTCACTTGTGTTCTCTCGGTTTCTAAAAAAACGCTGCATACGATCTTCTGGCTCCCATTTTAACACATATTGAAGCCTTTGCTCCCAGGACCCCACGTTTTTAAAAACATCGGGTGGCGCTAGCGCTTGCGCTTATACAACTTTGAAAAATCATAGAAATTGATAGTACGTCTTAGCTTACATCCAATAATTCTGGTAACCAATATTTGAAAAGGTCACTTTTTTGTTTCCATAACCATGCAAAAATCTTCCTTTCTTTGATACCATCGTTATTATAACGATAATCCCGTCTTAAGTGGTTAACATCAGGCTCAACATGAGGCGTGAATTTCCCCCGCACACGACATAACGGTTGAAGGAGTTTTGAACACGGGATTTCTACTTTGATTATTCATCCAGAGTGATATCAGCACCAAAAACATTGTCGCGAACTAAAATACCAATTTTTACAAAGTAAGCTTCTGCAAAACATTTTTAAAAATTGCAAACAGTATGAGAAGGACGGTTCAGAGATTTTGAAAATTTGGGCGGAGTGTAGTGCATCAAGAGTCAAATGGGTACATGAGAATCCTTACCAATAACATAACAAACGTAAAACACAAGACATTTTAGCTTTTTAAAGACGTTCTGAAAATTTGGATCTTATAAAAAATCGTGCATCTACTGATTAAATTGGATCTGCGCACGCGCCAACGCTTAATTGCACAATCAAAAACCATGGAAAGAAAGCTCAAACTTGTGGGTTATAAGAATCTGATATTGAAAACTTGTGCGGAACGTTCTTTTTGAATACGGGGATGGTAGTTTGAGTACTGTCTTGCAAACAAACTGCATGACATAATTTTGATAATCATGCGCACTCGATTTTTCGACATTTTATAAAAATATTAGCAATTTAAGAAACAATGGTCCCTCTTCAATTGCCAAGTAAAATTTCATAATGATATTGCAACAATTGATGATATAAAACTCGACTTTTCTTTGCTATGTAATTTTAAAATTTTTGCATGTTGCGTTTCTTTTTTGAGAGAGTATATTTTATTCAAATATATATGGGATGTTTGAGGCAAAACTTACTAAGAGATATGGGATATTTTATTAACAGGGATATGGAATATTGGAAAAAAACATTTTGGGATACGGTTTATTTGATGAAAAAAAATACGGGGATATGGGCCCCATCCTAAACAAGTCGCATGTCGAACCATGAAGAAGAAATCATGTATTGCACTTTGTACCTAGATACTTTTCTCTAGATCTATTACCTCTTGACCCAAACGGCAGTTATCGCAGCTTATACAATTTACAACGATATACAAAGTATTGATCAAAAACAAACATTTCAATTTAGAATGAAAGGTCATAGATTTTTGATAGAATAGTACACAGTCGCCAAATGCACTGCATTAACCAGGAAGTTTACAACTCGTCTGAAGTGATTAACGATACCCAAATAGTTTATCATAACTTTTCAAACATCTTCAAACAAATGATATGGCATATTTCAGGGTTATAATGTTTAAGGACCGATATATAACTTGAAGGGGGTGGACTTGGTGTTTTCCTAAAAAAATATTCTAAAATTATTTTTGGTGAAAAAATATTTTGGCAGCAGATGGTAACAAAAAAAATTCTGAAGAATGATTTCTGCGGTATAAAATAATGATAATAATAAAAAAAACTATTCTATCGAGACGCCTTTAAAAAAATTTTTGACCAAAACAAAAATATATGGAATAATGGTTAATGTCGGGCGGGCGTGCGCATCAGGGAAAACATTTTCGTAACATTTTTTTTCTCAGCAACAACATACATGTATCACAGTCCCTTGATTATCAGCATGGGTTCCCATAATGCGGGATTCGATTTTAGGTTTATTGCTCATCTTCCTGATTATCGGAATCCGGCCATTTTTGGTTTTGACAGATTTTTCAGCTAGAGCTTTCCCTTCATCCCTTACTAGAACAGACAAATATTCGTTGAATTGAAAACAATGCCAACACACAAAGAACCAAAGCGGTTATCTTAAAAAGGCTACTGTATATGTTGTATATGTATGTTTCAGGAAGCATTTCATCATCATTTGAATCAAAATAATTTTCTAGTGAAAGTCTTCTTTTTCTTCTGTCTTGTAATTATAATTTTAGATACCGTATTTGACACAGAAAAACTTTTATATGTGTTTTATGTTGTTATGTGGTTTGTTTTGTTGTGATGCCTTTTTGTTTGTCGGTTTTGTCTTTGTCTTTACGGTTTTATGATACTGATTACCCCTTTGGTACACCTTTGCTTCTTTCAAATGACAAGTATTATTTAAGGAATGACTGTCGTATTTTATATTATGTATGCCATATAATTTCTGCGGTAAATATTAAGCGTACACGACGTAATTATGATTATTTACAAATAGACCGACAGTCGTTATTTACAGTTGAACTCAAAAAAATATATCTAATATGAAATTCAAAAGTTAACGACATCACATTCACGGGACAAAATTTGGTTTATTGGTTTATAGATAAAAGCGTTTAATTGTTTATTTGACTTGTAAAAAAATGTATGCAAGGAAAACATCATTTATTGTTTTTATATGAACCAGGCGCGAATCCAAAAAAAAAGGCGTACCGGGCGTTCGCCCCTTAAAACTGATAAAACTGTGTTTTTTGCACAAAATTCACGTAAAAAAAAAACACTGAAAAAATTCGCGCCTCGTTAAAAATCCGCTGCCTAAACCAAAATCCTGGATCCGCCCCCTGTCAACGTCTGTCTCGTATTATCATATACAGTACATGCAGCACTGTATGGAAAGAGCGAAAGGGAAAAACGGTTGATTTCTGTGCCCCGGTGTAGTTTACTCCTGTGTCATTGTGGTATTGTGGGTAAAACAGACGATTGTAAACATCCAAAAGACGAAAATATGTCATTTAGGTAAGCAAAATATATATACTACTTTTGTTAAGGTTCATTTTTAGTTTCTTACTTGTCACGCTATTGTTTTCTAACCAGTTTTCTACCGATAGATAAATAACTTTAGAAAAATCGCAATGAAAAAACAAAAAGTTATGATGTTGAAAATCGCATAATTCCATGGCACATCTGTGAGCAATTAGTACATGTAAGTGTAAATATACTTTATAATTCTTAAGAACATATTCTACTGTCGAAGATTAGTAATTGTCTTCTCAAGTGATGTTACAGTGGTGTTTAACTTATGAGGCGAATGTTTATTGTGTGCCCTGCTGCTGTTAAGTTCTGTGTACGCTGTTACGTAGTAGTTGATTTGAGAGCAGTTTTTAAAGTAGCGAAAGTTTATTTATGTGTTTTGATAAAACTTATCAAAATAGAAAAAGCATTTTATTTATAGAAAAACTCATTTCTAAGTAGCAGTTTGCGTTTTTAATCCTTATTTGATAGAATATCTCATGAAAGGTTAACAAAAAACCTACAATAGATAACTGATTTGTTGTATTGTAAACACTCAATAAAATGGGTTGAAGATATGCTGTCGTTTATTTCCGAGTTTACGAATGTTGATTTCTGTGCTGCAAAAATTGTTGTAGTTTATTTAGTTTAAACATATTTATTTACCCTGGGTTGGGAAACAAGCTTAATGCTTATATTAATCCCTCTCCAGCTAGCAGATTGCGAGTGTGGCCTTTGTAGCGGCCCCCATTGAGCCTACTCTTATCGAACTCTACAAAGAGGTTTTTAACGTGCATGGGGTATTGCTCTCCCACACACGGGACAACCTTTTTTCGTCCCTTCCGAAGGACTAGCATCGGTTCTTGAGACCATCCTCGCAAATGGTGTCAAGAGAGAGTCGGAAAATTGGTTCATGAAATTTTCACCCCTGACGAGGATCGAACCACGAACCACGGTGTTAGTAGCCCGACGCGTTAACCACTACACCACCGCTCTCTTATTTTGTAGTTTATTTCTGTGCTATTTATTTTTTATTATTTGATGTAATAACATGAATGTGCTTCAAATTAAGGCTAGAAGCACTGATGGAAAGAGGTTTTTTTTCAATTTCAGAAATCTAAAATGGATTAATTTAAATGCGAATATTGTGCATTTTCTTCTGGCATATTGGACGATACTATTTTGCATTTTGTCCACAAACATCCCTAGGAAAAAGTAAATATTCGTCACCCGCTGCAACGCGACGGAGGGACATGGTTATGGTCTCTGTCAGTCCGTCCGTGCATCCGTCACACTTTTGTGAGAGCAACTCCTCTGAGACCGCTCAACAGATTTTGATGAAATTTTGTAGGATTGTTCGTCATGATATGTAGTTGTTCATATCGCACCGCCATTTTGATTCAGTTTAGGTCATAGGAACACTTTGTGAGCTCTACTCCTCTGAAACCGCTCAACGGATTCTGAAGAAATTTTGTAGGATTGTTTGTCATGATATGTAGTTGATCCTTTCCCAATGCAATTTTAATTCTTCAAATTTTAGTTAATCTTAAACTTTAATACGGCGGCGGGGGACATTGGCTACCTGTAGCAATCTTTTAAAATAAGAGTGGATGAGAAAAAGAACAAGTTTAGACATTTAAGATTTGATTCTATACCAGAAGATGCTATTTTAAATGGACAAAACATTGTACCAGATGAAAAAAAATACAATAATCGTTTTTGACTTCGATGATGTTTTGGAACCCCCATTGTCTATTGAAGTTGGGTATAAAACTGTTAGTTTTATTGTGCGGAAATATTATTTTGAAATGTTATCATAAACCAATCGACTACTGTAAACCAGAAAATTATCGAGACAGTTTTATTTTGCGATTTTCGCGCTGTCATTGCTGCACCTAAATTGAAAAAAATACACGGCGAAAAATGTGTCCTCCATTGTAGTCTGAATGGACAATAAGATTACGGTGCAATTTTAAAACTGTGTGAACTAAAGCTCAGTATCCTACCAGGAAAAGCAAAGATGGTGCCAAAAAATATCCCAGGTTTACAGAATACAAAAAAAATATTCAATACATGTATAAATATAGATTTTAGAGGACGACCATTTGATTTTGAAGGGGGGTTGGGGTGGGGCTGGCAGTTTTTGTAAATAAATATTCAGGCCTGGAAAAAGTTGGAAATAAATAATCTGGCCACAGTTTGCAAGAAAACAAATAATCTGTCCCAAGATCCTAATGCTCAATTAAGTTATTGTATGCAGAAAATAAATATTTTTGTCGAGTAGGGGCGAAAAATAAATATTCTTGCCCGCAAAATTTTGAAAATTAATAATCTGTCTCGACCGCAACTGCCAGCCCCCCCCCCCCCCTCAGAATCAAATGGTTGTCCCCTTATCACAAATAAATTTTGTCGTGCTTTGTTAAAAAGAGCTTAATATATCATTTTTGTACAGAATACAAAAAAAAAATATTCAATACATGTATAAATATAGATTTTAGAGGACGACCATTTGATTTTGAAGGGGGGGGTTGGGGTGGGGCTGGCAGTTTTTGTAAATAAATATTCTGGCCTGGAAAAAGTTGGAAATAAATAATCTGGCCACAGTTTGCAAGAAAATAAATAATCTGTCCCAAGGTCCTAATGCTCAATTAAGTTAATGTATGCAGAAAATAAATATTTTTGTCGAGTAGGGGCGAAAAATAAATATTCTTGCCCGCAAAATTTAGAAAATAAATAATCTGTTTCGACCGCAACTGCCAGCCCCCCCCCCCCCCCCTCAGAATCAAATGGTTGTCCCCTTATCACAAATAAATTTTGTCGTGCTTTGTTTAAAAGAGCTTAATATATTATTTTTGTAAATTATAGAATAAGTAAAACATTAGATGGTTTAGAAAGGAAATGTAATTGAACACTTGTTTTAAAATGATCCTGGTTTGGAGTGAGAATTAAAGTTATATTTCCATTATTTGATCTGATTTTCTATGGCCAAGTATTTATAACTCAGAACGAAACATTCGTAACCACACAAATAAACTTCCGCAGGCTCTGAAATATACATTCGCATTGTAGAAAATCAGCACAGAAATATACATTCGCGGTGCAAATTTTAACACTTACTTTTATTTCACCGATCTGTCTAGAACCTTTGCATTATTAAACTTTATTTATCAACAATAAAATTCTATATATACTTTACTACACGATGAACACTTTTTGTTCAGCAAGTGTTTTATTGATGTAATTTGTCCAAAAAAAAACGTGTTTTATTTATAAATTTATGACTTTTTGTGATAAAAAATAGCTTATGACATAAAAATGCAAGTAAAACTTGAATTAACTAAATCGTTTCTATCTAATGTTGAAATGACGATGCTGCAAGAAGCAGAGGTACCAATGGGGTATCCGAATATCAAAAGTCCGAAAGGGCAGAAACAAAACCGGCAAACACCAACAAGAACGGGACAAAAACAGACAACATGTAAAACATGGAAACACAAAACAACTGAATATCAATCAACAACACGAACTCTAGTCGAAACCAGAGTGAACTCAGGTGCTCCGGAAGAGTAAGCAGTTCCTGCTTGCTATAGCCCACCCGTCGCGTTGCCAATAGTCCATTCAGCGTGTCAAATCCGGTAAAGGAAGACAAAACAACACCCTATGACAAACCAACATCTGCACTCATCTGAGAGATCGGAATCCCATATTTGTCTATAAGTGCATGATGTCTTCCGTAAAATTTCTTGAGTGAAGACAGCAATCGAGGAGCAACATAACCCTGTGTGAGCAATTTTTGCGTCAGACGTGTCGCTCTGCTAAGGAAATCGATGTAAGTCCCGCACGCTCTGGAGTAACGAATCAATTGAGATACGTAAACTCCATAAGCTGGAGCGGACGGAATGTTGCTACACAAGAAGGGGAAGTTGACGATTGGAAAGTTGAAGTCATCACGTTTGTCATAGAGCCTTGTTGAAAGTCTTCCTTGAGAGTCAATTTCGAGATGTAGATCTAAATATGAAGCAGACCTCCTAGAATCCGTTGTGTCCTTTATCTCAAGCTCCTGTGGATATATGAGATGGAGAAAGTCACCAAATCGAGAATTGTTTAGTGAAAGGACATCATCAATATAACGGAACGTGAGGTTGAAAGAGAGAGCTAGTCTACGGTCTTTTTTGTCTAGAAGAGATTGCAAGAAGTCTGCTTCATATGAATGAAGAAACAAATCAGCAAGCAAAGGTGCACAATTAGTGCCCATTGGAATCCCTATTGTTTGCTGAAAAACACGTCCACCAAACTGAACAAATATGTTGTCAATAAGAAAGTTGAGCATGTCGATTATTTGGTCTTCTGTAAATTTGTTCTTTTTCTTAGACTCATTGATGACAAAGTAAGTCTTGGTATAATCGACTACAAGAAATTTGTACCTGCGTTTTCCATTTTTTGAAAAAGCTGCGTTTAATCAGCTGTGCCAATCGCGATTTCAGTTGTTCATTTGGAATAGAAGTGTAAAGTGTGGAGAAATCGAATGTTTTGATGCTGTTACAAGATGAAACTGATTTAGCGTTAAGAATCTCCATCAGTTCTTTCGAATTCTTCAGGATCCACATTTGATTGACACTATTTCTAGAATAACAACAATCGTAATATTTCTGGAGGCCGGATTTTACTGCCGTAAGTATAGAAGTCAACAAAACTGAAAGAGGTTTAGTTGTACATTTGGATGACCCTGCAATGAATCGCTGTTTGTATGGATTTTTATGTAATTTGGGAATCCAATACAGGGATGGAATGTCATCATTACTGCCACCAACAGAAAGGCCGAAGGAGGAAATGACAGATTTGTGATTGTCAATGATTTCCTCCTTAGACAGTGTTGTAGCCTTGTATGTGGTGCTGTTGCTGGTACAACCAACCCCCAATTCAGCTGTCAAACAGTCAATATAGTGTTTCTTGCACACAAAAATGATGTTATTTGGTGCTTTGTCTGCAGGTACGACAACATATTTGTCATGTAAGGTGGACAATGTTTTGGCAACATCAGCGTTGCTGAAAATGGATGTTGCCTTAGTGCTCATTGAGCCTTTCAAAGAATTGATTCTTTTCAAAACCAATGACCTCACAGCCTTTACCCATTCTGACAAAACGTCACATTCTTTCTCCTGTTCTTTTTTTGCCCATTTTCTGGCATAGTCCTCAACTGAATCCATAATTGTTTTGAAATTATAGCTCCAGTTGATTCGTCTTGGCTCACGATATTTAGGTCCTTTAGCCAAAACATCGCGAAGTAAGTCATTTTCCACGATGTTGAGGTCACCAGTGATAACGTGGCCAGAGGGACCATATTTGAATGGGGACTTTTCACAGGTGCAGTCAGGAGGTTTAGCTTTGAGGTCATTGATTTGGAAATCTCGCAACACTTTTTTATAGTTGAAAACCTTAGGTGCAATGGTGGAAGTGTAGGAATAAGAGATAATGGGAATGCTTTTATCTTTGAAGTAAGGAGGAATATGTTCCGTAACAGATTTGTGGTGTAAAATATTACCTAAATTAATAGCATCTAACCCCTTGTTTAAAAATGGAAGTGAAAGAAAGGAACGATTGTCTTTACTGTTTTCGTGTGGAACTCCAACAGGTTTGAATAAGCGGTTGTAACCGATATCAAGAACGATAGCAGTGAGTCTATAGATGTTAGACGTAGGGTCAGTGACCGGATTTTCTAGACATTCCTTGTACAAAATATTGAGTTTAGAAAGGGGAATAGAATACAGTTTAGTTCGAATGTGATGAATCCCTAGTTGTTTTTGGACAAACGGAAGCAATCCACTAATTGATACATCGCAAAGCTTTGGTGCGTTGTATTTTCTATGTCCATGACTGCGTTTCCGTCTCTCCGTTTTTTCAAAGAGATTCATCACATTAACATCACTGCATCTAGGGCTAGATAAATTTCCTACACTTCTAATGTTGTCGTTGCAGCCATAAGGTAGTGCGGTTCCCAGTCGTCGAATCCAGAATTCTTCTCTCTCTTTACGGAAAGGTGTACTTAATTAAAGTGGGATTATTTGTAGGATGGTAAATTTTTTCCAAAATTCGGACTTTTAAAGACAAAATGGAATGATCAGGTTGGTTAAAATGCTGGTAAACGAAAGGAAAACTGTCGCTGTTGATATGCAAGATATGTAGTTATTCAATAATTAAGTAAAAAGGCAGAAAAACAGACGACTTCATTTTGTGCACAGCAATAAACTACATCGGGGCACAGAAATCAACCGTTTTTCCCTTTCGCTCTTTCCATACAGTGATGCAGTATGTACATTAAACAAAATTTATTTGAAATACCAAGAAAAAGGCCAACTTTCGTTTACTAAGGTGCTGGAATTCAGATTTTTATTTATTTTATTTTTTTTGGAAAAAAAAAAACAACGTTAGATTTTTTCATAAAAATCCACTTTTCCGCCTCCCCGAAATCCAAATAGTTATATAACTTAAGTTAGTAATTGCTTTACTCCTAAGCAAAACGATGTAGGGGTATCAGGGAGATGAATATAATACAATGAACATGAAATGATTATGGGTTGGAGGAAAAAAGACGAGACGAATACAAAGAAGATAACTACTCTTCTGCGTTCGTAACAGCTTTAGGTAACTTTAGGTAAAAAAGACACAAGGTCAATAGATAGATCAATTTCTGACTCAGAACAGACAATTTAGTCTTCTGCATTGGGAACCATCGGGTCCTTCTATTATCGAACTCATTTTTTAGGGAAAAAATGATTCCAAGAACAACAATGATAAATGGCTATTGTCAAGGCCATGAATTAATACCAGATAATTTTATGTCCGAATATAAACTAGTACATGTACTCTCCAGTTGTGACCTGGTTTTAACCATGTCAGCGAGTTCATAATCGTAGGAGAGATGATAACCAAATAACGTAACTTTAGTCGTACCTCCCTTTGTTGTCTATGTTATTTACGCCTGACTTTACGTCTACGAAGTTTTGTGAATATGGCTACTGGCTTTAAAGGAAATAAGATATGATATCAGAGTAAACGTAACAAAAAGTCTATGATCAATTTTATAACAGTAATTTTGTTTTGCTCGGAAGCATTTTTCAAAAAGAAGCACCTAATGTTTACAATCAAATTTAAATAATTGAACGTTCCAAAACAAATAGGGAAAAAATGCTCATACTAAAAGGTTTGAAAAGAGAGGCCGAATCTAGCACCTTGGTTATCGACCTTGTGCATCTACATAGTCAAAGAGAATTGCTGGTTTAATGGATTTTGAATTTGGACAACAACCGTAATTTATCAAAACAAGTATTGTTTTGGCCTCCTTGGAGGCTGCTTGCTGTTTTTTATTGTGTCCTTTTTTAATTGCTGGTTGTTTATGTGGGTTGCGTCGTGTACACTTATTCCACATCTCATTAGTTTCTATTAATTCGCCAAAAATAAGTCCAAACTTCTGAAATACCGTCGGAAACCTATGGTTCACCAGTAACCGATTAAATTGTTATACATCTACAAAATACAAAAGAAAAACATCATAACAGCTAAAGTGCTATCTTCTGTTAGCTTTTTTTTCCTTTAGTACGTTTTTGCTTTATTCACAAGCAATGCCAACCTATATTCGGGAGATGACCATGAAATAATGATACAAGTAGGGTATACGAGTTACAACTATCTAATTGTAGCAGAGCAAAGGTTCCAATATAGCTACTCATATGAAAACTTGTAGTATTGTTTAATATGCGAAGATAGTACAATGCTATGAATTGCGGTTAGGTTTTTTTGTATTTTTTGTTAATGTCATGCAAGATGACAGTGTTAGCTCACTCAACCTCTCAGTAATACACCTTTAAATCTTTTTTAGTAAAAAATGGCCTTGCATGACCACTAGTGTACGTAATGGATGCTCTGATTTTTTGCATCGATTTGTTCATTTAAATTGCAATGGGTTATGACGTCTTAACTTTTTGAAAATGTTCGGGAACCTTGCCACGAGATTTTCAAAATTGTTATGTCATGTGCAGATATTCTACGTCATATTAATATCTACGCAAATGCTGTATATATAATTACGTAAAATAATATAAAAGATAATGATCATGATTTTGAACAAATATTCCATTGAAGTAATCAAATGTTTTAAAATAATTTATAATAACAATGGTTGATTTAAAGACATAGAACCTATCAATTTTGAATTTTTTTACATTGAATTAAAAGTACATATATTAAAAATATACTATCTAAAACATACCTTTACCAACATAAAAACTCAATGTTTTGCAGTTTCCTATAAAATATTCTGATTTTAATTATTCGCGTTGATTAAGTATTGTCCATCATAAATATTTACTTTTGGTAAACTAGGTACTGTTAAGCTACGAAATGAAATGTAACCAAACGAGGCGAAGAGAAAACGAAATATGTAAATTAAGAAAAACGACTGGTGTCGGCTAAAATCGATTCAGTTTTCTTCTTTTGCCAGTTTCGCTCGGTTTCGTTTCTTTTCTTTACAGATTTCGGTTGCTTATTTTACTGTTTACGTTTCCCTCTTTAACGATATCGTTTTTGTTCTGCTCCGTTTCGTTTGGTTACTTTTCGTTTCTCAGTTTACCGGCACCTGCAAGTGTTTACATTCTATAATTAGTTTGTCCTCCTTTTTGACACTGCGTTTTTTTCTTCAGTTTTCCATCGAAAAAAATACTTTCTGGTAGTGTTTTTGAAAATTTAACATTTTTTTCAAAGGTTTTACAATGTATTCTTCAAATAGTGTGAATTTCATTATTTTTTAAAAATTGCCAAAATGATAGGTTCCATGTCTTTAAAACCTCAGTGTTAAATTAAGCAATGAGGAATTACGTATTTCAACGACCGTTCCTTCATTCCATCATAAAGATAATTTTGAAATAGACTTTAAAATTCTTCATTGGAATATTTTCTAATTGATAAAAAGGTTTTAAATAAAATGGGAAATTTAAAAATATGTTTTATTCATTTTACAATTATCGGGTTCCGGATGGCGAATAGGCCCACAGCAGTGCTTCACTTGTAGGTAAAAGTCCACTAAAGAGCGCTTAGAAACCTGACATAGGGTCAACAAAGCGGCTGGGATGTGTGCCCTAGGTGGTTGAATGGGACAACCCTGAATGCGGGGGTTTTCTGGACTTTTGGCATTCGGATGCCCCATCGGTACCTCTGCTTCTTTGATAATAGTATTGATTCGTTTTTTTCGTCTGCTTCCAAGGGCTATTTTTTCAATCACATACAGAAAATAATGTTTTGTTGAATTGCCAAAAAATGGTAAGATTTCCATAATTTGGGTGCTGGACTTAAGAATTTTTTTGGGGGGCGGGAAATCCAAGGTCAAATTTATTTTTCTTGCAAATCCCATACCTCTTTCTTCTCCCAGAAAATCACATGGTTCCTGCCGTAAGAAAAAAAGTAAGTTAGATTTTGCTGTACTCACAAGCAGAACGATTTTGGCATCTAACAGTAAGATGAAAATGAAAGGGATGATTTAATGAACATGAAATGATGTAGTGGAGGAAATGGGACCACAAGGCCAACCCGGAAGGACAAGTTCTGACTGCCAATGGAAACAGGAGGAACGGGTAGAATCGGATAATTTAGCCTTCTGCATGGGGATCTGTCGGGTCCTTATCCTATCAAATTAATAATTACGGAAACACTAATGCATGCTAAGGACAACAATAAAAATGTGAATCGTCAATGTTTAAAATTGATGCGAGATACTGATTTGATTTTTATAATGGTCTTAGTAACTAGTACTTCCAAATTCCATGTCATTAAGTTCGTTATCGTAGGAGAGATGATTACCAAATACGTCTTGATATCACTAAAGTTTATGACGCGAGACCTACTTCTCATCAATTTCTAAGACTTGAAAGAGTTTCAAAACCCTGTTTTAAAGGTGGTGATTAGTAGTAATATATGATATGATATCAAGAGTAAACGTACTGAAACGTATATAAATACTTATTTCTAAAACTCTTCATACACATAATCTTCATCGTCCCTTAAGCGTTTTGCCGTTTCTTTGATCTTCTTGTGGAGCGGGTCTCGTAACATTTCCATTTTCAACATTATGTTATTGACCGAACGATTTTTCAGAGTTTCTTTATATAGCGGGAGCAAATCCCAGTCAATCTTTGATATTCCCTCTTTATTGTGGTGACCACTTTCTCTGTATTCATCCACTTTCTTTTTGTGTTCGTCTTTGTAGGTGATCATTATCTCTCCAATAAAGTTAAACTACGGATCTAACTGTGCTTCGGGATAAGTTTTTATGTCTTCAGACAATTCGTCACTCTTTTCTGATTTCGTATCCAATTCCTCTTTTGTTAGCAATTCCGGATCCTCCTTCAACCAATCTGGTTCCTCCATTTTCGTTTGATGTTTATGTTCTTTTTGTCTCAGTAGATTGAGTAACTTTTATCTTATGTATCCGCATTCTTCGCAGTGATACATCTTTCCTTTTCGATGTCTTGTTTTGATCTGACGATTTTTGCTCTGTCTTTGCTGAAAAGTGTAGCATGTTGCTTACAACACCCTCATCGGTATGGCGGATTGGAATTGTCTTCCTGTTTATTCTGTATGTAGGCAAAAAATTCTCATCTCATTGTTGCTAAGCTCTTTTTGTTGTATGCAAGTCGCCCTTTTTTAAACTCTCATAAATTTTTCTGGCAATTCTTACAAGACACATTTTTTTTTCAATTTGTAAAACTGAGCTTTTGGCTTACTCTCACCGCATTTACGACAAACACGTGCCCCGTCCTCACGTTTAATGTTCTTTACTATTAGTTTTATAAGATAATCCATTACATTTAAGTGCGTATTGTTCGAATACATTCGAGCAACTGACAAATTTGCTATTTTAATTTTCCTTAAATTTTTATTCTCCATTGATCTGTCAGCATTTTATCACGTGATTTACCCTATTGCCTGCTAATCCTGCTCTTCTGCGGCTCATCTTGTTCTTTTCCTTGCTCATCTTGCTATTCAGCTCATCTTGCCTTTTTCCTTGCTCATCTTGCTCTTTTGCAGCTCGTCTTGCTCTTTTGCAACTCATCTTGTTCGTTTGAAGCTAATCCTGCTCTTTTCCTTGCTCATCTTACTCGTTTGCAGCTCTTTTTGTACTTTTGCGGCTATTTTTGCTCTTTGCCTTGTGGGAAATATGAGAACAGCCATTGTGATGTCTGCTGCTGGCTATTTTTCTTTTTATAGAGTTCTTACTTGATCCACAAGCAGTTGAAAATCGGCTACAATCGGGATATGAACATAAAAATGGTGACAACAATAGGGTATACTAGTTTCGACCTCTCGTGGAACGGTGGTAATGAACAAGTTTGGGTAATTAACCATACTAGTACTGTAGTAGAACAAAGGCTCCAAGTAGCTCAAAACCTGCTGCCGTTGTTTAATATTTTTTTTTGGTTTCATTTGCGCAAATAATGAAATGCTGTAAATTGCAATTACATTTTTCTTATTATTTCCTAATGGTATGCACGTCGACATTGCTATCTCACTCAACCACCTGTTGCATACATCCAAATCGTTGTATGGACAAATTGGCATGGCCTGGCCACTTTGGTACTTGGATGCTCTAAAGAGAACGCTTATCGGCAAATTTACTGATGGTGTTTTGTTTGTTTGTGTTTGCCTAACCCTTTGGGGTTTTATGCACTAAATTTTATATATATAATTACGTAAAACAATTTATAACAGATATAGCAAATCTTGTATCGAAGTATATTTAAACGTTTGACAATTTATAAATATGCATATGAAATAAAACAATGATTTATTTGAAACCTGTAAATAAAGCAATAAAGAAGAATTACTACTTTCAATGACCGTCTTAAATTTATATCTTGATCCCATCATAAAAATGAAGAATGAGGAAGGAAAAATAATTTATTATAGTTGCTTCATAGAAATATTTCTAATTGATAAAAAAATGAAATAAAAAGGGAAATCTATGATTCGTTTTACCTATATTTTTCAATTAATAAATTGTAAGTCATAATGAAAGCAAAAGTTCTTTCAAGGTAGATTGTATTGACATAAGTGCCATTTACCTTCCATTCTATATCGATACTGCACTCTGCATGCTCTGTTATGCCTGTTGAGGGTCATTGCTACGTACATAACAGGCAATGTTGTGGAAGTAGAAATGTCAAAGATACTGACTAAAGAAAGAAGAAAGAAGTTTGTATATTTTGGAGGTAGCATAAGATTGATATAAAACAATGTTTGACTAGGTGTTTAATGAACGAAAGAATATGGAATATGTGCCAGAAGACACGATCCACATATTGAAATGATTTTGATATATGTACAACAGCAAACTTTCACTGCGTGTGAAGCGCTTTTCTAGATTAACCTTCATCAGACACACTAGGAGTAAGAAACTTGGGAAACCTGTAGAATATTAGATTTGATTAAACAAAAACAGAAGCCAAAAATATAACAACAATAACCAAACAGATAAATTTGTCATTTTTTATTGAAATAGCCAAACGTTGTCAAATTTTGGAAATATGTAAACTGTTTCTTTCTTACACATATTCCAGTACTCGAAAATATATATTAAGAGCATACAACTGAAAGAAGCAGAAGTACCAATGGGGTATCCGAATGTCAAAAGTCTGAAAGGGCAGAGACAAAACCAGTAAACACCAACAAGAACGGGACAAAAACAGACAACATGTAAAACATGGAAACACAAAATACTGAATATCAATCAACAACGCGAACTCCAGTCGAAACAAGAGTGAACTCAGGTGCTCCAGAAGAGTAATCAGTTCTTGCTTGCTATAGCTAACCCGAAGCACGGGGAAGCTTTCTACGACCTCCACACGGTAAAATGTAAAAAAAAACATTTTAAAACAAACACTATTGTATACCTATAAATTCTATTAAAAAAACTGAGGTTAGTCGGTTAGAATGCATGAAGAGGGTCAGTGATCGGTGCATTGGCATGTTTGTCCCACCAAAAGTTGTATTTTGATTTGAATACCATAAATTTCGTAATATAGATTCCAATGTATGATCAGGATGGCACTACTGACTAATAATCTTACATGTGTGACAAATACATTCATTTATATTGAAAAATAAAAATCCACACAAAAAATTAATGTAATGCTTACTAATGCAACTTAAAATGTAATTTCCCTTGCCAGGGGTTTTCCAGACATCAGTAAAAATATGTATGTATTAAACTGCCAAAATACCTTGACCTCGTACCATATATTGCCTAATCTTACAACTATTACAACAATTAACATAATTCTAAAAATATCTTTTGTTTTTCTCGGAATCAAGGTGTTGTTTGTTTCTATCATAGGACAGTCCCGCTGGGTGTTTTTGTGGGCTTTGGTTAAAAGTAAAACTTTTCAAATCAAGGATTGAACACATTTTTTTTTACAATAACAAAAACAATACAAGTGATGTCAACGAACATCAATGGTTTTAAACATATGTAAGATGATAAATCATAATCAAACTAATGTATATTACAGTCGTTCAACGAATTCATTATAGCACGAGTTATTGACTTTAAGTCTATACATCTTACTGTGGAAAACTGTTACAAGCAACGCAAAATCGGCGATGGTATTAGAATCAGATAGTAAAAAGTGGGGTGGTTACACTAGACCAACAGGATGCATGCAAAGTAAAGAACACTACTGTAGCCATACGTATATGTTTAAAGTTTCTCTTTTTAGGAAACTTATTTGTCTTTTGGGATAATTACCATACATGTATAAGATAACCTTTCCATCTTGCATGCCGCGGTCCTCCGTCCATGTCACGTTCCTCCGCGTGCGTTCCTCGCGCTTTGATGAAATGATAGGCATCGATAAAAGTAGTACCTACAGTAGGCTCCTACAGTAGGCTTAATAGACGGAACCTTCCCTTTCCTCTTCATTCCAGTGACATACGAATCTCTCGATTGGCCTTGTGACACATGTCTTCTACATTATCATCGTTTCGTGTTCATTTTACCACCCCTCTAACCCTATTATCAATTTGTCATCATTTCATCCTCATTTTATCATCTTCTTCATATAATTGAATCCACACTGCTTTGATCGAAAGCAATATTAGTTCATGAACTTTTGTCATTAGGTTGCTAGAGTGTAAAACAAACCCCATCCGGTACCCTCAAAGCCTTTAGTTTGTGCATAAAGGCAACTAAGAAACTTATAGAAGGACATGATTAACTAACTTACTGACTTAACCGCACTTACATTTTACATGTACCTGTACTAAGGCATATGTCTTAAGCAAAACTAACTTTTACATAAATCTGTACTCAGCCATATGTCTTAAGCAAAACTAACTTTTTCATGAACCTGTACTCAGCCATATGTCTTAAGCAAAACTAACTTTAACATGAACCTGTACTCAGCCATATGTCTTAAGCAAAACTTGTGTTTCACTTATCCTCTTTATCTCTTTCCGTTGTCCAAAATGGGTCTTTCTTTGATAATATTAGAAAGATACTGGCCTTTTTTCATTGTGCATTAACAAAATGCTGTTAGTTTATTTATGTGGTCTATGGTGATAATTAACTGTTAAAATTGAATCTTCTGATTTTAAAAATATGCGACCTTATCATTACAAAGCAAATGAATTTGTTCCATTAACATTTGAAAGTGGTTTTTTTTTCTTGAATAAGAATGAAATACCATAATCTGGTTATAAATAAAATACAATACCAAAACGGGAATAAATTAAAAATGGTTGATTTGAAGGAGTAACCTCTCATAGGCAGCGTTTGAATCAAAACATTGGACGGTCAAAAACCAAAAGTATTGAATGAAAAGTACCCAAACCCAAACGGTTCGAACAGAGAAGCCAAATCCAGCACTGAGGTTATATTAATCATCAAAAGTGATTTTTCTACCTTCGATAGTCATTTTATTAACTCTTATAAACTCTGATTTTTTACCACCCTTGATAGCTATTGTTTTAACAAAGCTCGCATGCTGAAAAATGTCTTTGGGTGGAGACTTTTCCGCCCTTGATAGCTATTGTTTTAACAAAGCTCACATGCTGAAAAATGTCTTCGAGTGGAGATTTTTCCGCCCTTGATACCTATTGTTTTAACAAAGCTCGCATGCTGAAAAATGTCTTTGGGTGGAGACTTTTCCGCCCTTGATAGCTATTGTTTTAACAAAGCTCGCATGCTGAAAAATGTCTTTGAGTGGAGATTTTTCCGCCCTTGATACCTATTGTTTTAACAAAGCTTGCATGCTGAAAAATGTCTTTGAGTGGAGATTTTTTCCGCCATTGATAGCTATTGTTTTAACAAAGCTCGCATGCTGAAAAATGTCTTTGAGTGGAGATTTTACCACCCTTGATAGCTATTGTTTTAACAAAGCTCGCATGCTGAAAAATGTCTTTTGGTGGAGACTTTTCCGCCCTTAATAGCTATTGTTTTTACAAAGCTCGCATGCTGAAAAATGTCTTTGAGTGGAGATTTTTCCGCCCTTGATACATATTGTTTTAACAAAGCTCGCATGCTGAAAAATGTCTTTGATAGGAGATTTTTCCGCCCTTGATAGCTACTGTTTTAACAAAGCTCGCATGCTGAAAATGTCTTTGAGTGGAGATTTTTCCGCCGATGATAGCTATTGTTTTAACAAAGCTCGCATGCTGAAAAATGTCTTTGAGTGGAGATTTTACCACCCTTGATAGCTATTGTTTTAACAAAGCTCGCATGCTGAAAAAATTTTTTTGGGTGGAGACTTTTCCGCCCTTGATAGCTATTGTTTTAACAAAGCTCGCATGCTGAAAAATGTCTTTGAGTGGAGATTTTTCCGCCCTTGATAGCTATTGTTTTAACAAAGCTCGCATGCTGAAAAATGTCTTTGATTGGAGATTTTTCCGCCCTTCATAGCTATTGTTTTAACAAAGCTTTCGTGCTGAAAAATGTGTTTGAGTGGAGATTTTTCTGCCCTTGATAGCTATTGTTTTAACAAAGCTTGCGTGCTGAAAAATGTGTTTGAGTGAAGATTTTTTCTACCTTGATAGTTATTGTTTTAACAAAGCTTGCGTGCTGAAAAATGTCTTTGAGTGGAGATTTTTCCGCCCTTGATAGCTATTGTTTTAACAAAGCTCACATGCTGAAAAATGACTGAGTGGAGAAATGATATAACCCAGTCATTATCAGCCGGTATGAGAAGCGATTCTTATTGCACACTTGAATTTCCAAAAAGCACCTAGTCAACACGATACAGTTATCAAACCAACAGAGCAGTGTAGAAAACTTTGTCAATTCATGGCCAGATTATTCGACAAAGTGTAGTTTGCGAATTCTAGGAAATGTTTATATGGTATGTATATCATGTTCACATTTTTCAAAACTTTGTATCGTTATGTAATCAGTATGAAACGTGTATTCGTTGTATGAAAACATTAATAAAATTGATTTGTGGCAATGTGACATGTTTTTATTACAAATAGTAACTTTTTCTACCATTTCATAACAGTGGTTTTCAAGAGGTTAAAATAACCACCGACTGGTTTAATATCAAAGTGAGTTATCCCAGTATTTTAGACGTGTTCTTTAAAATTTCATAGGAAACACGTCCTCCTTCAAGACACGAATTTTTTATTTGAAGATTTTTCAGTTATTGTGTCATGTAAATCTATTCCAAATATCGTTATAACAAAATGTGATTTTTCCACTTTCGATAGCCACTTTATTTCTCCACCCTTGATAGCTATTCTTTTAACAAATATATAAAATTGTCAAAAAAAATTCAAAAAAGTAACTGCCTTGGAGTGGAGAAGTCATACATGTATAACCCAGTCCTGATTAGGGTGAACTTACAAATTCTTCCGGAACATATAGTTTAGTTCTCGTTTTGACTCTAGTTTGCGATGCTGGATGAAATTTAATTGTATTTTTTGTGGGCTTTGGGAGTTTTTTTTGTGTGTGTGTCGTAATCTAATTTCTGGTTATAGGTTTTTTTTTTTATTCTAATTGATTTGTATTATTTTGTGGGAGTGGGGGTGGTTTTTTTTCAGCTCAGACTCCTTACGTACAAAGTAGATGGTACTTCTTTTGTGAATGTTGTCTGAACTTTTTTCTGCCTTTTGCATTAAATTTGTATCCATCGTTATGCTAATTTATATGTATCATGGTATCATGCACATGATAAATGATCAATGTTGACCACTCTAGTAATCTGTTTGTTTTTCATAACAATGTGACGCAAAAAAATAAGTAGATTAAGAATTATCCCCATTTTTAATCTTCTATTCGGAAGCATCAATACTGTTTGTTTCCTAAGTTTTTATGTAATCCGAATGGTACATCTTCTTAAAAGATCATGTATCGAACATATTGCCAAAGCCATGAAGTAACATAGTTCGGTCAATATGGTGGCATTATATTGTAAGTGTCCACTTACTGTGTCAGACATCGTGTCTAATCTTGTTTGTGTCTTAAAATGGTGTCAAGGTCAAATGTGATCGATCTATCATTCCTAAAAAGGGTTGAAATGGGACTGTAATATATACAATTAATGTATTTGTAACAAGAACTTGCAAGTATAACATTCAAATTGCATTCAAACCCTTCATTGTATAAGACATCTAAACAATTAAAATTACGAATAATTGGGACCAAACCCCGGTCAAACTTCATTAAAACAATAAATTTGAGATATTTTCTTTTAATTTGCAAAATAAAAGGATTTTAACATGTCTCTTGTAGTCGCCCAATGGAGCCTTTTTAACTTACTTTTTAACAAATTTAGATAACATACTGAGAACTGCTGCCATTGTCAGAAACAGAGAGGTACCAATAGTATTGCAGTGTCAAAAGTCCTAAAGACAAAACCTTTAAACACATATGAGAACACCACGAAGAAACAGATTGCACACAAAAAACAACTGAAAAGCAATCGACAAACCAAAATCAAGTCTCAACGATAATTAATTCAGGTGATCCGGAAGGGTAAATAGCTCCTGCTTGCTGCAACGTACCCGCCGTTGCTAACAGTCAGACCTTTGGATGACAATTTGAACTAGAAGCTTTTATTCGGAAGCATACGAACCCACTGAATATAAAATTGGGGTTCAACCATGTACAAATGAACAAACTGACCAGAGGATTTCACAGTGCACATTTTCAGATTAACCTCACATCATCATGCGATCAAATGTAATCTGTAATAAGCATCAAAAGTGTATTGGCGTTTAAGGGGGTACAGAACACTTAAGGGAAATAACTCTTAAATATCACTTGAACGTTTTAGTCAGGCTCATGTATACAAAGAAATCAAACTTCTGAATGATCAAAATATGATATGTTGGAATTCCATTATATTCGTTGAAAATTTTCCCAAGAAATCTATGGTTCGATTTTCTTTAGATTTTGCAATAAAATTTATTTGACTGAAGTTCATATTTTTCCAAATTTTCGGGAAAATTAAACGACACAATTTTATTTTAGCCAAAGTGTTGGGTACCCCCTTAAAAATAAATATCTTTGTCTGCTGGCGCTATCGGAATACCTTGTTATTCAACTATTCATTCATTAATTCTCGACATTTTCCAACGGACCAACTAAAGAGATTCTAGATATCATAGTCATTAGAAACAGACTGAACACAAAAAAAATGTTAACGGTCATTTATTGTAGAAATGAGGTCAAGGTCAGATGACATGGTGACGGACACAAAACCCTAATTTAAGTCATCAATATCCTAGATATCAGATGCCTAGCTATAATACTTTAAAGAAATTCATTTTCCACAAAATTCTTATAAGAAGTTTACAGCCCGAAAAAAGACTCAAGTTTACAAAGTCACTGAAGCGTTAAAATGGGGTTAAGGTCCCAGGTCATGGAAAGAGTTGTGTAGACTATTATCTCAACTGTCTGTATACCAAATGTCCGATGCATAGGCTAGCTATATTATACTTTTCAAGAAATTCATTTTCCAGAAAAGTCTTACAAAGAAGTTTTCGGACTGGAAAAAAAACAACATACGTCCACAGAGTCACTAGAGCTTGAAAATGGGGTCAAGGTCATACAGTATGGTGACAGTGACAGATGCGTATACCATAACCCTAACTGTCTGTATACCAAATATCAGATGCCTAGCTATTCAAACAATTCATTTTCCCCAAAAGTTTTACAAAAAAAAACTGATTTACGCCGCCGCCGCCGCCGGAAAGTTATACCTATGTCTCGCCTTCTGCGACTATTCGTCGCAGTCGAGACCAAATGGCGTATTTGTATCCATGAAAGTGACTAATAGTTGAAAAGTTGATGGATTTCTTATATAACTACTCATAATTATGGTTATTAATAGAATAAAATTTAAGATAAAAGTACATCAATTAAGTATATAAAGATAATTATAATTATATGTCATTAATGGTTTTGTTTTTCCACAATGTGATAATCTTTTCATGTGATGGTTTTATTTTCTCTTTTCAAGAGTGAAAATTTTCTTTTTCACGTGATTTAAATTAAATCTTTATAAATAATCATTGAAATTAATTTGGATTTACATTAATTGGCTTCACGTTTATTTGTCTTTATAATTACTTGGATAGAAAGGTGTGACAATTTCCTTTGTTACTCATAAAAGTATCACGATGAGCTATTTCTAAATTATAATACGATTAATCCCATTTATAAATTAATAAATACATGTAATAGTTAAAAATTGAACACCGTTACATCACTCAAATATTACTCTTAAACAGAGGTTTTTTACCATAATTGTACTTGTGTATTTTAAATTTTATGGTTTTTTTTATGTTATCCTTGGCACAGATTAACTTGCTGTAATGCGATTATACAGATACGAGTTATGCATGTCGGAAATAATTTTACATTAAGCTGAAGAAACAGATCCGTGTTTGGAACTGATGAAATAATTTCATATTGAAAGTCTATTGTTATTACAAAACAAATACATATAAACTCGACGTTCGTAAACATATAAAATCTCACAATACAAATCTATTCGCGAAAATTGAATGACACGTAGTATTAATAGAAAATCATTTTTATTACATTTATAAATTCAAAAATGCATTTGTTTTATTTTAAAACATTCTATCGTTAAATAAAAAAGAATATTCTATTGTTTTTTAATCCTTTGCGTGGGTGCGGCTGTCATGCACGTGTAAGTGTTTCACTTATGAAACATGTAAGGAAATTGAAATTCTGAAATGAAACTTTTAAAATGCTTGCAGTAATTTATTTTTGTCTTAACAGCACCTACCGAGAACAATAACATGCACTGAATACAATACACGCGTTGCGCATTTGCGGGATTGGTCACTAATTTAGCCAAAAGAGGAGGAACTGGTTCCAACATGCAAATGAACGAAGAAAGTAATTTCTTTATTTCCGTTCAAGATTGATTTTTTATTGGTTGGAAATGTTGATGGTTGGTTTATTTGTCAGTTGCGAATGATTTTTACCCTATATGTTGAATAATTACAGAAGAATCGTTTACAGAAAATGCCGTTCCCTTTGTCCCATGTTGGATGACGTCGTTTTTCCTCCCCGTGACCCCTGGTGACCTCGTCTAAATGACGAGTCAAATCCGGAACGGATATATTGTGCAACCCTAGTATTGTAAAACTATAAATATGGAATGGTATCAACCAAATAAGCTTTCATTATTGCTATTTCTTTTTCAAGTCTACATCTGATACTCAGAAACGAAGCGGTATTTCAAATCAAATGTTGACAGAGGTCATGTTCTAGTCCTAAGTCATTTCACTGTTTTGGACATGGTATAAGATGGTCAAACAGCCATCTCAACTCTACTTCTTATCCATGTCTTTAGACACACCTTTAAAAAGTTTTGCTAATCAGGCCCCTGAGTGTTCTCAATTTAATGAGTAAACATTATATGAATAAAAACACCTTCGTGCATATTTTTTGTACAGATTTATTTGCCCGAACTTCCCAATGTGAATTTCAAGGTTTTGAGAATCGGTTACAGCAGTGCTCAGTCTGTTTAAGAAATCACTAAAGGCCTACTGCATATCTAGGTTCTGATGTTGTAAGGGGGAGGGGGGCTCTTAAAACGCATATCCCAGATTTTGCCCAATACGCGATCTTTTAGATTAAAACAATAGCTAGATACTAAAATAAACTTATGAAAATTCAGATGAGATTAATTTTAGTCCCACATATTGTCCTCAATACTTAAGTAAAGAGATTTGCTTTAAAAATATTTTAAATCAAAATTACGATTTTGTACTTTTGAAGTACAACATGCAATGCCTGATCCAAAAATACACTTTTTGTTATACTTCATTAGCTATAAATCATGTTTTGTCCTAGGA
Source organism: Arcuatula senhousia (assembly GCA_963971305.1). NCBI lineage: Eukaryota > Metazoa > Mollusca > Bivalvia > Mytilida > Mytilidae > Arcuatula > Arcuatula senhousia. The sequence continues at coordinate 47,420,663 of OZ020313.1, forward strand.
TTTACGTACAGACAATAATTAACATTCGATTAAGTATTTCCTTCCAAAAAATGTTATTCTAGATAATGGGGCTGTTTAGAAAATATAATATTTAATTGTATTTTTGCCACTTGACACGCGTTTTCAAGTGGTGGAAGTAAACTTATATAACAAAACCTTCAATTTTTTTTTTTTTTTTTTTTCTAACGAAATCCATTGAACGTTATATTTTTTTTATAATTTGCGGAAAACTAATAAAAAAAATTGCAAATTATATTTTCTTACGTTTGTCAAATTGCATTAAATGGAGGTCAAGCTATACCTTTTGCCTTATAACGTCCCTCGATATAGCAAGGCGTGGCAATCAAAAGAATAGTTATGCACAGCCGACTACACTTCTTTACACATATTTACGATGTAATGTTATCATTAATTTCAGTCTTAAGTAAAAACAACATCTATAAAAATAAAACGTGTTGGTTTTTACATTTTTTAATGGAAAGTGTATAAATATAGCTATATAGAGCAAAATGACTGTTTGACCGAAATAAAGTGATATTAAAATAATTCTAACTTCTCCATATATCTTTTTAAGAAAAATGGTAGAATTGGTTCGGTGAGCTCTGTAGAATAATAACAAAAAAAAGTATTGTAGATATGTCGGGAAAAGTATTGAACACAGATTTTTAAAAGGTGGCATTTCACCAAATATACAAATATTTATAAAAAAGGTTTACATAAAAAAAGGAATATAACACAAAGTTTTAAAATTTATAATACAAATGCCAGACATAATACAAGCTCTCAACAACTTTAACACATCAAGAGAGAAATATGTCTTTTTTTTCTATCCCCCCCCCCCAATATTCATCCATTTCAAACTCCAGTCTGCTACAAATATTAATTGCTGCATACATGCATATGTTATAATAACCTGTGCCTGTTATCCATTCAATGCCGTTTAAAGATTGTATGAATTGTTTACCTTTGCTTACAAAATAAACTGAAAAGTTCAGTATTTTATAATAGGACAAACTGTTTTAAAAACTTTTCAGTCGCTTTCATATGCAAGGTAGTTGAACGAAAATGACTTGAGAATACGCCTAAAATTGAAAAAAAATACACCCAGAAACAAGAATTCTTTAAAAATCGACAAATATTGCAAATTGTTCTATATTCCCCATATTTCCAATGTTTAAATCGTTACAGTAAGGAAATATTTTAAGGTTATATGTTCGATATTCTTGCTGTGACACAATATGATTCAAGCAATGGAATACTAAATGGGAAATGCAAATAGCGAAAATCATAAATTGCCAAGACCATCAAAACCAGCCGGCGCAAAAGACAAGACAAAACAAAACAAAAGAACAACCGCAAACATACGCCCCCCCCCAAATCAAAATAAAACAAAAATATACTAAACAGCAATTTACATAGAGAACACTTGAAACGAGAAGTTTTTAGAAATCAGCTGAAGTAAAATGAACATTAGCCACGAGTAGTTGGTTTTTTTTTTTTGTAAAAAAAAAACTGAGATTGTTGTTACACAAATTTTAATACGCGTATTAAACTTTAATTATATATGTTTCTTTATTCAAAGATATTAAAAACGCTCTATATCAATTGATCTTCAATATTTATGTACAAGTATATAATAAAAGAGGTAAGGGTACTCATTAAGTTACTATATTACTTTACTTTACATAAACCATGACCCTGAAATGTGTATTCCCTTATCTCCTAGACATGATATTTTCACCGATCAGATTACGGATTACGGTCACATGTATTTTATTTATTTGCAGGAACCGATTCAGACATACAGACATGAAAAGCTCATTAGAAACTCAATAAAAACATAAAATGATTAACGAAATGATCATATTCAATTTCGCTCCAAAAACAATTCTTGTTGGGCTTAAAGCCGAAATCGGCTTAACGTTTAGCTCAAGTGGCCAGACTGCCAGCCTTAAAGTGGACAATATCGATGTCTTCCGCATATATGTCGTTCCCTTCCGACTTTGTGTCAAAATTTTAGTGTTTATAATTGTGGTCACTTCAAATTACACAATAAATATTAAAATTTTACATGAAATATGTCATATCGCATGTGTTTATATAATCTGGAAGTGTCATATCACGTGGATATGATATGCTTTTATTTTTATCCTTTTTTTACCTATATACTTATTAATAATTTTAGAGAATAGCGATATATGTACATACAATTGTTGAAAATTGACTGAAAACAAACAAAAAAAACAGTTATTGTTGCGTCAGATTTACTCTTTAAAAAATTAAAATGATGAGAAAAATGGGTGTTTTATAGTATGCTTTTAGCAAAATTATAACAGAGTTAAAAAAAAAAAACAACCAAGCCAACAATGCAGGTTAAGATTGTTCTTTTTTTTCCTTTCGCCCAACCTTTATCTTCTACGTCAACGTTTGGTTTAAGTAATTGAGATAGATAAAATCTCGAAAACAAAAATTTCCATTGCGGTCCATACTGTGTAGATCATTGAACTATGTGTTGGAAATATAATTGACTTATCGGAAGCTGAATTTCCTCATTTAATTGTCAATCGTAAAAAATGTTTATTCATTTTTCATTGGATGATCTGTATTTTCGGATAAAATATTATAATTTTAATAAACTCAAGTGAGCAACTTTTTTATTAAAATATTCAATTGGTGCATTTTTCCTACAAGTGTTGGTTTGTTTTTGTTGTTTGTTTTTAGAATCACATGACCATATTGTTGTTCTCAATTATGTTTAAATTAATGTTATTACACGTGGGGATATGAAGGTGCCAACAAAATTAACGAACAGTCATTCAAAATCAAAATGTCCAAGAATCCTCAACTTCGCACAAGAGCTTGATTTTGAAAATAGACCCCTTCTAGAATATACTACGTATTGCTGTAGAAGACATAAACGTGCGTTGCTGCTAAAGAGAGGTTACTCCTTGAAATAAGCATATACAGCATTACCAAATTAATAATCCGTTTTAAAATTTTATTCTTGTTTTGATACCCTAAATCAACCATCGAAAAATTATTACACTCAAAATTCTATTCTACTTCAAATTCATCTGCTGCACGTTCAGTTTACGTTTTGGGTCTTAAAGGGTCTTCAAGGTTGAAAAAAAAGATTGAACGTTTGTTGCACGTAACATTGCTCTTCCTGTACATTTAGTTGTGTTTTGGGCTGAATTCCACGGATATAACCAGCATACAGACGTGGCCTTATTTGTGCGTGTATACGAATGTTTTCAGACTCTTTTGGGTTTGTTTTGTGAAAATGTGTTGATTAAGTTGCACGCAAGTTAAATAACTGCAATTGACATTGATTTAAGTTTTAGGCATCGGTTGATCTCGGTTATGATTTTGGTAACTGTTCGGCAGATTGGGGTTTATTGCAGTATGTTCTTCATATTCATATACTGTTTAGCAGTTTCAATATTTTTGGTAGAGTGACTCTGATGAGTCTTTAAACGCGCGTCAGGCGTAGCAAAATTTATTGCCCCGAGCTTTGTTTTTTTTTCCAAAAAGGGTAGATTAGAAATATTTTTTTTTAAAGTGATTTATCATATAAATGTACATGTGCATGCATACATGTTTTTTTATATATATATTCCAATGTAGTTCATTCATAAAAATGAGTATAACCGATATCATTTCAAAATACTATTGAGTACTCAATGACATGAGTTTGATAGAGATATGGGCAATTGACCTCTCATTAAAACCTCCCCTTTTTGTGACGTAAACCAATCGTGGACCTTTATCATAATCTCATAAAAAGAAAGGGAATTTCCTGATTAAAAGCCCAATATATCGAGAACCGTATGGGAAAAAGTGAAAAACAAAGTTTAAAGAATAAAACTTTTTAATAGACAAAATAACAACATTTTCCAATAAAGTATTGCCTTTTTTAATAGCAAATACCCTTTGAATGAAAAAAAGAATAAAAGCATTTTTAACACAAAGATAAAACATTAGTTTAATTACAACATATAAAGTACTGTTATATTTTCGGAATCGATGTATCCCTATCGGTTTACATTGACCTATATAGTATTTTCATTGAATGTTTACATACACCGCTTCGAAGAATTAAGCCCACGTGACTTTAAGTATAAAACCAAAAACCGCATATTTACATCTTTAAATTATCGAAAGACAACAAAAAGTACATATCTAAAGGGGATTTAAATGCTTCGTGGTTTGTAACAAATCATTCTATTCAGCTTGCTTTATCATTGAGGTACTCTAATACAGAGAGTATTTTTAACCAAAACCGTTAATATCATTGCATATGCATCTTTTTTTTTACCGATTTGCAAAAGTTTTTTTTTTTTATACTTTTTTTATTGATTCTGCTAATTGCATTGCCGCACTGTATTAATATATAAATATGTTTTATTTTTCAGGTTTAGAAATTTACTCACAACAAGATTCAACAATGGTTGTAACTGACCAAAAGGTACTTTTATGGAGTATAATATTATGTTCATTTCGTTATTTTTCATAAGCTAGAGCTAAGTCAAATTTTAATATGACCTGAAAGCAAGCACAACACTTCTTAATTGCAAAATTACATTTTGAAAGACACTTTATTGTTCCATTGTTTGCTCTTTTAAAAACAAAATAAATAAATGGAAAACAAAACTAAATATTTGTAACTTTAAGTTTATGATTTTTTTGCATTTTAATAAATATCTTATATTCCTATGTATTTTAGGTACCACAGGGTATTTACTCTCCTGATTCCGAGATTTACACACAAGAATATAACATACCAAACATTTTAGGATTAGAAGATTTCTCAGAATTGGAACCAGTCGTTCCAGCAACAATTTGTGATTCGAACAATGACCAACGAGTTTATGAAACAGAAAGTCCCAAAAGTTTTGTGGATTTGGACAATATTAATGGACATGGCATATCATTTTATGACGAGAGTGCATCGCTGAATATCAAACCTGAAAAGGACGTAGAACATGCGTCTTATAATTGTGTAATGCATGACATTGATTCGTATCCCATGTATCAGTCTACACATCTGATGGTGAAGGATGAACCGGTTGAAGATTTGGTAATCAGACAGGTCAAAGAAGATATAGATAATACCTGCAACATACTACGAATTTCACCCAGTAAGTGTAGTAAATGAATTTACCGTTTTGACACCCAATGCATAGTTTTCTATATACATGTATATTTGAGATTTTCTACCGTTCCATCTTCTGTTTTCAACCTCTTTCTAAAATTGCTTTGCTATGCTTTTGTGGCCTATTTAAGCAATTAATTCTGTATTATTAAATCGGTTAACACACCTGTACGTCAAAATAGTTAAAGAACTCATGCATTGCGAACAACAACAAACAACGTAATTAAAATCATTAACCTTTTTCCTATGTTAATGGTATTCGCAATATAGAGATATGGTCTAGATGGCTATTTCATGGGTTTTTTAAAGTCTGAAATTTGGTGGGATATGGCTTCCAGGAAAAGAACTATTGATGCAGTTCTCAGTGAAATAATGCATTAACCTTCACAAAACAGAAATACCGATATTAAATGTCTTGCCTATCCTTAGTGACATTCTTCGTATTGGGAAATTTATTGTTGAATTATTACGATGCTATCTCATATAAATTATCATCTTAAATTTTACCTTTTAAATCGTTTAATGTACGTTGTTTGTTTATCTCTGCTGGGATGACGTCTATTTCGGGACTGTCGCGGGATGCCACAGTTTTTGTTTTTATTTATATCATCTGTATACTGAAAAAAAAATCATAAAAATTATTTTATCTTAATAATATGTGTCATTTTCACGTTTAAAAAATTCAATACGCAAATAAATCGGTGGTTTTAGTACTGACAGAGTAGGAAAAAAAACGCGTAATGACTAAAATTTGCTACAAATTTTCTTAGTCGTGATTTGAAAACGTAATCTTTAGTGTACAAGTATCAGTCAATGATACGTGAAGAAATTATTTCGACTCCCGATATAAATATGACTTTAATGGTAACATTGATTAAGAGTTTCTTGTGATGTTTATTTAAATGCATAGTTTATCTGAGGTGACAGGTACTTTTAAGAATTCTGCATAAAAAATGTCAATAGGCAGTGCACTTTTAAAGGTAACAAATTGTGTAATATATTGATATTTGATTTAATAGATCCCATGTATTGGACGATGGAGGACGTACGGAAATGGTTTGTCTGGCACTCACAACAGTATGGAGTCCCGAGTGACATATACGAAAGTTTCCTTGTGACAGGGGAACAGCTTTGTATCATGACCGACGAAGATTTTAAAGCCAGGTCACCAGAGGCTGGGTCCAATTTTTACGGCCAGCTGGACGTTTGGAAAACAGGTATGGATTTTGTCAATTGTACGTCATAATAGGCTTATATGGTTAGAGTGTCACTTGATTAAAGTGGAAACACTTTGATTTATTTGTTTTCCTTAAATACCGTGTAATGATATATTTCCTATGTATCAACAAGTTTTCATTATCTTGTACTCTATGAACAATTGGGGATTTTAAATTATTTTAAGTTCAATGAAAAGCTATTTTGATATCAAATTTCAAACAGCTTTTTTATTTTTGATTCAAACTGTCATCCAAAGTTTAAAATTTGTTTTTACTTTTGTAGCCTGTAATTATGAAACGGAATGTCAACCATCTCCAGTCCAACACCAGATCCCATATTACGACAATAGCGCCATCTACTATGACCATACCGGTTATGACGTCAACTACTCACCAGCAGCAACATCACCCGTCCCAAGCGAAGATAGTATAGACAGTACCACTTCGTCCAATATTTCATACATTCAAGCTTGCCATGAAGACGATTACACTTCTTATACTCGTAAGTATAAAATTACTCACCTTAACAACATTATTTTAACATAGAAGGGTTAAAGCTTCCATTATTCTCAAAAAGTAATTTTCAATTATTCCGGAACTTAAGGTTTCGTTTTCGTGTAATAATTATTGATATAAAGTTATTCGGAACTTGAGTGTATCATAAATGTGGTAAAAAAAACTTGCCTGTTATCATAATATAACAAAAATTAAACTCCAGCTTTAACGACAGCCAAAGCCTTAAATGGTTTCATCAAAATCGTTGATACATACTATAGAAACTTTAAGACACCTTTTCTAAAAGATGCAGATGATTTTTTACATGAATGAAAACATTTCACCATATGTTAATTGCATTATCCATCCCTTTACAGAATCATCACTGCCCGTAGAACACGACCACAAACAGACCATCCATTTATGGCAATTTCTCAAAGATCTCCTACTAAGACCTGATCGATACAACTCCTGCATTAAGTGGATCGATAGACAAAGAGGCATATTTAAGATCGAAGATTCTACGAAAGTAGCAAAACTTTGGGGTATGCGCAAGAACCGACCAGCCATGAACTACGATAAACTTAGCCGGTCTATCCGACAGTACTACAAGAAAGGCATCATCAAGAAGACCGAGCACTCAAAACGACTAGTCTACCAGTTTTGTCAGCCATACTTGTGAAACTGATTGACATTTTTTTATTTTGGCATCCCCTTGCCGAATTATGCAGTACCGCGTTTAGAAAAAAAAACTGGTTTTGATTGGACAATTTTGTCCAGGCATTTTACTGGTACCGGACAAACCAGACTGCATGTTCAAAGTCTTGTATGAAATACGAGCAAACTATAGGCAGCGTATAGCAGGTGTATATTGTACCCATGGTAACCATGGCACCGGTCTGATAGTCAAACTATCAACCTGTTTCCGGGGAGGTGTTCATTGAAACCGAAGTCTTGTTGGATTTGTGTCTCGTGGTGTATATTTATGTTATTTATTTAAATCTCGTACATGCACGTGTTATTATTTTTTTTATTTGTATGTGCATGTTAAATTGTTATCTCATGACTGAACTTAATAGGCATAATGATACTCTCTTGAAGGTTATTGTTATTACTTAATTTATACAATTTGTTATTTTGTATGAACATTTTAATATATTTTAATAAAAAATGAAAAAAATATGATATTGTTTGATTTTTAAAAAGATAAACCAGCTTAGATATCAAATATATCAATCATTCCAGTCAAAAATGACCAGATATAAAAAAAGAACTTTTAAAAAGAGGATTGCATGATATGCCTGTACCATGTCAGGACCATTGCGATCTTCAATTCCTCCGCTGTGTCTTCGCCTCGTTTTGTCTTTTCTTAGCTCCTGTACATTCGAGATTGACCATCCAGCCCTTTTTCTGTACATTTTTAATCTGAAAAAAAAAAAAACAATTACAAAATTATGTCACAGTCAATCAAAAACGACTGCATTTCGTAAAACAGAAAGTAGATGAGCGACACGTTATGGGATGTATATCAAATATCAAGTGGCTGTGATAAGTAGTTGCTGAGAAAACTGTCACGCCACCCTACCGACTTTCATCATTATTTTATAACCTAGATTTTTCACTCCGTGAAATCTGGCATATAAAATTTTGATCTTTTCACAAAAACACTGCTATGCATGGATATGAAAGATACATGTACATCAACTATCAGAATCATTAAGATACAAGACGTACTAGTCGATAGCTAGAAGATAATGAGATATATATAACATTGTACGCAACACAACCTTCTTAAATCAGCGACAATTTAAAAATCCAAAATCATGACAATGTAAAACAGCCAACAGCCTTAGGTGTGACCAGTGGTCGCTTACAGCCTTGCAATTGTCCCTGGTCGGGCCGTATTCCACTTTTTTACAAATATAGATTCAACTTAGGTCGCCGGTCTCTAGAGCATATTAGAGGCTTATGGACGACACAGAATAATGTTTAGCCCACTGTTTATAACGTGTCTTTTCCTTTGGCACTTACATTATAGATAAAAAAATGCCTATGATGCAAAACATCGAAAATTCTAAAGAAAAACCTTTTCTGTACAAAAATACTTGCATTAAAACAATGAGTACAAACAAAGGCGTTATAAAAATCCCTGACTCATATAAAACTGTGGCGGGATTAAACATTTTTTTTGGGGGGGGGTGGAGGGGGAATCAAAATCAGAGTATGATGTCATACCTCTGCAGAGAAGTTTATCTAACTTTTTTAAACATATCACAAACGTTATACTACGTATACAGACAGCTTTGTTTTTGAAGACATCAGGTATTAGTGCAGCAAAGTGCAATGATCAAGCCAACTTACGTTCTTGCTTCGCCTTGTCAAAAATTATGCTTACCTATAGCAATCCGACTCGTGTTTCAAGGTCAAAATCTTGCAATGATGAATATTCAATGAACAACTGGCAAAGAACAGGATAAAACTAGATGACATTATCGTTAAAAATAAAGTCGTCTTTCTTATTTTAATTCGCAATTCGATACATCAATTGAAAGGGGCATTTATCGCTTACTTACTTTATTTTTTGTTCGTAAACAGGTTCTTAAGTTCTGACTCCTTATTCAATGTAATTATTTGTTTTTTATTGGTATTACCATTTTATTACTCTCAGTCTGTGTATCATTACTTTAGCTAAGATTCAGCGTAAATTGTAAAAGATTAATCTAATTTAGACATTTGATTGAGTGTGTGCTTATTTTTTGCTTTATCTGGAAACATTGATGGGGGGAGGTTGGGCCAAAAAAAACTAGTTTTAACCCATATATTATATATGTCAGTGCCTGTCCTAAGCCAGGAATCTTTGACAAAGTTTTTGTTTGCACTTGCGTTTTTGGTGTTTTCTGTTCCTTGTTTCAGAAGGGGTCTATCTGTGACTATTTCAGAACTGGGTTTGAATTATACGCATTTTAATTAGACCATGGGTCAATTGCAGAACGGCGAGTAGCGCCTACTGGACTCGTTGAAGGCTGCTGGCGGTTGTCCATTGTGATTTTTTCTAAATAACCGCTTCTTATGTGAGCTGTGTCGAGTACACTTACTACACATCTCATTATTTTCTATGTTTTCTGTTTGGTTTCGTTTCTAATTCATTTACTTAAAAACAAACTATGGAAAGAGAAGTAAATAAGTTTACAACGATAACTGACTTAAGCTGATTTCAATATGAGTTGGAATTCAAAAGTGTTATTTGAAACAACATGAAACAACTATAGCCGCATAATACAAAATGGGCAGATAGAATGTAAGTGCCAAAGGAAAAGACACGTTATAAACAGTGGGCTAAACATTATTCTGTGTCGTCCATAAGCCTCTAATATGCTCTTGAGACCGGCGACCTAGGTTGAATCTATTTGTAAACAAGAGGCTCCCAGGAGCCTGAATCGCTCACCTGGTCTTGATGTCAACCCTATGAAAACTTTTGCATAGCTAAATGAGCTGAATGTTTAAGCATGAAAAAGCTTTTCTCTATCTTCAATAGTTTTCATTCTATATAATCAAAAAAACACTATTATACAACTTTTAAGGGGCTGTAACCCGGGGTTTATCAGACAACTTCAACCCTATGGAGACTTTTGTAGAGCTAAAATGAGCTGAACATTTTAGCAAGCAACAGATTTTCTCTATCTGCAATAGTTTTCATTCTATAGGCCAAAAACACTATTTTTCGCCTTTAAGGGGCTGTAACCCCTATAAGGGGTCATCTGACAACTTTAACCCTATGGAGACTTTTGTAGAGCTAAAATGAGCAGAACATTTAAGCAAGCAACAGCCTTTCTCTATCTACAATAGTTTTCATTCTGTAGGCCAAAAACATGCAAAAACGCTATTTTTCACCTTTAAGGGGCGCTCTACTTTTGTAGAGCAAAATGAGCTGAACATTTAAGCAAGCAACAGCTTTTCTCTATTTGCAATAGTTATTATTCTATAGGCCAAAAACACTATTTTTCGCCTTTAAAGGGCTGTAACCCCTATAAGGGTCATCTGACAACTTCGACCCTATGGAGACTTTTGTAGAGCTAAATGAGCTGAACATTTAAGCAAGCAACAGATTTTCTCTATTTGCAATAGTTTTTATTCTATAGGCCAAAAACACTATTTTTCGCCTTTAAAGGGCTGTAACCCCTATAAGGGGTCATCTGACAACTTCAACCCTATGGAGACTTTTGTAGAGCTGAATGAGCTGAACATTTAAGCAAGCAACAGCTTTTTTCTATTTGCAATAGTTATTATTCTATAGGCCAAAAACACTATTTTTCGCCTTCAAGGGGCTGTAACCCCTATAAGGGGTCATCTGACAACTTCAACCCTATGGAGACTTTTGTAGAGCTAAATGAGCTGAACATTTAAGCAAGCAACAGCTTTTCTCTATCTACAATAGTTTTCATTCTATAGGCCAAAAACACTATTTTTCGCCTTTGAAGGGCTGTAACCCCTATAAGGGTCATCTGACAACTTCGACCCTATGGAGACTTTTGTAGAGCTAAATGAACTGAACATTTAAGCAAGCAACAGCTTTTCTCTATTTACAATAGTTTTCATTCTATAGGCCAAAAACACTATTTTTCGCCTTAAAGGGGCTGTAACCCCTATAAGGGGTCATCTGACAACTACGACCCTATGGAGACTTATGTAGAGCTAAATGAGCTGAACAATTAAGCAAGCCACAGCTTTTCTCTATTTACAATATTTTTCATTCTATAGGCCAAAAACACTATTTTATGCCATTAAGGGGCTGTAACCCCTATAAGGGGTCATCTGACAACTTTAACCCTATGGAGACTTTTGTAGAGCTAAATGAGCTGAACATTTAAGCAAGCAACAGCCTTTCTCTATCTACCATAGTTTTCATTCTGCAGGCCAAAAACATGCAAAAACGCTATTTTTCACCTCTAAGGGGCTGTTATCCATATAAGGGGTCATCTGACAACTTCAACTCTATGGAGACTTTTGTAGAGCTAAATGAGCTGAACATTTAAGCAAGCAACAGCTTTTTTCTATTTACAATAGTTTTCATTCTATAGGCCAAAAACACTATTTTTCGCCTTTAAGGGGCTGTAACCCCTATAAGGGGTCATCTGACAACTTCAACCCTATGGAGACTTTTGTAGAGCTAAATGAGCTGAACATTTAAGCAAGCAACAGCTTTTCTCTATCTACAATAGTTTTCATTCTATAGGCCAAAAACATGCAAAAACGCTATTTTTCACCATTAAGGGGCTGTAACCCATATAAGGGATCATCTGACAACTTCGACCAAATGGAGACTTTGTAGAATTTTTGATGCTGAAGCAGTAAGGTGGCATCAAATTTCATCTATCTCTTATACTTTTTGATTTACAAGCCAAAAATAGTAGTCTGACCCCCCTGGTCTATTTTTAGTAACAGTGGCCATGTTTTTTGACGGATCAAAATTTGAAACACAAGTTTGGTGCAGGACACCCTAAGGATCATTCATACCAAGTTTCATTAAATTCTGTTCAGTAGTTGCAGAGGAGAAGATTTTTGAAAAATGTTAACAGACGACGACGACAGACGACGACGACGACAGACGACGACAGACGACGACGACGGACGCCAAGTGATGGTAATAGCTCACATGGACCTTTGGTCCAGGTGAGCTAAAATGTGGAATACAGCCCGACCAGCCAACACCTCTATCACTACATACATGTATATGACAGAAAAAAATCAGTTTGATACAGAGAAAAATTGAAACGTGCAAATATAGATAAAAATTGTTAATTTAATTTCCATTGAACAACCTTGAAATTTCTCGTAACACTCCCTGTTTTATTCGACACGCACGTTTCTCCCAAAGAATGCCTTACTTCCTCATTGTTAACAGACAAGAAAATCGTCTATGTCAATCTTGTTTAGTTACAAACTGAATTTACCTTGATTTTGCCTTTAAAGATAAAGTGTACAAACTTTCCCTTAAAACACTTTGATTTTACGTAGATGATAAACCTATGTACTTATACGAGGTGAATGAGTTCGAAGATTTTGTAAACACAATTTGTAACTCAGTGAATTTTGCCAAAAATAGATGGTAAAATAATGAGAAATTTTACAATAGATTGATTAGCAATTTAAGTGAACCCTCGATTTGAGCACCTGCGCCCGAGCTTCATATTATGCGCCATACCGGTAGCGGTACATCGCGACGATCGGCGTAAACCGTCCCGAGGATCGTTGTTTTTTTTTTTACTTGAGGGAGGGGGTGCGGGGTGTAACAGAATAAAGTTAAGCATTAAGAATTGTTTTTAAATTAATTCTTAAAATACACGAAAGAAACATAATGAATAAATATGTCAAGTCAAGTCAAATAATATTTATTTATAAAGTCGGTACAGTAACATGTACAATAGCAAAAAACACAAGCTCTAATGAGCTTTTAGAACCGACAGTCGTTTGATTGCTCATTACATCAGTTACAGAAAACTGGATCAAAATGTATTTCCGATAAAAAGGGCTTTTTGTTTTGTTTTATACGACATTTTTTTTCAAATTTGAGGGTGCCTTCATTCAGCGGCATTGGTAGGAAGATTGCAAAAATGTCAAATAGTGTATTGAACATATATAGTACAGTTTGTTTATGTTTATTTACATGAACAGTGTTCTGTGGCGGACCCAGAAATTTTCAAACGGGAGGGTGCGCAATTTAAAAAAAAAATCTGGGACTTCTTGTTTCATACAGTTTCTAACAATTTTTTCTCTCAAACGGAAGGGCGCGCGCCCGACACGCCGGTTCTAAATCCGGCATAGTTTTTTTTTATAAAAACGTTCAGCAAAAACCAAATAAGATTAGGTTGTTCAAAATGTTGCGCAATAGGACTTTGACAAAACCAATACCGACAATCAAATCAAATGGCAAATGAACACCTGATATTTTGCAATATTCTAATAACACTAGGATTAAAATTGACAACAAAGATATAAGCCTCTGATACCAATGCTTTACATAGGCCATTGACAACAAAAGACTTTTGAAATGTACTTTTCTTTTGTTCAATTTTGATATTTTTACAGAAAATAGTAAAATGTAAATTGCCATAAAAGATCCCTGTATCTCGGGATATAACCGGCTGTTGTTTATTTCTGGCAACTAAAGATGGTCCAAATAATTCAAATTTAATAGTGTTGGCTTTTTGACAAAGAAGAGGATAGTAGAAGAAAATATAGACAACAGACCGCTGTCTACCCTTCTTCTCTATTGTCCTTTTCTTGGTTAAAAGTCATGCACAGGTGTATTTGTTTGACTGCCCTTTGTTTGCCTGTGTTAACTGTAACCGGCTTTACCCGGCGTGTATCTTCGGTGAAGCCACGTGTATGTACGACGTGTCAACGAATGTTGGTCCACCGTAACTAAAGGTAGTTCACTTCCCAGTTCATCAAAGATTTAAAAATGTTGGAGAAAGTACAAAATAAACATTTTGGAATGACGTTGTCATGTACCTATTTTTGTTTTCTAGTTAAGGTTAAAACCATAAACAAGATTTATATATAAACAACACTTTGAGGAGACATCGGTTGCAGGTACAATCTAAGGCTAATTCGTTCTAGGACGCTGATTTTAGATTAACTCAAACAATATTAATGCGCTTCTATGTAATAACATTGCTTTAATATTTCTTAAAGCCGTGCTTTGGCTATTGTGTTATATAAAAAAATTGTGGTTTTTCGCATTACCATAAACATCGACAATTAACATTAAAACACCTTGAATTCACCGAAATTATGCAATATGGAATCAAAGTATAGCAATATACAGTTATTTACTGGGAAACCAGGCAAAAAAAAAATTATATCTGCTAAATGTTCTTTTACCCGAAGCCAACGACGTAGTGCAATATTGCATTTCAGCTAATCAAAGAACCAAGGAAATTTTATGATTTATTTTTACTAAGTACATGTATAGTAAATAAAAGTTCAAACGAAAACTGTATTTAAGGCCTTTAAACATAAATTAACGGTTCGAATAATTCAAAACGAATCACATATACAAATTATGAACAAATGCATAAAAGGCTATTGATACATGTATGTTAAAAATGTTGTTTTCCAAAAAATGTTATCAGCATTTGATATGGTATACATAAGAAAGAAGCAAAGGTGCACCAAAGGGGTAATCAAATATCATTATACCGAAAAGACAGGAGACAAAATCGGTAGACAAAAAAATCATCGAAACGAAACAAACTACAAAACAACAATTGAACAACAAAAACCAGAAGAAAAAAAAACACGTAACAACTAAACCGCATTAAACAACATGAACTCAAGTCGAAATGAGAGTGAACTCAGGTGCCCCGGAGGAGTAAGCAGTTCCTGCTTGCTATAGCACACCCGTCACGTTGCCGAAGATCGATTTAGTGTTGGTCAAATCCGGAAAGGATGATATTACCAAACTCTATGTCAAACCAACATCTGCGCTCATCTAACAGAAATCCCGTATTTGTCTACAAGCACAGGATGTCTTCCGTAAATTTTCTGAAGTGATGTGCTTGTCAGCCGTGTAGCTCTATCAAGGAAGTCGTTATACTCCCCACATGCTATGGAATAACGAATCAATTGTGATACGTTAACTTCATAGACTGAAGCGGACGGAATATTGCTACAAAGAAAATGAAAGTTGACTATTGGAAAGTTGAAGTCATCACATTTGTCATAGAGCTTTTTACAAAGCCTTCTTAGTGTGCCAATTTCGAGAAATAGATCCAAATATGAAGCGGACCTCCTTGAATCTGTAGTGTCCTTTATTTCATGTTCCTTCGGATAAGTCACCAAATCGAGGATTTTTTAGTGAAAGGGCATTATCAATATGACGAAATGTTAGATTGAAGGATAAAGCAAGTCTGCTTCATATGAATGAAGAAACAAATCGGTAAGCAATGGCGCAGTACCTAATGTGAACGAATATTGACTAATGAAGATAAAGTTCCAGTGGACATTATAAAAACAGTTACAAGCATTTAAACCAACACTGTATTGCCCAAATCAGAGTCAGTTTTGACAACTTTAGCCATTTTTGGCCGGATTTAATAGAGTATATGATAGATGTCGGACGCGGTGGTGGGATAGAATTTTGTGCTGTACATATCTGGGTATCTTTTGTGTCGAACATTTCTCGATACATTTTGTGTAGTATATATCTGGATACATTTTGTGCTGTACATATCTGGGAACATTTTGTGCTGTACATATCTGGGTACATTTTGTACAGCGGTACATTTTGTGCTGTACATATCTGGGTATATTTTGTGTTGAACATACCTGGGTACATTTTGTGCTGTACATATCTGGGTATCTTTTGTGTCATACATTTCTTGATACATTTTGTGTAGTATTTATCTGGGTACATTTTGTGCTGTACATATCTGGGAACATTTTGTGCTGTACATATCTGGGTACATTTTGTACAGCGGTACATTTTGTGCTGTACACATCTGGATATATTTTGTGTTGAACATACCTGGGAACAATTTGTGCTGTACATATCGGGGTATCTTTTGTGTCGTACATTTTTCGGTACATTTTGTGTGGTATATATCTGGGTATATTTTGTGCTGTACATATCTGGGTACATTTTGTGCTGTACATATCTGGGTACATTTTGTTCTGTACATATCTGGGTACATTTTGTGTAGTATATATCTGGGTACATTTTGTGCTGTACATGTCTGGGTACCTTTTGTGCTGTACATATCTGGGTACATTTTGTTCTGTACATGTCTGGGTACATTTTGTGCTGTACATATCTGGGTACATTTTGAGCAGTACATATCTAGGTACATTTTATGTAGTATATATCTGGGTACATTTTGTGTTGTAGATATCTTGGTACATTTTGTGCTGTACATAGCTGGGTACATTTTGCTGTACATATCTAGGTATTTTTTGTGCTGTACATATCTGGGTACATTTTGTGTAGTATACATCAGGGCACATTTTGTGCTGCACATATCTGGGTGCATCATGTTCTGTACATATCTGGGTACATTTTGTGTAGTATATACAATGTATCTGGGTACATTTTGTGTTGTACATATCTAGGTACCTTTTGTGTTCTACGTATCATGGTATATTTGGTGTTGTTCATACCGTGGTATCCCTTTGTGTTATACATATGTCTAGGTACGTTTTGTCTTGTGTGATGTGAAGAGTGTAAAAACCTTGAACTTAAATAAATGTTAAAACTTTTGATACATTTTGTAGATTTTGTTATACGATTTTTCATCTTTCACTAATCGGGAAAACCCCTTTAGCCTTGGGAATGTCACTTTTAACTTATTATTGCACTTTTTATCATCACATGATAAACAAAATTAAAACAACATGCTCCAAATTTACTTATTTAAACTTGCGGTGACAATTACAAGAGAGTTTCTAAGAAAATTGTCTTTTTAAAAACAAATGAAAAAACTACAAACAAGATGACAAAATAGACTTGTCATTGAATGACCAAACCGTCCCTATAATACAAAAAATATGCCTTCTTCTTTAATAATTCGAATTATCTGTTTATCTGTCCATCTTTTTTCTTCTTTTTTTTTTCATTCTTCTTTCGAAGTAGAATTAATTTTTATCCAGCTGTTGTTACAGCAGTTTCGCTTTGTAAAACTTTGTAACTAAAACAGACAGACATGGTGGTTGCTATTAACCTATCTAAACAAGTTTTCAAGTGCATAGAAATTACAATACAGAAGGGTTAGAACATTTTGTCTTTACATTATACAGAGACCGACTAATATGCAATGATCATTTCGCTAATATCTCTATGGGTGTAAGTACTCATCTAGTTCGAGTTCGAGTTCAAGTCAGAGTTTGCATGTCTATTTGTCTCATTACAGCTCTTCTTATGTCTATGTATGTTTAAAATCATGATTGTTTATATTTGTAATAGCCCCTATGTGGGACCATAATTGGTAAATGAAATATCTTATCTTATCTTATACTTCGATTTAGAGTTTGAGTTATGACTATAGTTCGAGTTAGAGTTCGAGCGAGTTCGATTTGAAATCGGAGCTAACTCTAAACAGAGATTTACGACTCGAGTTCGAGTCAAAATTCGATTTTTCGAGTTACACAAAACGAGTGGATATTTATTTTTTGCGGAATTACATTAATTTTGTCAAAAACATGTAACATCTAACATTTTTTTAGATTGTCACCTTGCAATATTCACGTTCATAATTAGATATGTTTAAACCAATGAATGTGCATTTTTACGTAATGTCACAAAGTCTGTGTGCACGAAGGTCATAGGTACGTGTATATACATGTATGTTGCCTCCGTGAAAGACAGGTGACGAAACAAGCTGTGGTTTCATATAATATGTTTGGCATTTTCAATTTTTGGGTAGTGTAACTAGCGCCTGGGTCAGTTGTGGCACAATTTATTGTCTGGAACTTTGTCGGATTTTTGAATTCCTTGAACACAGTAAGATAAAACGGCAATAAAGTAAAATTAAAGAATAAATAGTTAATAATGATTTAGTCACAATACGAGCATGTTCAAAATTTTGCAACGCACACTCGACATTCAACATCGCTAACACGCTGTCTAACTAATCCCTATCATAAACCAACATCTATTATACTCATATTAGAGATAGGAATCACAAATTTATACCCCTCGAATTAGAAGGGGTCTCCTGTTTTACCCTTGTCCACCGGTCCGTCTTCCGTAATTTTCTAAGCAACTATATATGGCGTAGATGTCGGATTTTTTTTATAGTTTTATTCTATGTATACTCCTTGTTATACTTTACTGAATACTTGTGTTTTTACGCAAGAAATAATTTTGGTGTGGGCGTATCTCATGTGAGCCAAAGGTCACAGATAAAAGCTCACAGATTTGTTCGTTTTCTATCAAATTACTTGAATGGAGACAACCATCGAACAGTAAAAGAATTGTAAAAAAGTTGCAGGCCGGTTTTTTTTTTGTAACCGCATTAATTTGAAATATGCATCAGTGCCTTAGTATCTCAAAGTCGATTGCAGTGTTGCAAAAATAAAAGATAATGAAGTTGTTCTAAAAATAAATATCCATCTTGTTTTGTTACTCGAACTTGAATCGTAACTCGATTACTGAGTATTTCCATGAAAATCACTATTTCGAGTTAGCTGAAAATTTTAACTCGCACTCGAAAACTAACTCCAACTCGAACTCGTTTGATTTGGTGTCATAATATTTATCCCATAAATGTGACCAAGCTTAGAATAGGTTCAGTAGTACTTCAAGAACATGGAATAATTCGTTTTCCAATGAAAATAAGGTCATTTTACATCGACAAACTTTTATATATTTCAAAATAAACATAGTATATTTCTTTGTTTACAATATATAATGCTTTCTCATCATTAACCTCTTAGGCTAATACGTATTATTAATAATTGTATGAATACAAACCTTAATGATAATTACATGTACTAAATACGTGATCTGTAATACTATAAATACATGTATACTCATCTTTAACGAAAGAAGGACAGTTGTACTAAAAAAGGAAAAAAATCTTCTATTACTTATCTTCCACATTGAAGCATACTCGGAAGCCATAAAATTTGTTTTCTACTAAGTCTATGTATTCTTTTAACCATTGCCTTAAAAGCTCGCGTAGATACAAAAAAAATCTGTCCATTGATAATCTGGAGCGGTGTTCTCGAAAGTATCCGAAAATTTGTCTAAAGATGCGTCTAAAGTCAAATTTTGAGACCTAGTTTGGACCATATTTAGACCATCCTAATCTGTTTCTCGAAACTATCTTAGACGCGTCTTTCGTTAGGACGTCTCAATATAGATTTAATACAATTTTTATTCAAACAAAATTTGATAATTTACTTTTTAAAAGAATTTATTCCTCTGTATGTACACCAAAAGGGCTACGATTTGAATGCTAAAGCTAAAAGTCAACACTTTATTAGCTACAGTTTTTATTTTAAATTCATAACCACGTTGTCCTAAAATAATTAAAACAACATACAGGGTCATCGAAGTATGTGAAAATAACTTCAAAGTTAAAAATCATGCATGATGCCTTGAATACAAGTTAATCGATGATTAAATGTCATTATGTGACACCTGGACAAAATATAGTGAGTTTTAGTGTATAAAATAAATAAAATTTAAGATTGGATGGTCTAAAGACATCAAATTTGGTGTCTTAGCTTTTATCCTAAAATAAGACAAGAGCTTAAAATAGGACTGCTTCGAGAACACGACTTAAGACTATGACGAGTCTTTAGATGGTCTATAGACACGTCTTAGTCCTAAGATAGCTTAGAGAACACCGCCCCAGGATTAATGGGATGAGATAATTAAGGGCGATGTGTTTATTATTTCCAGCCGTTTTTCTGCTCGCGCAGACATTTTCGAATACTTCAGAGAATTCTGAACGTTTCCAGGGCAGAAAAATACTTTGAACCCTTGCAATTTGGTCCATTTTCTTAATTAGTGAGCTCGCTACGCTCGCATATTGTGGTAACAAACTTCAACACGTTGTGTGAAAATTCTCAGAAGTCACAGTTACTGATAGTTTGGTTAAGCTGATTCTAATGTGCGTCTTTTTTATTCATTATTATTTAATTAAACTATTTCAACTATTGCTTTTCAATCTTCTTGCATTGCTGTTCAAGGTATTTCCCATGTTATATGAGAAAAAGTCATTGCCTTCAAAAATGGTGTACTAGCAGTTTAAAAAAAATAAAGTATTCAATGGGAAGAGATAAGTTTAATCGATGGGGACGAGATAATTTGAGACAATGCAAAAGTATTTCTCAGTGCCTTTCTTCATTGCGTCCAGACTTTTTATAAAATTTCAGAGAAATCTTAATAATTTGTAGGTTGACATTTGCGGCCCGTACACGCTTCTGTAAGTGTAGGGAAAGCAATGGTAATACAACTATAAACGCTGTTCGGTCTATCATCTTTTGGATTTCGTGACATTTGACAGACTTTCTGGGAAAGAGAGCTCGCAACGCTTGCATATTTCCAAAGTTGATTATAAACTTGAAAATAAATACATGAACTTCTATAAAGGATTTTTAACCTCTTTTCATCGATTTTTAGCCAAAACATCAATATCAAACAGCTATTTTCAGTTTTACTATCATTATATACAAGTACAATGTTCTGTAAACAAGATTAATTGAAGTTGTTCGAAGAAGTTAGTAAGAGTACTCTAATGAATAAATGTATACAATTTTAATTCTTGTATTCATATTGATTGCAGTCTTGTACTGATTATGCTTTGATAAATATAATAAATCAATTCTGAGAATTAAACAGCATACTTTACGCGATCTTGAGCCCACACAAGAACGTAGTCAAGGTTGGTTAATTAAATCATTAAATTTTAAAATATATTATATTTTTCAAATGTTTCAGAGTAATTACAATGTTACGTTTACCTTTTAACAAGTTATTATATAGTAATGCACTATAAATGTAATGCTTTTAAAATGTAAAATTGGTTTCATGCAAGTTTTGACATATAGCTAGGAAGTATCGCTTCGAAATGATACATTTAACTTAAATAACTTTCATTAACATCTCTTTGAAGTTAGGTAGCTGTGCTAAAACACAGTTTTTCTGTTCTGGTCAGAATTTTTTAAAGGCGTCACAACAGAATGTTTTCCTCATAAATTAATAATCACTATTTTATATAAAAGAGATCCTTTGCCAGATTTGTTTTTAGTAACTTCTGCTGCTGCCAATTTTTTTTTCATAACAAATTAAATTCAAAATATGTATTAGGAAAAAATAAGCCCCCCTTTCAAGTTAAATGGTCGGTCCTAATCTTATCGAAAATACCTTCACAACGGTCAATTTTTTTAATTGAATTCATAATGTTAATTGACACAAATTATCATTGTTCATACATTTTTTTTAAAACAAATAAAGAAAAAAATATAATCTTTAAGGATTTTGAAGCACAGCCGCTGCATGCCATTTTGGTTCTAGCGTTTCGGGTGAATAATTTCCACAAGTCACTTTCTTTTTCATTATAACAAGTAAACGCTTTCCAGTAAGCTCGCTCAGCAAAGCATTTGATTTTGTTTAAACGTATTTATTTATCCTGGATTGGGAAACAAGCTTAATGCTTATGTGAACCTTCCCAGCTTGCAGTTTGCGAGTTTGACCTTTGTAGCGACCCCGTTGATCCCTCTACAAAGGGATTTTAACGTGCATGGGGTACAAAGGCAAAGGCTCACATGAGTTTCACGTGAAATTCGTGTGAACCTAATGTGAATTTTACATGAAAATCAGGTGAGTTTCACATGGAATTGGCTCACATGAAATGGATGTGAATTTTTTAAGTGAAATTGATGTGAAGTGTTTTCATGTGCGATCCACATGAATTTCATGTGATTTTTTCACGTGCAACTAATGTGAGCCAAATTTGTCTGCGTATTGCTTTATACCTATCCAAGGGACAACCGAATTTCGTCCCTTCCGAAGGACTGGCGTCGTTTCTTGGGACTATCCTCGCAAATGGTGTCAAGAGAGAGTCAGAAAACTGGATCATGAAATCTGGCTCTCTTATTTAAAATATTGATGCAAGTAGAAGCTCAAAATTTAGATACAACTACTCGACGGTAAAGCAAAGCACTAGCTGCGTGAACTTGAATTGAACGTAGTTCTGAGTTCGAACAAATATAACATTAAAGATTCTATTTTCCCTTTTTTTTTAAGATCATTCACCAGCGTCAAGATCAACGTTGAAAGAAGATGTGATAAATTCACTAGCCTGATTTGGCTTCCATTGAAGGTATGATGGGGTCTTCTATTTGACCACAGCTATAGGGATTTGCTTCCAGCACTTGCATGCGGTTAAGGTTCTATAAGGTCTAACATCTTAGTTACACATTGACTCTTACAAGACCAAGAGCATTACCAGATATCAACCCTACAACTAATCGAGCTTCAACATGACAGAGAGGTCACAGTCCTTGTACAATCCAGCAGACCAAACATTGTTTATGGTTATCATTGCTTTTATAGTCTTACGAAACATGTCCCAGGGGCTGGATCACCGTAGCTACTTGTGTAGTTCTTGGTATGGATGGTTTAAGTGGGATTGTGTCTCAAGTACTTTAATTCAACATTTCAGCAATTTATAAAGCCTATTAAAATTTCTATATACATGTATATTTGGGGTTGTAAAAATATTAGCTAACATGCATATCAAAAATAGATAGATATTTTGTACTTTTATGTTTGCGGTTTATGGCTGCCTGACGTAAATTGATGTGGTTCACCGAGGACAATTCAATGAATCCAGATTGTATCAAACTGATGAATCAATGTAAAAATAGAAACTATAAAATTGCACTTTATTCACATAAAGTAGAGATATAATACATTTAGAGCAAAATCTCATAGATCATTTACTTCATAACATTTGCTTTTTACGATTTTTTTTTCAATTAATTTATAAATAGAAGTTTAAGTTAGAAGCTCGGATTGGTTTAGATGTTTATCAATTTCATCCAATACATATTTAAAATTTTGTTTCCTGGATACGACTATACCAGTTTAATAAGCATGTCAAAACATAAAAAAAAACACAATAGTAAAAAGATTCTCCTTCATTCTGATTTCTCCACCCAAATTAGTAAATTTTTGTTTTCAACATGCGAGCCTTGGCGAACATGTTGAATTTGAAAATAACTATTGAAGGATAAAGAAATCGTTGACCGACGACTTTTTCTTATCCCATGAAAGAAATATAGAAAACGTTTAAAACTTGAAATGCCGGGAAAACTCACGTCGGAAATTAACTACTGGCCGGTGAATAAATTTACACGTGCGATATTAACTTAACTTTATTAATGCAACTATAGACTAGTACAGTCATGGCATACAGTACAAAACAATGACAATGATAACAAATTGACATATAGACATATTAACCATTTGTTGTATACCGTTGTTACGGATTTGAGAAAATGAGGAAACTGGAAGTAAATATTGCACAGAGCCCGCTCTTTTTCCCGATTAGCACCAGTTTGTGTTGTTTCTGAATGCCAATCTTGAAATAGATCAAGAGTTTCAGAAATTTGTGAAAAACATTAAATATTGTTTTTTGAAAACAGATTATTTTTAAGTGTTTCTAAATATTTTCAACTTTTGTTGCAATTGAACGTAGTTCTGAGTCCGAACAAATATAACATTAAAGATTATATATTACCCTTTTTTTATCATTCACTAGCGTCTAGATGCTGTGATAAATTCACTAGCCTGATTTGGCTTCCTTTGAAGGTATGATAAGGTCTTCTATTCGACCACAGCTATAGGGGTTTGCTTCCAGCACTTGCATGCGGTTTAGGTTCTATTGGGTCTACTAATTTCAGAGCATATAAATAAAGAACCTTTCAAAGTATTATTATGCATGATGTGTTGACCTCATGTAGCAATGCAAGTCTATACACAGATTAATGATTGAATGCATACAAACGAATATAAACCGTAAATTATGCATTAGATAAAATGGTAACGGTATTTACCTTTAGAAAATAAGGATTTAATTCTACTCAAATTACTTTCATCTTTGTTAAATGACAGTTTTAAACATTAACATGGAAAAAAAGGTGACACTCAACATCTTTGCGCCGTGTACATACACGCCTAATGTTATTCTATACTCTCTTCTTTAGGGAAATCACCTTTAATACAGATTTGTGGTCCGACTAATGCAGATAGTTTCTAGTATGGATTGTTAGATTATAACACCTGACCGTAGTAAATACTTGTTCTTTTTAAACAAAAAGTACTGTTATTATTTTTCGTAATACATTATTGAAAGGAGCCAAGGTGTACCAAAAGGGTAATCAGACATCACGAAAAGACAAAGACAAAATCAGTAGACAAAAAAATCATCACAACGAACAAAAAAGACACAAAAACAACCAAACCACATTTAGCAACATGAACTCAAGTCGAAACGAGAGTGAACTCAAGTGCTCCGGAAGAGTTAAGCAGTTCCTGCTTGCTATAGCACACCCGTCATGTTGCCATAGATCGATTTAGTGTTGGTCAAATCCGGAAAGGATGGCATTACCAAACTCTATGTCAAACCAACATCTGTGCTCATCTGAGAGATAGAAATCCCGTATTTGTGCTAAGGAGTGATAAGCTATTCCAAACTCTATGTCAAACCAATATCTGTGCTCATTTGAGATATTTGATGTCTTCCATAAACTTTCTTGAGTGATGACAACAACCTTGGATCAACGTATCTACGTGTTATTAATTTGGTTGTCAGTCGTGTAGCTCTATCAAGGAAGTCGCTATACTCCCCACATGCTCTGGAATAACGAATCAATTGTGATACGTTAACTTCATAGACTGAAGCGGACGGAATATTGCTACAAAGAAAATGAAAGTTGACTATTGGAAAGTTGAAGTCATCACATTTGTCATAGAGCTTTTTACAAAGCCTTCTTAGTGTGCCAATTTCGAGAAATAGATCCTAATGCAGATAGTTTCTAGTATGAATTGTTAGATTATAACACCTGACCGTAGTAAATACTTGTTCTTTTTAAACAAAAAGTACTGTTATTATTTTTCGTAATACATTATTGAAAGGAGCCAAGGTGTACCAAAAGGGTAATCAGACATCACGAAAAGACAAAGACAAAATCAGCAGACAAAAAAATCATCACAACGAACAAAAAAGACACAAAAACAACCAAACCACATTTAGCAACATGAACTCAAGTCGAAACGAGAGTGAACTCAAGTGCTCCGGAAGAGTTAAGCAGTTCCTGCTTGCTATAGCACACCCGTCATGTTGCCATAGATCGATTTAGTGTTGGTCAAATCCGGAAAGGATGGCATTACCAAACTCTATGTCAAACCAACATCTGTGCTCATCTGAGAGATAGAAATCCCGTATTTGTGCTAAGGAGTGATAAGCTATTCCAAACTCTATGTCAAACCAATATCTGTGCTCATTTGAGATATTTGATGTCTTCCATAAACTTTCTTGAGTGATGACAACAACCTTGGATCAACGTATCTACGTGTTATTAATTTGGTTGTCAGTCGTGTAGCTCTATCAAGGAAGTCGCTATACTCCCCACATGCTCTGGAATAACGAATCAATTGTGATACGTTAACTTCATAGACTGAAGCGGACGGAATATTGCTACAAAGAAAATGAAAGTTGACTATTGGAAAGTTGAAGTCATCACATTTGTCATAGAGCTTTTTACAAAGCCTTCTTAGTGTGCCAATTTCGAGAAATAGATCCTAATGCAGATAGTTTCTAGTATGAATTGTTAGATTATAACACCTGACCGTAGTAAATACTTGTTCTTTTTAAACAAAAAGTACTGTTATTATTTTTCGTAATACATTATTGAAAGGAGCCAAGGTGTACCAAAAGGGTAATCAGACATCACGAAAAGACAAAGACAAAATCAGCAGACAAAAAAATCATCACAACGAACAAAAAAGACACAAAAACAACCAAACCACATTTAGCAACATGAACTCAAGTCGAAACGAGAGTGAACTCAAGTGCTCCGGAAGAGTAAGCAGTTCCTGCTTGCTATAGCACACCCGTCATGTTGCCATAGATCGATCTAGTGTTGGTCAAATCCGGAAAGGATGGCATTACCAAACTCTATGTCAAACCAACATCTGTGCTCATCTGAGAGATAGAAATCCCGTATTTGTGCTAAGGAGTGATAAGCTAATACCAAACTCTATGTCAAACCAATATCTGTGCTCATTTGAGATATTTGATGTCTTCCATAAACTTTCTTCAGTGATGACAACAACCTTGGATCAACGTATCTACGTGTTATTAATTTGGTTGTCAGTCGTGTAGCTCTATCAAGGAAGTCGCTATACTCCCCACATGCTCTGGAATAATGAATCAATTCTGATAGTTACGTAAACCCCATATTATGTACGAACTTCTCTCCTTCGTGTTTTTGTGTCAGATACAAGTGTAATCTATTGGGAGTAAAACAATTTTCTTGAACAAAGGTAGCCTGCTATCCAGTTGTTTCATTTTATTCATAAAATATGTAGTTACATGCTTTAAATTACTTCTATAAAAGTCCTCCATTTTCCTTTGTAGGCTCAAAGTGATTCCAATAAGAACGCAAAGCTTCTACAATGAATCTGAACAAATGTGTGAGCGAGGTTATATATAGGTTATATAAGAGAGAGAAATATGAAGAAATTGATATAATGAACATGAAATAATGATGAACAAAATTCAATTTGGTCGGAACCAAAAGAACGGTAATTTTTAAAGACCACTCGAAAAGGGGTGAAGTGGTTACGGTATCTATATGTTTTCTCTTGTAATTGATAGATTTAATATCACTTAAGTCTGTCAAAGTACAAGTGCAGAACTGCACAGTATTATTTTTCCCATACCTCTTTACTAACTGGAAGAAAAAAACAAAAATGAGATCTGATGAGACTTTGTCAGTTTGTGTATATTTTGTGCATTTCTTTAATGACTCGTACCATGTAAGATTTTTGCTGTTCTACATTTAATAGCCTTACATTTAATAGTCCCATCGTTTTTTTAAGTCTGTCTGACGTAAATTAAGTTAAATATAGATAAATCTATCTATATATAGGCATTTTAATTGAAGTGCTTTAAAAAAAGCCGATAAAAATAGGATCAAAACTATAAAATTAAACTAAAAATCGTGACAGATTTAAATCATTGCTTTAACCTGTACGTATGCCAAGAGCAACAATGCGTGAAAATTATGACGTCTGTCCCAGTGTTACCTTGTCCAACCCTTTCAATAAAAGACAGTTAACTTCTGTTATAACAACACCCGCCTACATTGTATAAAGCTTAAATTTCATCAAATTTTTTTCTCGTCTTTTATTTAGCGCTAAAACGTGAAATTAGCTTCCGTGTACAATTCATTGTTATTTAAATGGACTTCAGAGAAAGTCTATCCCAGTTAGAAAAACTTGGGAATATAAAAGATATATGCCAATTCAGATCTCAATGACAGGGGCGTTTTCAGTATTTATTTCTAAGGGTTGAATCTTTCCAATGAAAAGGGGGGGGTCCAAGAATCCGGACCCCCCTCCCCGATCATTCAATCCATCTTCAGAAGTAAATGCTTTCTGCATTTTTGGTATGAAAATATTTCTACTGAAAGAAAGTCAAATTTAACCTTGAAGAATTGTTAAAAAATGTTACCAATATCGATCACAATTATAAAAAATTCCAGGCAATAAAATTTGCAACCCTTGTCTATTAACGGTCATAGATCACAAAAAGATGCACTTACAGCAAAGAAAAACAAATCACAAAATTGACATGGATTTCTATTTTTATAACATGACTGGATTAAGATTTCCTAATATTTTGTAAAAGTACAATAAAAAAGATGTCCCATATAAGTAGTATTTTATAGCTCTTCCTACACATAATTTAAAGATAATTTTGGGTTGAAAATACATATCATATTTTTATGTGTTTTATATGATTAATAGAAGAACAATTTGTTCCAATGGAACACTTATAGCAAAAAGTTCAAGTATATCAAATTGGGTGACTGTAAAGAACGTTATAGCTTTAAAATATCAAAATTTCTGATACTATAGTGCATTTGAATTATCAATTAATATATTATATTATTATATTATGATGCTTGCTTATACATATATGTATTATATACTAGATTAAAAATTAAGCATTTCAAACCCCATCCGGGACGCTCTAATAGTACCCTCTAGTCTGATCAAATATTAAATCAATGCGATTATTACATAACTTTTTGAACAGAACAGCACGTATGTTCACACCTTGCGAAAGAACATCAATAACTAGTACCTTGATGACAGAAAAATAAGGCAAAGAAGAACTTCATCTCAGAATAGGTGAGTGAATATGACTGTACATACTCCAATGTCATTGATGGGGGGGGGGGTATTGCAGAACCGCGAGCAGTGCCAAATGGCCGCTGCCGGTTGTCCATTGTGTTTCTTCTAAATTGCCGTTTAATTGTGGGCTATGTCGCATACACTTATTCCACATCTCATTATTTTCTATTCTATACTATAGTCTACGCGTCACAGGAGAAATTGCGAGCTATGTTTACATGTTTGTCATGATATGTTGATTTCGATCATATTTTTGCTGACTCAATGGAAGACATTGTATCAATAAATTGACAATATGGGAAGAAACACCTGGCAATTAAAGATGCAAGCTATGCATTTGCAATTCACTAAAAAAATATCCATATTATTCTAAGACATATTTTGTTCATAACAAATCATTAAGAAATAGTTGAAAGGCTGTTTTCAAAACATATGTTCACCATATTAGGCAACATGTATTTAACGTTATGCTTTTAACCTGTGTTGCAATTTTCATGTTAATTATTAAAGTCAAATGTTCGAAATCAAATGTGACTGTGTCCTTTTGCATATCTAACAAAGAAAAAAATACTAATTTTGTTTTCTTTTTTAGTAGTAGTTCGAATCTATAGAAATAATACAAAGCTATATTCCATATGTAACTATGCCATGCATGCTAAACACCAAGAATGAACAAGCTAGAGTTGAACCCAGTACTAACATCTCTATTGTCCAGCTCTCCTGACAGTTCTAGAACTGTTCTAAACCTGGACAGCAGCTCTCATAACCTGTTCTAGGGTAGAACTGCCATAACCTGTTCTAACCCATGACACCTTTAGAGCTATTCTAGGCCCTGACAGCTTAGAACTGTTCTAGGCCCTGACACCTTAGAACAGTTCTAGCCTTGGACAGTTCTGCACTCTGACAGTTCTAAATGACGTCACGCGGTTATAGAAATACTCCTAATTCGGAAAATGCGCATATTTTCGGCATTATTATTTAATGAAACTCGATATATTTTATTTTAACCAGGCAATTCTTTATTCTATACTGTTCTGAAATCGTCACAATCAGAACTGTCAGTGGGTAGAACTGTCCGAGGCTAGAACAGTTCTAAGCTCTCAGGGCACAGAACAGGTTAGAACTGTCAGGGCTTAGAACAGTTTTAAATTTGTCACGGGATAGAACTGTCCAGAACTGTTCTATGACAGGACAGGGCTTGTCATAAACTGTCCTAGAACTGTCAGCAGAACAGAATTAGAACAGATTCCTAACAGATTCCTGACAGTTCCTGACAGTTCTAAAGAGATGGTAGAACTGGACTCAACTGTATTTAAAATAAACCAAAGCAGCATTTAAACTTTAAACAGACTTAATTATAATGTATTTTCATTATGACAAGTATTCTGTCTGAAAATGAACAAAAAAAAACAATAAAAAAATCAAAAACATTATCGACGAAACAAGAGAAAAAAGTAACAACCAAAATTCGCAAGCTCATTCAAAGGATTGATCTAATAATATTATTCTGGTTTTTCATTGGTTACGAATCCCCCAATAACTTCATGCATTTACTCACACTGTCCTTAGGGGCACACCGTTCATGCCATTTAAACTAATAAACGCCATTTAAAAATAGAAAATAAAAATTTAACCGCTGTAACACAATTTTATTGTGGTTACGTTTGAGGTTTGTTTATCGATAATTATCACGAAGATCACGTTACAACCCGCGGTACATTTGTACTACCTTCATATTTTCTGAAATAAATATACAATTTACTTTCAGATAAAATCATGCAAATCAATATTTTTACGCCTCCCCCTTTTTTCAAGAAATACCAGACTCCGTTCTGTTTTTTAAGCAATCACGAATCATTCAAATTAATGACATTTTCTCTATATTCTAATCTAATACAGTTATATTTTTATCAAAGTACATGTAGTTCCCAGAATCTTGCGTTCTGCTAGATTTCCCAATAGCGTCGACGTATTTAGCTATTACTGGTTGTGCAAATTTATTTTACTCGTCATCATGCGATGTTGCAAAAAAAACAACTCATAGACAGGTACTTAATAATTACATAACTTCAATCGTTTAGTTTTTCATCAAAAGCTAGACCGCTTTGCCTAGAGATCGACTGAGATTTGTGCGATGGATGAATGTGGGTAACCATTTCATGTTGCTTTTCGGTGATTATGACAAACTAAAGATAAACGCGAAATACTCGAATGGTTACATAGAGGGCTGAAAGCTGTTTTCCATTGTGAATTTTTAAATTGTCGATATTAAGATATGTGGGTTGTGTCGCGTTTGCTTATTTCACATCTTTTATCCAAACAGATTCAAGCATCATAACCACAAATATACCTTATGAAGAGGAGTGACCCAAATTTTCAAAGTCGCTATCTCTACGAATAATATTGCTTTCACACTGTTCAAGGTCAATTTTACTACAAGCCTACACACCGAGGTCTATATCCGACACTTCCTTGTGAAAATATGGTAAGGAATGGCAAAGGTCACAAGATAAGCGAGCAAATATACCTCCTTATCATCTAATATTAAACCTACAGAGACAACAGAAGTCAACATAGTAGGCGCAGACTTGTGTGGTGCGTTGGAAGCGACGAAAATTAGGCCTGAAAATAGGCTGGAAAGAGACCACTACAGAATCATACCCATTAGATTGGTTTTGTTCCTGTTCAAGGAAATATTGTCTCCTTTCGACAATACACACTTTTCTTTAAATGATTTTTGTAACAAGTGTTAAAAAACAATTGTTAATATATACATCCGCTGTGGATGTGCAATAATGAGTATTTAAATTAAAACCCCAAAACTAATATCGATACCAAACAAACATGACAAAGGTGTAAAGAAATACTTTCAAATGTTGAAAAACTTAGGCAATGATACAGAAGATGACAATCAACACATGTAAAATACTTAAACTCCAAAGAAGCAAAGAAGCATCATAAAGGCATTTGAACATCCCAAGTTTGGAGAACATTAATATTAAGCATAAAAGACGGTTTACGAAAATCAGGGAGGGGGAGAAAAACGCCAATTAATTATACACACACATAACAAAACAAAACAAATAGGTTGCAATATCCATCTCCTATATCCTTGTGAACTTTAGAAAATGACACAACGGATTCCTAAGAAGTCAGCTTTATATTAAGAATTTTATCTTGGAAGACTCTCAGTGAAGATTTTTACAAAGTTTTATGACAAACGTGATACGTGATGACTTTAATTTTCTTTCAATCGTCAACCTTCCCTTTTTTGTGGAGCAACAGTCCGCCCGCTCCAGCTTATTATATGGAGTCTACGTACATGTAACACAAATGGTTCTTTATTCCAGACCTTATTGGATGTGACTTGTATCGATTTCTTTGGTAGAACGTCATGTCTTACACCAATGTTGTAAACACAAGGATATGATGCTACTCGGTTGTTGTCTTCACTTAAGAAATTTTTAAGCATTCGTGCGTTTATAGACAAATATAGGATTTTTATCTCTCAAATGAATACAGATGTTGGTTTGTTGTAATGTTTTATTTTTTCCTCTATTATCGGATTTTACACGCTGAACTGACCATTGGTAACGTAACGGGTGTGCTAAAGCAAGCAGGAGCTTCTGAATACACTCTTAACGACTTAAGTTTGCGATGTTGATTGCTAAACTGTTGTGTTTTGTTTTTTTTGTTTTTTTTTTTGGAGGGGGTAATGTTGTGTTTCTTTGTATTGTTCTTTCTTTCTTTTTCATTTTGTCTGCCTTTTCGGACTTTTGACATACATTCGAATGCACCATATGTACTCTTTGCTTCTGCAATCTTTAGTCGATAGGAGATTGAAAACATGTGCTAAGGAGTGATAAGCAATTCCTGCCTGTAAATAAATACACATCATTTGCCAACTACCAAGTTTAAAAGAGTCGCTCAAATCCGGTAATGGACAACCGTGACAAACTCCTGTAATCTTCTAAGAGATAGAAAACGGATAGGTCGAACGGACATTAAAACCCTGTCTACATTAGGACAAGACATTATTTATGGCCCTGTCACACTATAATGTTTTAGCCAACGTGCGCCGAACGTTCGAATAATTTTCTAAAACGTTGGAACACGTTGGCAGTCGCTGTAAAAAGTTTCAAAAAATATCTCGGTTAACGACCACAAAGCGTCAGACTAACTACCTGCAACGCACGACAAACTTATTCAAAACTTACCTATAGCGTTCATCCGGCGTTCTTGACGTTTGCATAGCGCATGTGTGACGACTGCAGAACGCATTCATAGCGTTAGTCGAACTTGGATGGGAGACCTAGGATTTCTGTTAATTTCTTTAGTATCATTTCGTAATAGCACAAATAGATCTATTATCTGGCTTAAATGTACTGCTGGATTAATTAATAATTATAGAAATTTAGTTTCCTTATAAAAATATTGGTTTTCAGCGTTCTGGTAATATGAATGTATAATTATTCTAAAGCTGTTTTTTAACCAAAAGTGATGATTTTTGCACTCAGTCTAAAAGAATAAAATATAGTGTAGATTTTATATTTTGATATGTCAAAAATATACAGAGAGGAATGCATGCGCTTGTTATCAATTTTCAAAATCTCAAATGAGTATATACATGTAAAAACATGACTAATCCTAAATGATCGCAGACAGCATGACGGATGTCCTTAATAGAGAAAAACGCGAATGCTTATTGAATATTTAAAATACACATTATTTCAAATGAGTATTGAAGTTAGACTGTCGTTACTTGTTGTATTTGAGTATTTTCCTACCAAAAAAAAAATCATCGAAAACACGACAGTTGTATTACAATTTGCAAGAATTACTTTCAATTCCATACCATCTAAGTTATCTTTGTATTATTCAAGATTTTTTTGGCTTTGTTCATTGTTTTTTTGTAAAAAGATTTTTTTTTTCAGGTTTGAATTAGTATTTGAAGCTTTTGAAATTGACTTTCCCCCTTGTAATTCAATCTAACTTATAAAATTCTGGTTTTGATACGCTACTCGTTCGTTACAATGACGCTCTGTGCGCTCTGTACACGTTTTAAACATGTTGAATAGGTTTCTTCGTCGTTAGACTGACGCTAGACGTGCGCTGCATTATCGCTAGACACGTTAGTTTCCATTTAGCTCAGCGTTCGTCAAACGCATTTCAACGTGCGCACAACGACCACATTATAGCGTACATCAGCGTGTGTATAACGTCCTTCTAACTTATGCCTAGCGTTCGAATAATTTATTTCTAACACGTTGGCGAACGTCGGAAATTTTAAGCATGTTGAAAAATTTGCAACGCACTCGGCGATCACCAACGCACGCTGACGTTCGCTAACGTGTTTGTAGCGTGTTCATACCGTGTACAAAACTTACGCAACGCACACCAGCGTGTTGAAAATATATTCTAAAACGTCGGCACACGTTGGTTAAAACGTTATAGTGTGACAGGGCCATTACAAGATACATGATTAAAGAAACTAATATGTGGATCGTGTCTTTCTGGCATATATTCCATATTCTTTCGTTTTTAATATTATTTTAGGGTTTGGCTTTAGTGCCGTGTGGAGGTCGTAGAAAGCTTCCCCGTGCTTCAGTTGTATGCTCTTATATATTTTCGAGTACTGGAATATGTGTTGGAAAGACACAGTTTACATTTTTCCCAAGTATGACAACGTTTGGCTATTTCTTAAAAAATTGATAAATTTATCTGTTTGGTCATTGTTGTAATATTTTTTGCTTCTGTTTTTGTTTAATCAAATCTAATATTCTACCAGTTTTCCAAGTTTTTTACTCCTAGCGTGTCTGATGAAGGTTAATCCAGAAAAGCGCTTCACACGCAGTGAAATTTTGCTTTTGTTCCATGTGTACATTTATCAAAATCATTTCAAAATGTGGATCGTGTCTTTCTGGCACAAATTCCATATTCTTTCGTTTTTAATAAGCTAAGGCTAAGTTGGAGAGGGAAATAACTCAAAGAAAAAAATTCTGCATTTCTAAACCAAGAAAATGAGGCAAGTGTCTGAGTAGGCTAGTTCGTAGATTTTGAAAACAGATGATGTCAATAAAATAGTAAAAGCTAATGTACCTGCTCCATGACGTTTTAGAAGCTAAGCAGTGTCACAATACTAATGAGAAAAATCTAAAGTGTATGAGACTGCCAAAATTTCATCAGTATGCAACATAAAAATGTACATGTACAGACAGGACAAATGAAAACTATTTCCTATTAGGATGTTTACACAAAAAGAAGAAGAAACGAAAGAATACATGGTATACAGATAAGTATACATGTAAATGCATTCAGTCGATCTTGAAAAGGATGAGTTGCGATAAGTCCCTTTTTCAGCCCACCGCGAAAGTCAAAAATAAAATTTAGTAAATTCTATCACAATTTGTCTTTTGAGAAAGGTTAATATTTTTATTTTTTGAAAATAGTTGAAAGGCTTATTTTGATTTTAGCAAATAGTGCTTGAAATGAACCACCGCAAATGATGTTAATATTGTGCCTATGGGAAAGTGGCTCGTTAGTATAGTCTTGCATGCGGACCCAGCTCCATATTTTATTCAAAAACTTGTACAGCATAATAAAATACATCTTTGTGAAAGGTTCAAGCTGGTTCTGCGTGCAAGACATACTGAAAATATATTTTGTTATGGTGAAAATTACCCACGCCTTCAAAATTATGTTGTTCTTTCTCCTTCAAAATTATGTTGTTCAAAGAAAGATAATTCGTTTTATCATCTCAGTACTAAAATATAAAAGATCATTATCCTCAAGTAATCCAAGTGTCTTGACATCTCTCCATTTGTATGACCACACCATAAAACCTATTAGTATGTATGGTAGTGAAGTTACTGGTATGTTCAAAACCAACACTGTTGCATGAAGCAGAGAAGGCGATTTCCTTCTGCATTTGAACTATTTGAATAACTATTTAGACATATTTAAAATATATTCTTGGGGTAAACAAAAAAGCCACCACCTTAGCTGTAATGGCTGAGGTAGGAAGGTATCCTCTGTTCTTTTTTATAGTTATAACTTTAATCAAATATTGGTTTAGACTTGAAAAATTAAATGAAGGACTACTATATGATGCATAACCATGTATCAAAATCACACTGATTGTTGGTATGTACCTCTACTGTTATAGTCTTGAGAAATTAGGCATACAGTCATATAATGTTAATTTACAAAGGAACTTTGTGATAGCTACATCATTTTTTGGAACAAGAAAAGATCATCCATCTCACAAACTAAATTGGGTACATATTTTAAATTTAAAGTAAACTACTGCTTTGAGACCTACCTTTTGATTGAAAATTTAACATTAGACGCAAAATCTTTAAACTTAGAATCAGTGCTCATGATCTCCAAATCGGAAGAAAAAAAATATGATAAGAATAAAATAAAACAGAGAGGTCTGAAAGAAAGTGCTTAAATTGTTCATTAGATAAAGTAGAAGATGAAATTCATTTTCTAGTTGAATGCCCAATATATAAAGAGGAGAGGGATATCTTATTTAAACATTTCCACACTGTGTCCAAATTTTATTATTCTCTCTACTGATGATAAATTTATATGGTTAACCAGCAATGAAGATTTGCTTATATTAAAAAAACTTGGGTAAATCCATAATTAAAGGGTTTGAATTATGACAAAACTGATCAACTGCTGAGGGAAATACCACCATTATTGTAACACACGTTTAACAGTTTATGTTTATAAGTTTTTGAACAGGCTCTGATTCTGTGACAACAAATTATAGAACACCATTAACGTTGTAATGTCTGTACATGTTGTATCTTTAGTGTTAGATCGATGTAACATTAGCCCAGAAATGGGCCCAGTCACTGGTTAATAAAAGTATTCTTATTCTTATATGAATAAATTTCAAATGATTTATTTTCCTAATATCGCGAATAAAACACCCACCCTCCAGCATATTGTGTATATTTCACATCTTATATAATATTTCATACACCAGGACTTGTACCAATTTTAAAATTGTTTTACCTGACACCGTGTTGGCTCCGTGATCGGCTTTCAAGAAAATACAAGTGTCTCATATATAGTGTTTTTTTGTTTTTTTGTTTTTTTAATCAGCCACTAGTAGAAAAATTCAAATTTATGTCAGATGAAATGATTTGTGATTGTATCAAGTCAGGGCCATTGCGATCTTTAATTTCTCTGGTATGTCTGTGGCTTGTTTTGTTTTTTCTTCTATGAGATTAATTTTCCCAGTTCGGTAGTTTTGTTGTTACTGTATGATTTACAGAGTATGAGAAGTATCCATTATAGTAAGTCACCGAATATCTGGAACCCTTAGACATGTTAGATGATCACATTTGTACGTGTGTGTGTGTGTTACTACCCAATAAATTCTGCTGCTGATCCGGGCAAGGCAGACAATAATGTGTGTGTGTGTGTGTGTAACCACCGACTGAATTCCTGAATCAACT
Organism: Arcuatula senhousia; assembly: GCA_963971305.1. NCBI lineage: Eukaryota > Metazoa > Mollusca > Bivalvia > Mytilida > Mytilidae > Arcuatula > Arcuatula senhousia. The sequence continues at coordinate 47,457,941 of OZ020313.1, forward strand.
GAACCTTGCGAGGCAGACAATAAAATGTGTGTGTGTGTTCTTGCGTGTGTGTGTACCACCCACTGAATTCTGCTGCTGAACCTTGCGAGGCAGACAATGTTTGTGTGTGTGTGTAATCACCAACTGAATTCAAACTTGCACGTAAATGCAAGTTTTTCAAAAGAGGTGTCCTGCACCAAACTTGTGTTTCAATTTTTGATCCGTCAAAAAACATGGCCACCTTTACTAAAAATAGACCAGGGGGGTCTGACTACTGTTTTTGGCTCGTTTACAAAAAGTATAAGAAATAGATGAAATCTGATGCCACCCTACTGCTTCAGCATCAAAAGTTCTACAAAAGTCTCCATTTGATCGAAGTTGTCCGATGATCCGTTATAAGGGTCACAGCCCCTTAAAGTGAACAAAATAGCGCTTTTTCATGTTTTTGGCTTTATAAAGAATGAAAACTATTGCAGATAGAGAAAAAGCTGTTGCTTGCTTAAATGTTCAGCTCATTTAGCTCTACAAAAGTCTCCATCGGGTCGAAGTTTTCATATGACCCCTTATAGGGGTTACAGCCCTTAAAGGCGAAAAATAGTGTTTTTGGCCTATAAAATGAAAACTATTGCAGATAGAGAAAAGCTTTTGCTTGCTTAAATGTTCAGCTCATTTAGCTCTACTAAAGTCTTCATAGTGTTGAAGTTGTCAGATGACCCCTTATAGGGGTCACAGCTCCTTAAAGGTGAAAAAGTGTTTTTGGCCTATAGCAGATAAAGAAAAGCTGTTGCTTGCTTAAATGTTCAGCTCATTTAATTTAATTTAAACATATTTTTTCCTGGATTGGGAAACAAGCTTAATGCTTCTATAAATCCTTCTCCAGCTAGCAGTTTGCGAGTGTGGCCTTTGTAAATGGCCCCCATTGAGCCTACTCTTATCGAACTCTACAAAGGGGTCTTTAACGTGCACAGGGTATTGCTCTCCTCATACACGGAACAACATTTTATCGTCACTTCCGAAGGACTAGCATCGTTTCTTGAGACCTTCCATTGATCCTAGTGTCCGGTAATTAACATAAACACAACACGGTTGTGAAGACATATTAGGGATGTTGAGGTGATTATCTCAGTACAACAACCAGCCAAATACTAATCAAAGCAATCATTTACTAGTTCGCCTAACATTATTTTGATTTTTTTTACCAGAGGCTGATAAGGAAAGAAGATTTTTAAGGAATCTTATGAGACATATTTTCTTATAACCTTGGTATAATAGTCGGTCATGGAGATAGGGATGTCGGATCAAAATAGACCGTATATTTGCTATATCCTAGCTTCTACCTCACCTTCTGTTTTATTGACGATGTCCTTTCACTAAACGATCCTAAATTCCAAAACTTTCTCGACCTCATATTCCAAAAAGAACTTTTGATAAAGAACAATGCATATTTTAGAAAGTCTTCTTCATATTTATAGATCTATATTTATAAACTCTAACATGTTGCTGGTCTATAGCTACTAGGGGCCTTGGCGAACCCACACCATAGCCTTCTAGTATTGCCTCTTCTTCAATTGATCCTGGCCAAGGTAGCATGTGACCCAGAGTGTATGTGTACAAACTTACAAAGCGGGGTCTACACTTTTGTGTTGAAGAATAAACTATAGCTATATAATCGCCCGTCTAAATTTCAAAGTTGTTCAAGTCCTCAGGTTTTTCCTACACCAGACATAGGCTTGACAGTTTAGGTAAAAAATGTGTTTCAATTTGAATTTATTCATGGTTTTATTATTCTATGCTGAGCCCCTTGGTTTTCATAAAGTATATGGCAATTTCAACCTTTTGGCAGAAGCGCCTCTGGTGTTTTCCCGATATTAAACCAACAAAGATGTTGTAAGAGAAATCTATTTATGAGGAACTAGTATTGAAAACATTGAAATAAAATTAAAACAAAGTTCCAGAAAATAAATGACTCATCAGAGGCGCACCACCAAAAATATTGAAAAATCCAAACACTACATCCAGAATATGAAGAGCATTCAGAAAACCAAAAATACCGAACAGGAAATTAATGCTCGATATTTGTGTATTGCATACTTATCCATGTTACCTCTTTTTCGTGGAATGGATAAATCCTATATATCACTCTGTGAATATCTAGAAATTAATTTCTCTAACTGTTGTACAAAATTATCTAGTTCTCGCGAGATGAGACTATTTTGCGTACGTATCACACTCAATTGTGATATTCAATTTCAAGAGATTTGATTGGCTGTCCGCGCGAGACACCGCAGTTAGATACGCATCTCATGGAAAGCGTGCTTACTTTTGTTTGAACACCTGTTGATCTCGCTTGAATAAAAAGACAAATAAAATATAATATGATTAAGGCCCTGCCTTTTTTAGCGAGCATCGAAAATCTATATACCTTTTAAAAATAAAAAATTCCATGTGCCCGACCGCTAAGTTTAACGTAAAGAGGGAACTTTTAAAAAGGGAATTAAATAGTAGCAAAGTTTGACCCCGCCAAACCCAAATCATATACACTTGAGAAAGTTGTTGTTGAAATATCTGGGATCAATAACTACTTATTAAAAATTCAATAATGTGTGCAAATAAGAAATCCTGTAACATTCTGGGACGACATTAAGCGGGGACGAAATTATTACATGATTAGTCTGAAAGAGTGGCGCCTATGTGAAGGAGATTGAATGGGACGTTGCCAAAAGCTATCTCGGTAATTTCCGGAAAATTGTTTTTTTCAGCGGAAAAGACCGAATGTTGTTTAAATAATAATATGTGTGTAAAAATAAACAAGTGGATGAAAGTGGGTTTTATCACTGTTTTTGAATTTCAATTTTTATATTTTTGCATAACAGATTATGATGTATTTTTATAAGCCCAGAGGGTTGATTGTTTTACTTGCTCCGTGCCTATTATTTTTTTCACTCCGTAAAAGTAAACCTGTTCCGGTTTAATCGTCAGTATATTTCTGGCACATCTCAAAACATGCACAATGACGTAGGGCTCGCATCTGCGATGCTCGCTATCAAAGATGTACTTAAACGTTTGTTTTGTTAGTAAGTCTACTTTTAATTAAAATTTATTAAAACTAGAAAATGTGTCTATGAGCCACAGGATGGCCCTCCCGTTCTTGAAATACCATTGACCCTCAATGTGTATTACCTGGGATATGGACCTTTACCAGGAAATTGATCAAAAGTGTTCATGTGTAAAATATAGGTCGCTGTGACCTTATTTCTGGTGTGTGGTGCCATGTTACTAAGACTCATCGAGTAGTGAAATATTATTGACACCTAACATGCAGTATTCAAGATATGGACCTTAACTAAGAACTTAACCAAAGTCATTCATGTGTAAAATATAGGTCACAATGACCTAATTTCTAGTGGGTGGTGTCACCTTACCTAAGACACATCTAAGTAAAATATCATTGACCCCCAACATCTAGTATCCAAGTTATGGACCTTAACCAAGAACTTAACCGAAGTCGTTCATGCATAAAATATAGATCACAGTGACATAATTTCTATTGGGTGGTGTCATGTTTCCCAAGACACATCTAGTGGTGAAATGCAATTGACCATCAACATGTAGTATCTTAGATATGGACCTTAACCAAGAACCTAACCAAACTCATTCATGCGTAAAATATAGGTCACAGTGACCTAATTTCTAGTGGGTGGTGTCACCTTATCTAAGACACATCTAGAAGTGAAATATCATTGACCCCCAACATCTAGTATCCAAGTTATGGACCTTAACCAAGAACTTAACCGAAGTCGTTCATGCATAAAATATAGGTCACAGTGACCTAATTTCTAGTGAATAGCCCTACCCAAGACCCATCTGGTGGTGAAATATCATTGACCCCCAACATCTAGTATCCGAGTAATGGACCTTAACCAAGAACTTAACCAAAGTGTTACGGACGGATGTACGGACGTACGGACGGACGGACGGACAAGGGTAAAACTATATGTCCGATCCACATACGTGGTGGGGCCATAAAAAGGTGGTTTTATTTTATTTGACTATTTTTTTTCGCATGTTTGCTAAACAATATACATATAGCATGTATAGGGTTATTTTCCTATAAGTTAAACTTAAATATGTAATTTTGGGCCTATACTTTTACGTTGGACAGTTAGAGAAAAAGGTTTCACAACTACAAGTGATGAGAAACGGATTTTTATCACACTCGTTAGATATTTGTCAAAGGAAATGCTCGTTTCCGTATTTGACAAATATCTAACTCGGTGTGATAAAAATCCGTATCTCATCCCTCATAGTTGTGAAACCAATATATAACTATTTCATCTATATTATCTATATACATGTAAATAGTTAATTAAAGCTGTGAATATGAAATTGAAATATGATGTAGAAATTGTGGATAATTGAAATGTTTTAACGATATTAAATTCTAAAAGTTCCATCAGTTCCTGTGGTTCTTCAATGTTTCCCAACCCACCGCCATATTTCATTTATCATCATCATTTCATGTTCATTTTATCATTTCCAACCCACCCCCATATTTCATTTATCATCATCATTTCATGTTCATTTTATCACTTCCAACCAACCCCTATATTTCATTTATCATCATCATTTCATGTTCATTTTATCCCCCTTTTCATGTTCATCGCCTGTAAATAACCTATACAGCGTTGCAAGGGCGTAAAGAACCAACTCACTTACTGTATGTTTCAACATTAAATTGCCACTATTCTAAATTAACAACAACTTAGTTAATAATATAGGGGATATAACTAGCAAGTAAGTTGGTGCTGTACGCAAACACTTCAATAAACAAAATGAAAAAAATGAACAACAATCCAACATGTAAAGAGTACTAGGAAGCTTAATAACTAATATCAGACAATGTTGACCATCCACTTACATTTACATGTACAATATTTTAACAACCATAGAGCAAGACACCTTGCTGGTAAATTTTTGTACGGTAACAAAGATATATTATATAATTAGATTTTTAGACGCCTATTTTACATGTTATATGCACATATTTTATTGAAAAAGGTAAAACAACTGCGTGGACTAGGTGTAAAGCCGCTATCATCGTGCAGACAGGCTGGTGAATATTAAAACATGTTGGTTTTTCTAATCTGGAGACTTCCCATATTCACGAATATTTGCTTGTTTCGACCGTGCAAACAATTTACGTTTTTCTTCCGCCGTCATTCGATTTTTGTTCGATACATATCTTTGTGGTTGCTCTTCATCTCTTTCATGGTTTGATTCTTCGCTCGTTTCCTCACTGATGTTGATTATTAACAAGTCTTCAGATGTCTTCTCTTTACTTCCCATCTGTATGCTATCATTGTTTAAGTCAGTGATCAGTTTGTCGAATAATTTTGAAATATTTTGATCACTCTGTGTCGAAATATTCATAGAAACATTTTGTTCGCTGCTGCTTTTACAGTGAATTTTCAAAATGTTAAGCTCGTTTTCTGAGAGACCAGAACTATGAAAATTAGTTTTAGAGTTTTCTTCAAAGCTTTCAATGTAAAATTTAATGGCCGGACGCTCCATCGATGTGAACTCCACGCTTTCTTGGTCTCTACTGAACGTCAAACTTTGGGCAGATGTCAAAAACTTCGCCATAACCTCCGGATCACATGTTTGATGTTGAGTCGGACAAAAATAGCACACCTTTAGAATAGTTTCGAAAAGTTAAACATTGAGAAAATACAATAAAAACGAAATGCAAATATTCATAATCTAATTTATTTGACATTAACGTTCCAAATCACCTTTTGTTACAGCTGTGAAAAATTGTATCGCCATAACATAAACAATTTGCGGTGACATTATGAACTATTAAAAAATCAAATTTTCGTCTTTGCAGACCTAAAATGCCAATGGAATCTTCCTATTACCACATCTAAATTTCATAACAGTTGTTTGCTCCATTAAAACTAAAGATATTCCTTAGAAAACTATTTGTCATTCTAAACAATTATAATAGACGTTTTTGTCCCCTTTTGGCAACTACTTATTTGGAAAAACAAGTCATATAGGTTAGTAAGAGATATTTCAAATGAAATTGGTAAACTTCGATAGGAATTTTGATCAATATTCCAATGATATGATGTTTCTTACTACCATAAGAAACCTCATATTGCGATTTAGGTTTGTGACCCCTTATGGGGCGTACTGACAAATTGATCTTCACAGTGAACGTTGTGACGGTTTTGATGTATCTTGTATCATGGTACATTTTGTAACTGTAACAATTAATAGTGAGGCCATAGTTGGACTATGCCCCGAATATTTGTGGTCAGATTTCGAAAAAATAAAACATTGGAATCACTTTTTTAGGTTATATTTCCATATTTTTCACATGTGACAGTGGTGGGTTTTGAGAGATTCCCATATTTTTCACATGTGACAGTGGTGGATTTTGAGAGATTCCGGGGTGGGGGTGGCATCCTCCCTTTCTTTTGGAAAATTTGTTATGTTCGTGAAGATTTTCGGCAAATAAGATGACCAAGAACCCCCCTCTCCTTCTCTGCGGGCACAATTCAAATATTTCTTGGTTTGCCCTTACATTAAAGACAAATCAATTTCCTTAACATCATGCATGTACAAGTAACTATTTTTATTCAATTATCTTAAAAACCAACTTACTTTCATCATATAATCTTTTTCTTCTAGGTAAATTTGCATCAAAGTTCTTCTTATCGTGATCGTTGTGGCTTTGTGTTGAAGTTGTAGATTTCTCTTTACCTGTCCTAAAATGCTTTCGTTTTAACTCAGACTCATATGAGCATAGAATACGACGTAATAGCTTTATCTCTTCCGTCAGTACCTCGGCGTATCTACAATTTATAACTTCGCGTGTTTTCAGATATTTTTTATCACCGCTGCAGTCAATTTTTGAATTTTCCTGCACGAGATAATACGTGAATTCGGCGTGTTTCTCGTTAACAACATTTATGAGTTTCTTTCTCGCGTCAATCAGAGTATCCAGTGTTACTTCCAAAAGAGAATTTTTAGCTTTTAAGACAAGTGAACATGTTGATACATTATGAAGGCTTCTTATGTCTTCCCTCAGTTGGTCACCAAATGACGCCATGTTTATTTATTTAAGATTTAACGTACTATCAAAAATTACAGTAATCGACATTAAATTGTATTCTTATAATCACATATATTGTAGTCTTGTGATATTGTACTGACTCATTTGATTGATCAATAAAGCAATAAATCCTAAATTTCACTGTGTAAAGCCTTCAGATGTGTATAAAAAGCAAGCAAAACACAAGGACCCACCGACATCTAAATTTAAAGTAAATATACTGTTATTTCCTTACCGTTTAACAACTTAGTATAAATGATAAGGGTAACAAAAAACACCCAATATTTGTCAACGTTTTGGTATTTTTAAAGATTCTAATTTTAGCACTTTTAATGTTTTAACAAATAAAGATAACATGTGAATTTAAATTTTGACCGACATTTAAATTATTATTAAAATCTTTATATCTTTACAATTATGTTATAATATTCTAGACAAAGACCTGCTAAGAATAAATAACTGCAAATCTATCAGTGTAGAGATCAAACAAAGAACACCTAGGGCATGTTTTGAGAATACCACAACAACGCATACCAAAACAGTCAATATTTTGGACACCACATAAAAAGAAAGCAAGGTAGACCAAAACAGACCTGGAGGTGAACTATAAATGCTGTACTGGAAGACCTTGGGCAATCATGGGGATCGGCACAAAGAACGGCAAAGGACGGGGTGACGTTCATGTTTATCGCCTTTAAATAACCTATATAGTGTTTCAAGGGTGTAAAACACCAACTCACTCACTGAACACTTACCATAGTAGGATTGTGTTGGGCAAAATGTATATTTTAACACACGTTAAAGAATCCTGTTAAAAGTCTCGACTACCAATCGATTATTAAATAATTCACTTACATAACTACCGTTTCAGAAAAAAGGACCAAAATGGAAAGTTCAACAAAACTGTTGAGTCATCCAATTTTGATCACTTTTTTCTTTTTAATCGTCAATAAATTCTGTCAATAAAATTTTACCACAGTTTTAATGTATAATCCTACATTGCTAGAAGGGGTACAAAAAGGGGCAAAACACCCAAAAATCTTTTTTTATTTGTGGTTGAGTCTTTAAAATACTTTCTTTTCATTGGAATCCTTGTAAACATCCCTGTATGCATTTTTCAATCAGAATTGCAATGTCTCCTACCGCTTTCGAGAATTTAGGGGTCAAATGGGCCCAAAGACGCCAATTATAAGACAAATGGTTTTATTCTAGAATTTTGGTGGTAGTGGGCCGGCCAATTGAGACCACTGTAGAAAGATTTCTGATGCATTAAGGGATTGTCTCCCCTACCGTTTCATAGAAAATGGTCAGAAAAAAAGTACTGATGCTAAAACATTTAATAGAGCATTTAATAATAATTTTGATAAGATTTTGATCATTCTTTTTTCGTTGTTTTCTTCAATAAAATTTTGTCAACAAAATGCAGTTACAGTTTAATGTTTTTTGCATTGTTATATTGCTGCAATCTGGGGATCCATTCTTACCGCTAAAAGAAAATTGTTAGCTTTTAAAACAAGTGAGTTACGTTGATACAGTTGATAACGCCTTTTAGTTTGTATTAAAGCATATGACGCAATTTTTGAAATATTTGAAATATTTGCCATGTTGTCAAAAATAACCGTTTCATCATATTTATTATTACATTTTATTCGTCTATTTTTTATCTATTATAAATCATTAACTCCAGTTCAGAGATTCTGCCTATGAACATGCAAAATGTCACCCACAACATACACAAAGAATTGTAGCTACTCAGAATCAAGTTACTACTAAGAATCAATGATAAAAACATTTAGACATTGTTTAAAGATTCTAATATAACCTCTCTTTATTGTTATATATAGCAATAGATGACACTTTGTGGTATTGATTTTTTGTTTACATTATCCTTCAAATACAGCTATGCATGAGAATTCGTATTTTCTCAGTTTCGAACATTGATATCAAGATTTATTCACCGATGTCAGATCTAATTATGCAAGACGAAATAACTCTTTGACAAACTCACATCTCTGTGTGGTCATGTAACTGTCAGCTTTAAATCCCATATTTGTTTATAAGCACATGGTGTCCTAAGTAAAAACGGTCCAGCAACATGACCAAGTTTTACCCATTTTTGGTGTCAGACTAAACGCTTTTTATTAAATTAATCATAAAAATGCTCTGAGATAACGCATCAATTTTGACATGTAAGCTTGTTTGATGAGCGTTTGCTTCACACTTAGAGAAAGTTGACAATTGGAGAAGTCATCACGTTTGACATAGAGCTTTGTTACAAGCCTTGCCTTCTACAAGTGTCAATTTAAAGCTTTATGTGAAGCAGAATCCGTACTTGTTATTTATCTCAACTTCTGAAGATTAATATGAGATTAAGTTGCAAAATGGAGGAATGTGACAAAATAAGAGGTTAAATGATGAAGAAAAGTCCATGTTTTTTGTCAAGAAACAGTTAGAAGAAATCTCCTTATAATTTTAATCAGTTATTTTGAAATATTTTGATCCATATTGAATTGACACCATTTATGCAATTTCTAGTTCAAGAGCGGTCAAAAATATTTTTACATTCCATATCTTATTGTCTTAGTATAAATACTTACAGACTGGAAGCAGTTTGTTCGTTTATTTGTATGACTTAACAATGAAATACGATGCCCACCTCTCAACATGGAAAAGTTCATTCAACCTGAAGGTAACTTTGGACTGTCGAACAGACTTGAACAACAAATGCTCCACTTCTTTCGTAGGTTGGGAATAAAAATGACAACAAAGTTCCAGACAATATATTAGCTACGCCTGACGCGCGTTTCGTCTTTTCAAGACTCATCACAGGCGCTTTACCAAAATATTGAAAATGCCAAACACTGCTTGATTATGAAGAGCATAGAACAATTAAACCCAAAATATCAAAATGGGGAACCATATAATTACTTAGATGAACAACCCATGTCTGGGGTAGGAAGATCCTTAGGGTTTAGACAGTTTTGAAATTTTAACGGATAATTTAAAGCTTTGATGTGTTCTCCGACACAAAAGTGTTGGTGCCGGAGCGGGCTAACCTTAACGGGTGTTCGAAATAAAAATGACAACATAGTTCCAGACAATATATTTGCTACGCCTGACGCGCGTTTAGTCTTTTCAAGATTCATCAGAGGCGCTCTACCACAATTACCCTAAACAAACTTAAATAAAGGTAACAACAAAACTTCCGAAATGGATATGACCAACATGAAAAAGACAAAACAAGGAAAATTCATACCCGAGTGATAGTCCCGACTTTGCTCAGGCATTTCAAAATAAAAAAAAATTAAATATTTTTAATGGTTGATTAAGAAGCTGGGTTTTATAGTGCCAAGTCCCTCTCCTTTCATTTCAATCTTTGGGCTGGTAACACAAAACACAACAAATTTATTGGACATAATTAAAGTAATAATAAAGCAGTTTTGGAAAAAAAAATTGCAATGTAAAAATAATCACTTAACTGTTGCATAATCATATAATAAGAGCTTTCGCGCTTTTATGAAGACGAAAATTTTAATAATATGCGGCTAGAAATTTAGCTGATTTTTGAAAGAAGTTTGATACCAATGGCCAATTATTAACTTTCGTAAACAACATTCCGATTTTTACCGAACATATCAAAACAAACAAAAATGCATTTTGAAGTTAGAGCATGTAAAGCTCTGGGTTTAATATAATTTTATATTTTTTCTTTATTTGACAAGTAAAACCTTTCCGCTATTAAGAAATTCTGAATAAAAAGTGTTTAACATGTAAATAATAACAACACACACGTACCTGCTTTCCTTTTATCGTGCTATTTATTAACCGGGCCTACTTAATTGAATTCTCGATTAATTCAATGACATAAGATTCTCATTTGGGGGATGGATTTCCTAACCACTTATTATGTTATTGGTATCATTTTAATGGGGAACGGGGTAAGGAAAAAGCAAAACAGTTACAAAAGCCATATATGCAGAACACACCTTTTCAGACAACGTTTGTTTACATCCATTTCCTAAAGTATTTTTAGATGGGCTTGCGCGGGCACTTCCGATTGAGTTCAAACTTGGGCGTATGCATCTAGTTTGCATAATACAACTCGGGAAGCAAATGATTGTTAAAGACATTATTTTGTTAAATTCTGCAAAAATCCCACTGTTTTATGGACTTTTTGTAGCTTTAATAAAACTTTTTATTAACAATTTATATTTTTAAAGCTTAAAAAGACTGTTAAATTTTTAATAATTTTTTTATTTATTATTACTTTAAGGAAAGTGAGGTGGTTTTCATCCCAGTTCAAGAAACTGTATAAGCAAATTATAACAATCACGAATCATTTCGTCTGACATAATTTTGAGTTTTTTTCTACCAGTGGCTGTCATCTCAAGAAAAAAACTATATAAGCCCTATGACGAAAGTATGTGGGTTTTTTGTTTTGTTTCAAAATTAGGGAAGGTGGGTAGGCATTTATTCTTTATAAATCCCTTTTTTAGTTTGAACGAATGGTGAGTAGATACATTTTTGTATCAAGTCTAACGGTTCTCAGGAAAAAATGGCATGAAAAACTAGGATAGGTAAGGAATCCAGAAACAAACATGACAAACATTTTGTTTTTATTTTGCCTAAGGAAATCAAGCATAATCTTGTTTTTTTATGATCTGTTTTCATCATAAAAATTGATAGGTTGCAATTTCTTAAAACTGACCATTGAATTTTTCTTTTTTCAAGAAATATGTATAAAAGCATGGCCATGACTATAGGGCTCTTGAAATTATGAAGATGATGGCATTTCTAGGGGGTTTCCTAAAACCACGAATATACACGTGTTTCAATTGTGCAAACATTTTACGTTTCTCTTCTGCCGTCATTTGGCTCTCGTGTGATGCATGTTTTTGTGGTTGCACATCATCTTTTTCAGTATTTGATTCTTCGCTCGTTTCTTCACTGATATTGATCATGACCAAATCTTCAGACATCTTTACTTTACTTTCCGTTCGTACACTTCCAATGCCTAAGTCAGTGATGAGGCTGTCGAATAATTTTGAAATATTTTGATCATTCTGTGTCGAATAATTCAAAGATACATTTTGCTCGCTGCTGCTTTTACTGTGAATTTTCAAGATTTTGTGTTCGTTTTCTGAGAGACCAGAACTATGGAAATTAGTTTTAGTGTTTTCTTCAAAGCTTTCAATGTAAAATCTAATAGTCGGATGCTCCATCGATGTGAACTCCACGCTTTCTTGGTCCTTACTGAATGCCAAACCTTGGGCAGAGGTCAAAAACTTTTCCATTACCTCAGGATCACATGTTTGGTGCTGCGGAATATCAAGGTCGGGCAAAAATGGTAAACCTTAAAAATAATAAGTTCGAAAAATTACATATTGAGGAAATACTCAAAAACGAAATGCTTTTATTCATAATCTTTATATTTTATTTGACATTAACGACAATTAACGTTCAAAATCACTTTTTGACACAGCTCTGAAAAATTGCGTCCCCATAACATAAAAATTTTGCGGTTAACATTATGAACTACTGAAGAATTCATGTTTGTCTTTATAGCGATAGTAAAAGGGCTCAATAAGTTTACAAACGTCAATGGAATCTTCCTTGAGTGGTTAGTTATACCACATTTAAATTTCATTATAGATGCTTGGTCTACTGAACCAAAGTTATTGGATGGAAAAGAGTTTGTCATTCCAAACAATTATAATAGATGTTTTAGCTCATTATGGCCACTACTAATTTGGAAAAAACTAAGTTAAAGATATTTCAAATGTAATTGGAAAACACCGGTAGCGATTTTGATCAAGATTCTAATATGATATTCCTTTCTACCAAGAAAAAAAGACTTCATATTGCGTTTAAGTTTTGTGACCATTCCCAAGGTGTATTGACAAATATTGATCTTCACAGTTCTAATATTGCATTCCTCAGTCAATTCTGTCATAACTAAATGTTGAGACGGTTTTGGTGTATCTTGTATGGTAACATCATACGGTTGCAGTGATTTGTGAAATCATAGTGGACAATGCCCACAAATTGTGGTCAGATTTGAAAAAAATATTGGAAACTTTTTTTAATGTTTTGTCTATATTTTTCACATGTGACTATGTCTGAAAGTTGGCAACAATTCCTTTCTATGGGAACATGTCTTATTTTCGTGTGAAATCTCGGAAAAGTTAGTTGACTAAGAACCCCCACCCCAGTTTTCCCCCTTGGTAAAATTTAAGCGAAACTTTTCCAATAATTCTTGACCTTACCCTACCTAAAAGACAAGTCAATATCCTTATCGAAACATCATGTAATGTGCATGTATGTCATGTACAAGTAACTCTTTTTAATCAATTATCTCAACAACCAACTTACTTTCATCATATAGTCTCTTTCTCCTTGGTACACTTCCATCAAAGTTCTCCTTATCATGATCATTGTAACTTTGTGATGAAGTTGTAGATTTCTCTTTACCTGCCCTTAAATGCATTCTTTTTAATTCAGACTCATATGAGCATAGAGTACGACGTAGTAGTTTGATCTCTTCCGTCAGTATTTCGGCATATCTGCATTTAATAACTTCACGTGTTTTCAGATATTTTCTGTCACCGCTGCAGTCAATTTTTGAATTTTCCTGCACGAGATAATACGTGAATTCGGCGTGTTTCTCGTTAACAACATTTATGAGTGTCTTCCTCGCGTCAATCAGGGTATCCAGTGTTACTTCCAAAAGAGAATTTTTAGCTTTTAAGACAAGTGAACATGTTGATACAGTATGAAGGCTTCTTATGTCTTCCCTCAGTTGGTCACCAAATGACGCCATGTTTATTTATTTTAGATTTAACGCACTATCTAAAATGACAGTAATTGACATTAAATTGTATGTTTATTATTAAATATATTGTAGTCTTGTGATATTGTACTGACTCATTTGATTGATCAATAAAGCAATAAATCCTAAATTTCACTGTGTAAAGCCTTCAGATGTGTATAAAAAGCAAGCAACACAAGGACCCACCGACATCTAAAGTAAATAATTTATTATACTGTTATTTCCTTACCGTTTAACAACTTAGTATAAATGATAAGGGTAACAAAAAACACCCAACATTTGTCAACGTTTTGGGGATTTTTAAAGAACCTAATTTTAGCACTTTTTATGTTTTAACAAATAAAGATAACATATGAATTAAAATTTTGACCGACATTTAAATTATCATTAAAATCTTTATATCTTTACAATTATGTTATAATATTCTAGACAAAGACCTGCTAAGAATAAATAACTGCACATCTATCAGTGTAGAGATCAAACAAAGAAGACCTATGACATGTTTTGAGAATACCAGAACAATTAACGCATACCATTTTGGACACCATATAAAAAGAAAGCAAGGAAGACCAAAACAGACCTGGAGGTGAACTAAAAATGCTGTACTGGAAGATTTTGGGCCATCATTGGGGATAGACACATAGAACGGCAAAGGACGGGGTGACGTTCATGTTGATCGCCTTTAAATAACCTAGTATCTAGTGTTGCAAGGCTGTAAAACACCAACTCACTCACTGAACACTTACCATAGTAGGATTGTGTTGGGCAAAAATGTATATTTTAACACACGTTAAAGAATCCTGTTAAAAGTCTCGACTACCAATCGATTATTAAATAATTCACTTACATAACTACCGTTTCAGAAAAAAGGACCAAAATGGAAAGTTCAACAAAACTGTTGAGTCATCCAATTTTGATCATTTTTTTCTTTTTAATCGTCAATAAATTCTGTCAATCAAATGTTACCACAGTTTTAATGTATAATCCTACATTGCTAGAAGGGGTACAAAAAGGGGCAAAACACCCAAAAATCTTTTTTTATTTGTGGTTGAGTCTTTAAAATACTTTCTTTTCATTGGAATCCTTGTAAACATCCCTGTATGCATTTTTCAATCAGAATTGCAATGTCTCCTACCGTTTTCGAGAATTTAGGGGTCAAATGGGCCCAAAGACGCAATTATAAGACAAATGGTTTTATTCTAGAATTTTGGTGGTAGTGGGCCGGCCAATTGAGACCACTGTAGAAAGATTTCTGATGCATTAAGGGATTGTGTCCCCTACCGTTTCATAGAAAATGGTCAGAAAAAAAAGTATTGATGCTAAAACATTTAATAGAGCATTTAATAATAATTTTGATAAGATTTTGATCATTCTTTTTTCGTTGTTTTCTTCAATAATATTTTGTCAACAAAATGCAGTTACAGTTTAATGTTTTTTGCATTGTTATATTGCTACAATCTGGGGATCCATTCTTACCGCTAAAAGAAAATTGTTAGCTTTTAAAACAAGTGAGTTACGTTGATACAGTTGATAATGCCTTTTAGTTTGTAAGCATATAACGCAATTTTTGAAATATTTGAAATATTTGCCATGTTGTCAAAAATAACCGTTTCATCATATTTATTATTACATTTTATTCGTCTATTTTTTATCTATTATAAATCATTAACTCCAGTTCAGAGATTCTGCCTATGAACATGCAAAATGTCACCCAAAACATACACAAAGAAATGTAGCTACTCAGAATCAAGTTACTACTAAGAATCAATGATAAAAACATTTAGACATTGTTTAAAGATTCTAATCTAACCTCTTTTTATTGTTATATATAGCAATAGATGACACTTTGTGGTATTGATTTTTTGTTTACATTTAAGCCCGAAAAAAATCCTTTAAATACAGCTATGTATGAGAATTCGTATTTTCTCAGTTTTGAACATTGATATCAAGATTTATGTAATAGTCTGATAAAAATCCCATATTTGTTTATAAGCACATGGTGTCCTAAGTGAAAACGGTCTAGCAAAATGACCAAGTTTTACCCATTTTTGGTGTCAGACTAAACGCTTTATTAATCATAAAAATGCTCTGAGATAACGCATCAATTTTGATATGTAAGCTTGTTTGATGAGCGTTTGCTTCACACTTAGAGAAAGTTGACAATTGGAGAAGTCATCACGTTTGACATAGAGCTTTGTTAGCCTTGCCTTCTACAAGTGTCAATTTAAAGCTTTATGTGAAGCAGAATCCGTACTTGTTATTTATCTCAACTTCTGAAGATTAATATGAGATGAAGTTGCAAAATGGAGGAATGTGACAAAATAAGAGGTTAAATGATGAAGAAAAGTCCATGTTTTTTTGTCAAGAAACAGTTAGAAGAAATCCCCTTATAATTTTAATCACTTATTTTGAAATATTTTGATCCATATTGAATTGACACCATTTATGCAATTTCTAGTTCAAGAGCGGTCAAAAATATTTTTACATTCCATATCTTATTGTCTTAGTATAAATGCTTACAGACTGGAAGCAGTTTGTTCGTTTATTTGTATGACTTAACAATGAAATACGATGCCCACCTCTCAACATGGAAAAGTTCATTCAACCTGAAGGTAACTTAGGACTGTCGAACAGACTTGAACAACAAATGCTCCTCTTCTTTCGTAGGTTGGGAATAAAAATGACAACAAAGTTCCAGACAATATATTAGCTACGCCTGACGCGCGTTTCGTCTTTTCAAGACTCATCACAGGCGCTCTACCAAAATATTGAAAATGCCAAACACCACTTGATTATAAAGAGCATAGAACAATTAAACCAAAAATACCAAAATGGGGAACCATATAATTACTAAGATAAACAACCCATGTCTGGGGTAGGAAGATCCTTAGGGTTTAGACAGTTTTGATATTTTAACGGATAATTTAAAGCTTTGATGTGTTCTCCGACACAAAAGTATTGGTGCCGGAGCGGGCTAACCTTAACGGGTGTTCGAAATAAAAATGACAACATAGTTCCAGACAATATATTTGCTACGCCTGACGCGCGTTTAGTCTTTTCAAGATTCATCAGAGGCGCTCTACCACAATTACCCTAAACAAACTTAAATAAAGGTAACAACAAAACTTCCGAAGTGGATATGACCAACATGAAAAAGACAAAACAAGGAAAATTCATACCCGAGTGATAGTCCCGACTTTGCTCAGGCATTTCAAAATAAAAAAAATTAAATATTTTTAATGGTTGATTAAGCTGGGTTTTATAGTGCGAAGTCCCTCTCCTTTCATTTCAATCTTTGAGCTGGTAACACAAAACACAACAAATTTATTGGACATAATTAAAGTAATAATAAAGCAGTTTTGCAAAAAAAAATTGCAATGTAAAAATAATCACTTAACTGTTGCATAATCATATAATAAGAGCTTTCGCGCTTTTATGAAGACGAAAATTTCAATAATATGCGTGTATCGGCTAGAAATTTAGCTGATTTTTGAAAGAAGTTTGATACCAATGGCCAATTATTAACTTTCGTGAACAACATTCCGATTTTTACCGAACATATCAAAACAAACAAAAATGCATTTTGAAGTTAGAGCATGTAAAGCTCTGGGTTTAATATAATTTTATATTTTTTCTTTATTTGACAAGTAAAACCTTTCCGCTATTAAGAAATTCTGAATAAAAAGTGTTTAACATGTAAATAATAACAACACACACGTACCTGCTTTCCTTTTATCGTGCTATTTATTAACCGGGCCTATTTAATTGAATTCTCGATTAATTCAATGACATAAGATTCTCATTTGGGGGATTTCTAAACCACTTATTATGTTATTGGTATCATTTTAATGGGGAACGGGGTAAGGAAAAAGCAAAACAGTTACAAAAGCCATATATGCAGAACACACCTTTTCAGACAACGTTTGTTTACATCCATTTCCTAAAGTATTTTTAGATGGGCTTGCGCGGGTACTTCCGAGTAAGTTCAAACTTGGGTCGTATGCATCTAGTTTGCATAATACAACTCGGGAAGCAAATGATTGTTAAAGACATTATTTTGTTAAATTCTGCAAAAATCCCACTGTTTTATGGACTTTTTGTAGCTTTAATAAAACTTTTTATTAACAATTTATATTTTTAAAGCTTAAAAAGACTGTTAAATTTTTTATAATTTTCTTATTTATTATTACTTTAAGGAAAGTGAGGTTTTCATCCCAGTTCAAGAAACTGTATAAGCTAATTATAACAATCACGAATCATTTCGTCTGACATAATTTTGAGTTTTTTTTCTACCAGTGGCTGTCATCTCAAGAAAAAAACTATATAAGCCCTATGACGAACGTATGTGGGTTTTTTGTTTTGTTTCAAAATTAGGGAAGGTAGGTAGGCATTTATTCTTTATAAATCACTTTTTTAGTTTGAACGAATGGTGAGTAGATACATTTTTGTATCAAGTCTACCGGTTCTCAGGAAAAAATGGCATGAAAAACTAAGATAGGTAAGGAATCCAGAAACAAACATGACAAACATTTTGTTTTCTTAAAACTGACCATTGAATTTTTCTTTATTCAAGAAATATGTATAAAAGCATGGCCATGACTATAGGGCTCTTGAAATTATGAAGATGATGGCATTTCTAATCAGGGGGTTTCCTAAAACCACGAATATACACGTGTTTCGATTGTGAAAACATTTTACGTTTCTCTTCTGCCGTCATTTGGCTCTCGTGTGATGCATGTTTTTGTGGTTGCACATAATCTTTTTCAGTATTTGATTCTTCGCTCGTTTCTTCACTGATATTGATCATGACCAAATCTTCAGACATCTTTTCTTTACTTTCCGTTCGTACACTTCCAATGCCTAAGTCAGTGATGAGGCTGTCGAATAATTTTGAAATATTTTGATCATTCTGTGTCGAATAATTCAAAGATACATTTTGCTCGCTGCTGCTTTTACTGTGCATTTTCAAGATTTTGTGTTCGTGTTCTGAGAGATCAGAATCATGGAAATTAGCTTTAGTGTTTTCTTCAAAGCTTTCAATGTAAAATTTAATGGTCGGATGCTCCATCGATGTGAACTCCAAGCTTTCTTGGTCCTTACTGAATGCCAAGCCTTGGGCAGAGGCCAAAAACTTTTCCATTACCTCAGGATCACATGTTTGATGCAGAGGAATATCAAGGTCGGGCAAAAATGGTAAACCTTAAAAATAATCAGTTCGAAAAATTATATATTGAGGAAATACTTAAAAACGAAATGCTTTTATTCATAATCTTACTTTATTTGACATTAACTTTCCAAATCACTTTTTGACACAGCTCTGAAAAATTGCGTCCCCATAACATAAACATTTTGCGGTTAACATTATGAACTACTGAAGAATTCATTTTTGTCTTTATAGCGATAGTGAAAAGGGCTGAATAAGTTTACAAACGTCAATGGAATCTTCCTTGAGTGGTTAGTTATACCACATTTAAATTTTATTGTAGTTGTTTAGTCCACTGAACCAAAATTATTGTATGGAAAAGTGTATGTCATTCCAAACAATTATAATAGATGTTTTAGCTCATTATGGCCACTACTGATTTGAAAAAAAAAACTAAGTTAAAGATATTTCAAATGTAATTGGAAAACACCGGTAGGGATTTTGATCAAGATTCTAATATGATATTCCATTCTGCCAAGAAAAAAACACTTCATATTGCGTTTTAGGTGTGTGACCATTCCCTAGGTGTATTGACAAACATTGATCTTCACAGTTTTAATATTGCATTCCTTAAGGATGTATTCTTCTGAGGGGTCAAAATTTTCCTTAATCAAGTTTCTTTCCAAACCTAAATTTTGGAAATGCTACGACCCTGAGAATAACAAATTTACTAAGAAAATACTATGTCCGTGTGCATTTTAGTTCGCTACAGCCATTTAAAAAGGGCCTATTTTGACCGTTTTCCCAAAATTTCATCATTTTTGGCCTATTTTGAGGTTATTTTCTTTAAAATATCAAGTTTCAAAATCAAGTTTTCTCTCAAAGTTTCCATATTGATAGATGCCATGATTCTGAACAAATTTAACTTATAAAAAGTATATGTCCGTGATGATATAAGACAGTTTAGTCCCGAAAATGTGCCTTTTTAGGTCATTTTCAAGACACCATAAAAACGGTAAAAATCAAGATTTTAAAAATTTTCTATCATACCAAAACCTCAAAACTCTCCATTTTCTTTTGAAATAATTGGACAAATATATCTGTTTGAATTTAGAAAAGAAATTATATGAATTGCATGAATATTTTGTTGGAAAAATGAATTTTACTACCCCTACCCTGAAATTGGCTAAATTCAGATTGAGATCAATGGTCAAATTTGGTCAAAAATTAAAATGTTGCATATTTCAAAAACTACTAATCATATCTTCATAATTTTTTGACAAAATTTAGATGGATCATCATTTGATATTTATATACAAAAGTTTTCAATTACAAGGCAAGGTTTAAAAATTATTCACAAACGAGATTTCAACGAGACTGAAACCTCAGAAGAATACCCCCTTAACTAAATGTTGAGACGGTTTTGGTGTATCTTGTATGGTAACATTATACGGTTGCAGTGATTTGTGAGGTCATAGTGGACAATGCCCACAAATTGTGGTCAGATTTAAAAGAAAATTATTGGAATCTTTTTTTAATGTTTTGTCTATATTTTTCACATGTGACTATGTCTGAAAGTTTGCAAAAATTCCGCTCTACGGCAACATGTATTATTTTTCGTGTAGAGTTTAGGAAAAGTTAGTTGACTTAGAACCCCCACCCCAGTTTTCCCCCTTAGTAAAATTTAAGCGAAACTTTTCCAATATTTCTTGACCTGACCCTACCTAAAAAACAAGTCAATATTCTTATCGAAACATCATGTAATGTGCATGTATGTCATGTACAAGTAAGTATTTTTAATCAATGATCTCAACAACCAACTTACTTTCATCATATGATCTCTTTCTTCTAGGTAAACTTGCATCAAAGTTCTCCTTATCGTGATCGTTGTAACTTTGTGTTGAAGTTGTAGATTTCTGTTTATCTGCTCTAAAATGCATTCGTTTTAACACAGACTCATATGAGCATAGTATACGACGTAATAGCTTTATCTCTTCCGTCAGTACTTCGGCATATCTGCAATTTATAACTTCGCGTGTTTTCAAATATTTTCTGTCACCGCTGCAGTCAATTTTTGAATTTTCCTGTACGAGTAAAGACGTGAATTCGGCGTGTTTCTCGTTTACAACATTTATGAGTTTTTTCCTCGCCTCAATCAGAGTATCAAGTGTTACTTCCAAAAGAGAATTGTTAGCTTTTAACACCAGAGAGCATGTTGACACAGTATGAAGGCTTCTAATGTCATCCAACAGTTTGTCACCAAATGACGCCATAGTTCTTTTCAAAAAGATTTAACACATTTATATACCACAACAACCGTTACGTTATCCGAGACCTTTTGAACATATTTTTTGTTTCTTTCCGTCTGGTTTTGTTACTGTATATCACCAATCTCACTTGCGTATAGAAATCAAACAACTACAAAAAGCCAACCACATAATAAAATGTTCTGCTATTTCGAAAACTACTGATATAATGACAGGGGAACAGTGTACACAAGTTTGGGTTTTTTAAAAATTCTAATTTTAGCACTTTTTAAAATATTTTAACAAAAGATAACACTAACTATGTGAATTTAAATTTAGACCAACATTGAAATTAGTCATGAAAAGCCTATATTAAAGGGTTTTCTTTTATCTTAGCTTCTTTGCAATATTTTCGTATATTCTAAACCGCCCATACTTACTGCTGATTTGCCCATTGTACTGTAAAGTTACACTTTTTAAAATAAATACTTTTAAAATAAAACTTGAATAAAAAAATTTTAAAAAATCAAACTTTTTTAAATACTGTCTCTTTCTTATAATTTACAAAAGAAAAGGTGAAACATTGCAAGATCAACCGCCGACAATTATTTTGACCTTAGTAAGGGACTGACCATTTTAACTTGAAGGGGGCCTTGGTTTTTTGTTTTGGTCAGAATTTTTTATTCCGTGCAGAGCGTGGTAAAAATTTCTAATTTCGGAGGCATTGCGACAGAATATTTTTCCTTATTAGCATTATTTCATATGGCAGATCCTTTATCTGAATATTTTTTTCTTACCCTCTGCCAAAATATTTTTTTCGTCAAAAATAATTTTAGGAATATTTTTTTAGGACTAAACCAAGGCCACCCCTTCAAGTTAAATGGACGGTCCCTAACTATACTCTTTTTATAACTCACATGCTATCTTTTTGTTTTGGTGATCTATTGTAGCTTTGTGTTCACAACTTTTTGTAAGCTGGTTGATATATTTAATGAAGTTCTTCAGCACAGTTGTGCGCTCCTCTCTCACTTGCAAATGAAAGAGGAAATAATGACCGAGGGGAGAAGGCATGGAGTAAGAGGGGGCACACGGTTAAAATATTAGAAAATGATAAAAAATAATAAACTTTTTTTTCAAATTTTAAAGGGGAGCACCTGGAGAGATGTAAATCACTTTATTCTTGTGTTTTTTTAGAAACGGTGATTAACGGCGCATTATTAAATAATAGATTCAGTTCTTATATGCTAAGTGGTTGCAAACATAGGGCAAATAACCAAATATACCTATTGGCTTTGATGGTATTTACTTGTAAATATATTGTGGATTTCCTATGTTTGGATTCTAGATAGTGCTGCTGATGAGGAATAAATTTCTGAAATGGCCATTAGCTCATAAATATTAATCGCATTTGGAGTTTACATATGTGTTATGGTCTCATATTCATTTACTCCATATCCTTTTATAAAAAATCTTCATTTGATCAATCATAGTCTAAAATATTTTGTCTCGGGTTACAGTTATTGTTTTTGATCAATTAAAACTTGTCCAAACTTACTTCTTTTTGTCGTTTTAAAATATATTTATATCCGTCTTGACTCAGACTTGAGGGTATTGAATAAAATAGAAATTTGAATCTATACATACTCTTCATAAGAAGTCACATTTAGAATCGATCGACCAGAGACCCGTTAAATCATGGCGTCAAGATATAAAAACAAACGAAATGTTTATCGAAATTGGGACACTGATTCAGAATGTAGCTTTACAAGTACATCTACAGCATCTTTTGTATTTGAGTCAAAAAAAAAATGGAATCATTATTAGCAAAATTGATTGATGACGAATATAAAGCGAAAGGAAAAAGGAATTTGAAGTTTTCGGAGATAGATCAAAAGAATTGTGTTATGATGCTAACAGATGAAATTCGAAGTCTACGTGAAACAGTTAAATCTTACAGAAAAATATTAGATAAATATGAAACAATGGAAAAGAAATTACATATTAAAAGTCTCAATTCATCTGAACGAACAAAATCGCTCTCTAAACGGAAAGGGGAAGAAGAAAATGAAGGTATAAACATAAAACCGAACAGCTTTATTATGTCTTTTGTGTATTGTAAAGCATGTTTTTTTTTCAAATTATTCTGTTTAATTAAAGACCATAATTATATGAGAAGTGAAGTATTTAATTTTGTAAACTACTTAATGTTTACTCAAATTCATATGATTAAAGAAACAACATTTTGTGTTTTATTTTACAGGTAATGAAGGCATACTAGAAAACGCGGGATGGGATTGTGGGATGGACTCATGGGATGGACCCATGGACCTTAAATGGGATGGACTCCAAGTCCATTAATCTGATGGACTCATGGGATGGACTCTTGGAATGGACCCATGGGATGGACTCGTGGACCCAAAATGGGATGGACTCAAATGTAGAATTTTCAGTTTATTCTGGCATATTAAATGGAATGGAAATTTTTGTCAATGGCTTTCTTTAATAGTATGTAAAGTAAATTGTTTACAATTATTATAGTGACTTGTGTTTATAATTGAAAACATGAATTTACAGTGTCTACTAAAGTCAGCCTTCCTATCTAAATCTTTATCAGCTAAACCAGTTACCTCTTTGTCAGGAAACCCATAAATGCTTCGTTTCATTAACATCAATCATGTAAAATGTTTTCATTCTTGCAAAAAGAATATTCCAAGTTTTGTATGACAACATATGCGGTCAGAGAGCTGCATTAGAGGTTGTTAGATTTAACATTAGTTTATGACACACGATAAAGGAATCTATAACTCTTATACCGGTAACATTGTCAAAAATATAATGAAGAAATGGATATCATTTCTATATTATAAAAATTATTTCTAATTAATGCTAAAACACTTTTCATAGGTAACAGATTATCATGATTTTAGTTCTGTTCATTCAGTTTTTAATTAAAATATAATCTCATAGTGTGCCACTTAAGTCTTTTAAACAAATTAGCTTTGAACTATTGTTACACCAGCAGATCTAGTGTAGCAGATAAGATCAGATAAGCAAAGAATTTGTCAGTTTTTACTGGAAACCAGTACAGAATGTTTATTTCCAGTCATAAAATAGTAGAGGTGAAATGTATCCAGATACTTAATATATTAACCGCTAACTGTATAAGATAATAAGGATTTAATGAAAAAGACATTTAATAAATAATTTTAAAAAGTGGGTCCATTTTTGAGTCCAACATCCCATCCCATTTAGAGTCCATGGGTCCATCCCATCATCCCAACCCATTTTGAGTCCATGGGTCCATCCCATTTAGGGTCCATGGGTCCATCCCATGAGTCCATCCCACCATCCCATCCCGGGTTTTCTAGTATGCCGGTAATGAAAAACAAGATCGTCATGAAGAGAATGATCCGATTTCAGCTTTTCTCATAAAGAACGGGGTAAATTTAGGCAATGATAATTTACCATCTACATCTGATTCATTTAGGAAATTGGATAACCATCAATTATCTAATAAAAGTTCAAAGAAATCCAACACTTTACTATCTGAAAGTGAAAAAGATAGAGCTTTGGAGCGAGCATCAAAACGTCTTAAGACTGAAACCTCCACAGCTGGTTCATCAAGCAGCTCTTCTAACAGAAAAGCATCTACTTCTTCCGTCGATCCAATGTTTGATACTTACGACGTTAATGAAAATCCTTGTACTATATTGTAACTTTTAAAAAATCTTTTATTAAATTACTAATTGTCTATCGGACTTAGAACTTGTTAGATGTATATTTTATATACATGCATGTGTGTAATTTCCAAATATGTATTCATTATAAATAAACTTGTAAACAATCGATGCTTGTTAATTTTCATTATCCCCGAGCACAACGGAATTGGGGAAGGGATATGATAGCGTTTGGTTAGTTTATTCGTTCGTTTGTACGTTATGGTTTGTGTTTTTTTTCCAATAACTTAAGAACTACACACCATATAGGGATGATATTTGGTCAGCAGATACATATTTGATGGAAGTCAGCATCAATACAAAAATTAGGAAACCGTGACCATCATTTTCCATGAATGACTGGAGTAAATATTTTGGTTAAGGCTCATGTCTCAACAGCTGCAAGTGATAGTGATAAAATATTGGGTCAGATGTTTCGTCTTGGAAAATAACTAGTCATAAGCATCTGTACAAAAATAAGGTTACCTTGACTTAAAAAACATTTTCTGCATGAATGACTCTGTTAAAGTTTTGGTTAACTGAAGGTTCATATATCAGCAACTACAAGTGGTATGGGAATGATATATGGTAAGTGGGTAAATTTTGGATACATGTAGTAGCCAACATCTATTCCAGATTTGGGTCACCATGACCTACATTTTAATGTTATTTGCGAGGGGATAAACTGTCGTGTGCGGCTGCTTCACTTCTTTATTTTTTTAAGGATACAAATGAAAATCAAGACGAAATCCATGCCGTCCTGCTTAGAACTGCTTCTTTTCAGCGCAATATCTAAAGAAGACCCCTCAGAAATGTTTGTGCATGCCTGACCAAATTAGTGGACAATTTAAAAGTCAATTTTAATGGGTTCCAAATTTTGTACAAACGTATTGACATGATAACCATTTTCCTGTTCCTTTTACAGTAAGTGATCGTTATGCTCAAATTTACATTTACATTTACTCCGAGTCCATGGCGTCTCTGATGAGCCATTTTAGACTGATCTGCGACATAATCAGTTTTAAAATTTTCCCCTGAGTTGTACTTAATTTTACTTTTAGAAACATGCAGAATCAATTGATATATAGATACGTTGTTACTATATCTAGTAATCTGCCGGCAAAACTACATGTGGCAACTATAATATGACTAGGGTCATTGAATGTCGTATCTGTTTCAGTTAATCATATCAAACTATCAATATATAGAGATCTGTATTAAAAAAAAACATTTATACTAAATAAAAAATTAAATACAATATACAGGATTCTTACAATGTAAAATTACATAAAAAAAGTGTAAAACATTTACAAGAGTTAACATTATAGAACTTAAAAACATTGCTAATATATGTAATGAAAATTGTCAAAGTCACTCAACCGGAAAATCAAGGTCAAGGTCAAAAGATGGGGATGCAACTGTGCTAGGATACTACTGGGGCATATGCATACCAAGTTTCATCAACCTAGGACTTATAGTTCTTGGGGAGTGGAGGTGCTTGCAAAACCTTACCTTTGCTATTATGTGTATTGAATATTGTCAAGTCACTCAACCGAAAAATCAAGGTCAATGTCAATCGATGGGAATGCAAATGTGCTAAGCTACTACTAGGGCATATGCATACCAAGTTTCATCAACCTAGGACCTATAGTTCTTGAGATATGGAGGTGCTCATAAAACCTTACCCCAAAAAGTTAACGCGGCCGCCGGTAAAGTAACACCTATATCCAGCTCTGCTTCGCAGGCGAGACAAAAATCATTAATAAGATAATATACAAAATTAATATAACTCCTATGAACACACTTTTAAGACTTATATTTTTTTTGTCTACTTTTGATATTATACCAGAATATTTGTCTTATTAGGCAATTCTTCCAAACAGACACGCATTAAGTTGAAATACTTTAAGTTCTTAGCAATACAACTGAAGCCAGCCAGTTAGAAGATCCTTGACGGGTATAAGAAAATGCGCCAGCCAGGGACATACCGTTTAACTTAACACCTCGTTGCCCATTATTGTCATTAAGTTGGGATGACTATAACATTTCAAAATTTTAAGTGCTCAATCCAATCAAAAAAGGTCACAGCCAGCATCTGATGCATGCATCTTGCGGAGCACCTCTAGGTGCACCTTACTCTACCACTTGAGATGATGTGGTACTTGTAAGTAAACGGGAATAGACTTTATCCTTTCATATGTAAGGGTCACCCATGTAGAAAATATAGGTCACAGTCAGCATCCGAAGCCTGCATTGTTCATAGCATCACTAAGTGCACTTACCATACCAATATCATTGATGTGTCACTTGTCAGTAAGCAGAAATTGACTTTGACCTTTCTTCTGTAAGTGGTTGTCTTTGAAGAAAATATAGGTAACAGCTAGCATCCGAAGTATGCATTGTGCTTAGCATCACAAGGTTCACCTACCATGCCAATATCATTGATGTGGCACTTGTCAGTAAGCGGGAATGGACTTTAATCATTTTTTCTGAAAGTGGTCATCAATGCCGAAAATATAGGTCACAGCCAGCATCCAATGCATGCATTGTGCTTAGCATCACTAGGTGCACCTACCATACCAATATCATTGATGTGGCACTTGTCAGTTAGCGTGTATGGATATTAATCATTCTTCTGTAAGTGGCAATCCAAGTAAAAAAGAAAGAGGCAAAGAGGCACCAATGGGGCATTCGAGTGTCAAAAGTCCGAAAGGGCAACGACGAAACCGGTAAACACGAAGAAACACAAAACACAAAATCAACCTAATTCCCAATTCAGTGTGTCAAATCCGGTAAAGATAGACAAAACAAATTTCTACGAAAATATAGGTCACAGCCAGCATCCGAAGCATACATTTTGCTAAGCATCACTAAGTGCACCTACCATACCAATATCATTGATGTTTCACTTGTCAATGGGCAGGAATGGACTTTAACCATTCTTCTGTAAGTGGTCATCAATGCGGAAAATATGAGTCACAGCCAGCATCCGATGGATGCATTGTGCTTAGCATCACTAAGTGCACCTACCATACCAATATCATTGATGGGGAACTTGTCAGTAAGCGTGTATGGATATTAACCATTCTTCTGTAAGTGGATGCGGACGTATATTAACCATTCTTCTGTAAGTGGATGCGGACGCTGACGCCTCACTTTCGTGAGATGAGCTAAAAAAATACTCAAATTAAAATGCATCAAAATGTACTGCCTTGTGGAAAAGACAAATTTATACAACAATAATATAAATTAAAGCTATACTGACCATTCAATTTACAACAACTGTCAATTAGAATTTACAAATATAATTTACAAATACCTAATCAGGCTTATGCTACAATTTAATTTGCTTTCGGATTCTTATGTCCGATCCATTCACACCGTTGTTCGATCCATTCACACCGTTGTCCATTCCATTCACCCCGTTGTCAGATCCATTCACCCCGTTGTCAGATCCATTCACGCCGTTGTCAGATCCATTAATACTGTTACAAGTTATATCAGTTTGTTCTATAGTCCTATTGCAGTCATCACCTTCCATTGAGTCTAAACTACCACTATCCTCCAATGTGCTGGCTTTTCGCTTTACAGGGATGGAGAAAGGAAGCGTGTCTTCGCAAAAGTATTCATCTACAGATGAACTGTTCTCCATTCCTTAAAAAGAAACAATTATCTAGACAATACATTTTTCTATGCCAGGCGCGCGGTTCGTCCATTCAATGCTTATTAGACGCATATTTACAAAATAAACTTAACACAGAGATATATATCCCCAACCACAGCTGGACATTTTGAAATGAAGTCTAAAATTGTCAATGTTAATAAAGGCAAGTTATCTGGAAATTGATCTGTAAATGCAAATGCAACTGTAAACCATTATAAGCCAAAATTGATAGAGTATGATGCCTTTAACCGGAACACGTATAAGCTAGTCAAAAATCCGCATGCACCCAATAGCACGGAATGCAAAATTAATTCCCAATTTTGTAATTTTCATTTAAAAAAAAATTAAATACATGGCTATTATATTTATAATTCTCAGCTATGAGATCTTATAAAATGTTTAAAATTAGGACTTCTGGCATATATTATTGAATTGTTCCATTCTATCGCTAGAGGTCGCGTCGCGTCTATCAAAACAAAATGAAAGCTGACTGTCATTCTAATTTTCTCGGTGCATGTCAACCAAAATGAATAACTTGAATAATTCAGCAGATATATTTGCCCAGCAGTCATAACATTACCTTGTCGGCCTCACTTAACAAAAATGTTTTTCTTATTTTTCTCTCTAGCGTTTGCATTCGAACATGAAAGTGAAAGTGCTTTCTTCGAGGTCCGAAATCATCTATTATTACCATATATGGTTTTACAGGTCGACGAAACTACCATATTTAGAAACCACGTGAAAATTTGTGTACCTGTACATTGTACTTTAACCAATCGACTCAATGAAAATATTTTACGCTATTGTTTACTACAACTTTTGCTTTTGAATGAAAAAGTACATTTTCCAATGGTCTTGCGACAAAATTTCAAGCATGTTAAATGCATGAAAATGGTGTTTCAAATCTATTCAATGCACAGGGACTTTCTCCCCTCTATCAATATTTTGTAAGAGTCAATGTGCAGTACGAAAACATTTGTTGCGTACTGCACATTGACTCTAACAAAATATTCGGATAGAGGGGAGCAAGTCCCTGTGTTCCATGTTGGATTTTTCTGAAAAAATGAAATAGAGATTCCTAGGAAGAACATTGGATAGCTGGTTTACACTATTCAACATGTAATTTTTTATCACTTGGTGTTTGACATCCTATATTTACAATGTTTAAGATAACTCACTCCCTTGTTCTGTTTGCAGGTGTTTTCCTTTTTAGCTTGCATTTCTTGCTACCATTTAAAGATAATGAGTTTTTTCTTTTATTTTAAGTATCATGTACTATACATGTATTCACATAAGAAAGTGACTTAATGTGCGGGAGCTTATCAGGTTTAACTTGCATCATATTAACATGTTCACATATAACAGACGTAAGAAAAATTCATTTAGATTATTCAGTGTATAACATCAAAGTCAGTAGACCGTGGCTTCAGGAACGTACAGTTAAAATGCTCTTAAAATTGATCTTTACTGATGCTGTTGTTGAAATGATCAATTTTGATGTTTACCAAGATTAGGAAGAATAATAAAGTTCAAAGTTATGATAGATGCGCAAGAGATACTCAATCATAGAAACCCATCCACTAGTACTTTAAAAGAAACAAAAAGGCACCAATGGGGCATTCGAGAGTTAATAGTCCGACAGAGAAACGACAAAACCAGTAAAGATTAACGAAAACAGCACGAAGAAACACACAAAAAAAAAATAAAAAGCACAAAATCATCGAACAGGAATCAATAACGCGAACTCAAGTCAGATTATCATAATAAGTAAATGTTTTATTCGAGTTATGCTGCTGACTGGGATAAAGTCACACATTTGTTATTCAGACAAACACCATAACCTACTGAAGATTATAGTCTAATGTCAGTTGTTTCGAATGGTTATTAAAAAATGTGTCATTTACAAATACTGACGGGAAATCCAAGAAAGGCCCAGCGAGCAGCGACCGTTGGTCACATTGAAGACTGCTGGCTGTTTTACGTTGTGGATTTTTTAAATTTGTTGTCAATGATGTAGGTTGTGTCGCGTACACTTATTCCACATCTCATTATCTTCTATTATACAACTTCAACACATTGAGACTTTTGTAGAACATTTACTTAAGCAAAGACTTTTTTATTTCTGTTATCAGACAACTTTGAACTATTGAAGACCTTTGCAGCTAGAGCTCAATGAACTGAAGATTTAGGCAAATAACAGCTCTACTTAAAGTTAACTGTTCATTCTAAAGGCTAAAGCTTTGTTTCTCGTTTAAAGGGTCAAACCCCTAAATGCGTCATCTGACAACTTCATACCACTGTAGACTTTAGAACTACTCAATTAATGGGCTGAAAATTTAAGCATTTTCTCCATAAATATTTAGTTTGCATTCTTAAGGCCAAAAACATGAAGAAAAAAACAGTATTTCATTTTGAAAGGGCCAAAACACCTGTAAGATATCATATGACAACTTCGATCCAAGAAAGATTTCGTAGAATGTTTTAGTTCATTCTATAAAAAGTTTTCAAGTAATAAGCCATTGAATATGATTTAACCTTTTTGTTCTAGTTTAAGTAACAGCAGTCAAATCATAAAGCCGAATACAATTATTCAAGATCATACCCTGAATAATACTTTGACCAACTTTTGAAAAATTCCCTTCATTCAGTAATTTCAGAAAAGAAGACTTTTGAAAACGTCATGGGCGAACAGAAGGACGACTGACGACAAGCGGATGGGCGTCGGACGCCTAGTGATGACAACAGCTCACTAGACCCTACCGGTCAGTTGGGCCTCTTTCCTATTAAATCTTGTTTCATATGTTTCCAACCTTGTCTTGTTTCTTTTGCATTGTTGAGCATTGTTGTGCTTCCACCATCTCCTTTAAAGTCTTGCTCGCTAAGCACGGAACGAGTGTCATCTAAACTGTCAGTAGTTTCTTGGGTTTGTGTACTTTTATTACAAGTATCCCTGTAAGAATCAAAGAGGCACAAATAGGGCATTCAAATGGCAAAGACAAAACCATTTAACACAAGCGGGCTATGGCACGCCATATTTATATTTATTCCTCTTTAAAGATATCTCATAAAATTTATAAGATATCTCGTATACTTTATAAGATATCTTATGAAATATATAAGATATCTCATATAAATGGTAGTTTATAAGATATCTTATAAAACATATGAGATATCTTATAAAACATATGAGATATCTTATAAAACATATAAGATATCTTATAACACAAAAAAGATATCTTATAAAACATATGAGATATCTCATAAAGTTTATAAGATATCTTATAAAGATTATTAGATATCTCATATAAAATAATTTATAAGATATCTTATAAAACTTATAAGATATCTTATAAAACTAATAAGATATCTTATAAAGTTTATAAGATATCTCATAAAGTTTATTAGATATCTCATATATTTTATGAGATATCTTATAAGTTATTTTTTATAAGATATCTCATAAAGTTTACGAGATATCTTATAAACTTTATAAGATATCTTATAACTTTTATTAGATATCTTATAAATTATTTTATATAAGATATCTCATAATCTTTATAAGATATCTAATAAACTTTATGAGATATCTTATATGTTTTATAGCTTATATGTTTTATGAGATATCTTATATGTTTTATAAGATATCTCATATGTTTCATAAGATATCTTATAAACTCCCATTTATATGAGATATCTTATATATTTCATAAGATATCTTATAAAGTATATGAGATATCTTATAAACTTTATAAGATATCTTATATTTTTATAAGGCCTCTTTAAAGATATCTCATAAAATTTATAAGATATCTCATATACTTTATAAGATATCTCATAAAGTTTATAAGATATCTGATAAATTTTATAAGATATCTTATTAACTTTATAAGATATCTTATAAACTTTATAAGATATCTTATAAAAAATAATTTATAAGATATCTCATATACTTTATAAGATATCCTATAAACATTATGAGATATCTTATAAACTTAATCAGATATCTTATAAACATTGTGTTTAGTAGATATCTCATTTTCTTTTAAAGATATCTTATATAGTAAATAAGATATCTTATAAAATTTATAAGATATCTCATAAAGTTTCTAAGATATCTTATAAAGTATATGAGATATCTTATAAATTATTTTTTATAAGATATCTCATAAAGTTTATAAGATATCTTATAAAGTTTATAAGATATCTTATAAAGTTTATAAGATATCTTATAAAGTTTATAAGATATCTTATAAACTTTATGAGATATCTTATAAAGTATATGAGATATCTTATAAAGTTTATGAGATATCTATAAAGAGGAATAAATGTAAAAACGGCTTGCCATAGCGGGCATGTTCTTAGTTCAACCCATTAAAATGAGGATAGTGTGTGGCTAACATGTTAGATACCATTCCTTCAAAGTTTCAGCCAAATTGGTTCAGTGGTTTCAGAGGTGACGATTTTTAAAATTGCTTACGGAGGACGACGGGTGATGACGCAAGCATAGTGATTGTCATAAGCTCACATGTCATTTGCCAGATGAGTTAAAAATCTATATATGAAGGACGGCCATTTTAAAAGTATCATGCTCTGATGAGAACAAATGACTTCTTAGTCTTAAAAGGATGGGCTAAATCTAATTTATCTTTAATATAATGAAATTCGTGCTTTATACAATGTTCAGATGTATAAAGTATTTCACTGAGTGTAGCACAAAAGACCTGCTAAACGAAATAATTTTGAATGGCTTTCTATCAAAGGACAAGGTATAGGAAGGACCATATTTGGCTCCTACAAGACTGAAAAGTATACTCATGGAAAAAAGAAACTGTACATGTCTATTGGAAATCAATTGTACCCATATTTCTCTTCATCAGAAAATAGTAAAAAATAAAGTTATCGAGTTGAAATTTTCACTGAATGTCGAGTTGACCATGCAGATCATTTTTGGGTAAATATCCGAAAAAAAAATAATTCCAGTTTCTGAGAATCAAAAAACCACTTTTTAACCCAAAAATGAAAAATAAAGATTTTCACTCAAAATTTAACCTGTTAACTTTCAACCACTAAAAGGAGTAACGATTTTGGTAAAAATCAGGTAAGAAAACTTAATTTCCAAAATGTGCATTTTTTCCAAAGTGTGATTTTGTGAATTTCAAATTGACACTACCTGATTTCAAACTGCAAACAAAACATATTTTAGGGGTCTCAAAATATTTTTTTTTGTCCAGATCTTGAGAAAAATGATTTTGCAATACTTTTGTGATGAAATGTATCAAATACTTAATAAAATTTTGAATTTGTGATTTTTCAAAGTGATGCACAGTTTCTTTTTTCCATTAGTATAGTATACTGATCTAAAATTAAGTCAAATGAACGAGGAAGAAAATATAATTTTATAAGAAAGATGTATGTTATTTATTCAAAATTTTGTGGTCAAACATGGTGAATAAAAAAAATATATGGTTTCTGTCGAACTGGTTGAAAATGGACAAAATTTGGGTAATGGTTTACAAGCAACTTTTAAGTCCTAAGTTATTGTTTATGACATTTGAATTTTCCTTTAAACGATTACAAATCAGTCAAGAAATATATGGTCTTTGTTGTCGTCGATCTTTAAAAATAACAAACTAAGCATGAAAAATGACATTTTTCTCTGATTTTGCGCAAATTATTGAGGCGTCTACAAAATGAAAACCACAATTAATGATTGAAATTCTTTCCATAGTTATATCGTTTAATCATCTCAATTGAAACTTCAACATGTTCAATGATATTTTAATCATATGGACTTATTTTTTTCCTAAAAAATAGGGTGGCAAATATTCCCCTTACTGTACCTTGTCCTTTGTTTTATCGTCCTCTGGTGCTGCTTGCATTGGAAGCATCTTTAATTATCTACTGTTTAATGAGTAAACATGATCTTACCTTTGAAGCCATTTGAATTCTCGGAGAAGATTGAAAGTTTGCTGCACTTCGGGGTCATTTTGGTTGCTATCGTTATATTCCAATTCAAAACTACAATAGCGAATATGTAGGGAATATCTATTTAAAGAAAAATCATCAATGATTCAAACTACCTTCTTAATTAAGTATATAGTACATATTCATTCGTCTTTTATACAAAATAATTATTGAATAAGATGCACTGATTAGTTATATGTGTAGAACAGGGGACGTTCTCGGGACCATCTTAAGACCACTAAAGATTAAGACGTGCAAGACTTAAGGATGCTCGCTGGTCTTGTTTTGGTATTTCTGTCATTTTTTCGGAATCCTCTGGATTTTACCATCAAAATAGGGTTAAATTTTTTGCCCACGAAGCCCCTATTTTCTTGTTATTAATGTCTTTAATATGTCATGAAGAGGTTATAGACAAAGTTTTACCAAATCCTATTTATTCTGTCATGGGTTTTAATAGCTAAATAGTGCTAATGCTAAACCTATGAAAAAGTCAGAGAAAACCTTTTCCCGCCAAAACTTTAACGTCAATTATCTTGAAAACGAGGTCACGAACCTATCATTTTTTTTTTTTGCTTATTTTATACCTTTTACTATTATCTTTTCATTTAAGGCATCAAATTTGAAACCTATTTATTTTGAATAATAGTAGCGAACATCCTTAAGACGTGTAAAAACTTAAGCCATGTTCTCAATTTCTATATAAACCTACATGTATCAAAGCTAAGGTAAGGCGCCAAGTTTTAATTGCGGAGGAAACCAACATCGACCTTGGGCAGGTAACTGACAATTCTAGTCTACCTTAGAAGAGAAAATCACCAAGTTAGGTGTTGTGTCATGCTCGAATCCTAACCTAAATTTTATACGAACATTCTTTAATAACAATTATACAAGAAAATTGAGGATGGGTGCAAGTTAGGTTTTGGGCTTAGTCGATGAGATTATTTAGATTTCGACTTATCCGAAAGGTTCAGGCGTACATCGCCTACAATTCATTATATTCAGGAATCTATTTACTTTTTAATTATTGAAATTTTTGAAAGCCTCATAAAAATTCAAAATTCTTGTTTAAAACGTACATCAGGTTTGTTTACTTTCAATACTTTTGGTTTTCGACTGCCAATGGTTTGATTCTGCTGCTGATGATGAGAGGTCACTCCTTTAAATTTGCGTATATGTTCAACATAAACTAAACAGAATGTAGATGGGTAATGGGCATTAAATTTGCTTCACATCATAAACATATAGTATGAAGCTGTGTACAAATATTTCTGTGACGCAGCAGTCCTAGGGATACAGGCCAACAAGATTAACACCAAATGGTACCTCCAGAATACCTATTTAGTCCACGGAAAATCAAGGTAAAAGTCACAAAATGGGGATGCAACTGTGCTTAGCTACTACTCGTACATATGCATACCAAGTTTCATCAACCAGGAACTTAATATTTAAACATTCCTATTATATGTATTGAAAATCGATTTTCAAACTCCCTCAACCAGAAAATCAAGGTCAAGGTCAAAAGATGGGGGTCAACTGTGCTTAGCTACTACTGATGCATATGAAACTAAGTTTGTTCATCCTTGATTTGATTAAAACATAAATTATTCAATAAGAAAAGGATTGGATAGCAGGCAAAGGCCTCTCCATGGATATTTCA
Organism: Arcuatula senhousia; assembly: GCA_963971305.1. NCBI lineage: Eukaryota > Metazoa > Mollusca > Bivalvia > Mytilida > Mytilidae > Arcuatula > Arcuatula senhousia. Next base: position 47,494,259 of record OZ020313.1, read on the forward strand.
TCATCCTTTGACTTGCAGTTCTAGAGATATGGAGGTGCTCGCAACACTTTAACATTGATATTATATGTATCTAAAATTGTCAAAGTCACTCAACCAGCAAAACCAAGGTCAAGGTCAAAAGATGGGAATGCAACTGTGCTAAGCTTCTACTTAGGCATATGCATATGCATACCAAGTTTCATACCTAGGACTTATAGTTCTTGAGAAATGAAGGTGCTCAAAAAACATAATCACCAACGACGTCGCCACCGCCGTAAAGTAACATATATATATCTCGCTCCGCTTCGCGAGACAAGATGACTCCTATATGTCGCTTCTGCAACACCTTGAAGGTGACATAAAATGTTTAAAAAATTAGTGGTACTGGTATAATTATCCTACATGAAACTTACTAGTGACATGTGTGATTATCATGGTGCAGCTTTCAGTCTATGAATTTTAATGAAAAATTGGTTTTATTTAAATCAGACAAGTCGACACTGAAGAATCTCTCGTCTCATAATGTGAAACTCCTTGTTATTCCCCTATACAACATGTACAATAATACACTTATAAAATCTTAATTAAACTTATTGCAAAATGGCAAACATCGCTAGCTAAAAGTTCCATTCAAAACTGTCAAAGTCATCCAAGTTGAAATCCTAGGTCTAAATTAAAATATAAAGTTGCAACTGTAATAGTTTTGTTTAAATGCAGTATTCAAAGTTTCATTAACTTAGAACTACTAGTCCCTTATAATAAAGGTGCACATGGAAGAACATGATGCAACTGTGTTAAGCTGATACTATGGAATATGCATATTACGTTTTTTCAGCCTACAAAATATTTCTTGAGATGTGAAGGTGCCCATTACAAAGTCAAGTGAGTTTTGTGGGTCCTAAACATTTAACGCAGCCACTGCTGTTATGTCTTGTTCCGCTTAACCAGAAACAAATAAAAAGTATCACATACTTTATAATTTCGTCCGGTAAAGTCTCTTCAAGATCCCTACTTTCTTCCAAAATGGAACTGTTTGGTGCTGTAAGTTCATTCTTTACGTGTACCTCAGACCTCTCAATATCTACAAGATTAATCAAATATCAGTCGTGGATCCAGAATTTTTTTCAAAACGGGAGGGGGTGTTCATAAGTAATCTACTGGGGACGACCAGGTGACACCAAATAAAAATATGTGTGTTATCGTTTCACTCGATTTCCTTGTCGACCTTAATCCTTTTATTGTCATTTTTGTTTAAACATTGTGAAACTTGAAATTTACTCAATTCATTCAAGGTAAAAAAAAATCAAGAAAAAGGAGCTTGCCCACTTGCCCTCCATATCTGAAATTTAGAGGGGCAACTTGAGGTCTATCACCACTAAACCTGATGGACAAGTGAAAAAAAGGGATTTTTCGATAAAGTTACAGTCATGACAGTGGCGATATGGAGCATGTTAACTCCATTCGACTTGTCCACCAGCCAATCTTTAAAATATTATTTGTAACACTGAAAAATATAAAATATATATATGCCTACCTACCTACCCTATTTTTTTCGCACGAAACCGAAAACACATACTTTTTTGTTTCAATTTGCCGATCATTTACACGAAAACAACAATTTTACAATGAACCCCATCCCTTAAGTTATAGTTCTGACAGGTCTGATAACTGACATCTACCACACATCCAATGATTCCGAAAAAGTAAAACTGTTCAATTCATAACGCTTTAAATTTCACATGCCAGATACACGAAGCAGTTGACTACAAACACTTCATATTCTTGTCTAGGTAAAATCTAAAGGCTTCATCTTATCTTAACATGTATCTAGTCCATAGGTTTAAGACATATCACACAAAATACCATTTTATAGCCTGCCCAACTCACCAAATGTAAACAGTCTAAATGATCCAAGCGAAACATTCAAACAATGTTTTGGCAAAAATGTGCACAATTAAACAGCTCTAATATTAAGTTTTGGAAAATAAGTCACAATAAAGGTTATTATGGAAAATTAGTCCCAGCAATTAAATAAATTATACATGTACATGTGCTAGTATTAAGAAACTATACCTGCCAATATATTTTCCACCTCGTCCTCTTCAAAGATCAAGTTTCCTGAGGTAATTCTTTTAACTATTTTACTATGAGCATGAAGTGCCTTTCTCAGAGTTTTTGTTAAGTTAGTCATTATCTCCGCTGAACCTTTTTGTTTGTTTACATTGTCTCGAAGTTTTGTTTTGTTGGATTCTAGTAAAGCGTCTTGTTTGCTGAGAAGACTTGAGTGTATAAAATATGAAACACTGTTGATAGCTTCGTACAACTGTTTATGTGTATCCTTTAGAGCTTCTATCGTAGTATGCAGAATACGATTTTGGTGCTTTAAAGCTTCCGAACAAGTCGATGTTGTGCATGTTGTTACGACACTGTCACAGTCACTTGAACATGTTGAAGATTCGTCCATGATGTTTTGTCGTCTATTGCTTAGTGGCTATTAATCATGTTAATTAACGGTACATGCTTGACACTGGTCGGGGACCTGAATTCGACTTTCAATCACACATTGTATCTTACAAAAAATGCACTAGCATGCATGGTCCCGATTCTGCAGCATATAATTGGCTATAATCTGATATTTTGACCCGACATGTACATGTGTGGTCATGTATGAGTGAATCTGAAGTGTAAAAAAGATCAAATCAATTCCTCTTCAAAATGTGTGCCATATAATATATAACTAACGACGATTAAAAGAAATAAACTATTTTATGCGTTAGAAATAGGTTGGAGTTGGAGTTGGGGGAAGTTATTATAAAACAAAAGGGAATATTACTTACATTTTGTACCATTGAACACGGCTATATTTATCATCAGGAAATCACCTAAAAGGTCACGTGAGGAATATCGGTTTAAATCATGAGGGTGTTAATGGGGGCTTTAAGAGAATATTTGCGCAAAATAAATTACAGTCAGATAAAGAATCACACTTGCACGAGAGATGAAAAAACCTTGCCAAGATTCACGTCGATTGGGGCTTGTTTAAGGGGGGGGGGGGGGGGTACCAATATCCCATATCCCCGTAGATTTTTCATCAAATATCCCATATCCCAAAAAGTGTTTTTCCAGTATCCCATATCCCTGTAAATAAAATGGATTTAAATATCCCATATCCCAGTAAGTTTTGCCTCAAATATCCCGTATCCCATGAAAAAATTGTGTGAATATCCCATATCCCAATAGACCCTAAACAAGCCTCTAGATTTTGTTTTGGTAAGGGACCGTTCAATATTTTTCAAAGTGCTGGGCCGGTGCAATTGTAATACTGGGCTAAGAGTTTTTTTGCACCTTCTTTCAGCTGAAAACTTAATTCAACACTATGAAGACTTTTGTAGAGCTAAATGGGCTGAATGTTTAAGCAAGCAACAGCTTTTCTCTATCTACTATAGTTTCATTCTGTAGGTCCCAAACATGAAAAACATTATTTTAGGGGCCATAACCCCTATAAGGGGTCATCAGATGAATTCAATCCTATGGAGACTTTTGTAGAGCTAAATGAACTGAACTCTTTTGCAAGCAACAGCTTCTCTCTATCTGCTACAGTTTTTATTCCATAGGCCAAAAACATTAAAAAAAGGTTATTTAAGGGGCCGTTCCTCCTATAAGGGGTCATCTGAAAACTATGATCCTATGGAGACTTTTGTAGAGCTAAATGAGCTGAACATTTAAGCAAGCAACAGCTAATCTCTATCTGCAATAGTTTTCATTCCATAGGCCAAAAACATGAAAATTATTATTTTAGGGGCTGTAACTCCTATAAGGGGTCATCTGACAACTTCGATCCTATTGAGACTTTTGTAGAGCTTAATGAGCTGAACATTTAAGCAAGCAACAGCTTTTCTCTATCTGCAATACTTTTCATACTATAGGGCAAAAACATGAAAAAACGTTATTTTTCACCTTTAAGGGGCTGTAACCCCTAGAAAGGGTCATCTGACAACTTCGACCTTAGGGAGACTTTTGAAGAGCTAAATGAGCTGAACATTTAAGCAAGCAACAGCTTTTCTCTATCTGCAATAGTTTTCATACTATAGGGCAAAAACATGAAAAAACGCTATTTTTCACCTTTAAGGGGCTGTAACTCCTATAAGAGGTCATCTGACAACTTGGACCAAATGAAGACTTTTGTAGAACTTTTGATGCTGAAGCAGTAGGGTGGCATCAGATTTCATCTATCTCTTATACTTTTTGATTTACAAGCCAAAAAATGTAGTCTGACCCCCTGGTCTATTTTTAGCAATGGCGGCCATGTTTTTCGACGAATCAAAAATCCCCACATCAGTTCTGTGGGGGATACCCTAAAGTACCACCAGACCAAATTTGGTTTGATTCTGTGCAGTCATTTAAGAGGAGAAGAAGTTTGAAGAAAAGTTAACGACGACGACGAAGGACGACGACGGACGCCAGGTGAGCTAAAAAACGTTACTTTAGGGGCTGTAACCCCTATAAGGGGTCATCTGACAACTTTGACCCTATGGAGACTTTTGTAAAGCTAAATGAACTGAACATTTAAGCAAGCAACAGCTTTTCTCTATCTGCAATAGTTTTCATACTGTAGGGCAAAAACATGAAGATAAACGCTATTTTCCACCTTTAAAGGGCTGTAACCCCTATAAGGGGTCATCTGACAACTTCGACCCTATGGAGACTTTAGTAGAACTTTTGATGCTGAAGCAGTAGGGTGGCATCAGATTTCATCTATCTCCTTTACTTTTTGATTTACAAGCCAAAAACAGTAGTCTGACCCCCCCTGGTCTATTTTTAGCAACGGCGGCCATGTTTTTCATTGAATCAAAAATCCCCACATTAGTATTGTGGGGGATACCCTAAAGTATCACCAGACCAAATTTGGTGTGAATCTGTGCAGCCGTTCAGAGGAGAAGAAGTTTTAAGAAAAGTTAACGACGACGACGGACGACGACGACGACGACGACGGACGCCAAATGATGGCAATAGCTCACATGGCCTTTGGCCAGGTGAGCTTAAAAGGAAGATCTTTTGCTGGGCATGCTGGGTACATAAATATTTTGAAGGGGGAAAAATTGCACCGGCCCAGTACTTTGATCAATATTGAACGGTCTCTAAGGCATTTAAATGGAATATATTTTGTATGAGTGTCAGTTCATGTCACAATATGGATATTTATATAACGATACCCTTTTCTATCATGATACTTCTCGTTTGTATCACGATACTAACAAGAAGTATAATGATACTTAGTAGAAGTGTAACAATACTTGTAAAAAGTATCATGATACTTCTTGAAATTAAGTATAATGATACTTTTTGTTAGTATCGTGATACTTCTTGAAAGTATAACAATACTTTACAGAAGTATCATGATACTTGTATGAAACATCACGATACAACTAAGAAACAGATAATTGCTTTAAGTTTAAAGACTTTACTCGCAGTTACCATTATATTTGTAGAAAGTATAATTATACTTGTTAAAAGTATCATGATACTTCTTGAAGTTATCATGATACCTCTTGAAAGTATCGTGATACTTCTTAAAGGTATAATGATACTTCTTGAAAGTATATTGATACTTCTTATAAGTATAATGATACTTTTTTTAGTATCGTGATACTTCTTTAAAGTATAACGATACTTTTTAAAAATATCATGATACTTCTTGAAAGTATCACGATACTTCTTAAAAATATCATGATACTTCTTCTTGGAAGTATAATGATACTTTTCGTTAGTTTACAACCAATGAAATCGCTTGTCTCTGAATTTAAAGTAAGAGACAAGCGATTTCATTGGTTGTAAACTGAGACTTTGATACCTTGAAATATTATTAGTAACTAAGGTTATTCTTTCAAGTAGTATCATGATACTTTAAATAAGTATCGTTATACTTTTAAGAAGTATCACGATACTAACGAGAAATAGCATTATACTCTTTCAAGAAATATCATGATACTTTTAAGAAGTATCATGAAACTTTTACAAGTATGGTGATACGTTTAAGAAGTATCACGATACTAACAATAGGTATCGTGGAACTTTCGACAAGTATCATTATACTTTTTAAGAAGTATCATTATACATTTAAGATGTATCATGATACTTGTAAAAAGTATCATGATAAATTAATAAATATCATAATACTTTCTACAAATATAATGATAACTGCGAGTAAAGTCTTTGAACTTTAAGCAATTATCTGATTCTCCGTGCAGGTTCCGGGTGGCGAATAGGCCCGCAGCAGCGCTAAGCTTGTCGGTAAAAGTCCACCAAAGAGCGCTGAGAAACCTGACATCGGGTCAGGCCGCTTTGCCCACAAAGCGACTGGGATGTGTGCCCCAGGTGGTTGAATGGGGCAGCCCTGACATCGAGAGATGCGGGGTCGTCAGGCGATAATGCGGAAAACCTGACCGCAAACCATAGTGTTGCACCGTGTTGGGAAAAATGTCACGTTCCTCGCACGTTAAAGAACCCTGCTTCAGGTTTCGGTTAGAGTAGGACCCGTAGGATCCCCATGCAGGAGGCTAAATTTCCCGTCCCTACCCATCACTTTTTTTTTCCAGTGGCAGTCAAAACTCTCCTACCCGATTGGCATTGTCTCCACTGCATCATCATTTCATGTTCATTGTATCACCACTTTCATGTTCATCTCCCGGATATAGCCGAAATCGTGCTGCTTGGGATTAAAGCAATTACTAACTAATTAACTGATTCTCCGTTGTATAGTGATGTTTCATACAAGTATCATGACAAGTATCATGATACTTTAAACAAGTATCGTTATACTTCTACTGAGTATCATTATACTTCTTGTTTGTATCGTGATACAAGCAAGAAACTAGTATCGTTATATAAATATCCTTATTGTGACATGAACTGCCACTCATAGTTTTGTCCAGTGAAGAAAAAAGTAAACAAGTTGGGATTCTGTTTTGTATCGGTTTTCTTTTTTTTGTGATTTAAATAAGCATATCGAAACACAAATATTTACCAAAACCAGTTTTACGTGAACTTACCTTACTAGGATGGGAAAATAGCCCCAAAAATGAAGCATAGAGAACAACGACCCTTACAGTATCTTGAGTATAAAGAAAAATAAGAAAGATGGCACATTTAGAAATACAGAATAGAGGACACGCTTTATACGCATTCCCTCATGGGTGTGCCGAAAAATAGGGTCTAATTTTCAAGCTTTAAGCTAAAGCACAGGTTTATGAATTTAGCCCAACTGTAAAGCACGGGGTTAGAAATATGTTAAAATAAATTAAGTTAATTAGAGTACCGATGATCACCCCTAGTAAGGTGGATTCACGACGATCAAGAAAGTCCAGTGAATGATTCACGTAAAGTTGTATTTGGTAAGACGACTCAGTTATGTCGGGTTAAATAAAAAAGAGGCTCCCAGGAGCCTGAATCGCTCACCTGACATATGTGCCTGAAGTAAAGGTTATTAGGCAAAATCTATTTGACGTTGAAAGGGTCATAAGATTAATAAGGGGGTCATCTGACAATATGGTGGATATTAAGGTGCTGATCTCTTTTGTTTTCAATCAAAATCTAAAAATCTGTCACACTTTTTGAGTTATTTGCAAAAAAATGCAGTTTAACCTAATGTTCTATTTTTAGCCACAGTGGCAATGTTTTACGACCAATCAAAAATCCCCACAACAGTTTTATACACCTAATAATAATAAACAATAATACCAAGTTTGGTTCTGATTGGACTTAAAGTGTCAGAGGAGTTAACATTTTCAATATAATGAGGAAATGCAGTTAAAATGCTCAATTTTGAAGTTCCAAGGGCAATAACTCCTCTAAGGAAAGGTCCTACAACGTTGACCCTGTTACATATTTTGTAGATCTTGCTGCGCTTAACAATATGCAATTTAAATTTCTCAAATATCTTGTATAGTTTTCAAGATATTGAGCTAAACAGGTGCAAAATTTGCAAAAAAACCACAAAAAGGGCAATAACTCCTACATGGGTTGTTGGATTATCTTCAAAATTTCAGAGCTGGTAGATCTTAAGGTGCTGATCACTTTTGTTCCCAATCAAAATTTTGTAATCTGTCACCGTTTTAGAGTTATTTGCAAAAAACTGCCATTTACCACTATGTTCTATTTTTAGCCACAGCGGCCATGTTTTACCACCAATCAAAAATCCACACATCAGTTCTATACACCTAATGCTAATAAACAACTATACCAAGTTTGGTTCCATTTGGACTTAAAGTGTCAGAGGAGTTAACGTTTTCAATGTAATGAGGAAATGCTATTAAAATGCTAAATTTTGACGTTCTAAGGGCAATAACTCCTCTAAGGAAAGGTCCTACAACGTTGACCCTGTACATATTTTGTAGATCTTGCTGCGCTTAACAATATGCAATTTAAATTTCTCAAATATCTTGTATAGTTTTCAAGATATTGAGCTAAACAGGTGCAAAATTTGCAAAAAATCCACAAAAAGGGCAATAACTCCTACATGGGTTGTTGGATTATCTTCAAAATTTCAGAGCTGGTAGATCTTAAGGTGCTGATCACTTTTGTTCCCAATCAAAATTTTGTAATCTGTCACCGTTTTAGAGTTATTTGCAAAAAACTGCCATTTACCACTATGTTCTATTTTTAGCCACAGCGGCCATGTTTTACGACCAATCAAAAATCCCCACATCAGTTCTATACACCTAATGCTAATAAACAACTATACCAAGTTTGGTTCCATTTGGACTTAAAGTGTCAGAGGAGTTAACGTTTTCAATGTAATGAGGAAATGCTGTTAAAATGCTAAATTTTGACGTTCTAAGGGCAATAACTCCTAAAAGGAAAGGTCCTACAACGTTGACCCTGTTACATATTTTGTAGATCTTGATGTGCTTAACAATATGCAATTTAAATTTCTCAAATATCTAGTATAGTTTTCAAGATATTGAGCTAAACAGGTGCAAAATTTGCAAAAAATCCACAAAAAGGGCAATAACTCCTACATGGGTCGTTGGATTTTCTTCAAAATTTCAGGGTAGGTAGATCTTGAGGTGCTGATCACTTTTACCCTGCCAGAATTTTGATATCTGTAGCCGTTTTTGAGTTATTTGCAAAAAACTGCATTTTACCCCTATGTTCTATTTTTAGCCATGGCGGCCATGTTTTACGACGAATCAAAAATCCCCACATCAGTTCTAAGCACCGAATGCTAATGAACAACCATACCAAGTTTGGTTGCAATTGGACTTATGGTGTCAGAGGAGTTAACGTTTTAAAAAGTTTACGGACGACGGACGACGGACGACGGACGACAGACGACGGACGACGGACGACGGACGACGGACGGACGACGGACGCTAAGTGATGACAATAGCTCACATGACCCTTCGGGTCAGGTGAGCTAAAAACGCATTTTTTTACCTTTAAGGGGCTGTAACCCCCATTAGGGATCAACTGACAACTTTGACCTTATGGAGACTTTTGTAGAGCTAAATGAGCTGAACATTTAAGAAGGCAACAGCTTTTCTCTATTTGCAATAGGTTTCATTCTTTAGGCCAAAAACACTATTTTTCACCTTTAAGGGGCTGTAACCCCTATAAGTGATCATCTGACAACTTTGACCTTATGGAGACTTTTGTAGAGCTAAATGAGCTGAACATTTAAGCAAGCAACAGCTTTTTTTATTTGCAATAGTTTTCATTCTATAGGCCAAAAACACTATTTTTCGCCTTTAAGGGGCTGTAACCCCTATCAGGGGTCATCTGACAACTTTGACCCTATGGAGACTTTTGTAGAGCTAAATGAGCTGAACATTTAACCAAGCAACAGCTTTTCTCTATCTGCAATAGTTTTCATGCTTTAAGCCAAAAACACTATTTTTTGCCTTTAAGGGGCTGTAACCCCTATAAGGGGTCATATGACAACTTTGACCCAATGGAGATTTTTGTAGAGCTAAATGAGCTGAACATTTAAGCAAGCAACAGCTTTTCTCTATCTACAATAGTTTTCATTCTATAGGCCAAAAACATGCAAAAACGCTATTTTTCACCTTTAAGGGGCTGTAACCCCTATAAGTGATCATCTGACAACTTTGACCTTATGGAGACTTTTGTAGAGCTAAATGAGCTGAACATTTAAGCAAGCAACAGCTTTTCTCTATTTGCAATAGTTTTCATTCTATAGGCCAAAAACACTATTTTTCGCTTTTAAGGGGCTGTAACCCCTATAAGGGGTCATCTGACAACTTCGACCCTATGGAGACTTTTGTAGAGCTAAATGAGCTGAACATTTAAGCAAGCAACAGCTTTTCTCTATCTGCAATAGTTTTCATTCTATAGGCCAAAAACATGCAAAAACGCTAATTTTCACCTTTAAGGGGCTGTAACCCCTATAAGGAATCATCTGACAACTTCGACCAAATGGAGACTTTTGTAGAACTTTTGATGCTGAAGCAGTAGGCTGGCATCAGATTTCATCTATCTCTTATACTTTTTGATTTACAAGCCAAAAACAGTAGTCTGACCCCCCTGGTCTATTTTTAGTAACGGCGGCCATGTTGTTTGGACGGCGGTCACCATTTGTGCAATCTTGGTAGAGGACATCCCATAGATGAAGTGTGCAAAGTTTCAAAGCAATCCCTTCAGTAGTTTCAGAGGAGAAGATTTTCAAAGAAAAGTTAACGACGACGGACGACGACGGACGACGACGACGGACGACGACGGACGCCAAGTGATGGCAATAGCTCACCTGGACCTTCGGTCCAGGTGAGCTAAAAAGTAAACAACTTTGTTTTGTTGCAAAATTAATGTCTTTCGAAAGGTAAAGGATCAATTTAATCCCGTCTCTTTATTGCTACCACAAAAAAACTAAAAAGTCGTAAAAGCATATACAAATCTGTTTAAAAATAAAGTTACAATTCACGAAAAACGTCAAGGTTGAGTTATGTTCATGACGAAAACTATAACATCAGATAGTTGTGTTTTTGTTCGCATAAAGTGTCTATATTTTTCATCAAAGCAAGACTATTATACGTACTAGAGACAAGTTGAAAATTTGTATTGAAAAAAATGAGTATACCTTAAAAAAATAGATGTAAAAATTGGCGGATAATGTTCTGGTAATAAGAGGATTCTGTTTTGGTAATGCACGGAGTTCGGTTTAGTATCGGTTAAAAAAAACATTTAAATTTATATGTATTAACATCTGTGGGCAAATGCTGTATAACTAAAGATAATCAGAGTCATACTTAAAATGTTAAGTTAAATATCCACATTAAGAAATTAAAATATTGTTAATTATAAATGACTCATTAGTGACAAAATGTATTTAATATGACAAAAATGAATAAGACAAGACCAATCAAATGAAAGATTTGTGTTAAATATAAGATGCTTATTATTAGCGAAAATAATACAATCAATATACACCGATCAAGGCTTTGCATATTTGGTTGAATTTCTAGACATGCTCGAGAGCGAAAAAGATCATTAAGAGTTTATTATCCCTATACCAACGGTTAAAGAAAATTTTAAAAATTCTACCATTTCATCTTAAAATTTATTGTCTTACAAGCGAATGCAAATGATTTTTGATACATTTCTCATCTCCTGGTTGAGTTTTCTCTTACTCATATCCATCTGAAATATAAATTACAGAGTTTTCTCTTACTCATATCCATCTGAAATATAAATTACAGCAAAGTTCCAGAAAATAAATTTTGCTACGCCTGACGAGAAATGAGATACAAATTTCTGGAAACCTTAAGGTTTTGTAAGTTTTTAAAATATTGTTTCATGAGCGCTTTTGTAGTTTATGGACGGTACAAAATATCTCGGTCAACTAGTCGAAGGGACAGATAGAATCTCTCTTTGTTTTGAGGATAAACTTTTTTGTTTCAATTAAGTAAACCCGTGATTTAATTCCTACTTATGAGTATTTTCAAAAACTCCAGGTATTTTGACAAAAATCAAGTGGACATTCGAATGTTAAAAGTCAATAAGGGCAACGACAAAACCAGTAAACATGAACGTGAACAGCACGAAGAAACACAAAACATAAAAACAAACACAAAATCAACAAAACATTATCAACGACGCAAACTCAAGTCGAACGAAAGTGAACTCGTGTGCTCCGGAAAAGTAAGCAGTTTCTGTATGCATGCTATTTTTAACACCCGTCGCGCTGCCAATTTCAAATTCAGCGTGTCAAATCCAGTAATGGAAGATAAAACAAAACCCTATGACAAACCAACATCTGCACTCATCTGAAAGATAGAAATCAAATATTTGTGTATGAGCTCAAAATGTCTTCCTTGAAGTTTCTTAAGTCAAGACAGCAATCAAGGAGCAACATAATCCTGTGTTAGCACTTTTTGTGTCATATGTGAAATATGTAGAACAATATAAAACTACTGTGTAACATTATTATTGACAGAAATTAAAAGAAATGGCTGAATGTTATCCGAAAAAGAAAAACCGGGAATTTGGATTGACCTCAATTTTAAGCATCAGACATTCAAAGATGAAAACGTGAATACCCAAATTCACAATTCTGGTTAACTCGTAACCTGTAAAATGTGAAATGACTAAGAAGACATTCAGGGTACCTTTAAATATTTTTTTCTGGAATCAGGTGTATTGGAAATTGAGAATTTAATGAATTCTTGTTGATTTAAATCACCACTTCCGGTTGTGGACGGATACCTTGAAATCCCCACTAACCGGAAACACTTTTGTATCCGAATAAAATTTTTGTTCCGAATAACCCAATTCTACGGACAAAACTAAAGGGAAAAGAGTTTTCTTTGAAATCATTTCTTCGACAGAAAATTAACATTCACACTCCCCGCCTGACCATATCAACTTTCTGAAAAACGTTTTAGTGTTTCAACTTTTGTGTTTTTCTTTTAATTCAATACACAATGGGACATTAGATTTGACTTTTCGGACAAAAATATCAAATCTTCGATACAAATTTTGAAATTCATTGGTTTTTAATCAAATCAAAATGGCAGCTTCCTTTTTCACCATTTTCAACAAATTTTCCAGGATAAACTTCGGTAATTATACGTATTTTGATAGTAAAATAAGTAAATGACAACAAACTTTTAATGTTTCTGATTGGCATTAATTTTCGCGTTGTAACATTTCTTTTGTCCATGAGTATATGAAGCAGACTTTTTAGAATCCATTGTGTCCTTTATCTCAAGTTTCTGACGATAAATGAGTATTGAGAATCGTTCAGTGAAAGGACATCATCAATATAACGGAAAGTGAAGTTAAAAGAGAGAGCTAATCTACGATACTTTTTTGTCTAGAAGTGATTGTAAGAAGTCTGCTTCATATGAATGAAGAAATTAATCTATTATAGCTTTATTAATGCTAATTTTACCCAAAAAGTTGTAAGCATATACAGTAACAAGTACAATATATTTAAAATTTGGAATGTAAGCATGTATGATATCCGAATTAACGAATTCTGTTAGTTCCTGGATAACACGAAATGAGTTACAGTAAAATTGGTCAAATATGCAACTTATGATTACGCAATCTTATGTAAATAGCCATAAAAATGTATGATATAACCCGACAAAACAGTATCCAAAAGGAGTAGAGCCACGAAGGCCCTATATCGGCCCGGTATTTTCACTATTTTTTCAACTTCTATATCTTGTCATAAATTTAACTAAATTATGTTAAGGTATGAACAAACTTTACCAAAATATTTACACCACAGGTTTAGCCTTGAGACTTTAAACATGCCAAAAATTTGAAAATTCCTCATTTTTCACACATTTTCACCTGTTTCTATGCATATTTTGTCAAAATTAGTATTGGCCACATTCCTCGACCATCCTATTTTTTTTTATAATTAATTTATAATATCATAAAACACATTTCTATCATAAAATAATTTTGGTCGACAGATGTGGCCCATTTCATATTCATCGATTTATATATGAAAATCAAGGAAAACTGTCAAAAATTGTAATTTTTCACAAAATAGTCCATTGTTTACCTCACTGTTCTCCTTATTGATAAATAATTGAAAGAAAAATTATTGCAATTCACGAAATATAAAGACTAAGGAACATTAGTGCAGCAACTAGAAGTAGATATATAAAAGTTGAATTTGTGGGCCATTTTTAGGCCTTCGTGGCTCTACTCCTTTACCAAAACAGAAGTCTATAACTGAACAAAACTGAATCCTGTAAATTGGTGATATATATTACCGGTTTGATGTGTCAACTTATTTGATTTTCTTAAACAGTTGGCAGTACTCTCCTTGCATGTTTTAATTTAAAATGATTTAAAAAGAACATGGGTACACATTGCATGCTTTATCATAAGTTTGAAATGTGTTGTTTACTTTTAATTTAGAGTTATAAAATGTATAACCGTTTTAATCATAACTTTTAAACCATTAATCATAGATTAACCAAACTTTAACATTTTATTGAAATCAATATAAAAATGTAAATTATAAAGAAATATAAATAATACATATGTTTATGTTTATTTACAATGCTCAGGTGTGCATTGTATGTGTGTTTTGTAAACAATATCGATCGAAAAAGGGACGAATTCAACCCACCAAATACAACATTACGTGAATCCTTCACTGGACTTTCCTGATCGTCGTGAATTCACCTTACTAGGGGTGATGATATAAAGACATATATTCATAATTGCTTGAGTTTGGTAAGCTGTCGGGTCAATCTAATTAGATTACTAATCTGAAAATCTATTTCAGCTCAAAAAGTTTATTTACGATCTGCTATTTACATGTATATTCTAAGTAAAGACCCCCCTCAAAGTAATCTTTTTAAAATGACATTGTCTTGTAAACTCATGAAGATTTTACGAAGATATTGATAAAATTTCAAACGGTGGTTCACTTTTCGTCTAGTTTGGTTTTGGGTGAAGGGCAATCCACCTAGATCGCTTGTTTGGTTTGCTTCATATGATTTGAAATGAACCTCGTGTTGCTCAAGTCTGGTTTTCTTTACCCGGCCGATCAAAATAATCCAGACCACTGGTTTGGTTTGTCGTTTCAACCATATCAAATCGATTTATTGGTTTGGTTTGTTTTAGGGACCGAAGGAGCGCCTTGGTTTTTTCCTAATACATATTTTAACAAGAGGCTCCCAGAAGCCTGAATCGCTCACCTGGTTTTGATGTCAACGCGATGAAGACTTTTGTATAGCTGAATGAGCTGAATGTTTAAGCAAGAAAAAGCTTTTCTCTATCTGCAATGGTTTTCATTCTAAATAAGCAAAAAACACTATTATTCACCTTTTAAGGGGCTGTAACCACTATAAGGGTCATCTGACAACTTCGACCCTATGGAGACTTTTGTAGAGCTTAATGAGCTGAACATTTAAGCAAGCAACAGCTTTTCTCTATCTGCAATAGTTTTCATTCTATAGGACAAAAACATGAAAAAACGTTATTTTTGACCTTAATAGGGCCATATCCCCTATTAAGGGTCATCTGACAATTTCGACCCCATGGAGACTTGTAGAGCTTTTGATTCTGAAGAGCCTAAGATCCTTTGGATTTTTTTCTATCTGTTATGGTTGCTGAGTTATAAGCCATTTTAAGTGATTTTACCCTATGTTCTATTTTTAGTAACCGCGGCCATGTTTTTTATCGAATCATTTTAAAATGAGGATCGTTTGTTGCCAACATGTCATATATCATTCCTATAAAGTTTCAGTAAAATTGGTTTAGTGGTTTCAGAGAAGAAGAAACGGACGACGACGGACGCATAGTGATGGCATAAGCTCACATGGCCTTTCACCAGGTGAGCTAAAAATGAATTTGGATGAAAAATATTTTGGCAGCAGAGGCCAAAAAAAATATATTCTAAAGAAGGGTTTCTGCCATTTAAAATAAGGCTTAATATGAAAAATTACCCAGTCATGACACCTTCAAAAAATAAATATTGTATCCATGATCTGTGTGGAAAAAAATTCTGAAAATAAAACAAAAAAGCCCAAGTTTAATGGTCGATCCCTAAGGCCAAAGCAAACTGGTCGACTGATAAGCAAGGTAAGACCAAAAGAAACAGGGGGAACCGATGTGGCATTCGAATGTCATAAGTCATTTGAGACCGTACAGACAAAACAAGTTAACAGCCGGAAGAAACAAAACACAAAACACATAAACATACTGAAAAGCACCCAGAAACTCTAGTCGTATGTCCCACTTGTTGCCAAACATCCGTCTCGTTGCAAACAGTCAGTTCGATATGATTTTCTCAGGTTCAGCGTGTAACACGGTGAAGGAGAACAAAAGTTTAACAAAACCATATGACAACATCTGTAATCAGCTGAGTGATAGAAATTTATGATGACTTCCATAATTATTTTCAACTGAAAACAATTCAGGAGCAACAAATCCCTTTTGCTTTTGGTGCATATCTAGGTTTGATTCCATGCATTGGTTTCAGATGCCTGAAGTATTATACTTTTCTAGTAATTCATTTTCCTCAATATGAGTAGAAAAAGGAATCTACGCCCCAAAAAGACCTAAGCATGAAAATGGCATCAGGGTCACACTACATGGTAAAAATTGTTTTAACCAAAGTCCCAAATGTCTGTATACCAAATATCAGATACCTTGGTATTATACTTTACAAGAAATACATTTTCTATCCGATATTTCATTTCTTCTGAAAAAAAATATGTTTATATCAAATCAAATCCCACATTCCCCCACCACCTTCCCCCACACAAAAAAAAATAATTCAAAAAGTTGTTGAAGGGTCAGGCTCACACAGCATGGTGACAGGTGTGTGGACCATAAACATTGGTATATTAAATATCAGATAGCAGACAAGACATACTATTAGGTGCCACACTTGTTTTTGTCATTGTTGCTGACTTCCAAATTCCAAAACTCATTTCAGAATGATGATACACAATCTGTCCCCTAAACATACTTGCCTTTACAAAACAAGTTTATATGTTGTTTGTTTCTTTCAATTATTAATTTTGTACTGTTTATTGTACATGTAATTTGATTGTAACATTGTATTGTTTTATATGAAGGCCTCTAGTAAGATTAACATATTGTATTGAGTTACCTTCTTTAAATGAAAAATTTAGTTAGTTAATTAGTTGACAACTACAAATAATGTTACAAACAATAAAGTTGAAGAATCAAATATCAATTTCTTTTATTTCTAAGAAAATCCCATTCTTGACTCAATATTTATAAATGACTTAATATTTTACATCTTACATACCTTAAAACATGTGTCAACAAATCAAATGTATAACAGCATAGTAGTGAACTGGCCAGTTCTTAGGACTTATACTATAGTATAGAAAGGACGTAAATAAAGACAGGAATATTATATAATGCCTCTTATATAGGTTTTATTTACTAAGAACTGCTCCAGATTTAAATGTGAGAGGGTGGTGAGTTTCAGAAGAATATGTCCAAAAGAAATCATGCCCCATCTTGCAATATTTGGGATGTACTGACATACCGATTGGATGGACAGACGAGGAACACGATAGGAGATTATCAAATTTAATTTTTTGCTGGTTAGAAAATTGAAAAAAAAAACACCTCCAAACCTCTCATCATTTTATTCTGGCACAGCCCTAAGAACACTTATAGCCATTCTGACAGTTGTAAACCTAGGGTATAATAATTCGTTTTAATTTAAAGGGTTTTATTAAAGGTAGGGGGTGTTCCAAAAATTTGCACAAAAATAACAAAATTCAGACCCACCAAATTATAGATAATAATTAATTTCAGTTGTATAAATAATATAATTAAAGATAGTACTTATATATTTTTACTAAATTATTCTTTAAAATACAGCTTCAGATTTTCTATCATTTTCGTGAAGTCTTCAAAAACAAATCTATAGGTAACCACTGATGTTCAAATGAACTCTACATTTCTTAAATGAGATAAGGAAAAAATGTAAAAGCTAATTTGGTTTGTGCCACCTTGTGACATGATTGTTCATAAGATTAGGGAATATCATATTTACACCTTTAATATTGACTAGCCAAGTTTAACAATGTTTTAACAAGTTTTTGTTACAACATGAAGTAAAAAGTTGAATTTATTTTCTTAGATATATAATACAGTACAACAAAAATAAAGAGTTGAAAATGTGCTAGCGGGTCAAAAATATACATATTTTTACATTAATATGTCCTTAAATTAAATACCTAGTCTAGTATTGGCACATATGAATTTAAGTTTTACAAATGTATAGATACATGGTACTTTTAAAATATAAATGTAGATCACTGTGACCTACTTTTCATTTAACATTCATTTGTTTGAACAATAACTGTCTAAGATGCATCAATGACAAGCTTTATACCTAATCTTTTCACTTATATGATGGTATTGCTGAGATGTGAAGTTTTATGACATTTTATACTCTGACAACCATTAACAAGATAATGTAAAATGCAAGTCTAAATTACCTCATTTTATATATTCCAGATAAATACTGGATACAACAGAGGGTAATCAATTACAGTCCAAATTAAAACAAGGTTCTGAAACTGAAGCAAATAAAGATGGGTTCTATGGTAACAATATAATGAATGGGAGCTAGAATATTCTTATAAACAGTCCTAGCATCAAAATAATAACCTCCCTATGTTAAATCAACATGTGCTTTGCACATATAATAATTATTTTAAACACCTGTACTTTAAACATATTGTTTATCAATTAAAACATTGATTCAAGTAATATCTACATGAACATGAATATATAAATAACACATGATTTTTATATGCAACAACAATTGTAGATAAATAATCTCGAATTTAAACTTATTAAAAACTTTGTGAAAATAGATTTTATTTTATAGTTTCAACTTAACAAGTTAAACTTCATTCATTTTTAAGTATTAAAAGTTAATGGGTGTGTCTTTTTGGAGTGAACCAAAAGTGGTATTTATACATCTTTTCAACATCCAATATTCAAAATAAAGATATCTTATTTTATGTAACATTTGAGAGGGGATTTGAATTGTACATATACCATTGCAGGCATTTCCATTAAAATAACATTCTAATATAATCATATGCTGGGCTTTGCCTACTCAAATGGCCAAAGTTTGTTTAACAAAAAGGTAAGCGGGCAATAGACCTTACTGTCATGCTCCCAAGGAAGCAGGTGTCTATTTTTAAATCAAATTTTACAATATGGGACCAAATACTAATGCTTCATCCCATAAGGAAGACTAGTATGAAAATATTTTCCCTCCCCACCAACCATAATTTACTATTTTATAGTCCAGATTTTCACTTCAGGAATTAGGCCCAAAAATAAACATATAAAAGAAATGACAATATTCATATCCAAAATTGACATCTATAATCTATGAAAGGATATCAATTTTGGATAAGAATTTAGCATACATGTAATTATTGATAAAAATCTAAGAATTACATCAATACACATTTTATAATTTGCATGATTTGCTAAAATCAAAATATTTGATAAAAAACTGTTTTGTAACATTACAAAACCAGCACTTTCTCCTTTCTAAGGTCCTATCCTTCTGCTTAAAGTTTTAAATCAGCACTTTTTGGGTTTCATTTGAGGGTTCTATCCTCCTAACGCCAGGCTTTGTAAAATACTACACCAGCAATGGAGATTACCGCTACACCAACGACAAACATCATCTGGTTTTGTGGAGTTCCAAAATATTCTACTATTGCTTCCTACAAAACAGAAATTATCATTAACACAATTGACTAATAAAAAAAGGAATTAACTGCTTAATATTTTCTGATATTTGCTTTGATAATACTCATTACTTTTTTTTTCTAAGGTAGGTAGGTAGGTGTTTATAAATAAAGCAATTACATGTTAATGCAAGACTTTTATCAAATGAATCAAGAAGCGGAGGTACCAATGGGGTGTCTGAATGTCAAAAGACATTTTTAGGCTGAGACAAAACCAGTTAACACCAACAAGAACAGGACAAAATCAGACAAGCACGGAAACACAAAAATAACTGAATATCAATCAACAAGGCAAATTCAAGTCAAAACTAGAGTGAACCCAGGTGCTCCGATTCTATTATAACTGACACATTTGTATTGTTTGTAAGCTTAAAATTTCTTTTTTCCTAGGTTTAAATCAAGTTAATAAGTTGAAGAGATGCATGACTGTCATAACAACCAACAACAATATGACTATGGAATTGAATCTTTGTATTTTTATGTTTCACATTGATTGGTCCCACATGAAGTGCTAGCAGGCATGTAAAAACGTTGACCATAGCACATTTTGATGAAGCATGCTAGCCCTTCATGTTAAAATTGTGCAACTGTTAAACATTTTTGCATACCAATGAAACATCATGATACATTACAAACATTTATTTTTGTAATAAATTTTCAATTTTTTTTATATGATTTTTTGTTTCCAATTGTTCGATTCTATTCATATGCACATTAATATAGTAGTCTACTATTTGTAATGTCATGACCTGGTCTCAGACACATGACACAAGTGACATTTCATTGAGTAATGAAAGATTATTCTAAACAATAAAATTAATTACTGTATTTTAATCATATGCACGATTAATGTAATGAATCAGAATTATTGACCTACCCATCCTCCTCTTTCTATTATCCAGGGAGCTACATAATCTGTTATGAAGTTGACAACCCAGTTAATTATTGCTCTTATCAATGCTATCTTATTTAAGGCCTGCAAAAAACAACACAGAAATGAATTTGAATGCTTTTATGTTTTGCTGACTGACAAAGGTAACAACAAAATAACGGAAAGAGAAAAGACATATTGGAAACATTGAAGATGGCATGAATGGTCCTGACTTGGTACAGGCATTTCAAAAGAAATGGTTGGTTAAACCATTTACTATTACAGTCTTCGGGCTATAAATTTTGGTTCACAGGCCCGACAACTTATTATTGAAAAATTTTGTATAGACAACATTGGCTTGTTGTTGCCATTTCTACAGGCCCTCAAGCATTTTCACTAGCCATGGCTTGTGGCCTGTGGCCAATTTCGAAGACTGTTACTAATACAAATTCATTTCATCTTCCTTGGCTTTTGAAGTGCTTTATGAATAAAATGTTTCAGATGAAATTTTGGTCCTAAATAACTTCTTGGAGTTTTCAACATGTTCATGGATTTTTATAATCTTTTTAGAGTATGCAGAAAAAAACTTAGATTTGTAT
Organism: Arcuatula senhousia; assembly: GCA_963971305.1. Classification (NCBI taxonomy): domain Eukaryota; kingdom Metazoa; phylum Mollusca; class Bivalvia; order Mytilida; family Mytilidae; genus Arcuatula; species Arcuatula senhousia. The sequence continues at coordinate 47,515,462 of OZ020313.1, forward strand.
ACAGAGATAAATAGATTTTTCATAAGTTATGTATAATAAGTATATACATGTAGTTATGTTAGTATGTTTTTTTATTTCACTTAATCCCATAGAATGGAAAATGAAACAGCCACACACTTAAGCTAACATTTTAAAGTTTAAACGAGAACATTAATCACTCACTTTTGAAAACATGTTCTTATTGTTTGTTTTGCTGTGAATATTATATGTCTACAGATTTGGTCTTTGTCTTTTCCAATTAACAATTTTGATTGCCCCTTTCTATGGATGTAAAACACTTACTTTGACCACCATTTTATAAGCAAAATAAAACAGACTACCAACTCTCCCCCAGTTATATACACCATCAGAGAAGAAACTTTTAGCGACATTGAGGAATGTGTCTGTTGATGCTTCAGGCGATACTTGTGCACACAAACTGTAATAGAAAGAGATCATGAAAAGTACATTTTTTTACCTGAATTAATTCATTTTTGTGGTGTTTCTTTAAAAAACATTTCGTCACATGTATATACAAGGAATCATTATTTAACTAATATAATTTTCTTTCAATTCATTTTTTTGTATCCAACTTTTGCCTCTAAAATGAGTACCCCATCACACAATATTACACCTGAGTTCTGAATAGTTATACCTTTTTTCAATTGAATTTAATTGACACAAACAGGTTTAGCAATTACGTGTCTCAATAGAAGAAAGAGGTTTACATATGGAGTTAACATGGTACCCCAACTGATTGTTTTCTAGAGCTTGTGGGGACTATTTCACCCAAGAAATTTTACATAAGACATCATGAGCTATTATACAAATGCAAGATTTTTATCTTAAAGACAATTGCAGATGTTGTTTTGAAAAAGACGTTTGGTATTGCCATCCTTTACTCGATTTGGCCTGCATTTAATTGATCTTCTGCAATGTGACTGATGTGCTATAGCAAACAGGAACTGCTCACTCTTTGGGAGCACCTAGGTCAACCTTGTTTCGATTTGAGTTCACAATGCTGAATGCAGTTTGGTTGTAACAAGTAATACTGTGAGTGAGCTCACAAAAGGATACCCCCCGCTTCATATTGGACTCTGTACTGTAAAAAAATCTCAAGTCCAGTTATTTCCCCTCAATGATAACCGAGAGCAATACAAAGTCTTCATGCACATCTACAGATGATGTACTTCCTTCATGTAAAGTTTCATCAAAATCCATCAAGCAGTTTAGGAGGAGTTGTGCTTACGGGTCTCCCATTGGCATTGAATAGTGTATTTAAAAAACTGTAAGTCCAATTATCTCCCCTGAATGATGTCTGATTGCGATGAAAATTCTTCATGCACATCTACATATGATGTACTTCCTTAATGTAAAGTTTCATCAAAATCTTTTATGCGGTTTAGGAGGAGTTGCGCTTACGAGGTCTCCCATTGTATAATGTATTTAAAAAGTCTAAGGCCAATTATCTCCCCTGAATGATGTCCGAGTGCAATGAAAATTCTTCATGCACATCACCATATGATGTACTTCCTTCATATTAAGTTTCAACAAAATCTTTCAAGAGGTTTAGGAGGAGTTGGGCTTACAAGGTCTCCCATTGAGGTTACAATTGCGCATTAGCAAATCCCGGTCACCGGTAAGTTTTTGAACCCAATGTAAAGCGTAGGAGAAAATACAGAAATGATTTCCATTGGTTGATATATTTGTTGTTTCTAAATATAGCACCAAGCAAGCTTTTGGGTAATACTGGCAAAGAAATTCTGAAGTCACCTATGCGCTCATAATAATGTAAAAATGCGCAATTAAAATAACGTTAAAAAAGCACCCCCCTTTTTTCGACCAAAAATTACGCCCATAAACGCTGCACGAACCCCAATTTTTTATTGGCTAAAAATAAACATATGCATGTCAACACAAAGGTTCTGTGCCAAAGAAATGAAAATTCGGGTAAGATCTATTTTTTAAAAAATCGAAAACCAGGGTACCCCCCTATGGAAAATGCATTGTAAATCAATACGCTATTGTAACCTAGACGAAAAGTGATTTTTTACAATGCACCCTTTGGTTTGAAACTTTAATCGTTTTGAAAGTGAAAGTTCTATATAAAAACAAGTATTATGACACTCGATCTAAATTTAGACCCCAAAAAACAGACTATAGTCTGTTTCTTTTTTCTACATTAATGAAAATGAAGAGAAAATCGGATGGACACTAAGAATATTTGATAAATCATTATTGCTTCAATAAATGTCGGAACTGTTTTTTGTTTTATTTTGCATATACAAATACCAAACTTTTAAACACTTTTAAAAATTTAAAATTGGATTTGAAGTAAGAACATGACTGAAATTTTGGTTCGTGAAAATTGTCATTTTTACGAAAAATGGGTGTAACACAAAGAATGCAAGCAAAAATATTAATCATGCTGTAAAGTATCACAAACTGTAACCAAGGTCTTGTTTAGACAGAGAAGTAATTATAAATGCCAAAATTGGTCGAATTTTGGGTGATTTTACTAGGTTATAGTCTGTTTCAAAATATGCCATTTTTTAAATTGCAAAAAATGATATTTATTTTTTTATTCAAACCAGTGTTTTGAAGTAAACACTAAAAAGCAGAATTCAAACTATGCCCATTCTTTTGAGTACATATATATCTTCCAAAAAATCGGCAACAATTTTTACGGCAAGTTAAAACATCTTTGTGAAATACCGTATTTCCTCAAACAACCCTCCAAATTTTTTCGACCTTTTCAAGAAGGGGGTACCTCTCTTTGATCAGCTCCCCTTGGCGTTAAAGAAAAGATTATTTTCTGTCATTTGTAATATAAACTCAAATTATAATAAGGTATCTTTTAATGAAGTAAAATATTTTCTCGTATTCATATGTCCAGCGTATAGGTTACAATTGCGCATTAGCAAATCCCGGTCACCGGTAAGTTTTTGAACCCAATGTAAAGCGTAGGAGAAAATACAGAAATGATTTCCATTGGTTGATATATTTGTTGTTTCTAAATATAGCACCAAGCAAGCTTTTGGGTAATACTGGCAAAGAAATTCTGAAGTCACCTATGCGCTCATAATAATGTAAAAATGCGCAATTAAAATAACGTTAAAAAAGCACCCCCCTTTTTTCGACCAAAAATTACGCCCATAAACGCTGCACGAACCCCAATTTTTTATTGGCTAAAAATAAACATATGCATGTCAACACAAAGGTTCTGTGCCAAAGAAATGAAAATTCGGGTAAGATCTATTTTTTAAAAAATCGAAAACCAGGGTACCCCCCTATGGAAAATGCATTGTAAATCAATACGCTATTGTAACCTAGACGAAAAGTGATTTTTTACAATGCACCCTTTGGTTTGAAACTTTAATCGTTTTGAAAGTGAAAGTTCTATATAAAAACAAGTATTATGACACTCGATCTAAATTTAGACCCCAAAAAACAGACTATAGTCTGTTTCTTTTTTCTACATTAATGAAAATGAAGAGAAAATCGGATGGACACTAAGAATATTTGATAAATCATTATTGCTTCAATAAATGTCGGAACTGTTTTTTGTTTTATTTTGCATATACAAATACCAAACTTTTAAACACTTTTAAAAATTTAAAATTGGATTTGAAGTAAGAACATGACTGAAATTTTGGTTCGTGAAAATTGTCATTTTTACGAAAAATGGGTGTAACACAAAGAATGCAAGCAAAAATATTAATCATGCTGTAAAGTATCACAAACTGTAACCAAGGTCTTGTTTAGACAGAGAAGTAATTATAAATGCCAAAATTGGTCGAATTTTGGGTGATTTTACTAGGTTATAGTCTGTTTCAAAATATGCCATTTTTTAAATTGCAAAAAATGATATTTATTTTTTTATTCAAACCAGTGTTTTGAAGTAAACACTAAAAAGCAGAATTCAAACTATGCCCATTCTTTTGAGTACATATATATCTTCCAAAAAATCGGCAACAATTTTTACGGCAAGTTAAAACATCTTTGTGAAATACCGTATTTCCTCAAACAACCCTCCAAATTTTTTCGACCTTTTCAAGAAGGGGGTACCTCTCTTTGATCAGCTCCCCTTGGCGTTAAAGAAAAGATTATTTTCTGTCATTTGTAATATAAACTCAAATTATAATAAGGTATCTTTTAATGAAGTAAAATATTTTCTCGTATTCATATGTCCAGCGTATAGGTTACAATTGCGCATTAGCAAATCCCGGTCACCGGTAAGTTTTTGAACCCAATGTAAAGCGTAGGAGAAAATACAGAAATGATTTCCATTGGTTGATATATTTGTTGTTTCTAAATATAGCACCAAGCAAGCTTTTGGGTAATACTGGCAAAGAAATTCTGAAGTCACCTATGCGCTCATAATAATGTAAAAATGCGCAATTAAAATAACGTTAAAAAAGCACCCCCCTTTTTTCGACCAAAAATTACGCCCATAAACGCTGCACGAACCCCAATTTTTTATTGGCTAAAAATAAACATATGCATGTCAACACAAAGGTTCTGTGCCAAAGAAATGAAAATTCGGGTAAGATCTATTTTTTAAAAAATCGAAAACCAGGGTACCCCCCTATGGAAAATGCATTGTAAATCAATACGCTATTGTAACCTAGACGAAAAGTGATTTTTTACAATGCACCCTTTGGTTTGAAACTTTAATCGTTTTGAAAGTGAAAGTTCTATATAAAAACAAGTATTATGACACTCGATCTAAATTTAGACCCCAAAAAACAGACTATAGTCTGTTTCTTTTTTCTACATTAATGAAAATGAAGAGAAAATCGGATGGACACTAAGAATATTTGATAAATCATTATTGCTTCAATAAATGTCGGAACTGTTTTTTGTTTTATTTTGCATATACAAATACCAAACTTTTAAACACTTTTAAAAATTTAAAATTGGATTTGAAGTAAGAACATGACTGAAATTTTGGTTCGTGAAAATTGTCATTTTTACGAAAAATGGGTGTAACACAAAGAATGCAAGCAAAAATATTAATCATGCTGTAAAGTATCACAAACTGTAACCAAGGTCTTGTTTAGACAGAGAAGTAATTATAAATGCCAAAATTGGTCGAATTTTGGGTGATTTTACTAGGTTATAGTCTGTTTCAAAATATGCCATTTTTTAAATTGCAAAAAATGATATTTATTTTTTTATTCAAACCAGTGTTTTGAAGTAAACACTAAAAAGCAGAATTCAAACTATGCCCATTCTTTTGAGTACATATATATCTTCCAAAAAATCGGCAACAATTTTTACGGCAAGTTAAAACATCTTTGTGAAATACCGTATTTCCTCAAACAACCCTCCAAATTTTTTCGACCTTTTCAAGAAGGGGGTACCTCTCTTTGATCAGCTCCCCTTGGCGTTAAAGAAAAGATTATTTTCTGTCATTTGTAATATAAACTCAAATTATAATAAGGTATCTTTTAATGAAGTAAAATATTTTCTCGTATTCATATGTCCAGCGTATAGGTTACAATTGCGCATTAGCAAATCCCGGTCACCGGTAAGTTTTTGAACCCAATGTAAAGCGTAGGAGAAAATACAGAAATGATTTCCATTGGTTGATATATTTGTTGTTTCTAAATATAGCACCAAGCAAGCTTTTGGGTAATACTGGCAAAGAAATTCTGAAGTCACCTATGCGCTCATAATAATGTAAAAATGCGCAATTAAAATAACGTTAAAAAAGCACCCCCCTTTTTTCGACCAAAAATTACGCCCATAAACGCTGCACGAACCCCAATTTTTTATTGGCTAAAAATAAACATATGCATGTCAACACAAAGGTTCTGTGCCAAAGAAATGAAAATTCGGGTAAGATCTATTTTTTAAAAAATCGAAAACCAGGGTACCCCCCTATGGAAAATGCATTGTAAATCAATACGCTATTGTAACCTAGACGAAAAGTGATTTTTTACAATGCACCCTTTGGTTTGAAACTTTAATCGTTTTGAAAGTGAAAGTTCTATATAAAAACAAGTATTATGACACTCGATCTAAATTTAGACCCCAAAAAACAGACTATAGTCTGTTTCTTTTTTCTACATTAATGAAAATGAAGAGAAAATCGGATGGACACTAAGAATATTTGATAAATCATTATTGCTTCAATAAATGTCGGAACTGTTTTTTGTTTTATTTTGCATATACAAATACCAAACTTTTAAACACTTTTAAAAATTTAAAATTGGATTTGAAGTAAGAACATGACTGAAATTTTGGTTCGTGAAAATTGTCATTTTTACGAAAAATGGGTGTAACACAAAGAATGCAAGCAAAAATATTAATCATGCTGTAAAGTATCACAAACTGTAACCAAGGTCTTGTTTAGACAGAGAAGTAATTATAAATGCCAAAATTGGTCGAATTTTGGGTGATTTTACTAGGTTATAGTCTGTTTCAAAATATGCCATTTTTTAAATTGCAAAAAATGATATTTATTTTTTTATTCAAACCAGTGTTTTGAAGTAAACACTAAAAAGCAGAATTCAAACTATGCCCATTCTTTTGAGTACATATATATCTTCCAAAAAATCGGCAACAATTTTTACGGCAAGTTAAAACATCTTTGTGAAATACCGTATTTCCTCAAACAACCCTCCAAATTTTTTCGACCTTTTCAAGAAGGGGGTACCTCTCTTTGATCAGCTCCCCTTGGCGTTAAAGAAAAGATTATTTTCTGTCATTTGTAATATAAACTCAAATTATAATAAGGTATCTTTTAATGAAGTAAAATATTTTCTCGTATTCATATGTCCAGCGTATAGGTTACAATTGCGCATTAGCAAATCCCGGTCACCGGTAAGTTTTTGAACCCAATGTAAAGCGTAGGAGAAAATACAGAAATGATTTCCATTGGTTGATATATTTGTTGTTTCTAAATATAGCACCAAGCAAGCTTTTGGGTAATACTGGCAAAGAAATTCTGAAGTCACCTATGCGCTCATAATAATGTAAAAATGCGCAATTAAAATAACGTTAAAAAAGCACCCCCCTTTTTTCGACCAAAAATTACGCCCATAAACGCTGCACGAACCCCAATTTTTTATTGGCTAAAAATAAACATATGCATGTCAACACAAAGGTTCTGTGCCAAAGAAATGAAAATTCGGGTAAGATCTATTTTTTAAAAAATCGAAAACCAGGGTACCCCCCTATGGAAAATGCATTGTAAATCAATACGCTATTGTAACCTAGACGAAAAGTGATTTTTTACAATGCACCCTTTGGTTTGAAACTTTAATCGTTTTGAAAGTGAAAGTTCTATATAAAAACAAGTATTATGACACTCGATCTAAATTTAGACCCCAAAAAACAGACTATAGTCTGTTTCTTTTTTCTACATTAATGAAAATGAAGAGAAAATCGGATGGACACTAAGAATATTTGATAAATCATTATTGCTTCAATAAATGTCGGAACTGTTTTTTGTTTTATTTTGCATATACAAATACCAAACTTTTAAACACTTTTAAAAATTTAAAATTGGATTTGAAGTAAGAACATGACTGAAATTTTGGTTCGTGAAAATTGTCATTTTTACGAAAAATGTGTGTAACACAAAGAATGCAAGCAAAAATATTAATCATGCTGTAAAGTATCACAAACTGTAACCAAGGTCTTGTTTAGACAGAGAAGTAATTATAAATGCCAAAATTGGTCGAATTTTGGGTGATTTTACTAGGTTATAGTCTGTTTCAAAATATGCCATTTTTTAAATTGCAAAAAATGATATTTATTTTTTTATTCAAACCAGTGTTTTGAAGTAAACACTAAAAAGCAGAATTCAAACTATGCCCATTCTTTTGAGTACATATATATCTTCCAAAAAATCGGCAACAATTTTTACGGCAAGTTAAAACATCTTTGTGAAATACCGTATTTCCTCAAACAACCCTCCAAATTTTTTCGACCTTTTCAAGAAGGGGGTACCTCTCTTTGATCAGCTCCCCTTGGCGTTAAAGAAAAGATTATTTTCTGTCATTTGTAATATAAACTCAAATTATAATAAGGTATCTTTTAATGAAGTAAAATATTTTCTCGTATTCATATGTCCAGCGTATAGGTTACAATTGCGCATTAGCAAATCCCGGTCACCGGTAAGTTTTTGAACCCAATGTAAAGCGTAGGAGAAAATACAGAAATGATTTCCATTGGTTGATATATTTGTTGTTTCTAAATATAGCACCAAGCAAGCTTTTGGGTAATACTGGCAAAGAAATTCTGAAGTCACCTATGCGCTCATAATAATGTAAAAATGCGCAATTAAAATAACGTTAAAAAAGCACCCCCCTTTTTTCGACCAAAAATTACGCCCATAAACGCTGCACGAACCCCAATTTTTTATTGGCTAAAAATAAACATATGCATGTCAACACAAAGGTTCTGTGCCAAAGAAATGAAAATTCGGGTAAGATCTATTTTTTAAAAAATCGAAAACCAGGGTACCCCCCTATGGAAAATGCATTGTAAATCAATACGCTATTGTAACCTAGACGAAAAGTGATTTTTTACAATGCACCCTTTGGTTTGAAACTTTAATCGTTTTGAAAGTGAAAGTTCTATATAAAAACAAGTATTATGACACTCGATCTAAATTTAGACCCCAAAAAACAGACTATAGTCTGTTTCTTTTTTCTACATTAATGAAAATGAAGAGAAAATCGGATGGACACTAAGAATATTTGATAAATCATTATTGCTTCAATAAATGTCGGAACTGTTTTTTGTTTTATTTTGCATATACAAATACCAAACTTTTAAACACTTTTAAAAATTTAAAATTGGATTTGAAGTAAGAACATGACTGAAATTTTGGTTCGTGAAAATTGTCATTTTTACGAAAAATGGGTGTAACACAAAGAATGCAAGCAAAAATATTAATCATGCTGTAAAGTATCACAAACTGTAACCAAGGTCTTGTTTAGACAGAGAAGTAATTATAAATGCCAAAATTGGTCGAATTTTGGGTGATTTTACTAGGTTATAGTCTGTTTCAAAATATGCCATTTTTTAAATTGCAAAAAATGATATTTATTTTTTTATTCAAACCAGTGTTTTGAAGTAAACACTAAAAAGCAGAATTCAAACTATGCCCATTCTTTTGAGTACATATATATCTTCCAAAAAATCGGCAACAATTTTTACGGCAAGTTAAAACATCTTTGTGAAATACCGTATTTCCTCAAACAACCCTCCAAATTTTTTCGACCTTTTCAAGAAGGGGGTACCTCTCTTTGATCAGCTCCCCTTGGCGTTAAAGAAAAGATTATTTTCTGTCATTTGTAATATAAACTCAAATTATAATAAGGTATCTTTTAATGAAGTAAAATATTTTCTCGTATTCATATGTCCAGCGTATAGGTTACAATTGCGCATTAGCAAATCCCGGTCACCGGTAAGTTTTTGAACCCAATGTAAAGCGTAGGAGAAAATACAGAAATGATTTCCATTGGTTGATATATTTGTTGTTTCTAAATATAGCACCAAGCAAGCTTTTGGGTAATACTGGCAAAGAAATTCTGAAGTCACCTATGCGCTCATAATAATGTAAAAATGCGCAATTAAAATAACGTTAAAAAAGCACCCCCCTTTTTTCGACCAAAAATTACGCCCATAAACGCTGCACGAACCCCAATTTTTTATTGGCTAAAAATAAACATATGCATGTCAACACAAAGGTTCTGTGCCAAAGAAATGAAAATTCGGGTAAGATCTATTTTTTAAAAAATCGAAAACCAGGGTACCCCCCTATGGAAAATGCATTGTAAATCAATACGCTATTGTAACCTAGACGAAAAGTGATTTTTTACAATGCACCCTTTGGTTTGAAACTTTAATCGTTTTGAAAGTGAAAGTTCTATATAAAAACAAGTATTATGACACTCGATCTAAATTTAGACCCCAAAAAACAGACTATAGTCTGTTTCTTTTTTCTACATTAATGAAAATGAAGAGAAAATCGGATGGACACTAAGAATATTTGATAAATCATTATTGCTTCAATAAATGTCGGAACTGTTTTTTGTTTTATTTTGCATATACAAATACCAAACTTTTAAACACTTTTAAAAATTTAAAATTGGATTTGAAGTAAGAACATGACTGAAATTTTGGTTCGTGAAAATTGTCATTTTTACGAAAAATGGGTGTAACACAAAGAATGCAAGCAAAAATATTAATCATGCTGTAAAGTATCACAAACTGTAACCAAGGTCTTGTTTAGACAGAGAAGTAATTATAAATGCCAAAATTGGTCGAATTTTGGGTGATTTTACTAGGTTATAGTCTGTTTCAAAATATGCCATTTTTTAAATTGCAAAAAATGATATTTATTTTTTTATTCAAACCAGTGTTTTGAAGTAAACACTAAAAAGCAGAATTCAAACTATGCCCATTCTTTTGAGTACATATATATCTTCCAAAAAATCGGCAACAATTTTTACGGCAAGTTAAAACATCTTTGTGAAATACCGTATTTCCTCAAACAACCCTCCAAATTTTTTCGACCTTTTCAAGAAGGGGGTACCTCTCTTTGATCAGCTCCCCTTGGCGTTAAAGAAAAGATTATTTTCTGTCATTTGTAATATAAACTCAAATTATAATAAGGTATCTTTTAATGAAGTAAAATATTTTCTCGTATTCATATGTCCAGCGTATAGGTTACAATTGCGCATTAGCAAATCCCGGTCACCGGTAAGTTTTTGAACCCAATGTAAAGCGTAGGAGAAAATACAGAAATGATTTCCATTGGTTGATATATTTGTTGTTTCTAAATATAGCACCAAGCAAGCTTTTGGGTAATACTGGCAAAGAAATTCTGAAGTCACCTATGCGCTCATAATAATGTAAAAATGCGCAATTAAAATAACGTTAAAAAAGCACCCCCCTTTTTTCGACCAAAAATTACGCCCATAAACGCTGCACGAACCCCAATTTTTTATTGGCTAAAAATAAACATATGCATGTCAACACAAAGGTTCTGTGCCAAAGAAATGAAAATTCGGGTAAGATCTATTTTTTAAAAAATCGAAAACCAGGGTACCCCCCTATGGAAAATGCATTGTAAATCAATACGCTATTGTAACCTAGACGAAAAGTGATTTTTTACAATGCACCCTTTGGTTTGAAACTTTAATCGTTTTGAAAGTGAAAGTTCTATATAAAAACAAGTATTATGACACTCGATCTAAATTTAGACCCCAAAAAACAGACTATAGTCTGTTTCTTTTTTCTACATTAATGAAAATGAAGAGAAAATCGGATGGACACTAAGAATATTTGATAAATCATTATTGCTTCAATAAATGTCGGAACTGTTTTTTGTTTTATTTTGCATATACAAATACCAAACTTTTAAACACTTTTAAAAATTTAAAATTGGATTTGAAGTAAGAACATGACTGAAATTTTGGTTCGTGAAAATTGTCATTTTTACGAAAAATGGGTGTAACACAAAGAATGCAAGCAAAAATATTAATCATGCTGTAAAGTATCACAAACTGTAACCAAGGTCTTGTTTAGACAGAGAAGTAATTATAAATGCCAAAATTGGTCGAATTTTGGGTGATTTTACTAGGTTATAGTCTGTTTCAAAATATGCCATTTTTTAAATTGCAAAAAATGATATTTATTTTTTTATTCAAACCAGTGTTTTGAAGTAAACACTAAAAAGCAGAATTCAAACTATGCCCATTCTTTTGAGTACATATATATCTTCCAAAAAATCGGCAACAATTTTTACGGCAAGTTAAAACATCTTTGTGAAATACCGTATTTCCTCAAACAACCCTCCAAATTTTTTCGACCTTTTCAAGAAGGGGGTACCTCTCTTTGATCAGCTCCCCTTGGCGTTAAAGAAAAGATTATTTTCTGTCATTTGTAATATAAACTCAAATTATAATAAGGTATCTTTTAATGAAGTAAAATATTTTCTCGTATTCATATGTCCAGCGTATAGGTTACAATTGCGCATTAGCAAATCCCGGTCACCGGTAAGTTTTTGAACCCAATGTAAAGCGTAGGAGAAAATACAGAAATGATTTCCATTGGTTGATATATTTGTTGTTTCTAAATATAGCACCAAGCAAGCTTTTGGGTAATACTGGCAAAGAAATTCTGAAGTCACCTATGCGCTCATAATAATGTAAAAATGCGCAATTAAAATAACGTTAAAAAAGCACCCCCCTTTTTTCGACCAAAAATTACGCCCATAAACGCTGCACGAACCCCAATTTTTTATTGGCTAAAAATAAACATATGCATGTCAACACAAAGGTTCTGTGCCAAAGAAATGAAAATTCGGGTAAGATCTATTTTTTAAAAAATCGAAAACCAGGGTACCCCCCTATGGAAAATGCATTGTAAATCAATACGCTATTGTAACCTAGACGAAAAGTGATTTTTTACAATGCACCCTTTGGTTTGAAACTTTAATCGTTTTGAAAGTGAAAGTTCTATATAAAAACAAGTATTATGACACTCGATCTAAATTTAGACCCCAAAAAACAGACTATAGTCTGTTTCTTTTTTCTACATTAATGAAAATGAAGAGAAAATCGGATGGACACTAAGAATATTTGATAAATCATTATTGCTTCAATAAATGTCGGAACTGTTTTTTGTTTTATTTTGCATATACAAATACCAAACTTTTAAACACTTTTAAAAATTTAAAATTGGATTTGAAGTAAGAACATGACTGAAATTTTGGTTCGTGAAAATTGTCATTTTTACGAAAAATGGGTGTAACACAAAGAATGCAAGCAAAAATATTAATCATGCTGTAAAGTATCACAAACTGTAACCAAGGTCTTGTTTAGACAGAGAAGTAATTATAAATGCCAAAATTGGTCGAATTTTGGGTGATTTTACTAGGTTATAGTCTGTTTCAAAATATGCCATTTTTTAAATTGCAAAAAATGATATTTATTTTTTTATTCAAACCAGTGTTTTGAAGTAAACACTAAAAAGCAGAATTCAAACTATGCCCATTCTTTTGAGTACATATATATCTTCCAAAAAATCGGCAACAATTTTTACGGCAAGTTAAAACATCTTTGTGAAATACCGTATTTCCTCAAACAACCCTCCAAATTTTTTCGACCTTTTCAAGAAGGGGGTACCTCTCTTTGATCAGCTCCCCTTGGCGTTAAAGAAAAGATTATTTTCTGTCATTTGTAATATAAACTCAAATTATAATAACATGAATAAGGTATCTTTTAATGAAGTAAAATATTTTCTCGTATTCATATGTCCAGCGTATAGGTTACAATTGCGCATTAGCAAATCCCGGTCACCGGTAAGTTTTTGAACCCAATGTAAAGCGTAGGAGAAAATACAGAAATGATTTCCATTGGTTGATATATTTGTTGTTTCTAAATATAGCACCAAGCAAGCTTTTGGGTAATACTGGCAAAGAAATTCTGAAGTCACCTATGCGCTCATAATAATGTAAAAATGCGCAATTAAAATAACGTTAAAAAAGCACCCCCCTTTTTTCGACCAAAAATTACGCCCATAAACGCTGCACGAACCCCAATTTTTTATTGGCTAAAAATAAACATATGCATGTCAACACAAAGGTTCTGTGCCAAAGAAATGAAAATTCGGGTAAGATCTATTTTTTAAAAAATCGAAAACCAGGGTACCCCCCTATGGAAAATGCATTGTAAATCAATACGCTATTGTAACCTAGACGAAAAGTGATTTTTTACAATGCACCCTTTGGTTTGAAACTTTAATCGTTTTGAAAGTGAAAGTTCTATATAAAAACAAGTATTATGACACTCGATCTAAATTTAGACCCCAAAAAACAGACTATAGTCTGTTTCTTTTTTCTACATTAATGAAAATGAAGAGAAAATCGGATGGACACTAAGAATATTTGATAAATCATTATTGCTTCAATAAATGTCGGAACTGTTTTTTGTTTTATTTTGCATATACAAATACCAAACTTTTAAACACTTTTAAAAATTTAAAATTGGATTTGAAGTAAGAACATGACTGAAATTTTGGTTCGTGAAAATTGTCATTTTTACGAAAAATGGGTGTAACACAAAGAATGCAAGCAAAAATATTAATCATGCTGTAAAGTATCACAAACTGTAACCAAGGTCTTGTTTAGACAGAGAAGTAATTATAAATGCCAAAATTGGTCGAATTTTGGGTGATTTTACTAGGTTATAGTCTGTTTCAAAATATGCCATTTTTTAAATTGCAAAAAATGATATTTATTTTTTTATTCAAACCAGTGTTTTGAAGTAAACACTAAAAAGCAGAATTCAAACTATGCCCATTCTTTTGAGTACATATATATCTTCCAAAAAATCGGCAACAATTTTTACGGCAAGTTAAAACATCTTTGTGAAATACCGTATTTCCTCAAACAACCCTCCAAATTTTTTCGACCTTTTCAAGAAGGGGGTACCTCTCTTTGATCAGCTCCCCTTGGCGTTAAAGAAAAGATTATTTTCTGTCATTTGTAATATAAACTCAAATTATAATAAGGTATCTTTTAATGAAGTAAAATATTTTCTCGTATTCATATGTCCAGCGTATAGGTTACAATTGCGCATTAGCAAATCCCGGTCACCGGTAAGTTTTTGAACCCAATGTAAAGCGTAGGAGAAAATACAGAAATGATTTCCATTGGTTGATATATTTGTTGTTTCTAAATATAGCACCAAGCAAGCTTTTGGGTAATACTGGCAAAGAAATTCTGAAGTCACCTATGCGCTCATAATAATGTAAAAATGCGCAATTAAAATAACGTTAAAAAAGCACCCCCCTTTTTTCGACCAAAAATTACGCCCATAAACGCTGCACGAACCCCAATTTTTTATTGGCTAAAAATAAACATATGCATGTCAACACAAAGGTTCTGTGCCAAAGAAATGAAAATTCGGGTAAGATCTATTTTTTAAAAAATCGAAAACCAGGGTACCCCCCTATGGAAAATGCATTGTAAATCAATACGCTATTGTAACCTAGACGAAAAGTGATTTTTTACAATGCACCCTTTGGTTTGAAACTTTAATCGTTTTGAAAGTGAAAGTTCTATATAAAAACAAGTATTATGACACTCGATCTAAATTTAGACCCCAAAAAACAGACTATAGTCTGTTTCTTTTTTCTACATTAATGAAAATGAAGAGAAAATCGGATGGACACTAAGAATATTTGATAAATCATTATTGCTTCAATAAATGTCGGAACTGTTTTTTGTTTTATTTTGCATATACAAATACCAAACTTTTAAACACTTTTAAAAATTTAAAATTGGATTTGAAGTAAGAACATGACTGAAATTTTGGTTCGTGAAAATTGTCATTTTTACGAAAAATGGGTGTAACACAAAGAATGCAAGCAAAAATATTAATCATGCTGTAAAGTATCACAAACTGTAACCAAGGTCTTGTTTAGACAGAGAAGTAATTATAAATGCCAAAATTGGTCGAATTTTGGGTGATTTTACTAGGTTATAGTCTGTTTCAAAATATGCCATTTTTTAAATTGCAAAAAATGATATTTATTTTTTTATTCAAACCAGTGTTTTGAAGTAAACACTAAAAAGCAGAATTCAAACTATGCCCATTCTTTTGAGTACATATATATCTTCCAAAAAATCGGCAACAATTTTTACGGCAAGTTAAAACATCTTTGTGAAATACCGTATTTCCTCAAACAACCCTCCAAATTTTTTCGACCTTTTCAAGAAGGGGGTACCTCTCTTTGATCAGCTCCCCTTGGCGTTAAAGAAAAGATTATTTTCTGTCATTTGTAATATAAACTCAAATTATAATAAGGTATCTTTTAATGAAGTAAAATATTTTCTCGTATTCATATGTCCAGCGTATAGGTTACAATTGCGCATTAGCAAATCCCGGTCACCGGTAAGTTTTTGAACCCAATGTAAAGCGTAGGAGAAAATACAGAAATGATTTCCATTGGTTGATATATTTGTTGTTTCTAAATATAGCACCAAGCAAGCTTTTGGGTAATACTGGCAAAGAAATTCTGAAGTCACCTATGCGCTCATAATAATGTAAAAATGCGCAATTAAAATAACGTTAAAAAAGCACCCCCCTTTTTTCGACCAAAAATTACGCCCATAAACGCTGCACGAACCCCAATTTTTTATTGGCTAAAAATAAACATATGCATGTCAACACAAAGGTTCTGTGCCAAAGAAATGAAAATTCGGGTAAGATCTATTTTTTAAAAAATCGAAAACCAGGGTACCCCCCTATGGAAAATGCATTGTAAATCAATACGCTATTGTAACCTAGACGAAAAGTGATTTTTTACAATGCACCCTTTGGTTTGAAACTTTAATCGTTTTGAAAGTGAAAGTTCTATATAAAAACAAGTATTATGACACTCGATCTAAATTTAGACCCCAAAAAACAGACTATAGTCTGTTTCTTTTTTCTACATTAATGAAAATGAAGAGAAAATCGGATGGACACTAAGAATATTTGATAAATCATTATTGCTTCAATAAATGTCGGAACTGTTTTTTGTTTTATTTTGCATATACAAATACCAAACTTTTAAACACTTTTAAAAATTTAAAATTGGATTTGAAGTAAGAACATGACTGAAATTTTGGTTCGTGAAAATTGTCATTTTTACGAAAAATGGGTGTAACACAAAGAATGCAAGCAAAAATATTAATCATGCTGTAAAGTATCACAAACTGTAACCAAGGTCTTGTTTAGACAGAGAAGTAATTATAAATGCCAAAATTGGTCGAATTTTGGGTGATTTTACTAGGTTATAGTCTGTTTCAAAATATGCCATTTTTTAAATTGCAAAAAATGATATTTATTTTTTTATTCAAACCAGTGTTTTGAAGTAAACACTAAAAAGCAGAATTCAAACTATGCCCATTCTTTTGAGTACATATATATCTTCCAAAAAATCGGCAACAATTTTTACGGCAAGTTAAAACATCTTTGTGAAATACCGTATTTCCTCAAACAACCCTCCAAATTTTTTCGACCTTTTCAAGAAGGGGGTACCTCTCTTTGATCAGCTCCCCTTGGCGTTAAAGAAAAGATTATTTTCTGTCATTTGTAATATAAACTCAAATTATAATAAGGTATCTTTTAATGAAGTAAAATATTTTCTCGTATTCATATGTCCAGCGTATAGGTTACAATTGCGCATTAGCAAATCCCGGTCACCGGTAAGTTTTTGAACCCAATGTAAAGCGTAGGAGAAAATACAGAAATGATTTCCATTGGTTGATATATTTGTTGTTTCTAAATATAGCACCAAGCAAGCTTTTGGGTAATACTGGCAAAGAAATTCTGAAGTCACCTATGCGCTCATAATAATGTAAAAATGCGCAATTAAAATAACGTTAAAAAAGCACCCCCCTTTTTTCGACCAAAAATTACGCCCATAAACGCTGCACGAACCCCAATTTTTTATTGGCTAAAAATAAACATATGCATGTCAACACAAAGGTTCTGTGCCAAAGAAATGAAAATTCGGGTAAGATCTATTTTTTAAAAAATCGAAAACCAGGGTACCCCCCTATGGAAAATGCATTGTAAATCAATACGCTATTGTAACCTAGACGAAAAGTGATTTTTTACAATGCACCCTTTGGTTTGAAACTTTAATCGTTTTGAAAGTGAAAGTTCTATATAAAAACAAGTATTATGACACTCGATCTAAATTTAGACCCCAAAAAACAGACTATAGTCTGTTTCTTTTTTCTACATTAATGAAAATGAAGAGAAAATCGGATGGACACTAAGAATATTTGATAAATCATTATTGCTTCAATAAATGTCGGAACTGTTTTTTGTTTTATTTTGCATATACAAATACCAAACTTTTAAACACTTTTAAAAATTTAAAATTGGATTTGAAGTAAGAACATGACTGAAATTTTGGTTCGTGAAAATTGTCATTTTTACGAAAAATGGGTGTAACACAAAGAATGCAAGCAAAAATATTAATCATGCTGTAAAGTATCACAAACTGTAACCAAGGTCTTGTTTAGACAGAGAAGTAATTATAAATGCCAAAATTGGTCGAATTTTGGGTGATTTTACTAGGTTATAGTCTGTTTCAAAATATGCCATTTTTTAAATTGCAAAAAATGATATTTATTTTTTTATTCAAACCAGTGTTTTGAAGTAAACACTAAAAAGCAGAATTCAAACTATGCCCATTCTTTTAAGTACATATATATCTTCCAAAAAATCGGCAACAATTTTTACGGCAAGTTAAAACATCTTTGTGAAATACCGTATTTCCTCAAACAACCCTCCAAATTTTTTCGACCTTTTCAAGAAGGGGGTACCTCTCTTTGATCAGCTCCCCTTGGCGTTAAAGAAAAGATTATTTTCTGTCATTTGTAATATAAACTCAAATTATAATAAGGTATCTTTTAATGAAGTAAAATATTTTCTCGTATTCATATGTCCAGCGTATAGGTTACAATTGCGCATTAGCAAATCCCGGTCACCGGTAAGTTTTTGAACCCAATGTAAAGCGTAGGAGAAAATACAGAAATGATTTCCATTGGTTGATATATTTGTTGTTTCTAAATATAGCACCAAGCAAGCTTTTGGGTAATACTGGCAAAGAAATTCTGAAGTCACCTATGCGCTCATAATAATGTAAAAATGCGCAATTAAAATAACGTTAAAAAAGCACCCCCCTTTTTTCGACCAAAAATTACGCCCATAAACGCTGCACGAACCCCAATTTTTTATTGGCTAAAAATAAACATATGCATGTCAACACAAAGGTTCTGTGCCAAAGAAATGAAAATTCGGGTAAGATCTATTTTTTAAAAAATCGAAAACCAGGGTACCCCCCTATGGAAAATGCATTGTAAATCAATACGCTATTGTAACCTAGACGAAAAGTGATTTTTTACAATGCACCCTTTGGTTTGAAACTTTAATCGTTTTGAAAGTGAAAGTTCTATATAAAAACAAGTATTATGACACTCGATCTAAATTTAGACCCCAAAAAACAGACTATAGTCTGTTTCTTTTTTCTACATTAATGAAAATGAAGAGAAAATCGGATGGACACTAAGAATATTTGATAAATCATTATTGCTTCAATAAATGTCGGAACTGTTTTTTGTTTTATTTTGCATATACAAATACCAAACTTTTAAACACTTTTAAAAATTTAAAATTGGATTTGAAGTAAGAACATGACTGAAATTTTGGTTCGTGAAAATTGTCATTTTTACGAAAAATGGGTGTAACACAAAGAATGCAAGCAAAAATATTAATCATGCTGTAAAGTATCACAAACTGTAACCAAGGTCTTGTTTAGACAGAGAAGTAATTATAAATGCCAAAATTGGTCGAATTTTGGGTGATTTTACTAGGTTATAGTCTGTTTCAAAATATGCCATTTTTTAAATTGCAAAAAATGATATTTATTTTTTTATTCAAACCAGTGTTTTGAAGTAAACACTAAAAAGCAGAATTCAAACTATGCCCATTCTTTTGAGTACATATATATCTTCCAAAAAATCGGCAACAATTTTTACGGCAAGTTAAAACATCTTTGTGAAATACCGTATTTCCTCAAACAACCCTCCAAATTTTTTCGACCTTTTCAAGAAGGGGGTACCTCTCTTTGATCAGCTCCCCTTGGCGTTAAAGAAAAGATTATTTTCTGTCATTTGTAATATAAACTCAAATTATAATAAGGTATCTTTTAATGAAGTAAAATATTTTCTCGTATTCATATGTCCAGCGTATAGGTTACAATTGCGCATTAGCAAATCCCGGTCACCGGTAAGTTTTTGAACCCAATGTAAAGCGTAGGAGAAAATACAGAAATGATTTCCATTGGTTGATATATTTGTTGTTTCTAAATATAGCACCAAGCAAGCTTTTGGGTAATACTGGCAAAGAAATTCTGAAGTCACCTATGCGCTCATAATAATGTAAAAATGCGCAATTAAAATAACGTTAAAAAAGCACCCCCCTTTTTTCGACCAAAAATTACGCCCATAAACGCTGCACGAACCCCAATTTTTTATTGGCTAAAAATAAACATATGCATGTCAACACAAAGGTTCTGTGCCAAAGAAATGAAAATTCGGGTAAGATCTATTTTTTAAAAAATCGAAAACCAGGGTACCCCCCTATGGAAAATGCATTGTAAATCAATACGCTATTGTAACCTAGACGAAAAGTGATTTTTTACAATGCACCCTTTGGTTTGAAACTTTAATCGTTTTGAAAGTGAAAGTTCTATATAAAAACAAGTATTATGACACTCGATCTAAATTTAGACCCCAAAAAACAGACTATAGTCTGTTTCTTTTTTCTACATTAATGAAAATGAAGAGAAAATCGGATGGACACTAAGAATATTTGATAAATCATTATTGCTTCAATAAATGTCGGAACTGTTTTTTGTTTTATTTTGCATATACAAATACCAAACTTTTAAACACTTTTAAAAATTTAAAATTGGATTTGAAGTAAGAACATGACTGAAATTTTGGTTCGTGAAAATTGTCATTTTTACGAAAAATGGGTGTAACACAAAGAATGCAAGCAAAAATATTAATCATGCTGTAAAGTATCACAAACTGTAACCAAGGTCTTGTTTAGACAGAGAAGTAATTATAAATGCCAAAATTGGTCGAATTTTGGGTGATTTTACTAGGTTATAGTCTGTTTCAAAATATGCCATTTTTTAAATTGCAAAAAATGATATTTATTTTTTTATTCAAACCAGTGTTTTGAAGTAAACACTAAAAAGCAGAATTCAAACTATGCCCATTCTTTTGAGTACATATATATCTTCCAAAAAATCGGCAACAATTTTTACGGCAAGTTAAAACATCTTTGTGAAATACCGTATTTCCTCAAACAACCCTCCAAATTTTTTCGACCTTTTCAAGAAGGGGGTACCTCTCTTTGATCAGCTCCCCTTGGCGTTAAAGAAAAGATTATTTTCTGTCATTTGTAATATAAACTCAAATTATAATAAGGTATCTTTTAATGAAGTAAAATATTTTCTCGTATTCATATGTCCAGCGTATAGGTTACAATTGCGCATTAGCAAATCCCGGTCACCGGTAAGTTTTTGAACCCAATGTAAAGCGTAGGAGAAAATACAGAAATGATTTCCATTGGTTGATATATTTGTTGTTTCTAAATATAGCACCAAGCAAGCTTTTGGGTAATACTGGCAAAGAAATTCTGAAGTCACCTATGCGCTCATAATAATGTAAAAATGCGCAATTAAAATAACGTTAAAAAAGCACCCCCCTTTTTTCGACCAAAAATTACGCCCATAAACGCTGCACGAACCCCAATTTTTTATTGGCTAAAAATAAACATATGCATGTCAACACAAAGGTTCTGTGCCAAAGAAATGAAAATTCGGGTAAGATCTATTTTTTAAAAAATCGAAAACCAGGGTACCCCCCTATGGAAAATGCATTGTAAATCAATACGCTATTGTAACCTAGACGAAAAGTGATTTTTTACAATGCACCCTTTGGTTTGAAACTTTAATCGTTTTGAAAGTGAAAGTTCTATATAAAAACAAGTATTATGACACTCGATCTAAATTTAGACCCCAAAAAACAGACTATAGTCTGTTTCTTTTTTCTACATTAATGAAAATGAAGAGAAAATCGGATGGACACTAAGAATATTTGATAAATCATTATTGCTTCAATAAATGTCGGAACTGTTTTTTGTTTTATTTTGCATATACAAATACCAAACTTTTAAACACTTTTAAAAATTTAAAATTGGATTTGAAGTAAGAACATGACTGAAATTTTGGTTCGTGAAAATTGTCATTTTTACGAAAAATGGGTGTAACACAAAGAATGCAAGCAAAAATATTAATCATGCTGTAAAGTATCACAAACTGTAACCAAGGTCTTGTTTAGACAGAGAAGTAATTATAAATGCCAAAATTGGTCGAATTTTGGGTGATTTTACTAGGTTATAGTCTGTTTCAAAATATGCCATTTTTTAAATTGCAAAAAATGATATTTATTTTTTTATTCAAACCAGTGTTTTGAAGTAAACACTAAAAAGCAGAATTCAAACTATGCCCATTCTTTTGAGTACATATATATCTTCCAAAAAATCGGCAACAATTTTTACGGCAAGTTAAAACATCTTTGTGAAATACCGTATTTCCTCAAACAACCCTCCAAATTTTTTCGACCTTTTCAAGAAGGGGGTACCTCTCTTTGATCAGCTCCCCTTGGCGTTAAAGAAAAGATTATTTTCTGTCATTTGTAATATAAACTCAAATTATAATAAGGTATCTTTTAATGAAGTAAAATATTTTCTCGTATTCATATGTCCAGCGTATAGGTTACAATTGCGCATTAGCAAATCCCGGTCACCGGTAAGTTTTTGAACCCAATGTAAAGCGTAGGAGAAAATACAGAAATGATTTCCATTGGTTGATATATTTGTTGTTTCTAAATATAGCACCAAGCAAGCTTTTGGGTAATACTGGCAAAGAAATTCTGAAGTCACCTATGCGCTCATAATAATGTAAAAATGCGCAATTAAAATAACGTTAAAAAAGCACCCCCCTTTTTTCGACCAAAAATTACGCCCATAAACGCTGCACGAACCCCAATTTTTTATTGGCTAAAAATAAACATATGCATGTCAACACAAAGGTTCTGTGCCAAAGAAATGAAAATTCGGGTAAGATCTATTTTTTAAAAAATCGAAAACCAGGGTACCCCCCTATGGAAAATGCATTGTAAATCAATACGCTATTGTAACCTAGACGAAAAGTGATTTTTTACAATGCACCCTTTGGTTTGAAACTTTAATCGTTTTGAAAGTGAAAGTTCTATATAAAAACAAGTATTATGACACTCGATCTAAATTTAGACCCCAAAAAACAGACTATAGTCTGTTTCTTTTTTCTACATTAATGAAAATGAAGAGAAAATCGGATGGACACTAAGAATATTTGATAAATCATTATTGCTTCAATAAATGTCGGAACTGTTTTTTGTTTTATTTTGCATATACAAATACCAAACTTTTAAACACTTTTAAAAATTTAAAATTGGATTTGAAGTAAGAACATGACTGAAATTTTGGTTCGTGAAAATTGTCATTTTTACGAAAAATGGGTGTAACACAAAGAATGCAAGCAAAAATATTAATCATGCTGTAAAGTATCACAAACTGTAACCAAGGTCTTGTTTAGACAGAGAAGTAATTATAAATGCCAAAATTGGTCGAATTTTGGGTGATTTTACTAGGTTATAGTCTGTTTCAAAATATGCCATTTTTTAAATTGCAAAAAATGATATTTATTTTTTTATTCAAACCAGTGTTTTGAAGTAAACACTAAAAAGCAGAATTCAAACTATGCCCATTCTTTTGAGTACATATATATCTTCCAAAAAATCGGCAACAATTTTTACGGCAAGTTAAAACATCTTTGTGAAATACCGTATTTCCTCAAACAACCCTCCAAATTTTTTCGACCTTTTCAAGAAGGGGGTACCTCTCTTTGATCAGCTCCCCTTGGCGTTAAAGAAAAGATTATTTTCTGTCATTTGTAATATAAACTCAAATTATAATAAGTTATCTTTTAATGAAGTAAAATATTTTCTCGTATTCATATGTCCAGCGTATAGGTTACAATTGCGCATTAGCAAATCCCGGTCACCGGTAAGTTTTTGAACCCAATGTAAAGCGTAGGAGAAAATACAGAAATGATTTCCATTGGTTGATATATTTGTTGTTTCTAAATATAGCACCAAGCAAGCTTTTGGGTAATACTGGCAAAGAAATTCTGAAGTCACCTATGCGCTCATAATAATGTAAAAATGCGCAATTAAAATAACGTTAAAAAAGCACCCCCCTTTTTTCGACCAAAAATTACGCCCATAAACGCTGCACGAACCCCAATTTTTTATTGGCTAAAAATAAACATATGCATGTCAACACAAAGGTTCTGTGCCAAAGAAATGAAAATTCGGGTAAGATCTATTTTTTAAAAAATCGAAAACCAGGGTACCCCCCTATGGAAAATGCATTGTAAATCAATACGCTATTGTAACCTTGAATAATGTATTTAAAAAGTCGAAGTCCAATTATCTCCCCTGAATGATTTCCGAGTGCGATGAAAATTCATCATGCACATCTACATATGATGTACTTCCTTCATGTAAAGTTTCATCAAAATCCTTCAGGGGTTTAGGAGGAGAAGCGCTTACGAGTTATGTGGACAGACGGACAGACAGACAGGGTGTTTCCTATATACCCCCCCAAACTTTGTTTGCGGGGGGTATAATTAGTGTTTTTGTTTGTATTTTTAAAGTTTGTTTTGTTGTGATGATCTTTTGTCATCTAATTTTGTCTTTGTCTTTTCATATTAATGCCCCATTGGCATGATTGGTACCCATTTTCTTCTTTCGTATTAGGTCAGTGCAGTTGGTGAGCCATGAAGCACCTGTTGTTAGTATTAAATCATAAAGCATATCAATTTAGGTAGAAATTTATATGGCTCTAGCCTGTCTAATAATGACCTATGAGTAATGGTTGCAGAGTTTTTATTTAAAAGGTGTGACTAAAAAAATTTTAGGTTTGTGGTATCTGACTTTTGACTCTTAAAACCAAACAAATAGTGATGGAATCCCAATATCACACCCGATTTCTGAAAAGTGGTACCTTTTTCTATAATTTTAATCTTTCTTTATAGGAGAAAGATCTATAAGTTTAGTACTTTAAGGTCAGTGTAGTTGGTGAGCCTTTAAGCACATGTTGTTAGCATTTAATCTTGAAGCAAATCAGAAATTTATATGGATCTCACCTGCAGTCTTCAAATCTACGAGTAAAGTTTTCGGTAAAAGTAGAAGTCGGATGGATCTAAAAAGGTATTCCACAATACATCATGTCTATAGAAAACATGTTTCTATATATTAACATCCTAGGAGTTATAGTTGCAGAGTTAAAAGTGAACAAAAATATGTCCATGAGACATAATGCCCCATCTTGCAACATTTGGGATGGAGGAACAGAGACAGAAGGAGGGACGAACAGACCAGAACACAATATGTCCTCTTCTTTTGTAGATGGGGCATAAAGAAAAGTGTGATGGAAAAATTAAAAGTTTTTGGTACAAAAATGTACACAGGAAAATCTCCAATGGATCTAAAATGAAGGGATTGACCAAATACATGCGTATCAGCAATCTAGGTATAGTGGCTAAGTTATGAGCAAAAAAAAAGTGTGACAGAATTACAGACTGAAACAGGCAAAACAGTATACCCATCTTCTTTTAAGCAATGCTACAAAAAAGTGTAACCGAAGTAGGGAACCACAAATCAACCAGCATACACAGGTAAAAGACCGTAAAACAGCATACCCCCCTCTTCTTTGAAGCACCACAGGTAAAACAGTCTCCCTGTTCTTGGATACAGCACCACCAGAGTTGGCTGCTCCAGTTACAGTTTAATTGGAGACAGGAACAATCTTTCACCAGGTGTAGGATCTGGTCAGAATTCAGTAGACATTTTTTTAATGAAATAGCTCATTTATAAATAGCTGCAGTTTCATAGCTCATCATAATGAAAGTCTTTTTTACCCTTTTTATGATCTGAAGTCTGCAAAATCACCAAATTTCATGGTAGGACCATAAAGAGATATGTAACCCCAGTTTATCTTAAAATATATCACTTCATGCAGTCAGAGATCCCACTTAAACAAGTAAACAGAATTTTACTTCTTTAGGTAAACAAAAATTTACTTGTTTAAGTAAAGTATTTTTCTCTGAGCAAAAATTTACCTATACAAGTAAATTTGAACTAGAGGCTCCCAGGAGCCTGAATCGCTCACCTGATCTCTTATGCCAAAGTTTGAATAAATTTCACAAACTTTCAAGTATACAAAGTTGCAAAACAATCCCTTCAGTGGTTTAAGAGAAAATTTTTGAAAATCAGTTTAAATTAATAGAAAAAACAGTTCAAGGGCAATAACTCATATAAGGACCTTTTGATGCTGAATGAGAAAAGTTGCTTCGGTTTTTCTCTATCTCTTATACTTTTCGAGTAATAAGCAAAAAACAATGGTCTGACACCCCTGTTCTATTTTTAGCAACGGCGGCCATGTTGGTTGGTCGACCTGTATATAATTCACAAACTTGGTAGAGGACATCCTAAAGATCAAGTATACCAAGTATCAATGCAATCCCTTCAGTGGTTTCAGAGAAGAAGATTTTTGAAAATGAGTTAATATTAATGAAAACCAGTTAAAGGGGAATTACTCTTAAACGCCTGATCTGACAGTTTAGACCCTGAAATAATTTTTGTAGATCTCAATGAGCTCAACAATTCTTCAATGCTAACTTTTCCTCTAGCTCTAACGGTTTTTAAGATATAGTCCAAAAACTGCTAAAATGGTCAATTTTGATGATTAAAGGGCAATAACTCCTATAAGGAGTCGTTTTACAACTTCGACTCAATGGAGAGATTTGTAGAGCTTTTGATGCTGAACATGGAAGGTTGCTTCAGATTTTTTCTATCTCTTATACTTTTTGAGTTATAAGCCAAAAACAATGGTCTGACCCCCCTGTTCTATTTTTAGCAACGGCGGCCATGTTGGTTGGTCGACGTGTATATAATTCACAAACTTGGTAGAGGACATGCTAAAGATCAAGTATACCAAGTATCTATGCAATCCCTTCAGTGGTTTTAGAGAGGAAGATTTTTGAAAATCAGTTAAAATTAATGGAAAAAACAGTTAAAGGGGAATAACTCTTAAACGCCTGATCTGACAATTTAGACCCTGAAATAATTTTTGTAGATCTCAATGAGCTTAACAATTCTGCAATGCTAACTTTTCCTCTAGCTCTAACGGTTTTCAAGATATAGTCCAAAAACTGCTAAAATGGTCAATTTTGATGATTAAAGGGCAATAACTCCTATAAGGAGTCGTTTTACAACTTCGACTCAATGGAGAGATTTGTAGAGCTTTTGATGCTGAACATGGAAGGTTGCTTCGGATTTTTTCTATCTCTTATACTTTTCGAGTTATAAGCCAAAAACAATGGTCTGACCCCCCTGTTCTATTTTTAGCAACGGCGGCCATGTTGGTTAGTCGACGTGTATATAATTCACAAACTTGGTAGAGGACATGCTAAAGATCAAGTATACCAAGTATCTATGCAATCCCTTCAGTGGTTTCAGAGAAGAAGATTTTTGAAAATCAGTTAAAATTAATGGAAAAAACAGTTAAAGGGGAATAACTCTTAAACGGCTGATCTGACAATTTTGACCCTGAAATGATTTTTGTAGATCTCAATGAGCCTAACAATTTTGCAATACTAACTTTTCCTCTAGCTCTAACGGTTTTCAAGATATAGTCCAAAAACTGCTAAAATGGTCAATTTTGATGATTAAAGGGCAATAACTCCTATAAGGAGTCGTTTTACAACTTCGACTCAATGGAGAGATTTGTAGAGCTTTTGATGCTGAACATGGAAAGTTGCTTCGGATTTTTTCTATCTCTTATACTTTTCGAGTTATAAGCCAAAAACAATGGTCTGACCCCCCTGTTCTATTTTTAGCAACGGCGGCCATGTTGGTTGGTCGACCTGTATATAATTCACAAACTTGGTAGAGGACATCCTAAAGATCAAGTATACCAAGTATCAATGCAATCCCTTCAGTGGATTCAGAGAAGAAGATTTTTGAAAATGAGTTAATATTAATGAAAACCAGTTAAAGGGGAATTACTCTTAAACGCCTGATCTGACAGTTTAGACCCTGAAATAATTTTTGTAGATCTCAATGAGCTCAACAATTCTGCAATGCTAACTTTTCCTCTAGCTCTAACGGTTTTTAAGATATAGTCCAAAAACTGCTAAAATGGTCAATTTTGATGATTAAAGGGCAATAACTCCTATAAGGAGTCGTTTTACAACTTCGACTCAATGGAGAGATTTGTAGAGCTTTTGATGCTGAACATGGAAGGTTGCTTCAGATTTTTTCTATCTCTTATACTTTTCGAGTTATAAGCCAAAAACAATGGTCTGACCCCCCTGTTCTATTTTTAGCAACGGCGGCCATGTTGGTTGGTCGACGTGTATATAATTCACAAACTTGGTAGAGGACATGCTAAAGATCAAGTATACCAAGTATCTATGCAATCCCTTCAGTGGTTTTAGAGAGGAAGATTTTTGAAAATCAGTTAAAATTAATGGAAAAAACAGTTAAAGGGGAATAACTCTTAAACGCCTGATCTGACAATTTAGACCCTGAAATAATTTTTGTAGATCTCAATGAGCTTAACAATTCTGCAATGCTAACTTTTCCTCTAGCTCTAACGGTTTTTAAGATATAGTCCAAAAACTGCTAAAATGGTCAATTTTGATGATTAAAGGGCAATAACTCCTATAAGGAGTCGTTTTACAACTTCGACTCAATGGAGAGATTTGTAGAGCTTTTGATGCTGAACATGGAAGGTTGCTTCGGATTTTTTCTATCTCTTATACTTTTCGAGTTATAAGCCAAAAACAATGGTCTGACCCCCCTGTTCTATTTTTAGCAACGGCGGCCATGTTGGTTAGTCGACGTGTATATAATTCACAAACTTGGTAGAGGACATGCTAAAGATCAAGTATACCAAGTATCTATGCAATCCCTTCAGTGGTTTCAGAGAAGAAGATTTTTGAAAATCAGTTAAAATTAATGGAAAAAACAGTTAAAGGGGAATAACTCTTAAACGGCTGATCTGACAATTTTGACCCTGAAATGATTTTTGTAGATCTCAATGAGCCTAACAATTTTGCAATACTAACTTTTCCTCTAGCTCTAACGGTTTTCAAGATATAGTCCAAAAACTGCTAAAATGGTCAATTTTGATGATTAAAGGGCAATAACTCCTATAAGGAGTCGTTTTACAACTTCGACTCAATGGAGAGATTTGTAGAGCTTTTGATGCTGAACATGGAAGGTTGCTTCGGATTTTTTCTATCTCTTATACTTTTCGAGTTATAAGCCAAAAACAATGGTCTGACCCCCCTGTTCTATTTTTAGCAACGGCGGCCATGTTGGTTGGTCGACCTGTATATAATTCACAAACTTGGTAGAGGACATCCTAAAGATCAAGTGTACAAAGTTCCAAAGCAATCCCATCAGTGGTTTCAGGGAAGAAGATCTTTGAAGAAAAGTTAACGACGGACGACGGACGACGGACGCCTAACGATGACAATAGCTCACATGACCCTTCGGGTCAGGTGAGCTAAAAACTTTGAGCTCATTTTACTTGTTACACAATATTTTTACAATCAAACTGATAATTTTCTTTAAATGTTTACATCATCTGCTCTATGGTCCATTAAAAATTTCTGATGTGCATGGCTGTCTTCATGGTGCGCACGGCCTTTGAAAATTGCCCTCTTGGGACAATAAATGTTGATTATTTCTCAATTAAATGAAGATAACAGATAATCTCAGTCTGGTAAAGGTTGCTAATACTATTAGCCATATAAATAATCATGAATGAAAGTAAATTGTATGACTAGATAAAGATAATTAAGAAAAGAATGATTTTCTATCATTTTACTTGTACAAGTAAATTAGTGAAAGTCAAAATAAGGGAGACAATTTTAACTCTTAAAAGTTTACCTATAGAAGTTAAAATCTGTTTACTTGTACAAGTGGGATCTCTGACTGTCATGTAACTTAACTTACTTTTGAATATTTTCATTTTTATCTAATTCATCACCTATACACCGCAAGGCTCTCCCTATTTCCTGAACATGTTCTAATGGTGGACCTAAAAAGAAAAGTCATGTGTATTTATTATCATTCTTCAATTTTGTTTATATGTTATAAGACACAGACTTTCAGGTAGGCAAGTATAACAATGAAAGATTTGACGAGATTTTCAGAATGTCAAATACTGGTATATACATGTACTTAAAGATCAGGAGTACAGGTTACGTATAGTGAACTTTTGAAGAAAATAAATTCAAATCTCATCCATTTCAATTACAGGTGGTTACAATAATGGTAAGAAAAAATAATAATAAAACAAATCTGAGCTTACTTTTATCACTTCATATACATGTAGCTTTGTTTAAACTTGTTATTTTGTGAAATGCAGATAAAACATTATAAAACCAAACAATCAGGATCACATAAAAACTTTTTTTTAATATTCATATTCCACCACCCATGTCATGTTAAGAATAAATTCATGTGCATCTTAACATAATAATTATATATGTACCATTTTTTCCAACTTAAAACTAGATTTTAAGTAATTAAATTGTGTGGATTGTTTTGTCATTTATTATAATTATTTGTAATATAAAAATAGATTTTTTTATGACATCCTACATCATGTTCATGTACATGGTTTCAATTTTTTACTGGGAAATCATAAAAACATTATCTTGTAGGATTCAAAAATGAGTTCCACCCATTGATTAAATATTCTAATATATCATAACTTTTGATAAGATTAGTCTTCACAGGTTAATGCTGAAGAGTAAGGCAATAACTCACTCTTTTTGGGGAGGGTTATTCTTTAGTATTGTACCTCTTAGTACATAAATTGTACCTGTAAATAACCCAAGCAATCAATGGTAAGTTCCCTGTAGGCATTAAAAAGGAACCAAACCAAACAAACTAATCTAATGTTAGTCATTGTATCATGCACAAAACTCAAAATGATTCAATGGAGAATGACACAA
The DNA here is from genome assembly GCA_963971305.1 of Arcuatula senhousia. NCBI lineage: Eukaryota > Metazoa > Mollusca > Bivalvia > Mytilida > Mytilidae > Arcuatula > Arcuatula senhousia. Next base: position 47,546,188 of record OZ020313.1, read on the forward strand.
GATTGGCACACACATCTGACAAAAATCCCCTCACATTTTGGTAATTCTTTCTCACAAGTCTTGCACTCTAAGTGCATAAAGTCCTCAAGATCATCTGCACATTCTAAATTCAATTAAACATGTAAATTAGCATTAAAATACACTCATACCTTTTTTTAAAAATGTGTATGTGTGAACCTGTTGCAACTAGAATTTTTTTCTTGTTTGAATATGAACTGCCTCCATAAAACCTCACATAACAGTAACAAATTTAAACCTGGTGATCCATGTAGTGGGGTCTCTGTACATGTTGGATGTGTACATGTAGCTAAAAAATATTGACTTATATCTCATGTATCTTGGCTTTTGGACTGGCATAAAGCAAGTCGTGCTGGCCAACAATCGAAGTTGTGACCATTATTCTAGAAATCTGGATTTACTTTAATAATTAATGGTAATTCTACATACTAGATTGGGATTGGAATTGAATCTTATGTGAGCAGTGACCATGGTGACCACTGAACACATTGTAGGCTGCTGGTAGTGAAAGTCTAACTCTTTCAATCATGGACTTTTTAAATTGCCCCTTGTTTATGTAGGTTGTGTCATGTACACTTATTCCACGTCTCATTATTGTGTATCATGAAGTTTATATGATCCTACTGTACACATGTACATGTATAAACACAAACATGTAGCATTGAACAGGTGTTTCTACAAAACAAAAATTACTTTCAATGATAACACAATTGTAAGATTACCTGTCGGTGTACCTGGTTCTTGTAAATCTTCTGTAGATGGTGCTTGATTTTCAAGTTGATCTCGAGATATTCTGTCATGTATAAACTGGTTCAGTAAGACCCTAGCCTGCATACCAATATCATCTTTGCTGAGCTGTCTTTTATATTCTTTTGGCATTTTTTCTGAACAAAAAAGAACAATTAATTATGTACATTTTAGAAAATAATTACTGGGTCTTAAAATGTCAATTTTTTTTATTTTTTATATAAAATGGATAAATATACATGTAGTAAGTCAGACTTACTCTAGAGTAAAGACTCAAACCAGAAGTCTATCTATTGTTTATGTGAAATCTGTCCTTTTATACACAGGTTGCACATTTGCGGGATTGGTCACTATTTTAGCCAAATGAGGAGGAACTGGTAAAAAAAACTGGTTCAAACAGTCAGGGGCGTAACTTATTTAAGTTATTACAGAAAAATCACAACCATTTGCCCACCGCAACGGAAACATTACATTGTGCCACCCAGGTACCCATATGTATTAACTTTATGTGTATGTGTGTCTACCTAAATAGTTGCGTTATTTGTTTCTAAATTGTACCAACATTAAATAAACTTGACTTGACTGCAGTTCGGTTCGTAGCTCATTATGGTCCTTTTTGATTTTTAATTTAATTTGGCCGACCATAGTTTATAGTCCTCATTTTTATTTTTTTTTTAAAAAGGGCCATGAAGAGCTAGATTTGACTGGACTACATCACAAGCACTTGTTTCTATCAATGTCCGGGTAGACTATCCATATAAATGATGATGGGTATTTATAGTCCTGACTATAGGGGAATGCCCCTCTGCATTGAGTATTTTATCAATTAAGGTAAAGACTTGCTATGTGCCATGGGTCTTCCAGCCCATGACACACAACAGCCAGTGTTAGCTGCTCCATAGTATCCCTTGTTGCCAATGTATTTTTAACAAGAATGCAAATGTCATGATTAGGGGGAGGGGTGGGCTTGCACTTAAGTACATTATAAAAATTCTTTGAACCTTTTGATGCTCGCTTAGTTTGTGTACGAATGCTTGGCTTTCATCATTGACATTGTTCAAATTTTATTACATTTAATAGAAAGATCTATGAGCAATGGACTTCCTCCAAATTTAGGCTAAAGCCTGGGCTACTCAATGTTAGAAACAAGTGCATGTGGACTACAATCAGCCCACAGGCACTTGTCTCAGTAAAAAAAAATGTATAATATAGATATTTTTTACTGAGACAAGTGCCTGTGAATCAGCCATCAAGCATGTCAAGTTCAAATATTTTTTTCTCGATTTTTTTAAGTTGTAAACATACTAGAGAAGAAGGGGTTGTGTGTTTCCTTTGCTGCTGCCATGAAGAGTGGTGTTGTATCATAAAATTGGAGATTTAAATATCTAAATCCCAAAAGCGGTAGGTAAATATACAGAGAAGTAGAGAGCAGGACAGAGGAGGACAGAGAATTAATAAAAAAATGATTTATTGTGTGAAATAAATGTTGTTATCTGGCTATTGTTTGTTTCTAAGGTATTTTGAGTAATTTGAAAGCACTTGGGTTGGTTTTAAATGGTTCTATATGGTAGGAATCGAAGATAACTACGATGTCGGTAGAGAGGAGCAAACCAGCGTATGATAAATGACATCAAAGACTCTTTCCAAAGTATTAAATTTGGAATAAATTATACTATTTTGTTATTATAACGGTAAATGTACATACAAGAATCTTTGTTTGTGTGTTTTTTGGCCAATTCAAACTTTATTTGCAATTGTTTTTTTTTTTCGTAAATATCGTAATCAAAATGGCGACTGTCGACTTAAAAATACAGGTAAGTGCAGGGTCGGATACGTATGAATTACGGTTTTCGTAGTTGAACGATAATTATGTGTTGAAGAATAACTCATGATATATATAAAATTGCACATTTATTATTACTAATGCATTAAAACATGAAAATAAAACATTTTTTTTATATACATGATATATAAACGAACAATGACAATTTTCAATTCTAACGTCAAATTTATTATTTAAAAGTGTTACAAAATAGTGCCAACTTAATCTGTCTTGCGTATATATGCTCAAATTTCTTAGTTAAATGAACACCATCTGTAAATGCACGTCTTGGTGGGTTAACTAGTCCACGCAGTTTCCAAAATGTGATCCCCGTTGATTTTGCATATTCGTCACTAAGCTTGAGGTTGATCTCTTTTCTTTGTGAATCGTATTGGTGGTAGGTCATCCCTCTTGGTTGAAATCTTGGGAACAAGCTGCCGACGATTATCTGTGCAATTGAGATGATCGACAAATTCTGTAATGTCTTTGAAAATCTGGTCTGATGTTGTGTCTTTCTTGATATCATTGCCGCCTATCTGTATAAATATTCTTTTTGGTCGGTAAAGCATCAATTGAATCAATTCATAACTTTCGGCTAAAGTCTTTAAGGTGGCCCCGACTAACCCAACAACATGTAAGTCTTCATGTTTGAAAGCAAGAAGTTCATGGTCTGCGATGCGCCTGACAAAACTATGGCCAATAATAGCAAGAGACATTGCTGGTGTTGAAGTTATCAATGAGTAAACTATTTTGATTAAAATACATACTTTTCTGCCTTTTATAAAAAATTTAATTGTTGAACTTTATTCAAATAATTATATATCAAATTATCTAAATTGAAATGAGGGTACCTTTAATTATTAACAACCAATAATTACCACACAACTTATGACTATCGGCAATCTTTTTAATGTCGCAATCAATGATGATTTGATTATATTGGCGCGTGGCGACAACAATAAATCTATCATTAAATGATTAGCGATCACACGATCGTCTAGCCGGTTAAACAAACATGTCAAACCATTTGAGCAGGACTCAATTTTCTCAACTTTGAAATTCTTTCTTCATAGTGCTTTTTTGTAGTTTAACTGTAAATATTTTGTCTCTTTATTACTCGTTTTTGTGTAAATATTTTGTTTTTCTTTTTTGAATTTTTTGACTTATTCATATATATTAGTGCTCATATCTAAAATAGACTATAACATGTGACGGACTTATTTTAAACATGGATACTTTTCCATGTGGTGTTTGTCACACCGATTGCTCTGATAGTAGAGCTATTGCCTGTGAATCATGTAACACTTGGTTGCATTATTCATGTGAGAACATTTCTCACCAGGAATTTCAGTTCCTGAGTAAGACCATCATTGTCTTATATTTGCCATAGTTGTCTTTATGACAACTCCCCATATTACAACTTTGACAAGGCTTTGCACCGCTGGTCAACAGCTAATCAAAATTTATTTGATGATGCTGTTCGGCTCGAACGAATATTTTTAAGGTCCGAGCCGAAAGTTGTAATTTGTACCCAGCCTTGTACGTACAATGGTATGGCCACTAAGATAAGATTGCACATCATTTTTCATAGCTTGTGTGGAATAAATGTTCATGACACATATCCCTTTTTTTTTAAAATAGCCTTATGAATTTCCCCGCGAAAAAAAGGTTTTAAACATGTTTCACTGACAAACTGTTGTGTATCGCCTGCAAGACAGGAGATACAACGACATGACTTCAAAATAAACCTTTATTAATAAAGATAGAGCATTTCGGTAGACGGCTTTTTCCGTAGCCTGTGTGGAATATATATTCATGACACACATCTTGTTTTTTAAAGGCTAAATATCCCCGAGAAAAAAAAAATCTTTTTTAAACTTCTTAAACTGACGAACTGTTGTGCATCGCCTGCAAGACAGGAGATACAAAGACATGACTTCAAAGTAAACCTTTATTAATAAAGATCAAGCATCTCGGTAGACGGTTTTTTTCCGTAGCTTGTGTGGAACAAATGTTCATGACACATATCTTTTTTTTTAAATAGCCTTATGAATTTCCCCGCGAAAAAAACGGTTTTAAACATGTTTCACTGACGAACTGTTGTGTATCGCCTGCAAGACAGGAGATACACAGACACGACTTATAAAGGAGCGAGTGGCGTGTATCGTCTGCAAGACAGGAGATACAAAGAAAAAATCTTTAGTAATAATTATCGTGCATCTTGGTATATCGATTTTTGTTTGGTGTTCCCCTGTGGAATAAATTTCCATGACACAATTTTTACTAAAATAAAATGTCTCGACGCGAGAAATAAGACCACGTTGCCAAGGGGGAACTTTCAAAATTTGATAAATCAGGAACGTTACATTTTTTTTATTTCAAATCCTGAATCAATAAAACTATTTTTATGGGGCACACCCTCACATGGAAGAGGGAGGTTTGGCGCCATAAAACCTGGTTTAACCCACCATTTCGTTTGAAATGCCTGTACCAAGTCAGGACCATTGCGATCCACCAGTTCTCCGGTATGACTGGTTCGTTTTTGTCATTTTCTCTGGACTATGAGATTGATCATTCATGCAAGTTCGGTAGTTTTGTTATTACCTTTATTCATAGCCTTGACGTCGCGTGAGGGCTCTTCCATTATTTATGGTTGTCTAATATGAACTCAGACAAATCATATTTTTTATGTCAGTACCCCATAATTAAGATTTTTGAAATTGCCGCCTCCATTACTATAGCCGGAACACAACAAAACGCAATGCATTATGGATTTTCTGTAATGCCAACGAACCCGATCATTAATATTCAATTTTATTTTTATCGTCAAGATAAATTTGTAACTAAGTCTTTCAAAAAAAAATAGAAATAAGCATCTCATTTTATCATTATATCACATATTATTAAAAAAAACTATTAATAAACATGTTCATGAAGATTTATCTTTAGTGTTCGTGTCTTGGTGTCCTGCGCCATTACAGACCATCGATACTCCGTCAAGATACTTAAAAAATCGACAATAAAAACTTAAATAAAATGTTTCTTTGCTGTTAAAATGAATGAAAAGACAAGTTTACACATTAAAACCTTTAATTTTAAGTGAGAAAAACGTTTTTTTATCTACTCCTCTGCACATCTCTCTAAAGCTCTCTAGTTCTCTCTGTTTTGATGATCCCCTAAAAAGATATTTTTTGAACTTTGAGTGTAACCTTCATTTTTACTTCCGGTATTGGGAAACCCTAAAACACGGTTAAATTGTCCCGATAATGTCCTTCAGGTACTGTCTGCAAGCTGCAATTCATTGCCTTTTATAAAAATAAGAAACATGCCAATTAAATGTACAACTGATTTATTGGATTCACAAGAACTTTGATTGTCTTTTCCCATCTTTCTGTATTTATGTAATTTGACGATCGCGAGGGCTTGGTTTTTCCCCAGTAAAAAGGTAAAAAGGTTTCTAAAATATTTCCTGTATTTTGAATTTAATTTTTGATGAAAAAGTATCATTCTGAAGAATGATTTGCTGTATAAAATAATGCTAATAAAGAAAAAAATGGCGTGGTGCCTCTCACAAATACATTTTCTAAGCAATGGCCCCCATTTTCATGTTGAATGGTTCGACCCTTTGGGCGAATATCTTGGTGTTATAATATCTAGAAACCTCTGCTGAAATGGCCATGTCGACATAAAAAAGGGCAAACAAGAGTTTTGGTTTTATTCGGAGGAATCTCAACAGTTCACCAAACCAATTGAAAGTTCAGTCTTATAAAACCCTGGTATGATGTATCTCCAGCATAGGACCCACATACAGTCAGAAACATTGTCAACTGCATGGATAGTCTTATTTGTTCAGTACAGGCGATTGCAAGACAACTAGAAGTAGCTCTATGCAACTGATCAGAGAGACATGGAATGTTAGACACTTTGACAGGGCAGATCAAAGTGGGGCAGATCTAATACCAATTAATATAGTCATGTTGCACCGTATTGTGTACAACTTCGTGGAAATCTCAGCTGTACAATATTTATCACCCAGCAAGCCTGAACACAAGAGATAACACACTACAAAAAGCATAGATACATGTATTACATTTTTCCTGTGACATCATAATGAAAGTTCATCAACCAATTCATATATTTTCCTCGCTTGCAACATAATGTCATAGAATATGGCACGGCTTAACTCGAATGATCCAAGCCCTATCCGTCTTCGCATACTTCGGCGGGACAGGTTAATGTAGTGACTGTAAGAAGCGAAATATAACGACTGTATTATTCGGGTTAGGCACGGCTCGGTGTGATCATAGTTTAATTTGTTTAATTATAGTTTCATTTGTTTCAATTTCTTTAGCAGCACTTAATACATGTTACCAAAGTGTAAGGCATAAGAAACCATGACCATACTACAACATAAGTTCAATTAAGATAATATGACAAAAACATGATTTGTGAGGAACAAAATATCCGAATTAATAATGTAAGGACATGACATTAAACAAGTATTGACACTCTACCAAACAGATGATAAATATCAACCCAATACACTAATGCTAGATGTTCCCGCATTGACCTTTTGTTAAAAAAATGCCAGGAAATGGACAACTCTTGTTCTTGGTAATGAGTGACATACCACATAACTAATTATAGGTCTTAATGCACACATTTTTTTCTTTATACCAATTACATACAAAATTCAGTCGAGGAAATTCTCACGACCTGTAAGGTCCGAATATGGCGCGGCTCGGGTGTGATCATAGTTTAATTTGTTTAATTTTAGTTTCATTTGTTTCAATTTCTTTAGCAGCACCTGAACGGATTACTCGTAGCATCAGTAAGTATAAGTTCATTGAACATTTTTCTATTATTATTTTAGATTTACGTTTGTTTTTGTTTTCGTCTTCTTTTGTGTTTGTTTACAAAAAAAAAAGATATGGTGCTAAGATAGAAAAAAAAAACATAGGACAACAAGAAATTTGCCGAACGGATATACTTATTGCCGGTGGTCATTGCCAGTTTCACTTGCACCAACCTTATATTATAATATTATAATATTCTATTATTCCTTTTTTTTTTCTTTTAGAACTTAACTCAAAAAACCTTTCACATAGCTTTTTAGAAGTTTTTAGTACACGTTATACAACCACACTGTAAAAACCAAGTGTTTAATACATAAACACCCTTTTGCAACAGATAATAAACACTAAAATGTGTTTAAATATTAAACACTTATAAACACTAGTGTTTGGATTTTAAATACTTGACATGTTTATAAATTAAACACCTTTTAAACACACCTGTTTATCTTATAAACATGCATGTTTAACTCTTAAACATGTTATTGTGTTTATTCAAAAAACACCATAAAGTGTTTATAGCGATGCAACAGATAATAAACACTTAAACATGTTTATTATTTTAAATTTTAAACACTCAAATGCGTTTATTATTTTAATAATAAACATGTGTGTTTAAACGTAAACCTTTTATTTGAACATACAATGTATTTGACTTGCTTTAAAAAATGAAATACATGTTAAAGGAATAATTTACATGTAAGGTAAATAAATGACTTTCTTGTGGTATTCCGATTTTTTTCTCTCATTCAATGGATAATAAAGAAATAACAGAAGAAGATTTGAAAATTATATTTGTTTGTTTTTTATTATGATATATTAAAACACAAATAACACAATTTCACATTAAGTCATTTTTTTCCAGTTTAATATCCTCAGTGTAGTAAGCACTAGTTTAAATGTCATATTGCAGCCATTATTTCAGTAGGTCCATCTTTTTATTACTTTCCAATTCTCATTCCACAAATAAAAGAAAGTTTTCCGGCGGTTTCCTTCACAGAGAAATACATGAAATGTTTTATTTTTATGTGTTCACAGTCTTTGTCTCGTTTTCAAATTCTGTCAAATCAGTTTCCGCATGGAAGTATTAAATTGACATACTGTCATGGTTTCAATAACATCAAAATAAGATGAAGAGGTTCAGCTTAGATACAACATGTACATATAGATTCTGTATTTGTATTATGTGCTTTCCATCTCAGTTCTTCAATACAAAGAGCCTGAAAAGTAAACATAACATTTGTAATCAATTTTAAACTCTAGTGTTTAAAAGTTAAGCATTGGTGTTTAAATTTTACCCTAAACAAGCAACTATTTTTACTTAGAAAACATTAAACAATCAATAATTTATATCATATACCAGAAATGTAATGAATTGAAAACACATAATTGTGTTATTTATACTCACAAATGCAATGAAGTTTCATGGAAGTCTCTCGGAACGTTTTTACTGTAACAGAATAATGTTTTCAATCTATTTATGTTTGGTTTTTTTCATGAAAGGTTTCATATTTCTCGTTCTTACACTCAATATAAATTATATTCATGTAGAGTTTATCATTGTTGAATTAAGAACTTACCATATGTGATCATCTCATTGTTATATTCCTCCCTGTCTGATATTTCATAACAAATATTCAAAATTAAAGCGCGTGAAATCCAATATCCTCACGTGATGTGATGACGATTTCCGGTGGTAGGAATTAAACGCTAGTGTTTAATATAAGTGTTTATTTTTCATAGGATTTTCATAGCTTTATTACATGTAAACATTAGTGTTTAAAATGATTGGCGATCATCTAGAAAATGAACGTTCAATCGCTTTTTACTTTGTTTGTTTCAACATTTTCTATATAAAAAGTCTATTAATTGTCTATTAAATTGATGCCACAAACAAAACACCAGATTTGAACAAAAATGCTAACATTAAAAACCATGTTTCAATATTTTTTTCTTAAAAGCCTCCTTTTCATTTCTGTTGATATTCGTTTACATAAAATTGTGTATTTTAAAATTAGAAATGAATTCAACGTATTTAAATCAAAATTTAACTTACTTTTAACTTAATTTGGTTAAATCATGCCTTTTAAACATGGGTGTTTAAGCGTATCTGTCTAAACATGGGTGTTTAATTTTTTGTCGTTTTAAACATTTGATGCTTAAAATTTAAATGGAGATGTTTATTTTATAAACATTGGTGTTAAAATATCAAACGCACATGTTTAAGAATTGAACACTCGTTAAACATGTTAAGCGTTGGCAGTTTTTACAGTGCAGAGATATCTAATATAGAATTTATTGAAAAGTCATAGGTTTGCATTAAGGAAGCCGACAGGTACCAGATCGGGAATTCAAATGTCAAAAAGTCCGAAAGGACAAGAAAGAAAATAAAAGCACATAAAACCAACTGAAATTGTGTTAAAAATATTTCAAAAGTCGTTTACAAATCGTAAATATTCATTCATAAATGCCTTTATTTCGAGTAAAAGTATTAGCTTTTGTGATTAAAGTAAATCTCATATTTATATCACTTTATTTTTATTGATAATTTGATTCGTAAATGAAAGATGACTTCGTAGAGAGTTTATAAGGTACAACTACAAGGAAAGGATAAGCCTGTTCTAATTGTAATGAACCAATAAAATTAAACAAAAGAATATGAAAAAAGGCAGAGAGAGAAAAACAAAAAACACAATTTGACTGATTATGTTATAACATTTATATTAGTATTGCCTATACTAACAGGTGATATCAATCTGACAGCTTTTTATTGCGATTTTTTTTAATTTCCATTGTAAAATCATGAGAAATATAGTAATATCCTGGTAGCTTTGCAAAAACGTTCTATAAGTAGTTTATGATAGACAAGACAAGACAAATTCTTTATTTCCTCAGACACAACTGTGTACAAGAGGTCCTGCAAGAAAAAAAACCTTGTAAATACATTGCTGTGTACCATGAATTACTTGATATATGACCTTTTTGACACGTTGTTCCTCGTCTACAGGGTAGTTAGAGTGAACATACATGTAAACAGGAGTGAACAAACGTGTTAACAAGATAATGTCTTTTTATTCACAATAACATTATGTCAAAATATTGTATTTGTAAATGATAGTAAATTTGCAAATTTTAGATCGTGAAAAGGTCACAAATTACAGTTACATGTAAGAAGAAAATAATTAAAATACAACGAACGAAAATAAATTCATTACAAAAATTATATCAGTATTGTAATGTGGTAAGAACAAACCATCTATGATATTTACATTTATATAAGTATCTTACTTCAATAAAAACAAAGGTATTTTTAGTAATAAATTTTTCCCGTATTTTTTAAATAATTTTCCACCTTTTTCTCAAACTTTTTTTTAAAAGAAGAGTTCTGAACACTTTTCCTTTAATTTCAGAATGTAGAACACTTTTAGATTTAGTTGTCGTAGTTGATGGGTCAGACAGTATAACCGCCAAAGACTTTATCACACTTAAGCAATCCCTAGCTGATTATCAAGATGCATTAAACCTGGCAGATGACCAAGCAAAATTTGGTCTAGTTTTGTATAGTTCAGATGTATCCGCTACAATCCCGCTATCGTCTAATAAAGACCAGTTGAGGAAGGACATCCTTGCCTTACGCCACCCTCGAGATGGAACTAGAACAGATTTAGGTAATATTTATTCTTAACTTAGAAAGTCGGGTAAATCACGTGAAAGCATAAAATTTCATAATTAACTAAATATTAATAACATATTAAAACAATTTAAATTAAATTGTATACTAAGGTAATTAAATTTTCTTCACTAGTTACAAAAATATACATTTATTATCAATGTACTTGATATATAAAAAAATCTTGACATTTAAAAAGTTTTAAGAAAAAATGATTTTATTTTTTTATCTGAAGGAATAAAGGCAATGCGAGAAATGTTCCAGAAGAATGGACGCACAGGTGTACCGAAGGTTGGAATAGTAATTACAGACGGAATTTCCAAAGATCCGACAAAAACATCAAAACAAGCCACACTCACAAAAAACTTCGGGGTAACAATATTTGCGGTAGGAGTTTCACAACTCATTGAAATGGAAGAATTAAATTCCATTGCGTCTGGAAACGACAAGGTCCTATCAATTAGTACATTTGACCAGCTTAAGTTTGTTGTCAAGTCACTCGTAAAAGAGGTTTGTCCAACGACCACAACAACGACGACGACGACGACGACAACTACCACAACAACAACGACACCTAAGCCGACGACAACGACTACAGTAACTACGACTCCAACCCCGACGACGACCACAACCGTTATGACTACAACAGCTGACTGGGGTTAGTATCAGTTTAAATGTAGATTCTTGTACTTCAAAAACTTCCAATTATTTCATAAATGTCATTGAGTGTTGGGCACTCTCCTCCAAATTGATTAGCGGCAATATAACATTTGATTAAAAAAAAGAACCAAAAGCAGTGTAAAAATCAACACGTTTTTTTTTTTGGTTAGATGATATGGGGCTATAAAAAGATTGGTTGCAAAAAAAAAAACTACTAGTAAACAATCATTCAAGGGACAAACAAATTCTCCAACCTTGTCTTATATTTAACAATTTCACTGAATGACCATTACATGTTCTAAACCATAACGATGAATCATTTTTGTTCTTCAGATCCATGTGACGGTTGTAAAATGAGAAATGGAGCTGGATTCAACAGCCATCCAACGGATTGCAGCAAATTTGTTCAGTGCTATTTTGGTAATGCTGGAATTAAAGCCGCTGTTATACAGGAATGTCCATGGGGAAACTTTTGGAGCCAGGAATCCCTAACTTGTCAACCGGCGGGGATAGTCCAGTGCCCTAATGGTAGGCTACAGCTTCAACTCAAGCTATTACATCGCATAATAAGCATGCGCTACAGGAAACGACACCGCTCCATGTTTCCTTTTCATAATTTCATGTTTAACCGCCATCCAATCTTTGATTCGTATGGTTATGATGACGAAGACGACGATCGTTGATCCAGTATTTGGAAAGAATCTCATTAGTAACTGATTACATAGACATGTAGATGAATATTTGGGAGAAAGGTTTAAGGGAAAACTGGTGTTGTTTAATCTGACTTACTTGTTACTGGGTATCTTGCAATAGTCTTTTGCAATTTAGTCACCCTTTAAAGGTAAACCTCATGTTGAACTTTACAACCATGTTGTGAGTTGTAGGTGTGTGATGCAATTTTTTTCAGGGAAGAATAAAATACAATTTCAATTGCTCAAGTATTTCTTTTGTATTTTATAAACAATTATATTGTCTGTTACATACCATTATTTCCATTTCAAGTTCTATTTGAAATGTTCAAATAATTATATTTGTTATAAATGCCTCTAATAATCTACCTCATTTCTACAAATTTTAATAAAAGATATTTAAAGAGAAATATTTTAGCTTATCTTTGATTAAGTGTTTCCCAAATTATTGCCTAAGAGACATACAACGCAAGAATTAAAGTGATACTACATTTAGACAATTTTCAAACAATGAACATTTCAAATAGTCCTTGTTTAAAAACTTCTAAACACCTAAGAAATCCTGCTCATTTAACTGTATGCTTTAATTCTTGCAGACCGGTGTCTCCTAGATCAAACCCTTTACACTTACGAGTCAATATCGGGCAACTGTCGCCCATTTTGGGCCTGTGAGGCTAACCAGTCTTACCCCATGTGCTGTCCCTCAAACTATAGATACAGGAGAGGCATTGGTTGTGTCCCGGACGACCAGTGTAACGAGCCTTGTCCACCAAGACAGGCATCGTTCTTGGCACCAGATATTGACGTAAGGGAGAGAATTCCCACTGGCGATACTGTAAAAAATAATCTACAGGGATTGTTGCCACAAATAAAAGCTGTAATTCAAAGTAAGTGTTACATGTTTAAGCAGTTTTGACTTACGAAAAATAACCAATGCAAGCGCGTTTAGACACAAGAAACATTGATGCATCGATACCGGTATTCGAAGGTCGAAAGTTTTAAAAGGCAAAGAAACAAAACAGATGATACAGAAAAAAAGAAACTGACAACATGAAAAAAAACACACACGCAAAAACAAACTGAAATCAGCAAGGTATGCCATAAGGCACATACAAATACCGGTATCTTAAGAACGAAAAGGTTATAAGAAAAAACTGTAGACATAAAGAAGGATACAAAACAAAATGCACACCATAACAAAACAAACATAAACATAACCTAATGGGTATCAGCAACGTGATACTTCAGTTCAAACGAGAGTGAATTCAGGTGCCCCGGAAGGATAAACAGTTCCTGCTTGTTATAACATGTATACCTGTCGCGTAAACTCGAGTCGTAACGAATTAACATTATTTGATGCTGCTTCGACAGAATTATAGCAGTTTCTGCTTGCTGCAACAAGCTCGTCGCTAAGTTAACCATTTGCGGAACTGAAGAAAAAATTGAACAGCAGTGCTGTACAGACAAAAAATATCACTCAAATAGACACCAAATTCTAAATAATAATTTGATACTATACTGCATGATTCAATGTGTACCATTTACATATAACCTGTCTGTTTAGAATGTGATAAAAAGGCAGTTCCAAATGATCCAGACTTCTTTGAACAGTATGTCGAGTATAGTGGTTGGGTGAAAATGCCGTGCGCACCTGGTACCCATTTTAACGCCAAGGACTGTCATTGTACAGTAATGGCACAATACAACCAAACGATAGGTAATCTATATTCTCTTAAGAACGTTAATCATCATTATTGAAAACATATGCCACGAAGTTCATATATTTGTAAGGGGCAATCAAATCTCGAAAGTCCAAAAAAAAGATGTCAAAATTAGTAGACACCGAAGAAACAACAAACATAATAACACTTCAATCACGAGACTAACTGGCCTAAATGTGGCTCCCACAGGGTTAAAAACGACCTGCGACCTGAGGGCATTTTAAGGGCGACTTCCGACCTACAGTTCATAAAATCGACCTATGTCAAAAAACGACCTGCGCCTCCGCCAAAATACGCCTTTTAAAAGGGACCTTGCGACCTCAGGCCCCTTTTAAAAGCGACCTTGCGACCTGAGGGGGGTACCCTGCGGGATCCCCCTCAATAGAACGTGAAGGGTAAGCATATTGCAATAGCAAGTTAATTGTTTAGTACTGCATTGTGATATTCCCTGACTAAATTATTATATTTTTCGTTAAATAGAATGACTGCAATGTTTCAGAGTTTTTGTTCTAAATTAAAAAACAAAAAACAAATGGCTTTTCTCTATATACATGTACTTCGAAATATAAGAATTGCCACACCATATTATGTCGGTTTAATTTTCAAGTTTAATTTACTTTGATATATTTCAGGATGCAAATCAAAGGTTAAATTAGATTTTGGAAAGAACTTCGACCAAGCCCAGAATGCTGTTTACGTTGTAAACCAAAATGTTGACGTATCCAATGGAATTGCTAAGTTTGACGGAAAAAGTCTACTGAGGGTACCACAGTTTTCCAACGTCGACCTGGGCGGGACTGTTGTTTTACGCCTGCGTATCAAAGAAAAGCGACGTCGGAGGTTTGACAAAAGATCAACGCGTCCCCAGTCTTTGATCAGCAACGGTGATTGCGGAAACAACGCTTCTCTATTGGTTGCTAAGGAAGAAGATGCTATTATATTCGGAGCTCAGGCTGATGGCGGACATTTTACTAGCTTTGAAATTCCTTTACCAGTAAGTAATTTTGCATTCAAAACATTTTGTGAGCAATAAAGTTTGGGGGGAAATGATACATGCGCCTACATTGATTTCTTTGAGTTCGTTGTATATTTGATTAAATTTCTTTTCTTGTCACATGAATTAAATTAGTTACATCTGAAAAAATAATAAGCCACTACATGAATTTAAATGAAGAATAAACATACGCATGCATCCCATCGGGAAACTTTGATGTTAGAAAACTAAACCAACAAACACCACACAACGAGACGCTTTTAGACACACATGATAAGCAACTAAAGATCGAAAAGCAATGCAAACTACAAATGAAGATCGAAAAGCAATGCAAACTACAAATGTAGGAAAACAAACCTACGGAACTTGGATGGTCATATAGTCTCATAATGTTCAAAACAAAATGTTACTTTTAACTTCTATCACAGGAAGTAGATGAGTGGAAAGATATAGTTTATAAATATTCTGATGGGAAATTGGAAGGACAAGTCAACGACATGAAATATTCAAAATTTACAGATGGTTCAGGTAAAATGCAATTAAGAACATGATAATACTTGCAGTCTAAGGTAGATAATGAAGTATAATGTAATAAAAGTATGCAATTATAAGATCTGTGGAAAAAGGCCAACAACTTTCAATATAGACCCGTTAGATATTTAAAACACCACATAGCAACAATATCTTGCGTGGGAATTTTTGGTCCCTTGCATTGGTTTTGTTAGACCTTATTGTTGTAAGAGAACAAAAAAATCCTTCGAAATGGATGAAAAATTGTTGTCCCGTGTGAGGAAACGTAAGAGCAATATTCTATGCACGTTTGAGATGCCTTTTTAGTGCTAAATGGAGGAGAAGTACTACAAAGGCCACACTCATACACTGTCAACTGCAGAGGAGTATTCAGCTTATATAGGTTATTCCCAATTCATGATAAATAATCATAAATTATAAAATTGAAACCAAATAAATTACTAGTAGTTTTAACTTAAACTCACAAAAGCAACCTGTTGCTAAGATTAAACCATTGACCAATTTACTTAATTTTCTGTAAGTGCATGTTGGAAGAATTTCATTGCTTTGAAACTCTTTAAATTCAATATGTTCTTTTAATATATTTTGAAATAAATATGCTGTTTTTTCTAAAAGGACCTATCGAGAGACGAGCATGTGCGTTACAGATAGGCCACGGTCAAGATATGGACGACTACGAAGGCGAAATGGACGATGTATGTACTTTTTTTCTTTTTATGTCTTTCTTCTTGTTGTTGTTGGCCAACTTACTTAATTTACTGAAAGTGCATGTTGGAAGTTGTTGTTGTTGACTTTGTTGTTGGTGGTGTTGTTGATGATGATGGCGATACTCCAACAACATTGGAGGTTGGATGGCATGCTATTTCTGGACTTGTTGTTATGATACTCCTATAATATAAGAGGACTCATGCCGTTAGCATGGCAACAAGTCCAAAAATGCCGTCCAACCTCAAATGTTGTTGGAATATGAGACCTCTTATATGATAGACTGCATCAATCAGTTCGCTCACACTTAATTGTTACTTTTTTCTTGCATTTCTACTGATGGCTTGTTATTTCATACATACATGACGTATGGTAATAAAGTGCTTTTATCTGCCTTTATGTTGATTAATATATATATTTTTTACTTTATTATAGATTGAAATGTTTACATGTATGCCAGATGACAACCGTTGAGGAATGTTGATAATATGAACGAAATCCAGTCTGTGCTCAGTGTGTTTTAACTGTTTAATGTACATGAATTTATAATTTATTGAAAAATGTATATACTTCATAATAACAAAAAGGAAATACCGGGTATAAGAAAAAAATGAAATTTATTTCAAATATAACTTTAAGGACAAAACTTTTCAGTATAATATATTTAATCATATTTTCGTATGCAGGATCCGTTGTTGTTGTTCTCTTGTATATGTGTAAATTTAGATTTGTAAATAAAGGAAGCCTTACTTTATTAAAGAACTTTTATATAATGCTCGAAAAGAAATAATATAAACAAAAAAGTGTCTTGGTAATGTAGCATGATTCAACAAGCGAACAAGGGAAATAGCCATTTACGTTTACGGGCAAGAAAAATGACATTTTAACGGTCAAACAGTCATTTAAATTTTTGTAATATCTGACCAAAGGTAAAAAAAAATGCAAAGATTTCAATCAAAGACTTCAACTTTTATAATAATCAAGAAACATTGTTAATATTTTGCTGACAATTGAATAAACCATAAAATAATTCTCTTTTTTTTTCTTTTTTAGTTTTTATCATAGATTTATTTTTACATAAAAATAACCTACGGTTACGAAAAGGGGGACAAGCGGCACAAATAATGACCCAACGAATGTTCAATTCTAATAGTTGCATCAACTTAAAAAAAAATATTTACCAAGCACACAAACGTTACAGCTGAAAGTGTTCGGTTAACCAGTGATGAGGGGCGGACAGGGGGGACGGGGATACGGGGGTTGAGGGGGCGGGGAGCGGGGGTAAAAAGGACGGTGAGCGGGGGTAGAGGGGGCGGGGAGCGGGGGTAAGGGGGCGGACAGGAGGGACGGGGATACGGGGGTAGAAGGGACGGGGAGCGGGGATGGAATGGACGGGGAGTGGGGTAGAGGGGGGCGGGGAGCGGGGGAAGAGGACCCACCTGTCCACCCCCCAGTGATAGCTATGTGGTTTACACTACCTATTCGACTGCACTTTTTATTTTTCTACCTTTTTGAATTAATATCGCCGTTTGGTAATTTTGTTGTTGCCGCCATAATTCCAAGATTTTTTATCTGAACAACGATTCATTTTCATTTTATCATCCTTTTCTTGTTCATCGCCTTTAAATAACCTACATAGCGTTGCATGGGCGTAAACCACCAACTCACTCACTGAACAACGGTGGTGTTTAAATGATGTATGCAAGACAAAATTGGCAGACAGGGAAAAACAGCAATTATTTGCCAAGATAATATTAAGGGCCATTTACATGGGCACATGTATAACCAGACTTGCCACACATCCTTGAAACCTGGAATAAGAGGCTCCCAGGAGCCTGAATCGCTCATCTGGTCTTGATGTCAACCCAATGAACAACTTTGTTGAGCTAAATAAGCTGAACATTTAAGCAAGCAACAGCTTTTCTTTATCTACTATGGTTTTCATTATAAAAGCCAAAAACATGAAAATATGTTATTTTAGGGGCTGTAATCCCTATAAGGGGTAATCTGTCAGTTTCAACCCTACGAATGCTTTTGTAGAGCTAAATGAGCCGAACATTAAAGCAAGCAACAGCTTTTCTCTATCTGCAATAGTTTTCATTCTATAGGCCAAAAACACTATTTTTGGCCTTTAAGGGGCTGTAACCCATATAAGGGGATATCTGACAACTTCGACCCAATGGAGACTTTTGTTAAGAGCTAAATGAGCTGAACATTTGAGCAAACAACAGCTTTTCTCTATCTGCAATCGTTTTCATTCTTTAGGCCAAAAACACTAATTTTCGCCTTTAAGGGGCTGTAACCCCTATAAGGTGTCATCTGACAACTTCAACCTTATGAATGCTTTTGTAGAGCTAAATGCAATTTCATTCTATAGGTCAAAAACACTTTTTTTCGCCTTTAAGGAGCTGTAACCTCTATATGGGGTCATCTGACAACTTTGACTCTATACAGACTTTTGTTGAGCTAAATGAGCTGAACATTTAATCAAGCAACAGCTTTTCTCTATCTGCAATAGTTTTCATTCTATAGGCCAAAAACACTAATTTTCGCCTTTAAGGGGCTGTAACCTCTATAAGGGTTCATCTGACAACAAAAGACTTTTGTAGAGCTAAATGAGCTGAACATTTAAGCAAGCAACAGCTTTTCTCTATCTGCAATAGTTTTCATTCTATAAGCTAAAAACATGAAAAAACGCTATTTTTCACCTTAAGGGACTGTAACCCCTATAAGGGATCATCTGACAACTTCGACCAAATAGAAATTTTTGTTGAACTTTTGATGCCGAAGCAGTAGGGTGGCATCAGATTCCATCTATCTCTTATTCTTTTTGGTTTACTTGCCAAAGACAGTAGTCTGACCCCCTGGTTTATTTTTAGTAACGGCAGCCATGTTCTATGCTCTTCATAATCATATAGTGTTTGGCATTTTCAATATTTTTGGTACAGCGCCTCTGATGAGTCTTGAATAAACGAAACGCGCGTCAGGCGTAGCAAAATTTAATTTATTGTCTGGAACTTTGTTGTCATTTGTATTTCGAACACACGTGAAGGTTAGCACTGCTGGTGGAGTTTAATTCCCCGAGGTTAGCCTGCTCCGGCACCAACACTTTTGTGTTGGAGAACACATCAAAGCTTTAAATTACCCGTTTAAATTTCAAAATTGTCTAAACCCTAAGGCTCTTCCTACCACAGACATAGGTTGATCTTCTTAGTCATAATTTGGTTCCCTAGTTTGGTATTTTTGGTTTAATGTTCTATGCTCTTCATAATCATATAGTGTTTGGTATTTTCAATATTTTTGGTAGAGTGCCTCTGATGAGTCTTGAATAGACGAATCGCGCGTCAGGCGTAGCAAAATTTATTGTCTGGAACTTTGTTGTCATTTGTATTTAATGGTTCAAAAATCGAAACACAAGTTTGGTGCAGGATATCCTAAGGATCATTCATACCAAGTTTCATTAAATTCTGATCGTTAGTTTCAGAGGAGAAAATTTTTGAAAAATTGTTAACGGACATTAGACGACAGACGACAGGCAAGTGATGGTTATGAGCTAAAAACCATTGAATTCCATTTGTCAGTTCAAGGTTCTGGAAAAGACCTTGAATTTTGAAAAAAAAAGAAAATATCCTTGAAAAACACTGGAATTTGAGTTCCACAATCAAAGGTTCATGATTGAACTGTTTCATAGAAAATTTTATCGGGGGACTGATATTTTGTCGACTATTTTCGTCCTTGAAAATGACTTAAATACCCTTGAAAAATCCTGGAAAAACCCTTGAATTTTGCAACAACAAAATAGTGGCAACCCTGTATAACAAATACCACCTTACGATGTTCTCACTTGATAAAATTGCTTCTCGTTATGTTAAAATTTATTGATAGAGCTATAATACTCTAAAATGACTAGTAATATAATTAAAGCTACATTTATATGTTCTAGTGGTTGCAGTATTTAGTTTGTATTACAGCCTTCTGTTGGCTTGATATTAATCTCAATGCTACATCCGCCGACTGCGATCATCTTTGATCCTTCCTATATTTTTAGAAACCGCAGTTAAGAACTTCCCTTTTGCGTACCAATTCACCATTCGGGGTTTTATCTCCCGGTCTTATCATTGCAACCCAAAGCACATCCGATGCCGCTATCTCAGCAGTTAGCAAATCCTCTTCTTTGCAGAAACCATTTTTTCCGCGAAAATCGTCACTTCCTCCAGATTTAGTCCATCCGGGACAGCAGGCGTTGATAAGAATGTTTTTACGCGGGTCATCTTTTATGTCACGTGCTAATATTTTGGTCATTGCAGTAATTGCTGTTTTAGCCATTTGATATGGCGATTCTGGAAGTCCACTATTAGCGTGGTTACCAACCTTAGCAGCTTTGACATAATAGTCCATGATTAACCAAAGATCTGCAAGAGACATAGTTGAGACATCTAGTTTCTTCTGTGCTTGCTCGCCTAATGAGCTTTTTAGTCCAACATACCCGTTTGTGAGATTTACAATGCGAGAATGAGGTCGAAGTAATGGGAGAAATACTTTACACATGTTTAGAGTTCCCATGAAATCCACCTCATAACACAGCTCAGCCTGTCGGAAAATGGGAACTTTTGTGTCTCCCTGAAAACTCACTCCTGCATTGTTAATCAAAATATCTATACCTCCATAATATTCTCTGATGAATTCTTCAAACATTCGAATGCTATCGGGCTGTGAAATGTCAACTTCGTGAAATTTTGGATTCAACCCTTCACGCTGAAGCATTTGAATTGCCTCTTTCCCCTTGTTGGACATACGATACGTAAGAAAAACATCACCATTAAACTGTTTACACAACAGACGGACGAGGGCTAACCCTATTCCACGGTTGGCACCAGTAACTATGGCAACCTTCTTCATTCCTACTTGTTACTTTACTTTTAGATGGGCAACATCAACTGTAAATAGATGTAGACATACTCTAAGATATTAACTTGCAATAAAAGAACATAGAATTTTAAAGTCCAAAAGCAAAATAAACAGAAGTCATATATATGACCACAAAACGCCTGAAAGTACGTACGGTCTTGCCAGAAGGCAAAACACAATTACTCAGATGCTAAGAAAAATCGAGATTTTTCTTGTAGACCTTGACTTGCTCCAATACCATGACAAAACATCAGTTGAATATAAAAAGATTTAACTGATTTAAAACCAAGAATTATAATACTATTATTGGGTTCTTGATTACATCGTTAAATTTTGCCTTTTGAAATCATATATGTAGAGATTGAATTTGTTGAATTTTGGAATGATCGAATGTTTATTTCATCCTTTATATGAAAATGATGTAATTACAAGATGTTCTAGAGGAAACATCCTCACAAAATGAAAAAAATGCTACTGAAATAAAACAAAAGTATTTGCTTTTAGGGCTTGTAAAACTGAGCACTGAGGCTTTTATCCATTTAAATAAATCATAATGCCTTACAAAGATAACGAGAGAAAAACATCTACAGAACCAACGCGAGAAAGTTATGTAAAAGCCAATAAGTAAGTGGTGATATAAAGAAACATCTACCTCAAAATTCTCAAAAATGCTTTATCGTACCCCATACCCCAATACAGTACCTGCAATCAGATATTGCCGTATCAGACCAAGATGTCTTTACCGTAAGTAGTTGTAACACAAGGTAACCAGTCAAACATTTCTAATCCTTGATCGATTTAAACTGATTGATATAGATCAGCTATGTGATATGTACAGTAAGAAACTTATGTTAATAAGTTGTGGAAAATTTAAAAGGCACAATGTCAACAAATCTGAATAAACATATTCTATTTAGTCAAAATATGACCAAATATAGGTTAAGTTCATATCTTCAGTTTTCACTCTTTTGAAACTTGTTTAATATTGCAAAATGAAATATACTTCATAAATATTGATTTTGATAATTTGCTTTTGTGTCGGTCAGCTTTTTTCCGAAGATCGGCTTTGTGATGAATTCGATAAAATTGTTAAGAAAACTTTATATTTGTTAAAGAAATATATCCTTTTAATGCAATTTTAATTCCGATCGATTCAGTTTTCCCGTTTCGAATAAAGCTTTTTTTTTAGTTCAACAAGCATAGATGTTTAAATATCTTTTAGAGAGATATTATCAAAAGGAATCTATTATTCTATGTACAATGCATTGTAGGTAGTGTTTTGGGCCAAGTAAATGTGATGTACATATATGTTATTTCGATTTACGGTATGAATTCAGGATTGATTTTCTGCGGGGGTATGGATAGTTAGCTCTTCTGGCGGTACTCGTCGGTCCACTCTATAAATGAACTATAGTAATCGTACAAGCTTCCTGTGCTTCAATCCCTACTCAATACAAACCCAATGACCAAAACATATATATACACAACTCATCAGAGACGCTCAAGCAAAAAGTTGTTAAGCCGAAATAAAATAGAAAATGAAAGGCACAGTTCAAATCCCAAAAGTGGAGAATAGAATCGACTAAAAATAGTCATTGCCTGGAAGTTAAATAATCTTGGAATTTTAATAACAGAACTTGTTAAATCATTTGGACATTGGTAACCATTGTATCAACAACCCGCAGGAAATGGTGCCTATGCGGGTTTATTTAGGTTTGAGACAAACGGATTGACTGGCTCTGTTGGTGGGCGTCTAGCTCTCCAATCCGTTTGTCTCAAACCGAAAGTATGAAAATACTATGTAAAATATAGTTCAAAGCTTTTCACCTACTAGTATAGAAAACGTTAAATGAAAATGAAACCGTTTGTTGATTTTTGTCTTGAGCCATAGAAAAAGCATGCGACATGGAACTTGAGCGACAAACCAAAGACCAGCTTGGTTTTGGGGTTTGTTTGTTTGTTTGTGTTATTTTTTTGTGAATCGACCTCGTGTTCTTGTTCATATAGCCTTCTATAGTTTTTTCTACGACTGCATATTATTTGTGCTCGTTGTTTATGTCGTTGTCGTCTGCCGTGTGGACACTTTGGTTTCAGATAACGTAAGTTGTAGCTGACACATTATTATGAATTTTTGGTATGATGCTTGAGGTTGGTATTGCACTTATCGTTTCTGAAAAAGGGAAAAAGGGGGCACAATAGGTGTAGTGACAAAATGTAGAATGCTTTTGTTTGTTTTTATATTGTGTTCCTCATGGAATTTGTAAACTAAATGTTCCAACATTTTTGTGTAGCTTTTATCACTAATATTCTATGAAGGTAAAAGTGGGACAACGGCTAAAAAATCAATATATTTGTGGCCCGAATTTCAATTTTTTTCGGCAGAATCTTTGTAAAAATCCCTGCATGCGTTTTCTCAACCAATATCTCTCACAATTTTCGAGAATTAAGGTGTCGATAGGGTACAAGAAAACCACCATTGATAAGAGTTCGCTTTATGTTGATGTTGAATAAATAAAAAATGACAAATCTGCATTGAAAGTCAACCAAAAATGTGTCAAGAAGCTTTATGAGTCTACAATGGGCTGCATGTGTCTAGAGCAATTGACTATCCATATTGGCCTCCAACGTACAGGGCTCAACATGTTGCTGTCGTATCATGCTGATCTCATTATAGCTTTTTATTTGCATAAGATATAATACCGTATATCGGTTGGTTGGTTTTTTGTTTTGTTTTTTTGCGTCGTTTGTTTTTCTATTAAAAACAGCAAATTAAATGTTCGCTGTGTTTAATTCGCTATCTGAAAGTAAAATCGCGAAAAAATGATACACGGTATCTAGTTTGTCGTTATTTGACACTCACCAGTCCTTAACTTTACATTATAACTAGATTTGTTTTAATATAAAAAAACGTTTAACATAAGATGCAATAACCGGAGTGACATATTCATTATGCACAAACACACAAAAAAACTCTGAAAAGTTATTGTATAAAAACATATTTTTTTCTATCACTGCAGTTATCATTTTATTGAACTACCAAATTATGTCTCTTGAATATACAATATTAAGTTCCAAAGGGCACAGCAAAGTTACAGATCCGACTATCTATGCGCAAATAATTTGCTGATACTAGTACTTTAACCGTGTCGACAGTGCTCAATAAAACATATAAAGTCAATTGGATTTTACAGCAGCATATGCAACAAATCCAGCCGCAGCTATATTTAGAACTGCTCGTACGAGATGTCGAGTTCCCCATCTATTTATTGCATCCTCTACCCATTGATCTCCTGAAAAAAGTTAAATAAAGTGTCAGGTGGCATTTCTTGCTTATAGAAATGCCATTTTAGTTGATACGGTTGTCATTTCAGTTGATACGTTTGTAAGTAACTGCTTTTCGTATTGTATGTATATCAAAAGTCCGAAATGGCAACGACAAAACCAGTAAACACGAAAGAGAACACCATAAGGAAACACAAAACTTAAAAAACACAAAATCAACAACGCGAACTCAAGTCGTAATAAGAGTGAACTCCGGTGCTCAGGAAGAGTAGGCAGTTCCTGCTTATATGTTGCATTAACAAGAAGCTCCCAGGAGCCTGAATCGCTCACCTGACATATGTGCCTGAAGAAAAGGTTATAAGGCAAAATCTATTTAACGTTGAAAGGGTCATAAGATTAATAAGGGGGTCATCTGACAATATGGTGGATCTAAAGGTGCTGATCACTTTTGTTCTCAATCAAAATCTAAAAATCTGTCACCCTTTTTGAGTTATTTGCAAAAAAATGCAGTTTAACCTAATGTTCTATTTTTAGCCACAGCGGCCATGTTTTACAACCAATCAAAAATCCCCACAACAGTTCTATACACCTAATAATAATAAACAATAATACCAAGTTTGGTTCCATTTGGACTTAAAGTGTCAGAGGAGTTAACATTTTCAATATAAGGAAATGCAGTTAAAATGCTCAATTTTGACGTTCCAAGGGCAATAACTCCTCAAAGGAAAGGTCCTACAACGTTGACCCTGTTACAAATTTTGTAGATCTATATGCGCTTAACAATATGCAATTTAAATTTCTCAAATATCTAGTATAGTTTTCAAGATATTGAGCTAAACAGGTGCAAAATTTGCAAAAAATCCACAAAAAGGGCAATAACTCCTACATGGGTTGTTGGATTTTCTTCAAAATTTCAGAGCTGGTAGATCTTGAGGTGCTGATCACTTTTGTTCCCAATCAAAATTTTGAAATCTGTCACCGTTTTAGAGTTATTTGCAAAAAACTGCCATTTACCTCTATGTTCTATTTTTAGCCACAGCGGCCATGTTTTATAACCAATCAAAAATCCCCACATCAGTTCTATACACCTAATGCTAATAAACAACTATACCAAGTTTGGTTCCATTTGGACTTAAAGTGTCAAAGGAGTTAACGTTTTCAATGTAATGAGGAAATGCTGTTAAAATGCTAAATTTTGACGTTCTAAGGGCAATAACTCCTAAAAGGAAAGGTCCTACAACGTTGACCCTGTTACATATTTTGTAGATCTTGATGTGCTTAACAATATGTAATTTAAATTTCTCAAATATCTAGTATAGTTTTCAAGATATTGAGCTAAACAGGTGCAAAATTTGCAAAAAATCCACATAAAGGGCAATAACTCCTACATGGGTCGTTGGATTTTCTTCAAAATTTCAGGATAGGTAGATCTTTGAGTTATTTGCAAAAAACTGCATATTACCCCTATGTTCTATTTTTAGCCATGGCGGCCATGTTTTACGACGAATCAAAAATCCCCACATCAGTTCTAAGCACCGAATGCTAATGAACAACCATACCAAGTTTGGTTGCAATTGGACTTATGGTGTCAGAGGAGTTAACGTTTTAAAAAGTTTACGGACGACGGACGCCAAGTGATGGCAATAGCTCACCTGACCCTTCGGGTCAGGTGAGCTAAAAAGGGATCACTTGCATGGCATATGGGTACATTTAGGTTATAGATTAGTTTATACATATAGCGCATACAATAGTGCATACTATAGTAACGGGCGAAAATGTTGGCTTACTTCTGCAGCATTTCTTAGGTGTGTTTCTCATTGTTTCTGGTAATTCAGCTATTCCTTTTTTAAAATCTTTATTACATAGACTAGAGACATACTAGCCTACCTAAAGACGAACTAACTAACCTAAAGACGAACTAGCTAACCATTAGACAAACTTGCTAATCTTAAGACAAACTAGTTTACCTTAAGACAAACTAGCTAACCTTAAGACAAACTTGTTAATCTTAAGACAAACTTACTAACCATAAGACAAATCAGCTTACATTAGGACAAACTAGCTTACCTTTCTTTTTGACAATTTCATCATTTTTCAGTTCTTTAATCTCTGGTAACATAACTGCAGCAGTGTAGACTCCACCGAAAAGGAAAATCAACGGTTCTGCTAGCCAGAGACACCGGGCAGGGGACTGGTCTATGAAATAGAGTGCTACGTTAGCAAGAGTTCCAACTCCCCCGGTGCATAACTGAAATTATAAAATGGAGTTACATGTAATGTAATAAAATTTGGTGGCATCTTAACTAATACAATATGAGTAATTTGTTTGTCAGGTATGCTATTTATTATAATTTAACGTCTCCTTTTTAAAGTCAAGAAAACCTTTATTTATTGTCTTAGCTGCACCTTGTTCACACCAGTGTAGATTTGGGATGGTCAGTGTCTCGAAATAAGCTTGGTAAGCTTTAGAGCAAACGATCCATGTATGTGGTTTTTTTTACAATGTACAATCAATTTTACAATACTTACAACAAAAGCAGCTGCATGATCGAAACTATCGCTCCATTGCCGTCGTTTTGATTTGGTATCTAAATTTTTTCGGCTTTTAGCTTCCACTATTGGAATATACACTGCCACGCCGGCAAGGATGCCACTGGCGGCAACAGCTAAAATCTTTAACTCGTCCTTTAAGAAGTCTAGCTCCATTTTTTTTGTATAAAACAGTAATATGAAACTAGAAAATTTAAAAATAGTTTTGTTGATTATGTTGGCTATGCACCAGTTATGCTTTTTAAATCATACGTGTCAAGTTATATGATTAATGCGTGCCAAAGGCCGACAGTCTCTGCAAACCAACGAGTAATGATTTTTTGTGTGTTTAATGTTTAATGTACAAATAATACAAATAACTTCACTCACATATTTCATGTAATGAAAAGCAATGATGAAAAGTACATTTATTTGAAGCGATTTTCCTTAATATGAGAGTTTGGTTATCTTAAAAATTTCGAAAAAGAAAGCATTTTAAATGGAGGAGGGTGGGCGTACACTTTTCTTACAAGATATTACAATCTTTCATATATTTTGGATAGACAAAGTTTTTTTGGGTTCCTCTTTTCGGTTATCTGAAACTCTGAAATCCTTCGATTATCTTGTTGCCGCACGTGGGTGCCGAATAAGTG
Organism: Arcuatula senhousia; assembly: GCA_963971305.1. NCBI lineage: Eukaryota > Metazoa > Mollusca > Bivalvia > Mytilida > Mytilidae > Arcuatula > Arcuatula senhousia. The sequence goes on from OZ020313.1 coordinate 47,573,970, forward strand.
ATATAGGTGAATGGTACTGTTAAAATCCAAATTTGCCTCCGGTCTGATTCTATCATAGCTCTGTTTTAATGTATTTTTACTTCGAAGGTGTACGTGCACATACATCACCTTTGAAATGATCTAAAAAAATGACTGTGTTATCCCCCCCCCCCCCCGATACCTTTGACAAACCCATTTGTCTCCTTATAAAAAACGGACTCAAGCATGAACAGACACAATATGTCGTCGATTAAAACATTTTCTTACTATTCAAAAATCAATGTAATGCATAAAATAGAGGATTCAACTATCCAATAAAACCAAGTAAGTTTTCCAAAGAAATGAAACGGTTGACACTTTGATTGTAAGATTGTAAGCGTAAGATGCCAGTAAAAATATATAAACATAGAACGTACCTAGTCATTCATATATCACAATATTTTTTTTCTGTCTATGAAGAAACAACATTTAAAAATGTTATTTTACACTTTGTAGAAATTTGTATGTCAGGTTTTAAAAATATAATGTGCATTTTGAGAATGTTTCCTATGCAAACTCAAATTTCTTAAATTTTTTTCAAAAATAAGCTCCGTGACCTATTTTTCATAGAAATTGGTTTTGTCTTCCTTTACTGGATTTGACACACTGAATTGGAAATTAGCAACACGACGGGTGTGCTACAGCAGGCAGGAACCGCTTACTCTTCCGGAGCACATGAGTTCACTCTTATTGCGTTTTGAGTTCGCGTTGTTGATTTCCGTTTGGTTGATTTTGTGTTTTGTGTTTCTTTGTGCTGATTTTGTTCGTCTCTACCGGTTTCGTCGTTGTCTTTTCGGACTTTTGACACTCGAATTGGCCCCATTAGTGCATCTTTGCTTTTTTCAATGCTCGAACTTATGTCACTTTACTGTAAAAGTTTGAAAAAGATCCTATGTCAATTTTTTTGACCCTCCCCAACCTTCTTAAGCAGATTTTAAGCCTTCAGATTGATCTTGATCTAAATAAATTTATTTATCTATATGGCCTGTATTGGTAAGAAGAACAAAATCAAACCGTCTCTTTATTTACAAAAAATAATAAGGTCATGAAACATATGTGAAAGGCTATGAAAAATGAAAATAAAAAAAGCGCAAAAAAAATCTTTGGATCCTTTTTATAATCAATCCTTCGAACATTCATATTTTCATATTAGTACTTATTTTTACTTGTAGTTATCCATTTTTAAAGCAGCAAATACATTTAATTCGTTTTCTAAAATCTTTTATCCGAAAAACATAAATGACTGGGTCCAGGAGTGGATTAATCATAAGACCAATTTCGGCGTATCCCATTGCTGGTATCAATGCTATGTTACTCGGGTTGGCAATGAATGCAAAACCTAGACAAATCTTAGGCAACATAGACACAAGTAAAATGGATATAAGGATCCCAAGGGTTGTAGCTAATTTTATGAATTGGCTGGTCCTGGTCCTCGATAGTTTAGTGACTGGTGGCCTGTTGTTGGCTTTAGACGACGTCGGTTGGTCGTTGATGCTGAACGATATTGTCTTGGAATCGGCTTCGGTTTGAATGGTTGAGATTTCAACTTGAGTTGATGATGGTCCAGGGTTGATCTTGCCAGTTCTTTCTCTCATGCTGAGCGGGGCAATTTTTCTCCAGGATGAATAGATGCGGAAAATTGTGGCCAGGTATGTCGCTATGATGGCAACAACAATGATAAAATACATCGTCTGAAACACACTTAATGATATCATTCTGTTTTCTCTCAGTAGTGTATGCATGCTGCATGTTGTGTCCCAAACATCTCCAACTAGACCATAAAAGAGTAGAACAAACAGCAAACATGAACCAAATATGATCATGTTCATTACCACGATAGGGATTTTTATGCACGGGTTTTGCTTGACAGGAAATGTAGCAATCAATCTCTCAACGCATATCCAAAGCATCTGAAACAACGAGAAAAGCACAGTAGATGTCGCCGATGATAGAGTTATATAACAGAACAATGGTATACCTATATGTCCCGTTAAACCAGCGTACAGATTCCTCAATGTCAACAAAACTGAGACTATTCCTGTTGCCGCATCGCTGACGCTTAGACATATAGTCAGCACTTCAAACCGCTTCTCCCTCAAAGTTTTGTCTTTAATAAGTAAAACTAAGCACATTATGTTCATAACCGTAATGAAAAGAGTCATTGCTAGCATCACAAAACTTCTTATAACATGTCCATTTGCATATTGAAGATCTGACTTGGTGCTGTTCGTATTATTCACCAAAATATCCATCTTGAATGCAGTTAATGATGCCTCTCTTAGCTCTTTATATAGTAGTTAGAAACTTCTCTTCCGTGTTATCAAAATGTTAAAAACAACAAAGTGAAACGAGAACTAAAACAACGCCGATCAGGTGCATATAAGATTTTAAAAATTTAGAGTTAATGGAATAAACGTATAAAGTCTATTAAAGACAATCCTAGAACATAAAAATTTCTCTTTTCATGTTACAAGTAAGTCTTTTTCCGAGTGCTCAGTGATACATTGAAACCTTTCTATGGAATAATATGAGCGCAAATTGTTCAATCAAGAAATAATAATAAAAACTGATGGCGCTTTTCATGGAAGTTTGCTTTTATACTACCGGCGTCAATTCTTTTTTCGTTAATCATGTAATGACACGCCTTAATACGTTTAATAAGAAATGATTTTCACGGATTCATATTTATATTATTAAATTGTCTTAAAAATTAACAAAATCGATTTTACCATCTTCTAAACTTCCTCCGTAGTAACTCGAACATGATGTAAAGTTTTTAACAATACGAAATAATTCTGATTTTGCAATCCATAAAACAATGTTCATAGATAGCCGAATCAGAAAGAAGAAAATATAATATTTATCTTACAAAGCTTCAAATTAAGGTGGGACGATACCAAATGACATATATCCAGATTTTAATTAAAATTTACAGACACATAGTTCTGACTAATATACATCCATATATGAAATAAAAAATGGGGGTCCCGGACCTCGTTTTTGAAATATATGCATTTGAAAACTGCAATTTTGGCGGGAAATTAACAAAGACATATAGGAAAAACGCAACTTACACACCCTTTACTTTTACTTTTTAGACACAAAATTGGACTTGCAATATCAAAATTTTGACCAAAAACTAACATGATGTTCCTTGGAAAATTTGCGATGCAATGAGGTAAAATAAAGGATATGTACCGGACTTCGTTTTTAAGATGCGGTTTCGTAAACATTGCCTATACGTAAAAATAGCAATAGAATCTAACTAAAATTGAACGGTCGAGTTTTACAACGTTCTGACAGATTTTTCAGTGTACAGGTAAATTTTATCGGTAACGTCGTTTTTAATAGGATTTACACTAAGCATGTCTTGCCTATCTGCACCAAAGAAAAAACAAATTCCTTCATATTTTCATAAATGCTCTGAGCAAAAACATAAGGTTAGATTGCAGCTATTACCATCAGTGATGCATAATACATGTATCAAGTTTCTTCAACCTAAGACTAAGAAAAATGTATGCTTTGCACAGGGGCTTGAATTCTGGTCATTTATATGGCCTTTAAAAAATCGACCCCCTACTCTAGAATTCAAGCTCGTGTGATGCTTTGATGCCGACTGTAACCTATATTATCCGCATGTTTGACCACTTATACAAGAATGGTTCAAGTCAATTAACTACATCAACCATATTGGTATAGCTGGTGCACCTAGTAATGCTTAGTACATTGCATGCTTAATTCGAATGCTGGCTGTGACCTTTGTTTTGTGCATGGGTGACCACTTACGGAATAGTGGTTCGAAGTCCATTCCCATTTACAAACAAGAGCCACGTCAACCATGTTGGTATGGATACTAAGCTCTATACATTACCGGCCTTTATTTTCCGCATCGACGACCTTTTAAAAGTTTAAAAGGTTCAAGTTCATTCCATTTATTGATAATCGATTTCAGAATATACTTGTTCGACCAAATGGGACGCCAACAAGAGGCTCCCAGAAGCCTGACTCGCTCACCTGGTCCTTAGGGCCATAAGGGTCTCTTCTTTATGGGGTCATATGACAATTTTAATCTGATAAAGACTTTTGAAGGCTTAAAATAAGATGACGATTTAAGCAGGTAACAGCTTTTCTCAATCTGCAATAGTTTTCATTCTATAGGACAAAAAGAGGAAAAACACTATCTATTTTTGCTTTTGAAGGGCCATAACTCCTATATGGAGTCATCTGACAACTTTGACCAAATAAAGACTTTTGTAGAGATAAATGAGCTGAAGATTTAAACAAGAAACAGCTTTTCTCTATCTGCAGCAGTTTTCATTCTGTAGGGCAAAAACAGGAAAAAAACGCTATTTTTGGCCTGTAAAGGGCCATAACCCCTATAAGGAGTAATCCGACGATTTCCACCCAATAAAGACTTTTGTAGAGCTGTTGATTCTAAAGACCATAAGATCCTCTGGATTTTTTTCTATCTGTGAGTTGTAAGTCATTTTAAGTGATTCTATCCTATGTTCTATTTTCAGTAACAGCAGCCATGTTTTTATCAATCATTTTAAAATCAAGATTGATTGTTGAAAAAATGTCAAATATCATTCCTGCAAAGTTTCAGTTAAATTGGTTCAGTGGTTACACAGGAGAAGATTTTTGAAATTGTTAACGGAGGACAATGGCCAGGTGGGCTAAACATAGGTAATCTATCGATTACGAAGCTCACCTCGATGTGGAGTATTGTCACTTAGTGGGAATTGACTTTAACGTTTCAAAATTTAAGTGCTCAATCCAAGCCAATCTGATTAAAATCAGCTGTAATGATACGCTTCTCTGTTAGAGGAGAGAAGCGTATCATCACAGCTGGTTTTAATCAGATTGAATCCAAGGAAAAAGAAGTCACAGCCAGCATCTAAAGCATGCATCATGCTAACCATCTCTAGGTGCACCTTACCATACATGTACCTTTTAGTTGATGTGGCACTTGTCAGTAAGCGTGTATGGATCTTAACCTTTATTCTGTAAGTGGTGATCCATGCGGAAAATATAGGTCACAGCCAGCATCCGAAACATGCATTTTGCATAGCATCACTAGGTGCACCTACCATAGCAATATCATTGATGTGGATGTGGCACTTTTCAGTAAGCCGGAATGGACTTTTACCATTCTTCTGTAAGTGGTCATCCATGCGGAATATATAGGTCACAGCCAGCATCCGAAGCATGCATTGTGCTTAGCATCGGTGCTAGGTGCACCTACCATAGCAATATCATTGATGTAGATGTGGCACTTGTCAGTAAGCAGGAATGGACTTTAACCATTCTTCTGTAAGCGATCATCCATGCGGAAAATATAGGTCAGAGCCAGCATCTGAAGCATGCATTGTGCTTAGCAGCACCAGGTGCACCTACCATACCAATATCATTGATGTGGCACTTGTCAGTAAGCATGTATGGATCTTAACCATTCTTCTGTAAGTGGTCATCCATGCGGAAAATATAGGTCACAGCCAGTATCCTAAGCATGCATTGCGCTAAGCACCACTAGGTGTACCTACCATACCAATATCATTGATGTGGCACTTGTCAGTAAGCGTGTATGGATTTTAACCATTCTTCTGTAAGTGGTCATCCATGTGGAAAATATAGGTAATTGCCAGCATCCAAAGCTTGCATTGTGCTTTATAGCATCACTAAGTGCGCCTACCATACCAATATCATTGATGTGGCACTTGTCAGTAAGCATGTATGGATCTTAACCATTCTTCTGTAAGTGAATGCGGACGCTGACGCCCACGCCGACACTGGAGGTATCACATAAGCCCCCCTCACTTCCGTGAGGTGAGCTAAAAATTGATGGTACTGACCAGATACCAGGCATTTTGAAGCAGAGATGGTGGGTTGAATCAGATATCTGCCATCTTCATGATATTATGGATGAAGATTTTTGGCAAACACAAGGTTACGCAGATAACCAAACAACAAAATGTCATAGTGACACAGAAAGAGGGATAATGGTCAGCTATCTACATCAAATGAATATGTGACCCATATCGTATGTACATGTAGATATTTGAAAACTAAAACAATAATATTTTACATCATTTATTAAAACAAGAGAGTGTTAACAAGTCACACACTATATCAATGATAACAGATATACACCTACAAAGTTTGTAACACTCTTGTAAACTAGAAATCTGATGTAAAACCAAGCTACATAAAGGTCCAATGTCAAAGATCCTTGTAAGGTCTACTTGATAACTAATAATTTAATAAGTTAAAATAACAAGGTTTGAATTTTGTGATTTTTTAAAAGCTATGTGACTGACCCAATCCTAGACTAGTTTACTGTATTTATACCTATTTTATTTGTATGAAATTATCATGCTGTATCAAATTTAATTCTAATTCAAATCTTTAATTTCCTTTAAAAAGATACGTTTAGTTGTTTAGAATACTGATTTTATGATTAAAACTGTTAAACGCAAGAAATGCAAGTATTCTAATTATAAAGAAAAACATTTCAAATGGTGGTTGAAGATTTTTAAAAAGAAAGCAGTCTTTACAAAACCTGTTTGACTGCCTGACCCAAAACATAGGCGGATCCAGGGGGGGGGGCCTGGGGGGCCCGGGCCCCCCTTTTGGCGGAAAAATTTGGTTGAATATATAGGAAATCATTGAAGCCTGACCAAAGCGGGCCCCCTCTTAGGCCAGTCAGTGGGCCCCCTCTTTTCAGAATCTCTGGATCCGCCTCTGCAAAAGTCAGATTTTCATTGAGTCAGATCATTGATTTTACATTTTGGGATCAAAGTCTGGCAAAATTTTCAACAAAATGATAAAGAAAAATATGTAGGTCCTATAAAAAAATCTTTAGTAGGCAAAACCTGAATGAGGACCTGGCAGAAATTTTCAACTTTCCCCATGACTGAGACACTTAGATAGGCAAATGATAACGCAATGTGTAAACAAGTCTAGCCCAAAATCCCACAGCAATTTCTAAAATTTGTAAATATGTAAATTTTAGTGCCTTATGATTTGATACAAATTTTTCAAATAAAATTTTATAAACTCATAAGATGATATATGATTAAGATTGGCAATGTTATCCTCTCAGTTATTCACATAATAATTGTAATTGCTGCCTAAACATGCAAACTATAAATACACACATTCTATTTATAGACACAAATAGGGAAAATATACACCCAATACACATACAATACACAACAGGTCTTTGCTTAATATACTGCATTTTACATGTTGTATTGTAAACATACTTATTTTCATGATCAGGATTTTAAACAATTTACAACAAGTTGATGAGTACTGAGATTTGCATTTTCCATATAATTTTTAAATATTTTAAACAAGAATTTCTGAAAATAAATCCCATATGAACATTCAGATTGCCATTAAGGAGATACGCACCTGAAAATAAAAGTAATTAAATGTCCCTAAAAATGGCCTCTCTCGTAAGAAAAACATAAGTAAAGTAAAATCAAAGAAAAAAAAATCATATGTACATGAGTTAGTTTTACAGATATAAGGGTTTATAAAATTGGCAGGAAATCAGACTCCTCTGGATGTTTTATTGGAATAACATTGAAATAGTTTTTGATCTATTAAGAATGGAAATAATAATAAAATCTTGCTGAAATTTGTTATAAGTAATTATTTAGATATGATTTTCGATATAATGAAAAGAAAATATAGTGTCAATGGGTAAATTAATTCTCATGCTTTTTAATGGATAAAGGCAGAGGATATCGAAAAATATCCTAAATATTCAAAACCACAGGATCCTATCTCCTTATAAACAGGAAAAGAAAAAAAGTTTATAAAATTGTAGCTAAGGAACCTTATTCTCACTGGTTGGCTATCAAAACCTTTAAAAGATAAACCCTGTTTAAAACTTCTATAATAAAGTTAAATTTATAGATAACATTAAAGTCAATGAAGAGAGTGGGGAATTTACAGTTCTCATTGGACAAATAACCACTTTATAATTAGATAATTACTGACATTCACTTACATGTACAATAAATATAACAGTACATGTAACTCAGCACAAACTGTCAAAACATATAAGTTAGTTAACGGCCATCCCATACAGCACACAAGATAAAATAATCATATTTACACAGTGATTGGTAAAAATCTCTAAAAAAATACCACAATAATCCAATAACAATATCTAACAAATAACAGTAAATGAGCTACATATGTTATGAGTATTGTGTAACAAATTGGTGAAAATTGTCATGCAATGTAACCATGTGTAATTATAAATTTTAAATTCAACATGTACCATTCAAATCAATAAAATTCAACACTTTTTTTTTCTGTCTCCCATTCCACTTCATATTTAGCCGTATTTCAATCAGAAATTAGGAATATGAAACCATCTTTGATACAGATGCATCAGAGCCAATTATTAAACATTGTAGAGTGTAGCTTATTCTCCTGTGTAGTTGATAAGGAAATAAGAAAGTTCAGTCTTATGTGTTTAAGGTTTAATTCAGGGGAGTCTTAACCAAACTGTTAATTGAAAATAAATATGCATAACCATGTATATGTACATAAATTATTGGCACTTGGGGAATTAATATTAGATAATCATAATGTATAAATTGGCTTAGTAATTGTAGTTCAATTAAAGAGCTTTGTTTCACACATGATATCTAATTTGAAAAAGCAATTTTATTCCCAAAAATAAGAACTTTATGCAAAAATTCAATAAATTGTTCTGTCTTAATGTGTAACAGCACTAAGAATGTGTTCTTTGCACACCATCAATAATAAAAGATAAAGAATTAAATTATAATTTTATAATTCTAGAAAGCAACAATAGGATTTTAAACAGACACCATATTTTAGTAAAAACAAAGCTATAGTTTAAATTTAAAATTTGTTCATCTTCACTCATACAGTACTATTTACTAGTAATTTTAATTCACCGTTAGTATTGTATGTAACCTTATACAAGTAAAAATGAAATTTGGTTCGAAAACCTGATTAAAAAACATGTCAACATTCAGATTTGATAGATATTTGTACACCTATGCAATGAAATTGATGATTGTGTTTTCCATGCTAACATATAACAATAATTTATAATAAATAAAATGTTAAAAATTCATTCTAAAACATTAAAAGTAGTTATCACGACTCTTGCTCACTTTGTTCTGAAGTCTGAACTTGACTAAAATCGTTTGGTTGTGGTATAGGAATACTGAATGATGTGTCACCAAATTTTAGACGTAACTTCTTCGGAAACGTGTGATTGTTTGATAGTGGGTAGAATGTCTTAGGAGCAATGCTAACAGGTGGCATGCCAAACTTGCTGCTGTGTATTGGTGACTTGGACGTGTGGATGGGAGATCGCGGTGAAACCTTCCCTGAAGTTCTACGCTGTCGTCGGTGGCAATGTTTTAGGACACTGTTTTCCAACTCAAGTTCACCCTCGATTCTCTTAGCAGTCGACAAACTTTCTTCCATGGTTTCTAATATTGGATCCCTTCTCATCTTTATTGTGAGTTTGGGGATCTTTTTATCAGGAGACGATTCCGGTGAGGATGTTATTGAATAGGACAACTTTCTTTTCCTCTCTGAGTTCATTGCCTTTTTAAGACACTGGTCGGAGAAAGACTTGGTCATTTTATGATTTTTATGCTCAGAAAGTTTCTTGTCGCTCTGTGCTGAACTCTTTCCATCTGATTTTCTTAGAGGAGTTACATTTTTAATTATTGACTCGAACTTTTCAAACATGTTCTGAACGGGCTCTGAATCAATTTTAGATTTAAGTTGACTAGCTAATGAATTGTCCTTGAAGTCTTCAGACAAACTGCAGACATCTACATAACTATCATCAACATTTGTCAAGCCATTTTCTTCTCCTGACATCAGTTTGTCTGTCAAATCCAATGCTGCCTGTGGTTTTTCAACCTTGATGAATTCATTTGATGAAGTATCAACCTCACTTTTAACATGAAGCCTAGGACTTTGACGCAAAGGTGTTTTCTTACAATCTGGTATGGACCGAAGTACTTTACTTTTGGGCGTGTGTAAACATTGTGTGACATTCCCTTTCGTTTCTGTAGATGAATGTGGCATTTCACTCTCTGATGTTAATACCTTGTTCTTAGGTAAAGGTGAGTCTTCAGTATCACAGTGAAACTCTATTGTCCCTGAGAAAGACAGTTCTAATTGTTCTGACTGAGAAACAAGAGGACAACTTTCTGATTGATCCACATGATCTTCCAAAGGCTCCTTTTTACATTCTTTCTTTAAAGTATCTGTTTCCCCAACTGAATTTTTGTTAAGTTTACCTTCCTGGGCTGAAGTTTTAGTTTCTGCTTTACAATGCAGCCGAGGACTGTGACGACATGAAGTTTGATCATTTATAGTCTCAGTTTTAACCTGAAGTGATAAATCATTATTAATGAGTTTATTGTTCCCATGGCAACCAATTGTACTTCCTCGACCCCGTAATCTTGGACTACATCTCTGATTGGACTCCTGTGATAGTTTATGAATGGGACTATGAACTGTATCCCTGCCCTGTGATGAGGTATGCCTTTGCTCAGTATGTCTAGTCTTAGACCTGCATATATTAGGTGATGAGTTCATATTAATGTCAACCTCTGATCCCTGATCTTTTTTGGAGCAGTTAGCTACATTTTCTTTTGCTCCTTCTATACTGTCTGTTGAAGTTTTTGCTTCTTTTAGTTCATTTGAATCATCACAGATACGACACGCCTGTTCCACAATGGAATCCAGTTCCTCATGGTCAAAATCAGGGTGATCAAATTCTTGCTCCTCAAAGCTGAAGCTCATTCGCTTATTTGGTGATTTGATTTTTGATGCAATTGCTCTTTCAGAATCAGTTGATTTAGACGAAGATTTTTGACCCTTTAGAAAACACCCCTTTTTGTCTCGCTGTGGTAACTTTTTCACTCCAGACATTTTAGAGTTGATATCATTCAGTACATTCTTTACAGCTGCTTTTGTTGATACTTTCCTGCCAATAACAGTTCTAGGTTCAGGGAGTTTAAGACCCTGTGACAATAGCAATTCTGCATCATACCGAGTTATCCCCCTTTTCTTGAGCTCTCCTGCTTTTAATAAGCTGGCATTTTTCTTAAGATTGTCGTCTCTGATATTCCAGTTTTCTGAAATCAGAAATAAATGTGACCACATTTATAACAAATAACAAATAATACTTATTCCAATTGTGGGGTAAAATGATAAAAAATTCAAAGCTTTTTGGGGTTACTTTAGAGTATGTATTACAAATAGAAAATACATTTTTGTGTAGTTTCTACAATAAGGATGCTCGCTGGTTACAGATTTCTGTCATCTTTTCAGAATCCTCGGGTTTTTATCGTCAAAATAGGGTTAATTTTTTTTTGCCCACGAACCCCCTATTTTCTTTTTATCAATGTCTTAAGTATATCATACAGAATTGATTTACAAATTTTTATCAAATCCTATTTATTTTGTCATTGGTTTCAACAGCTAAATAGAACTAATGCTAAACCTATGAAAAAGCCAGAGAAAACCTTTTCCTACAAAAATTTTGACGTAAGTTATCTTGAAAACTAGGTCACAAACCTATTAAAACTTGTTGCTTATTTTACACCTTTACCTATAATCTTTTCATTTAAGACATCACATTTGAAAACTTTTTATTTTCAATAATGGTACAAATGTAGCGAACATCCTTAACAAGTATAAGGAAGTTTGATAGTGTGATTCATCTTCTGATATCTGTACTTTTGAGTTCTTTACATGCAATTGGCTTGTCTCAGAATATATTTTTAATAGTCTTTCCATCTTTTGTTTTAAGCTATTTTGATATCATGTAAACCTGGATTGCTGATATAGACAGAGACTGTATAGAAATTGCTTAAGAAATAAGGTTTAAGATTGTTGACCAATTTACTTACGGCATTCTTTTTTTTAATAGTACAGGTTTTGAAAGATATATGCACATGTATATAATCATATATTATTTATCAACTCGATATTAATAAAATTAAACAAAGCCTAAATTGAATGTGTGAAGTCCCACCATTGCCATATAATGCAGCTCCTGTCATTTGAGCACTGGGTCTCTCCCGTTCCTGAGGGTCGGACTTTAGTCTCTCAAGTCTGTGGTCTGTGTCCCTTAGTCTGTAACCTTTGATATGCTGGGGACTCTTTATCCCATCTTTGGGTTTAAAGGCACCTTGTTTTCTTCTATAAAATGCAAACAATGTATATAATTAAATTTTGCTTAAAAATAAATGCCCATCTTACTTCCCACAATTGTTGATTTTATATTGATTTCTGTTTATAACATATGGTATTTAAATGACAGCATGGCCCACAAATTATACATGTGAGAAATTTAACCATTGCATGATTGTATGACAGACATATATTATACTTCATGTCCCCCTTACCATAGTCATAGGTGGGCCATTAAAGAGAAAATCATTAAATTTCTAAGACAGACTTACAAACCTTTCACAAGTTTCACATTCACAGAAACAGTTGTTTTCACCAAAGAAACTTTCACCGTAATGACATGTGATTTCTTCTCCAGGATCAATGTCTCTTAGCACACGTACACAAGCTGTGTCTCGACCAGTGGAAACAAACTACAAATAAATAAAGGTAATAACAAAATTACCGAACTTGGAGGATCAATCTCAATGTCCAAGAGAAAAGACAAAACATGGAAGACACACCGGAATAGTTATAGATCGCAATGGTCCTGACTAGTGTTAAAGTTTCAAAGATATCTTACTTTCCCAAGGAACCTTGAATTGCATTCGAATTTGTGAACTTTAATAGATTAGATTTGAGAGTGAATAAAAGATTATCTAGATTTTTTTTCAACTATTGGAGACACAAGAGGAATTAACTCAATTGTTTCAGTTAATTATTGTGTTATTTTGAATTAAATTTTCTTCTGTTTAAATTTGTTTTTTAATCATTCAAATGTTGTATATTTTATCAAATATCATGGTTGAAAATTATTTTCTCAGGAAAACTTTCAAAATATGATAAAAAGAAGAGTATGCAAAAAAAAAACTTTTGGACTTCCATCCTTTCATGATTTTTCCTATAAATCAAAATTTACTAAGGGCTGTTCCAGAATTAAATGTGTGGGGAGGTCGGGAGGCACTTTTTTCTTTACCCCGCCACCCATAAAATCTTCAAAACATATTTCTAAAACACCCAACACCCAACATATATGTAATAGAAGTTCTTCCCGACCCCCCCCCCCCCCAACATTTTTAATTCTAGAACAGCCCTAGACAGTTAATTGATTTCAAAGAATTATTAATGTGAAAGCACCATAAGTTAAAAGCAAATCTTAGAACTCTACTCAGTATGTAAGTCCAAGAGTCTACACATTCACTAATTCCTTCAAAATGATCTTTATTTGTATTGTCTATTTGAGAAGAAAACTTCCTTTTTTTCTATTTGTCACTTACTCTACAGTTAGATCTGCAGTCATGGTTAACAAAGCTGGCAGGTCCTAACCATAACTGACTACAGTTTTTACGTGTTGAATACATGACACTAAAATCATTCAGACCCGGCTTTAACATGTGTTCTTCTTCCTCATTGGTTAGTTCTGCTATACATCCCACCAGGAACTCTATCTTATCATTCTTCTGCCTGAAAAATAGGTTGATCTTTGCTAAAATTCAGGTTATACTAAGTATTTTGTTTTTATTTTCCTAAGCTCTTCATATTCATATAAGGCTAGGTATTATCATCTTTTTGTCAAAATTGGTTAGAAAGCCTCAGATAATCTTACAGACAAAATGCATGCAAGGCATAGCCAAATTAATTGTAATTTTAATTTCAAACTATGAGATATAGCTGCTGTGTTCTTTGTGAATTTTGATAAATTGCATATACACACACTTGCACTTGGTGTGTGTGTGTTAGTGTTTAACGCCCTTAACAACACACCTGGGCCATGTAGGGCAGTCAGTTTTAATGGTGGAGGAAACTGGAGTACCCGGAGGAAACCAACGACCTTGACAAACCTAATCACATACAGTTGGGGAAGTCTCTTTTTTGTTAAATATAAACAGGACTCAAACGCCAGCTGAAAGGTGATCAATAGTGTGGTATTTAAACCAGCACCTTGGACCACTCTGCCACCCAGGCCCTTACTTGCACTTGGTATTTTTATACTCTTTTGATAATCATTTTTAAAAGAAACTATTTCCATACTTCTATACACTACATGTTAATGCTTTACCATGATTTTGTGGCACATATCTTTGCTCCTACTTCATTTTCCATTGAGTATCTGTAACACTGTTTAATCTCAAAACCAGAATTTCTGTCAAACATTCTCAGGTAACGAAAAATCTATACAAAGAGAGATAACTCTAGTTTTATACAAGATGTAAATATTTAAGTACAGACTTAAATTGTAAATTAGCAAAGTTAAACATGTTAGATATAGATCTATACACTATTCAGAAAAGTAATATATTAATTTTTTTTATCTGTGCACAATTTAAAATTTTAGCTGAAATACTGTTACAGTTACAAGTACAGACCTGAAATAACTTGAACAAATAAATGAAGACCTATGTGGCCTGCGTCTTAAAATATTCGGTAAACAGGAAGTAGATGAATTAAGATTGCTTTTTACCATATAGTGCTATAGCAGAAAGCTACATGTACATGGCCAATATCAAGAGCAGTGTTCTCCATTCGCCATTTAAGCTGGGTGTGCCGACCACCTTTTTTCCAGAGCCGACCACCTTTCCTTTTGGTAAGGTGGTCGGCAATTTTCAAAAAATTAATGTTAAATTAGGTCTTTTGTTACTAATTAAATGAAGACATTGAGTGACACTTTTATAACCCAAGCCAATTAAAACCACAGATCGATAGGCGACCAGCAAACATAAAAGAAATTTGCCGACAAGGTAAAACAGGAGGTGCTAAGAATAGTTTATTGTATGTAAATTTCTTATCATCCAATCAAAAATGGAGAAAATGTAAATAAAAAATGGCTGGCACGTGTCCAGTACGACATGCATCCATGTGGTTTATTCAAAGGTTTTATTGAAAGAAAAAGAATATTGATATTTACCTTCAACTTAGAAATAGTTTAATCCACAAAAAGAACATAAAACATACAATAAAGTTTGAATTTTTTCTGACATAACTTCTGCAATGCAAATGAAGGATCAAGTGTGTTTGTTTACATTTGAGCTGTGATCATGTGACTTTTTGGCGGGAAAATTAACATATTGGCTAAATAATAGGAAAAGAAAGAATACTCTAGCCTAAAGAAAAAAAGAAAAGAAAATTATTAAAATAGCCTAGATTTAATTAAGGCTATTTTTACTGTATCTTTGTTTGTATACCATGTATAATGTGCATTTTATGGTTTTATTAAAACAATCACTCTCTCTGATAAAGGGGATCAGGGGCAGATCCAGAATTTTTTTTAAAAAGGGGGGGTCCTCAGAACAATGGGGGGGGGGTCCAAATTGATAAGGATTAAGCAGTAGAAAAAACCCGGTTGGTAAGTGGTTTTTCAAAACACCCACCTTACCTTTTTGAAAAAAGGAGAACACTGAAGAGGCTGTACTATGTATATTTTTTGTGACTCTGTGGGTCGCTGGACGGTCGATGCAGTAGGACGGATAATGTCAAAGTGACTCCTATATGTGGCTTTGCAACATGTTGCAGGCGATATAATAAATTTGACATTGATTAAACCTAAAATCTTGCTTTCATTACTTAAACAACAGAAAAATAACTTCATACATGTTCCTTGAAAATCAGTTGTTGTGATTTAGTCTTTGTAAGGAAGAATGTCTTAACAGGAGCCAATGCTATAAATTCTTTGTAAGCTTTCTCATAGTTCTGTTTCTCTGTAAATCGCTCCATGATCTCTTTACAAATTAATTGCAGTTCTGGCTTCATAGGTCTGTGCCTGAAAAAAGTAAATAGAATATTTCAAACTTTTATATCATTACATGTAAAAATTTGTGGTTTTCTTGAAAAAAAAACAAAACATAATATTCTAAGTAATATTCAATTTTGTATTTCACATGTAAGTGAAAAGAAATCAATAAATATGCATAAAAAACATTTTGTTGGATTTTTTTTTTACGCTGTAGGTCTATTTCAATTTTTTTTTAATAGTGCGCGTAGACCAAAGATAAATTTGACATACAACATGTACAACTAAATATACTATTTTATTCAAACTTTGTTCTTTCAGAAGTTCACCATGTTCACTACATACTTCTTTTTACCTTGTATTCATTTTATGCGTGGTCAAGGATAGGAAGGGGTCAAGGGTCAGACTTGAAGCTAAGTCATCATTCTCACAAAGCTCCTTGGAGTTCATTCCAGTGGATGGAGCATAGCGCCCACCTCCTCCTTCTATGACCATTGCACTAAAAAATAATAAGAATCAGTTAAGACATGCTATTATTAATGACATCACAAGGATAAAATCAAAGCTGATATTTCCAATGTCTGTTATAGGTATAGGATACATGGCGGATAATTGAAAAGTCCAGTTGTCAAAAGTGAAACTGAAAGTTAACATAATGGACCAGGAAAAATTTTTAAAAAGGCATACATGTGACGGATCCGTGATGACAAAGCTGGAGATTTTGATTTTTTTGGCTGGAGATTGGACAAAAAAGCGGGAGATTTTCAACGCTCATTAAAATTTCATTTCAATGTCACTAGCGTGTGCCAAATATACATGGCTTCAATGATTAATCTCAAACTGTTTATACAATCATCAGGTCAATTATGGCAATAATCCTTTAATTAACACCCTTACCTGTTAAATCAACGTCTACCTAATTGACAAACCCCTAAAACACGGAAATGTTTTATGATTGAACAATAAAAATGTCTATAAAACTAAAATTTTGTCATGTCTTGAAAAAGCGGGAGATTGCACAAAAAGTCGGGAGAACGGGAGATGGATAAAAAAGTTGGGAGATTTGGTCTCCTGACTGGAGAATCACATGTATGAAAAGGCAACAAGAAGGAATTAAAAGTGAACCAACAATGCAGCATGATGTTTCAAAGTGTGAGTAAAATAAAATGCCGGAAAATAATAGCATTCTACATATATGTATATGAATGACAACAAGGATATAAATTTTGAGTTTGAAAGGTCTTATTAGAGTTATTCCCCTTGCTTTTTAAAATTCCTTGCAGAAAGTAGGGGGGTAAGTTTGCTATGGTTTTGTTTTTGCATTCTATTTGACAGTATCAGCTGGCTTTTGAATTAGTTTTGTCTGTTTTGTTTACATGCATTTCGCTTATTATTCGAAAGAATCGAATGGAAAGTCATAAATTGAAAACAAAAGCTTCCTGCACCGGGATTCCTTTTATTCTTTCAAATCTGTCAACCATAGGACACAGAAAGCTTTTACATGGGAAGAAATTATTGAAGGTTAAATAATTTAGGTTTTTGGCTGTGAAATTTAGATTTCTGTCCGCAATTAATCTGGCATTTTTTCAATATTTACCTGTTTTAGTTACAGAAATAATCGACAATTTTGCTGAGTAATTAGGTCTTGTTTATAATCCGCACAAAATAGTTCGTAAAAGTCTATCGACTGATTTTCGCGTTTTCAAAAAATAAAAGCAAATATACCTGATTTGGTCTCTAAAATCTGTTAGACGTCGTTTTATGTAGTATTTTTGCAGTTTATTGATGCATGAAACAATCAGCGCAATAATATAAGGTTAGTGACTTCTTTCAAAGATCAAGGGACGCCACTCTAATCAGAAATATTGACCCAGCTGATTTGCTTTTTCCAAACATGTCAAGAAACTTGTATTGCCAATTCCTATCTGTTTCTCATTCAACAAGTGGTTATTTAAAGTAACTGTTACTAACACTTTGTCTCATATTTTTATTTTATGATTTATCCTTAAAAAATCAAGCAGAGTAACAGATTAATGCCATTTTAATAATAATTTATCATAGCAGAAAAAAACATTAAGATCATTATGTAGTTTGTGATAAGAAAGTAGTTACATGTAAATGTCCAATTAAGAGACTGGCTGTTTAAATTTTAACGTGCGACTAGCTGATTTTGGTCTCTCACTAATAAAAGACTTGAATTTAAATTTTAAATGAAAGAGGAATTTTTTTCCCAAACATTATACTTTTGCCTTGACAATTTCTGATGGAATTTCTTGAAACTTACAAACATAACAGCTGATGGAGTAAAGAAAGAGCTTGACGATTTTGGGATCAACAGGTTGTATGCCAAGGTCACAAGCTTACAAAAATGTAATAAAAACTTAGAATTTTAAAGTGAAATTATTTTGTTTATTATCTTTCATAATTTTCCTTTATGGAATTTCATGAAAATAAGATTTCGAAGTAGAGAAGAAGCACATTGATTAAGAGGTCAAAGATTGAGGTGATAAGTTTTGCCAGGCAGCTAGGGGACTTTGGGTATGCTTTTTTTTTGAAAATACCACTGAATCAAAATATTCATTTCTAACAATTTATCATTTTTGCCTTTAGTACTTGTGCAAATAAATTATGGACATTTATATATGTATCTTGCTTCTGGACAGCTCTTTCTTTATTACAGATAATTATTTTTATGTTCAGAGCTTTCAGTATCAAATCCATGAAACCTTAGTTAAATGAAATGTCATTTATATTTAGCTTTTTTATTTCAGATATCTCTATGAGATGGAGAAAAGAGAAAATTCAACAAAGAATACAGGTACATCCAAATATTAGAGCTTGAGGCATCTATAGATGATAGAGAGGATATAAAAAAGTGGTATTTCATATAATATGAATCAATGATATAATATCTTCGAAGGTCACTAAAGGACTTTGAGAGAACTGAAATATATTTTACAAATAACATAAAACAAAAACAAAAAGAAAGAAAAAGAAAAAAATTGGTGTTGTTTGTTAGCTGAAGACTTGTACAAGTACATATACATGCAAATCAAACCATTTCATTTGAGAAATTTTTACCAATACATTTGTAAACATCACTCATGTATCCCTCTTACTCTCATGACTGAGTACGCAATTTAAAAACTGTAGTTATAAAAATAGCACAATTTGAACTTTAATTAAGAATTAACTGTAATAATTTTTAACAAAATTATTACAGTTAATACTTATAAATAAATTTATTGATATATTCGGCGCGAAAATTTAGTAAAATAATATTTTTCTATGAAAATATCAAAAATTTGCTTAATTAAATCGACGTATTAATATTTACACCTGTCAATCACATTGCATGTGGCGTTCCTGCAACTGCAAAGTGTATATAAACTTCATTGTTGTATTCCGGTTTAAACTGGAATCGATAATACTTTCTTTACGATATTAGGCGTAGTTTAAATGATCGTTAATCCAATCAAATTCTTTTGACTTATAAAAAGTTTACAAGAAAATTAACCCAATTTTCTTTCAATGCAAATGCAACTAATAATTTTCTAAAATTTATTTATACAAATTTAACACAAGTTTGTATAAAAAGTACATGTAATATTCTTTATATTTAGTTGCTGATTGTTTGACAGTTTGTCCATTTTGTGGTGCTGATTCCTCGCCAGAACAGAGAAAAGTTAGGCTGAGGTCAAAGGTCAAGGCCAATGGAAAGTTAATAAGGTTATTGAAGAAGTACAATACAGATCCAAAAAGCTTGGGCAAATTTCAGTTGAATATAGTTCAAAATTACATTAACAGCATTAACAAACTAGTAAGTAAAGGACAATATTAGAATATATATCAATACTTTGGCTATTTGAACGCTGGAAACAGAAAACCAAGGTCAAAGAATGGAAATGCCATCTCCTTAATTTGGCATTTACCAACATATAACCTTATACGATAAAGATAGACAATAGACAATATTAATATTATATATGAAGGTGCTCATATCATAAAGTAAAAAATTTAAGTTACTATACAAGTAATTCAAGGTCAATTCAAGGTAAAAAACAATAGATAGAAATGCAACTGTATCAATACACATTGAAAGTTTCTTCAACAGTACAGTTACTGTTGTCATTATATGGAGGGGATTGACACAAAAATTTAACATTGCTATCATATTTATTGTGATTTTTCACTTTTGTCCCTGGACAACGTGTCAGAGGGCACTTTTGTGAAAAAAAACTCCTCTGAAACGGCTTAACTTTTGTAGGACTCTTTTTCATCATGATATGTAGTTGATCAGATCTCAACACTATTTTGATTCAACAAATTTTATAGAAGTAATGGGACTATGGTCATAGGTCATAGAAGCATCAAATTCCCTTTTGTTACATTTTATAAAATGGTGTAATGTTCCAGTCTACAAGACATCTGTAGTCCTGATAGCTATATTTTGCAGTTTTAATTTAAAGGCAGTGGGGACAAAGTCATGAGTAACATGTCCTTGTTAAATCAAAATATGGTAACTGGGAACTCAAGGTCAAGGTCAAAAGATGGGGGTGCAGTTGTGTTGGTATTATACTTGGGCATATGCATACCGTGTTTACCATAATCATCTTTGGACTTGAAGTTGCTGAGATTTAAGTTACTCATAAAACGTAAATATTTAAAAGTTAAGGCTGCTGTTGCTGCAAGTAAAGCAATACCCATCGTGTCTTGATTCTAAAGAATTAGTATTGTGTTAACTTTATTGTAAAATAGAAGGGATATGGAGGATATATGCATGCCACAAGATCACATTATAAATATTGAAATGAAAACCAAAGGATGAGAAGAACAAGTTCAGCCCCTAGCACCAGTTTAAATTGAATCAAAAGACCAAGTATACAAACAATAAACCTTAAGCCAGGTGACTTATTTCATTATTATTTCTTATGGTGTCTTGTATGCTTAGGATTTATTTGGGTTTTAAATCATTTCAGAAAGTAACCTGTCACATATGCAGGAAAACCAGTCAGATGGCAGGTCAGAAAAGGTCAAAAGTCATGACCTTCAAAACAGAAGATACAGAAACATTAAACAGTAAGGAAAGAAAAACATTAATTAAAATAATTGTACTTGGTGATGTATTTAAATGGTGACAATAGTTCAACTTTGAATGTTGTAAAGAACATTTAGCTTTTTTGGACTTTTTGGACTTTATCTTGAAAACTGTAAGTGCTAGAAGAAAAGTTACCATTGCAAAATTGTTCAGCTTATTGAGATCTACAAAAAAATTTCAGGGTCAAAATTGTCAGATCAACAGTTTGAGAGTTATTTCCCTTTAACTGATTTTTCTCTCAATTTTAACTTTTTTTTTCAAATGGAAAGCTTTGTTAACTTTGTATTCTTGATCTTAAAAGTGTTTTTTATTCTAACTAGTTTCTTTAATGTTACTTACCAAGTACATGACCATGTTGCACACTAGGTAAGATGCTTTAGCATAAGAGATCAGGTGAGCGATTCAGGCTCCTGGGAGCCTCTAGTTTAAGCTGGTTTTGTACCTGTACTTATGGGCTATTAATTAAATAAATCAATTTAGAGACCTTGTTATTTTAAACTAACCAGCAATTCCTTAATCATGTGTTTTTTCCTCTGTGTTTTGAAACTGTTACAAAAGCCACACCTAGTAAGATGAGTTCATGTAAAAATGGATTTGGTAAACAAACATATTCTATTTAAATGCCCTACCAAAACCAACATTATGTGAATCTTGTTAAGTTTTGTTCATCTCTCTTCCATGTGAGGCTTACCAGATGTGATAGTGACAAATTCAGGTATCTTTCGTATAATTTAAAATTGATTAGAATTCTAAATTTCGATTTTTTTTTTTGATTTTTTCTTCAGTTTCTTCTGCAGTTTCTCCATCCACAGAAGATATTGGATCCTCATCTTCATCTAAAAAGAAGAAAAAGAAAAAGAAAAAATCTCAAGATGGAAATAGGTAAAATTTATTTATGTTTGAATGTTCATTTTGTCTTATTAATTTATAAGTAGAAAGACACTCCAACAGATAGGGTACAGCCATGAATAACAGTCATTTACCATGTTTACTGGGTGTTTAATGCATGTATACAAGGTCACATCAATTAAATTGATTTTTTCTGTCTTAAAAGTGTAAAATGCAATAAAAATTGTTGTAAAACACACTGAAACTTTTTTTAGCCTCACATTGCTCAGCAACTCTTCCAAACAATATTAACAAATCACTTTTAGAATTGTCTTCCCATTGTCTTCAATGTGAAATATTAGAACTTTACATTCTTGATTAATTTCATTAATTCGTGTTTATGAATTTATATTGATGAGGCACAGAAATTGTGTAACTAACAACTGTAATGGTCTCTTTTTAGCACATTTTGTCCTATTAAGGTCCTATTTAAGTTGAAAAAAAATTTAATTTTTACATACAAATATGCAATAGATATATCATGTATATAAAAATCAAAGTTTTATAATTGAAAACAAACAAAAAAACATTTGGATTATTGCACGAAAGTTGATATGTTAACAATACTTAGCGGATTGATGCACTAACCAGAAAAATAAATGTACTGAAGAGTTACTGGTAAACATATGAAATGTTTTACAAAATAAAACAACTTTTGAAAAGTAAATATGTCCAAATATGGAAGACGGAAATTAATAAAGTCAAAATCAATCCCGCTACAAATAGAAACGAGAATAAACTACGCACATATTGCAAATTTAAATTTGAGTTCAAACAGGAAAAATATTTGGATTTGAACGATTTTAATGATCGTAATACATTAACCCGTTTTCGCGTAAGTGCCCACAAGCTAGAAATTGAAAGAGGAAGGTACTCTATTCCTAAAACACCACTAGAAGAAAGACTTTGTAAGCAGTGTAATAAATCTTCCATCGAAGATGAACTGCATTTTTTAACTGCTTGTCCTAAATATAGCAATATTAGAGAAATCTATTTTAAGAATATTAATAACTCTAATTTCTTAGAACTTAGTGAGGAAAATAAATTTATATCCCTTCTTATAAATGAAGATTTAGATATCATTAAACAATTATCTAAAATTATTTCCACATGCTTCAATATCAGAAATAATGTAACTTAACGAATGACTATTAATGTTAATCTTGTATGATCTTGTATGTCAAGTATATTGGAGTATGAATATATACTAGAGTTATTTCTCTTGAAACAGTCTCCTTCTGTCAGTATTGGTAATGTCAGAATTGTTTTGTGTGTGTATAATTTCTTCTTTGTGTTTCTAGTCAAACTTTTATAATTATATGCCCTATATGGGTTTTCTTTATTAATAAATTGTTCTGTTCTGTTCTGTTCTGTTCTTTAAACTTCAAATCGATGATAATGATACATATTTACAGTAATTATATCAAAATTTGGGTTTTGCAGCACAAAGAACACAACTGGTGTATCTTCATCAAACAGTGAAGAAACAAAAGTAGATCCAGTAATAAAGACATTAACAACAACATCTATAATTAAGCCCAGTCTACAGGCTAAAGGTCAAACAACCAAAGGTCAAGTCACAGAGGTCAAACTTAGCAAAAGTGCAAAGAAGAAAAAAGCTCAGATGATGAACCAGCAGCTTAGTTTTCTGATGAACAAAGAAAAGAAAAAGGAACAGAGTGCAAGTCTTTCTGATTTCTTGTCCAATTTATAAATGTTAATAAATCTATTATTTGTATAACTTGAGATTTATCCAGGAAATTGAGGTGTTACAAATTGTGATTTGGAACAAATGAAGCCATTTTCATATTCTGGAATAAAAAAAACTGCCACTAGCAACATCTGCTAACAGTGGTCTTTGATTGCCATTAAACACATTGGTTTCTCTATTTGTTCTATGCATTGTAAGTATTGTAACTATTTGGTTCTCAGGAAATCTCTTCAAAGAATTGTGGGTTTTCCAGGTTTCAAGGAGGTTACTCCTATTAACATTCAGTTTGTTGCATATCTGAATTATCATTTTTTCTGCACCCTCCTTGGTACTTTTTTGTCCCCATTGCAGTGCGACTGAAGGACTCAGTTATGGTCATGATCTGTCTGTCTGTGCCTCAATTCCTCTGAAACTGCCCAACAGATTTTGCTGAAATTTTGTAGATTTGTTGAGACAGCTCAACATCCTATTTAGTTGTTCAAATCACATTGCCATTTCAATTTGACAAATTTTATATGAACTGTTGAAATTGTATAATCTGTTTTATAATTATTTTTGTGATGAAAATCATTAAGATTGGCAGTCCTGGTCACAGGAACACTTTGTGGGCCCAACTTCTCTGAGACCTCTGATGGGATTTTGCTGAAATTTTGAGGATAGTTTGCTATGATATGAATAAATTTTATAGGAGTTATGGGACTTCATCCACCCTGTTCATTTAAGTTCAAAGGAGCACCGTGAGCACAACTTCTCTGAGACCGCTGAAAGGAATTTGCTATTAGAATTTTACAGAATTATTTGCCATGATATGTAGTTGATCATATTGCAACACCATTTTGATTGGACAGATTTTATAGGTGTTATGGGACTTGATTGAATTTTTGTGTTTTAGGTCATAGATACATGGGCTCCAACAGGAACTCTGAAACTCCTTACCATATTTCGTTCACTTTTGTAGAATGGTGTATTTTTCCCATATGCAACTAGCTTACAGTACTGAAAGCTATTTCTTGGAGTTTTAATTTTAAGGCCATGGGGGACATTGTCACATGTAACATGGCCTTGTTTATCCTAAACATTATAGGCATTATAACATTTTAACAATTTCAAAACAATATGACAGACACAAACATAAGTTATGGCATACATTCCTTGTTTAACACAGTGCCCTAAAAGGTATGGAAATATGTATATCATTAATACAAAAATGAGTAAAACTAGGACAAATAACAATTAAAACATCAGTTCAGAGAGCACTTGCTGTTAATGATACCTATCATCTGATTGCCCTGATTTAAAAGTGTCAAATTTACCTATTCATTTCATATACCTGTATAGACTACACGATTTAGAGATGACAAAAACTCAAGTTATTTAGATCAGATACAAATATCCAAAAGAGTCAGTTGAGCTATTTCTATTGCAAAAGGTCTGTTATCTGCCTGTTACCTTTTAAGCACACCTGAGTGAAGGCAGAGTGAGCTATCAGTATTGCCATCACTTGTCTTAAGTTGTCCATCCATTCAACTCTTCAAATGTCTTCTCTGAAATCCCTGGACGAAATGCAAACTTGGTATGATTGCTATTCAGGGTGTTCTTTACAAAACTGCCATTTGGATTTTTGATTTTAAAAAAAAAAATTGCCTCTGTTGCTAGAAATAGAACACAGGTAAAATCACCTTAAAAGCCTCCTAACTCAAAAATTTAGCAGACAGAACAAATGCTTTTCAAAATCAAAAGTTCTACGAAATTCTCAATGGAGTTAAATTTGTAAGATGAACCTTTCAAGCTTAAGGTACAATTAATGTAATTTTTATACCTCACCAGACGAAGTGGCAAGGTATTATGTGATATCCTCCGTTTTCAAGTGTTTGATGTCTGTCCGCCCGTCTCCCAGAGGTTTCCAGAAGATAACTTGAAAACATGTATGTCTAGGGATTTCAATGATATTTTTAACAGCTATTGATAAAAATAAAATACAAATCAAGTTCAATTTTATGGGTGATCCAAAAAATATTTATATAGTTTTGCCACTTTATAAATTTTAATGTCCCATTGGATGCCTGTTTTTATTTATACATGCAGGATGAAAACTGTTGCAGATTTAGAAAAGCTTTTGCTTTCTTATATATTCATCTCATTAAGCTCTAGAAATGTCTCCACAGGGTAAAGATGTCAGATGACCCTAATATGATAAAACATCATGCTTTTGGCTTGTAGCGCAAATGGAAACGAGCTAACCAGTCCCAATATCATCTTCCCATCAACACTTGAAAAGTTCAAGGAGACGATTTTGTTTTGACAAATGTTTTAGCTGTTTGTGTGCCATTCTTTTGGAATCGAAATGTAGAATTTTCACCCGAATTTTAGTGTATATATTGGAATCACCCTGTCTGTCCGTCCGTATCTTGTAGGCAGAACATCTCGAAAACCGCTTGATGGATTTTGAAGAAACTTGACATTTTTGGCATTGTATCCAGATTTGCATCAGAATTTTTATTGCTGTCGGATATCATTCAGGAGAGATAATTGACTTAATCCACTTCGTCCCATTGTGACTTTGGGCAACCACTACTGCTCGTCATTTTTGTGATTTTTGGACTTAATAACTTAATATGATATATCGTAAGCACAACTCTAGGTTCTTTGCTTCCATCTTATTCTAGATTATGCTTACAGACTGTATAATTGTTATATCTTCTGAAGATAAAACGAGAAATATTATTTTTTTTGTCTTTCCTCTTAAGATATACGATAAAAAGATGTAGAATAAGTGTACGCGACACAACCAACATGAAAGAAACAGCAATTTAAAAAATCACATTGGAAAATTGCTAACAGTCTTCAACATGACCAGAGGTCACTGCTCGCTGTCTTGCATTGGCCCAAGACTAAAAATGCAATACATTATAAGATTCAAACAAATCCCTAGATTATCAACGAAAGACCCATTTCTGGACATAAAACAAAAACCAGATAGTAGACAAGGACAAACAAAAGCTTTGACAAGGATTCCTGGCTTAGGACAGGCACATATAAAATGAGGCGGGGTTAAACTAAAATAAATGAAACTGGGAAATATTTCTGATTATTTATTCAACTGGGATACTTAACTCTGTCTAAGCTCCAAAGAATAACAGCATCAACGTTGTGTCTGAAAACTGAGCTAGATGACAATTTTAAGTCTTTTCCTTGAAAAAAAAAAACAACGCATTATTGATAATACAGATTGAGATTTCATTCCACTGGAGTTTTCAAGCTTAAGTAGGAATAGATACTAATGAGTAATGAAGAACATTCGATTTTTTGAAAAAAAAACATGAATTGTGTCCAATTTCTGATTTGCTAGAAAATTGTGTTAATTTATTTCCATTAGAAATGTTTTCTTTTGGGACTTTTACCTTTTCGTTGTATGAATTATGCGCTTATGATACATTAAAATCCATCTCCTATCAACAATTTTTTGTTGGGTGTACATTAGATTCTGATTTAATTCCATTTATAGAAAAGTTTCCTGTATATCTGAACACTCAGAAAAAGACCTACTTATGACATGAAAGGGGAGAAGTTAATGTTCTAGGATTGTCTTTAATAGACTTTATACGTAAATTCCATTAACACTGAATTTTTAAAATTTAATACGCACCTGGTCGGTAATTTGGATGTTCATTTATAAGGAAAAGTCGCAGATCTACTGTTACATCTTAGGGAACTTTTTTTTTCTGATTCAAGATGGATATTTTTGTGAATAGTACAAACAGCACAAAGTCAGATCTCCAAGGTGAAACTGAAAGCGGGGTTTTCATAAGAAGTTGTATAATGCTAGCAATAACTATTTTCATATCAATTATAAACGTCATGTGCTTGGTTGTACTTATCAGCGACAAAACCGTGAGAGAAAAACGTTTCGACGTGCTCACGATTTGCCTCAGTGTTAGCGACGCAGCCACGGGAATAGTACTAGCTCTGATTACATCGAGGAATCTGTATGCTTATTTGACGGGACATAAAGGTATACCATTGTTTTGTTATATAACTCTATCAGCGGCGACATCTACTGTGC
Organism: Arcuatula senhousia; assembly: GCA_963971305.1. Lineage (NCBI taxonomy): Eukaryota > Metazoa > Mollusca > Bivalvia > Mytilida > Mytilidae > Arcuatula > Arcuatula senhousia. The sequence continues at coordinate 47,601,673 of OZ020313.1, forward strand.
TTTTCTCGTTGTTGCAGATGCTGTGGATATGCGTTGAGAGATTGATTGCTACATTTCCTACCAAGCAAAACCCGTGCATAAAAATCCCTATCGTGGTAATGAATTTGATCATATTTGGTTCATGTTTGCTGTTTGTTCTGCCCTTTTATGGCCTAGTTGGAGATGTTTGGGACACGACATGCAGCATGCATTCGCTACTGAAAGAAAACAGAATGATATCATTAAGTGTGTTTCAGACGATGTATCTTATCATTGTTGTGGCCATCATAGTCACATACCTGGTCACAATTTACCGCATCTATTCCTCCTGGAGAAAAATTGCCCCATTGAGCATGAGAGAAAAAACTGGCAAGATTAACCCTGGACCATCATCAACCCAAATCTCAACCATTCAAACCGAAGCCGACTCCAAAACTATGTCGATCAGCGTTCATGACCAATCGACGTCGTCTAAATCCACAAACAGTCAACCAGTCACAAAACTATCGAGGAACAGAACCAGTCAGTTTATACAACTAGCCACAACCCTTGGGATCCTTATATCCATTTTACTTGTGTCTATGGTGCCTAAGATTTGCCTAGGTTTTGCATTCATTGCCAACCCGAGTAACATAGCATTGATACCAGCAATGGGATACGCCGAAATTGGTCTTTTTCTGAATCCACTTTTGGATCCAGTCGTATATGTTTTTCGGATAAAAGATTTTCGAAAACGAATTAAATGTATCTGTTGTTTTAAAAATGGATAAAGTAAGGAAAAGGATATAAAAAAACTTTATGTTTTATTTATTTTTGTCTAATTTTAATTCATCTTTGTACCTGAGTCGAAAACTACCGTTCAAATAATATTTTTGTAATCTCATATAAATATTTTTAAAAAAAACCAATAAATTAATGTTTTTGTTCCTCTGGCGATCCGTACCCGATTGCGAGTCTTGGTAGTTGCGATTGCACCCCCCTTTTTTAAAAGAAAATATGTTAAATTTCAAGGGATTTTTGTCCTTTTGCTTAATGCCCCAGTCGCACATTCACGGATTTAAAGCCGGGTCAGCTGCGGAAACGATTCGGCATCATTCGTTTTAATCTGTATCACACCGTATCGCATCCGTGCTGTAACTGCGTCAAACAGTTCTCAAACGTAATATAAACATTTATACCCACGACAAATTTTCAATGTTCAAATGTTCAATATTCAGCTACGGATAAACCACCGTCGGGAACCGTAGAACATCCTTACTAAACCGTATCAGACCCGGTTCTAAGAACGTATTATTCCGTTTTGATTCCGTATTAATCCGTAGCGATTCGTCTGCTTTGATCAACAACGGTTTAAGTACGGTATTGCTACGTATTTCCTACGGTTTGTTGCGACGAAAGTACGGATCGATAAGTATTTGGCACGTTTCCTTACGGACACGTATTACTCTATTTTATTCACAAGGTTGGGCGGAGCTAAATTTTCTCGGTCGTTTAGGTAGGATTTAAATGAAGAAAACCGAAATAATTGACCCGTGACCAGCCCGGTCAATAAAATAGAGTAATAGGAATAACAAAGGTATATCAAGTTCTTCTACGTTTTTTGTACGTTTTAGTTCGACGAAATACGGAATACAACGGAACCTACATGTACCTAAAATCTTTCAAAATTAATGAAGTTTTTACAACTTATTTTGTATCCATTTTCTTCTTTTGTAGTTATTCGTGGACTTTTCGAAAACTTCACTTTTTTAGTCCCCTACCGGCGAAAGCCGAAGGGGACTATAGGTTTGCGCTCTGTCCGTCCGTCTGTCCGTCTGTCTGTCACGCCTCAGTTTTCCGCACTTTTTTTCTACACGCTTATAGATAATGAACTGATTTTTGGTATGTGAGTTTACCTTGATGAGTTACAGATCAAGTTTGAGTTTCGTGTCGGTCCACAATTTTTTATGGGAGTTATGGCCCTTTGAACTTTGAAAATTCACGTAAATTTCAGTTTTCCGCACTTTTTTTCTAAACGCTTATAGATAATGAACTGATTTTTGGTATGTGAGTTTTCCTTGATGAGTTACAGATCAAGTTTGAGTTTCATGTCGGTCCACAATTTTTAATGGGAGTTATGGCCCTTTGAACTTTGAAAATTCACTAAAATACCAGTTTTCCGCACTTTTTTTCTAAACGCTTATAGATAATCAACTGATTTTTGGCATGTGAGTTTACCTTGATAAGTTACAGACCAAGTTTGAGTTTCGTGTCGGTCCATATTTTTTATGAGAGTTATGGCCCTTTGAACTTTGAAAATTCACGTAAATTTCAGTTTTCCGCACTTTTTTTTAAACGCTTATAGATAATGAACTGATTTTTGGTATGTGAGTTTACCTTGATGAGTTACAGATCAAGTTTGAGTTTCGTGCTGATCCACAAATTTTTATGCGAGTTATGGTCCTTTGAACTTTGAAAAATTCACTAAAATATCAGTTTCCACACATTTTTTTTTCTAAACGCTTATAGATAATGAACTGATTTTTTGTCTGTGAGTTTACCTTGATGAGTTACAGATCAAGTTTAAGTTTCGTGCCGGTCCACAAATTTTTATGGGAGATATGACCCTTTGAAGTTTGAAAATCTATTGCATTTTTCTTTTCTAAACTTTTTTATTGTTCCTTGTAGATAATAAACTGATCAAGTTTAGGTATTCATTCGTTTGACAAATTGTTACCAGTGACTGAAATATGAGGCCGGTAGGGGATTTAGTATTGTTTTGCAATACTCTCAGAATGCTTGTTTTTGTAAAGATCTAGACAGATATTGATTATTAATATTTATTCTTTGTTTTAAGGAATAAACGTAAACTGTTCCATAAATCTATAATAATACTTTTGTATATAAACATGTATGTTCAAAACTGTTACTTTTTCTTACGAATAGCCACAGGGCTCATAACAGGCTTTTCGAGGGAAGTGCTTCTCCACTCTTGAATTTGTTTCTTCCGTCCTTGAACTTTAGCCCCATATTAAAGTTTGACTTTATTCCTAGAGCAATAAAGCTTTTAAATAGGAAATACATGTATATTGTGACTGGTAGCAAAAGTACAAGTGGGATAACACTTCTTTGAATAAACCAATGTCATTCTAAAATTTTATGAGTAAGGAAAAGTATCAACGTCGGATTTTGCACCACCCTTGGATTTTGAACCATGGTGATTCCTGAGCCGATCCAGTCGGATATGGATATAAGAGGTTGTACAATGACTCTAAACTCAACTGACCCTGTGTTTCAATGAAACTTCATAAATGATTTTTAAAATGATACACTCTCTCAGTATTCAATACTTACAGACAGGTAATGTATCTATTGAAAGGAGAAGAGAAGGACAGATGGTAAGCCAAGATAAATCCCATTTTTTTAACAAAGCACTATTAAAAGCTAGTTTACTATTAAATACTCTTCAAAAAAAAGTTAAAGATAGAAAATTCCCCGTACGTTTAATGCAAATCCAAACAATTTCAAAACAATATTGCCGAGCTGTTCTGCAACCGATTTTCATGAGATAAAATCCAGTAAAAACAAAATAAAATAATTATTGTTTGAGAAATAAAGACCAAAATCCTAACTTCAATGGTTTTTAAGACATTGTGATTCACGACCAATGTTTTTCTCACGGAACATTTTGTATTGATTTAAACGGGAAATTGATGCGTAAAATGTATACTTGAGTTCTACTTGCAATATCTTGAAAAGCAGCGAGGTAACGATTTTGCCCAATAAAACAAATAATATTCATTTATTTTTCTTTTTGTTGGTTTTTATTTCATGAAAATCGGATAAAGGACGGCTTGGTTATATTGTTTTGAAATGGTGTGGGTTTGTATTAAACATATAGGGAATTTTCTACCTATGCGTAACTTCTTTTTTTGAAGAGTATACATGTAGATTTTGTTTTAAAGTTCCGTTGGGAAATTATTATTCTATTTTTATTTATTTTTTTTAAAGGGGATAAGTAAACTAAATCTGATGAAATGGTTAAACTAATTCTACTACAGTGTTTCGGTTATCTACGGATTGCAAGATCGTGAAATGCCGTGAAGCCCTGCTGATCATGAGTGCCGTATAATCTGTTATTCCGTTTTGATCCTTATTAACATCGTAGCAAATCGTTCCTTAACCGGAGCACAGTCTATAACTTGTTATTCCGTATCTTACCGTCCAATTACCATGTTTAATTGTACAGTTCCACGCTAGTCCGACCCAATCTAGCGCCAAAGTTTCCGTTATTAGATAGTAAGTCCGTACGAACCCGTGAATATTCCGTTGTGAATCCGTACTGACTCGTATTAAGGCTACGGAAAATGGAATTTCTGGCATCGACCGTGGAATTTATTCCATAGCAGAACCGTGGTGTTGATCCGTGAATGTGTGACTGGGGCATGCATGATCAACCACATTCGTAATCCATATTTTCTAAAAGTTCTATGTACATAAGAACACCCATTCAGAAAATCCTGGATGTACGGAAAATGAGGCATTTTATAATTGCGTGATGTATGCCCTCCCTCGTGATAGAAAATTCCTCCGTGAAACATTTTTGTTTATTATTTTGGTTATGGCCCCTTAAATGCCAAAAATGGTAGTTTAAGTCTTATAATTGTGAACGATAGAAGATAGGGAGCTTAAATGTTCTGCTTATTGAGCTCTTTTCAGATGACACTTAAAGGAGTTATGGCCCCTAAAAAGCAAAACAGTGGTTTTTGCCATATAAATTGTGAACGATAGAAGATAGGGGAAATGTTTTGCTTTTTAGATGTTCAGCTAATTGTAGGGAATATGACCCCTTAAACGCCAAAAATAGTGGTTATAGCTTTATAGTATGTGAACGATAGGAGATAGGGGAAAGGCTTTGCTTACTTAAATGTTAAGCTAATTGAGCTCTACAAAATTGTCCAATTTAATAGGCTGAAATTGCAAGATAACCCCTTAAAGGGGTTATGGCCCCTTAACCCCAAATAGAGGTTTTGGCCTTGTAGATTGTGAACCATAAAAGATAGGGGAAAGTTTTGCATGCTTAAATGTTCAGCTAAGTGAACTTTACAAAATTGTCCCTTAGGCCATAATTGTCAGATGACCATTATATGAATTACGGCCCCTTAAATGCCAAAATATTGGATTGCACGTGAATGATTGTGTATCATAGAAGATTGTGCCACACATTTGCTTGCTTAAGTGATCAGCTTAAGTTTATAGAGCTTCCGAATGGTTTCATGTCATAACGGGCTGTTGGCAATGTTAAATATTGTTACATTTATTAAGTTATTGAAGCCAGGTGAGCGATTCAGGCTCCCGGGAGCCTCTTGTCTTTATATTTATTCTGTACGTTTCAGAAAAGAGGTCTATTTTTCTTAACTTGTTTTTTTTTTTACAATGTTATTTTATAAATATTTTATGTAAACCATTAGCTCATTTTAATTTCTTTTACTTAATATTCCATTTATAACATATTAAATCAAAAGTATGGATTTTTTTTTTTTGGCGTGTAAGTTCCCTAAAGATATGTTAAAGTATTACGAATACATTATTGAAAAGCAAAAAAATGGTATTTCTGGGGTTAATTTGGACCGATAAATAATAAATGTATTATATAAAATTAAAACAGCCAATTAAAAAATTTAGATTTACTGAGTAGTTAAATGTTTTTCAAGTTTAGTGTCCTTGTTTCTTTGACGCGTAAACTGTATTTTCAATGTTGTCGTCAGCAAATTTAAATCACTTTCAAATGTTGTGAAACTGTAAAAGATTTCTTTCGAAACAACCGCTTTGAAACCTAAAATTTGTACAAAAATGTTGTTTGTTTACATGCGTTATTTTTGTGACGAGCTCGTTTCATCGTGTCGTAACATAGGAAAGAACCAGTTGGACTGTGTGCTACCACTTGTGTTTTGCTGTAACCAGAACATAATTAGATGAAAAGTATTGATGAAAATTGTATGTCCTTTCAAAATCTTGATCTATATAAAAAAAATAATATGGCTTCTCTCATCCATTTATTTATCTCTCTCATGTGAAAACCATGATATATTATTAAAGCTATAAGGAAAATTTATTTCCAGTCACATTTTGTAAAACTTGTCAATCTACATTTGGTACGAGGAGGGCATGCAGATTCAAGCCATTGAATCGCATGCTCTAGAGCACCGTTCTTTGGTGCCATTTGTAGATGGACAATTTCTTAATTTACTGTTATATATTGCCATTTTGTGTGTTTGCTTTGGGCACGAGAAGGAATGCAGCTATGTTAAAACATCACGCATATCCTAGAGCATCGTCCCTTGGTGTCCTCTGCAAACAGACAAAAGTATTCATTCCTTTTGTTAATATTAAAATAACAACGGATCATATAGTTTTTCCATTCTTAAACTTCTCTGGGCTGCGGTTTTGGCATATGCTAAGTAAACACAAATATGTACTTTTCTTATTTATTTATTTGCTTTAATAAGTATTGATGTAAACAATAATACAAACACACCACATTCTTTTCATATTTATTAGTATTTTGTTATTCTGATATTACTGTATAGTTCTGGTCTGTTTTTATTATTATTAATCATAATTGTTATATGTCTTAAATCCCCAGTGGGACCAAATCGGAAAGTAAAGAATTGAATTGAATTGAATATAATATTATTGTATAGTTTCTCTTTGGATTGGTTTATTTTTGTGGACAATCTTTTTGTCTGTCAATCGTGCTTTTTTTATATATGTAATGCCCCCTTTGCTCATTGTGAGTTCCGTGATTTTGAAAATAAAATATGTTATGTAATGTTGTTCTAGTTTATTTAGCCTCTCTACTTTTGACGAAACTTTAAAAGAAAAAAAAAACACGTTTCAGACTCAGTTTTTTTGGTATTTGCCAGATAAAATTTTGTGCTAAAAGACTATAAAGGAAAAGTGCATAAGTTTTAAAAATGTGCATGTTATGGTTGGATACTAGTAAAATATTCAAATCATCAGTAAACATCAACAGCGTGGGGAATTTCTTCAATAAAGCTGGTTTGAGCCATGTGCCATACAAGATATGAATGAAATCAACGTGGAAAGAACCGACGTTTATCTAAAAAGTCAATGTTCAATATCTTAAAATTGTTTCTACTAGTTGTTTCACATGTAAAAGAAACTTGTCGTCCATTCATTGTTATAGAATGGGAAATGCTGATGCATGCTTTCTTAAACCTAACTAGTGTTTGACACACTAGGAATGGTCCGGGCTTGCTATAGGCGTTTTGTAATAAATGGTTGATTAAACTAGGTTTTATGGTGTCAAGCCTCCTTCTTTAATTGCATTTTTATGGTCCAGTAGTAACACAAACATACCACAGTTGTGACAGTAACACATAATACAGGAATATGGAGGTGATCATCTCAAAACAACAACCAACCTACCACTAATCAAAACAATTACGAATCATTTCGTCTGACATAATTTTGAATTTTTCTACTAGTGGCAGATATTGAAAGAAAAACTTTTTTTATAGATCGATGAAAACTATTGCAGATAGAGAAAAACTGTTGCTCAGTTGCGTAAACCGTCAACTCATAATAGCTATATAAAAGTCTCCATTGGGTCAAAGTTGTCAGAGCATCCCTTTTAGCGGTTATAGTCCATAACAGAGACCTTGATGGCTCAACGCCCCGATTTAGGTTCCATGGAGCCTCTTGTTGTTTTAAAGTGCAAATTGAGAACAACTTTTGCTTGCTTAAATGTTCAACTTGATAAGCTCTTCTAACAAGTTAAATTGGGTCAAAGATATTTGATAACCCATTTTAGAAGTTATAGACCTTAAAAAATTCCAAATAGATTTTTAGCCGGGATTATTATCCACTATAGCCTTCCAGTAACTGACCAACCAAAAGCTAGCTTATGATTTGCATCGTCACATATCAATTCACACATCAATATAAGCTCGAAATATTTTATGTTCATTGTTTTAGTTCTGTGATGGATCTGTATAACTGTATTGTAGCTGTATTATTATTGTGTAATTTTATGCCCCGCCTACGAAAGAAGAGGGGCATATAGTATTCGGGTCCGTTCGTCGTTTTTAATCTTTATATAAATTTATGTAAATTCTTAAACGTAAGGTTAAACTCCCGCCATCGTAGTTTTGCTCTTAGATATATATATATATATTTGGAATTCATTTGGCTTTATGCATTTTGAACATCTTTTGAATTGTGGATTTCCTTTGTTCGGGTTCTAGTGCTGCTGATGAGGAATAATTTTCCGAAATGGCCAGACAGCCCATAAAAATTCATTGCAGTTGAAGTTAACATATGTGTTGTGGTCTCATGTTCATTTACTCCATATCCTTTCTTAAATTATTGTATGTGCGCCTAGGGATGCTAAGCACAATGCATGCATTGGATGCTGGATGTGACCTATATTTTCCGCATGGATGACCACTTACAAAACAATGGTAAATGTCCATTCCTGCATGCTGATAGGCAAGTACCACTTCAACCAAAGTGGTATGGTAATCGCATCTAGGGATGATAAGCAAGATACATGGTACAGATGCTGGGTGTGACCTTTTTTTTCATGAATGAGAACTTAAAATTTAGAAAACAGGTCAATTCTCGCTTAGTGACAATAAAGCGTAAGTGTGTGAGCTTTGTAATTGATGGGCGACCTGGCTGTTTGATAATTGTAAAGGCGGGGCATCGTGTCTGTTTGAAACATTTTCTTGTTTTTTTATTATCCCGGTTATCATGGTTATCAATACTTTTAGTATTTTGATTTGTTTTTGTTATTTGTTTTGTTTTGTTTTTGCTTTAAGAATGAAAACTATACAGCAGATTGAGAGAAAATTGTGTCTCAATTTAAGAAGCACCTTAAATGTGTAAATTGGATCGAAGTTTTTCCAAAATGCCCATTTATGTATCCGCGGGGCATGTAGATACATGTACTCAGTTTTTTTTGTATTAATGTCCACAACAACCCTTCAACAAAGTTTATATCGCCCTGCAACTCTTTCCTTAAAAAAACCAAAAAACTTCGTTAGTATACCAAGTCGTGGAAAGATGCAGAGGTACCAATGGGGCATCCGAATGTCAAAGTCTGGAAAGGCAGAGACAAAACCAGCAACACGGAAACACAAAATCCACTGAATATCAATTAACAACGCGAACTATGGAATACTGAAAATGGCGTCAAGGTCACATGGCACGGTTGGTAACATTTGCATATTTATGGCCCGACCACGTATGTGGATTGGACATATAGTTTTACCCTTGTCCGTCCGTCCATACCTCCGTCCGTAACACTTTGGTTAAGTTCTTGGTTTTTTTTAAGGTCCATTACTCGGATACTAGTATAGATGTTGGGGGTCAATGATATTTCACCACCAGATGAGTCTTGGGTAGGGCTACACCACCCACTAGAAATTAGGTCACTGTGACCTATATTTTATGCATGAACGACTTCAGTTAAGTTCTTGGTTAAGGTCCATAACTTGGATACTAGTACTAGATGTTGGGGGTCAATGATATTTTACTACTAGATGTGTCTGAGGTAAGGTGACACCATTACTCGGATACTAGATGTTGGGGGTCAATGATATTTCAACACCAGATGGGTCTTGGGTAGGGATACACCACCCACTAAGATTAGGTCACTGTGACCTACATTTTATGCATGAACGACTTCGGTTAAGTTCTTGGTTAAGGTCCATAATTTGGATACTAGTACTAGATGTTGGGGGTCAATGATATTTTACTACTAGATGTGTCTTAGGTAAGGTGACACCACCCACTATATTGAGGTCACTGTGACCTATATTTTACGCATGAATGACTTTGGTTAAGTTCTTGGTTAAGGTCCATTTCTCAGATACTACATGTTGATGGTCAATGGTATTTCACCACTAGATGTGTCTTGGGTAACATGACACCGCCCAATAAAAATAAGGTCACTGTGATCTATATTTTATGCATGAACGACTTCGGTTAAGTTCTTGGTTAAGGTCCATAACTTGGATACTAGATGTTGGGGTCAATGATATTTCACTACTAGATGTGTCTTGGGTAAAGTGACACCATCCACTAGAAATGAGGTCACTGTGACCTATATTTTACGCATGAATGACTTTGGTTAAGTTCTTGGTAAAGGTCCATATCTTGAATACTACATTTTAGGGGTCAATAATATTTCACTACTCGATGAGTCTTGGTAACATGGCACCACCCACCAGAAATAAGGTCACAGCGACCTATATTTTAAACACGAACACTTTTGATCAATTTCTTGGTAAAGGTCCATATCCCAGGTAATACACATTGAGGGTCAATGATATTTCAAGAACGGGAGGGCCATCCTGTGGCTCATAGACACATTTTCTATTTTTTTTCTAAAGTTCTACAGAACTGCAACCACCTTGGGTCTAAAATTCTTATTTCCATAAAGAAACACATTATTATTTTATTGAAAGTTAATACTGACTGAGACATCCCAATAGAGTTATTAAAAACAAAATACAACCGCGTCTTAGATAGTGATGATGAACATATTGCTTAAAACCTGTATAAATATCGATTTTGTATTTAGAAAATACAGAATTCTGATTTGCTAAAGAACATTATTTCCATAAAAATGATTTCTTTTGGGACTTTTATCAGTTCATGTTAACTAAAGATGCATCAAACATCCAACTGCCACAGTACCAAGGGTACATCAAGTGTTATTTGTCGGGTACACATTAGATGATATAGAAAGGTTTTTCGTACGTCTGAACATTCAGAAAAAGACCTACTTCTAACATGAAATGGGAGAGACATTAATATTTGATTGTCTTTAATAGGCTTTATACGTTTATTCCATTAACTCTATATTTTTAAAACCTATTACGCACCTGATCGACAATTTTAGTTGTCGTTTATAAGGAAAAGTCGCTGATCTATAGTTACATCATAAAGGACTTCTTTTCTGATTCAAGATGGATATTTTAGGGAATAGTACAAACAGCACAAAATCAAGCCTTCAAAGTGAAAGCGGGGTTTTAATAACCAGTTGTATAATGCTATCAATAACTGTTTTCATCTCGATTATGAACATAATGTGCTTGGTTGTACTTATCAGAGACAAAAACTTAAGGAAGAAACGTTTTGAGGTGCTGACGATATGCCTTAGTGTTAGCGACGCAGCAACGGGAATAGTACTAGCTCTATTGACACTGAGGAATCTGTATGCTTATTTGACGGGATATAAAGGTATACCATTGTTCTGTTATATAACTCTATCATCGGCGACATCTACTGTGCTTTTCTCGTTGTTTCAAATGCTGTGGATATGCGTTGAAAGATTGATTGCTACATTTCCTGTCAAGCAAAACCCGTGCATAAAAATTCCTATCGTGGTAATGAACATGATCATATTTGGTTCATGTTTGCTGTTTGTGCTACTCTTTTATGGTCTAGTTGGAGATGTTGGGGACACGACATGCAGCATGCATTCATTACTGGGAGAAAACAGAATGATATCATTAAGCGTTTTTCAGACGATGTATCTTATCATTGTCGTTGCCATCATAGTGGCATATTTGGCCACAATTTTCCGCATCTATTCATCCTGGAGAAAAATTGCCCCACTCAGCATGGGAGAAAGAACTGGTAAGATTAACCCTGGACCATCATCAACCCAAATCTCAACCATTCAATCCGAAGCCGACTCCAAGACAGTGTCGTTCAGCGTTCATGATCAACCGACGTCGTCTAAACCCACCAACATGCAACCAATCACCAAATTATCAAGGACCAGGACCAGTCAGCTTATACAACTAGCTACAACCCTTGGGATCTTGGTATTGATTTTACTTCTTTCTATGCTGCCTAAGATTTGCCTAGGTTTTGCATTCATTGCCAACCCGAGTAACATAGCATTGATACCAGCAATGGGATATGCCGACATCGGTCTTCTACTTAATCCACTTCTGGACCCAGTCATATATGTTTTTCGGATAAAAGATTTTAGAAAACGAATAAAATGTGTGTATTGTTTTTGAAATAGACAAGTAGGAAAAAAGCTTAAGAAGAAATAAAAGAAACAATTTTTGTCTGTTTTTAGATAATTTCAATTCATCTTTGTAATTGATTCGAAAACTACCGTTTAAATAAATATTTTTTTTGTAATCTGCATATGAATATATGTATTTATAACAATGAATAACGCTTCTTTGGGCACACACGGGTTGTACCCAGGAGCGGGCTGCAATGCTGCGAACTCACTCCTCCTTTGGGAGAAAATATTTGAATTGCTTTGGATTTTTGTCACATTTTTTGCCTAAACCCGATTTGCAATCACTATTTTTCCCTTAAAGTTACATGTAAATGATACCCTTTAAGAAAATTATGCGTACTGTTCAACATTCAAACAGTGGTCTTTATCATTGCACGGTGTGATAAAAAATTCCGACTTACCATGTACAACCGATCTATTAATTTCGGGAAATGGAGTTACGACACGAAGAAACGAGCTCATATCTTCAATGTTAATATTATATATATATATATATATATAAATATCTTTATTTGCAAAATACACCCATATGGGTCAAAGCAAAAACAAAAACGTGTAAAATACAAAACATATACAGAAAAGAACAGAGTATACAGAACATTAACATATGGAGTTATAGTTTTCAGAACATTTGAATATTCATTGCGTCGAAATTTGTTTAGTTGAAGAAGCTGTAGGGTATATAAAAAAGAAATATATCATTTTTTTAAAAGTTATTTTTCTTATATGATTATTCTGTAAATAAGTAATTTTTTGTCATTCTTTGATAGTTAAAAACAATAACTATTCAATACTCCTAATTTCAAAAATATTCGTGGTCCAACATGTCTTTCTTGTCCTATTGTGTCCTTTGGTTGTAGTTCAACATTTGTTCAAGGTTCCAGTTGGTTGTTTATAAAAGGGCTTTAGTTTTTGTGCTTTGTCTAGGAATATTGATAGGGGGAAGGTTGGGCCCAAAAAAAAACTAGTTTAATCCCGCACATTTTATATGTGTCTGTCTTAAGCCAGGAATATTTTACAAAGCCTTTGTTTGCACTTGTCTTTTTGATGTTTTCTATTCCTTGTTTAGAAGGGGGTCTATCTGTGACTATTTCAATTTAGATTTGAATTATATTATGCATTTTATTTAGACCATGGGCCAATTGCAGAACCGCGAGCAGCGCCTACTGGCCTCGTTGAAGGCTGCTGGCGGGTGTCCATTATGGTTTTTCTAAATTGCCGCTTGTTATGTGAGCTGTGTCGCAAACACTTATTCCACGTCTCATTATTTTCGTTAGTGTGATTTTCATGTTATAGTTTATTTTGCCCCTCCACGTTTGGATTGAGCGTCTCCGATGAAACTTTAAAAAGACAAAACACGTGTCACTAAGTAATGAAAATTATTTGCCTGTTGTAATTTTTATAACCTGACCACGTATGTGGATCGAACATATAGTTTTACCCTTGTCCGTCCGTCCGTACTTGCGTCCGTAACATTTTCAAAGTTAAGTTCATGATTAAGGTCCATATCTCAGATACTACATGTTGGGGGTCAATGGTATTACACCATTAGGTGGTAGTCCTATAAGACTTCGTATGGGGCACGACGTTTTTCATTTGGATATTTAATATGGGCACATATAAAATATTGAAATGAAAAACGTCGTGCCCCATACGAAGTCTTATATTAGATGGGTATTAGGTAGCATAATGCCACCCACTAAAATATTGTCACTTTGACCTACATTTTACGCATGAATGGCTTTGATTAAGTTTGATTAAGTTCTTGGTTAACAGGTACATATCTCACATACTATATGTTTGGGTTCAATGGTATATTTCACCACTAGATGTGTCTTGCTTAATGCGAAACTACCCACACTAGACATAAGTTAGTCGTGACCTAAATATTACGCATGGATGAATTAATTTCTTGTTAAATGTCCATATGCCAATTATAATACATGTTTGGGGACGGGTCAATGATATTTTAAAAAATGGGAAGGCCATCTGTGGCTCATAGACACATTTTCTAGGTGGATAAGAGTTCGGAAAGATTGAAAATGTACACGGTGCTATATGATATTCAATAGTATTCGCATCTTGATACGGTCATATCGGATACAGACGCTTCACCCGAAAAGTATTTCCCTTTTGGGTCGTGCCAGAAAACTAGTCTACCAGCATCATCTCTTTTAGAATTAGTTGGCATAGCTATAACGTTTTAAAGCCCCTTATCTATTGTAAGGCATGTAAGTGCAAATGGTGATTTGAGGTCGTGGACACCAAAAAGAGGGACATGTATACAACGCTTAAATACTATAGCTATAATAATATAGCTCATGTGTCTTTTTTTATTGGTGGAGTTACAATGCGGTCCCATTGCCCGTAATCAACAATCGAAAGCGAATTACACCGGGTGTATTTCTATTCAATAGAACTTATATTCAAAACTTAAACTGCTTAAAAAACTTATTGACGCATTGAGTTGAAAGTTGCGCAAATGGTTGAAAATTTGAAGTTTTTCGAGAAAAGACCTTTAGTCGGAGTTCATGATCAGAATATTACAATTTCATTTTATTGAACAAATTAAAGGTAACTGTTGTTGTGAAATTAAAATTCATTAAACAATTAATCAAAATGTGTTTATTTGTAAATATATTTACTATTTATTGTAAGCTAGAGCTATGTACAAAGCTGAACAAACAAATTCAATTTGCTTCATAACGAACAATGGGACCGTATTGCCGCTCGGTCCATTCAAAAATGAAACAGGAGCTTCATTATTCAATTTGTAGCTTATCCCTTACCAACAAGTTTTGACCAAAGAGTACAATAAATAAGGAACAAGAGGCTACCAGGAGACTGAATCGCTCACCTTGTTCTTAAGCTTTAAGGGTCTCTTCTATGAGCTATTACCATTATAAAAGGTCATCTGACTCATTCCATCCAATAAAGACCTTTGTAAACTCCATGATCTGAAGGTTTTAGCAAGCAAAAGCTTTCATTCTATAGGGAAAAAACATGAAAAAACGCTTTGTTTACCCTAATAGGACCATAACCCCTGTAAGGGGTCATTTGACATCTTCGACTAAATTGAGACTTTTGAAGAGCTCATTGAGCTGAAGGTTTACGCAAGCAAAAGCTTTTCTCTATCTGAAATTCTTTTCATTCTATAAAACAAAAACATGAAAAACGCTATTTTTGACCTTTAAACTATAGGACCACAACACTATAAGGGTTCATCTGACATCTTTGACCAAAAGGAGACTTTTGTAGAGCTTTTGATGGTGAAGAAAGAGGGTTGCATCAGATTTTCTCTATCCCTTATATTTTTTCATTTACGCCTGACCCCCTGGTCTATCTTTAGCAATGGTGGTCATGTTTTTTTCTACTCACTCTAATGATCAATCATAGTAAGATTTTTAAATTCTGTCGTGTGGTTTCAGAGGAGAAGATTTTCGAAACATTGTAAAAACAGACGACAGACGACGATCGTCGAGAGACGCCAAGCGATTGCAAGAGAATTAACAACAGTAAAATGAGTATTTTACATAATACAACTGGTTAGAGCCATGCGCCATATGGAATATGAACGGAAAGGAATCCATTTAAACTTTGTAAAAAGAACGAAGGAAGTTTTTTTTTCTAAATGTTTAATAACGTTAACTTAGTGAGTTGTAATAAAATTGGTTTTACTTGCTAAAATTTGTTTCACATGTAAAACACACTGTTCACCATTCATCAACACATTTGAAAATGTGAGTAAGTAGAGCATCTAAGATCCGGTCTATATTTTAATGCGTGTTTTAGATTAATTGGGATTTGTAATCTATCGACTTTATTTCTGGGCACTGTCTTTCTAAGAATCTGTAGACATCTTATCCACAATGGATAAACTGAAAAAGAGAAAACATAAAGATTTCTTGATCTGCTGCTTCTTAAATCACAAATCTATTTGAATTCTCAGCAAAATTATATACAGCTGCGCTGTTACCTTTTAAGAACCCATGAACTGAGAAGTAATACCGACAGTTACTAGTTGTAATGCTGCACCCAATAATTACACCCTTTCTGTCTTATTTAACTGGGATGATCAGAACTAGATCATACATTGCTATATCGGGTATTCTAATTCTGTTTAACTCTGAAGGTTTTTTTGTTGTTTTTTTAAAGAAAGGCAATTTCCGTGCAGAGTTATGCCAAAAGACTATAACTAGAAACATATTGGTACACTACACATGCTACAGGTGTAACCCCCTTTCAGAAATGAAATTTACATTTTTTTTATGTATAATCCTACCTGGTAAAGTTATGTCAGTATAAGTCCGTCTGTCCGTTTCCTCTTCGTCGGTTTCATCTGCCACTTGAGGGTAATATATAAAGGATTTATCAATAAACAGTTTATCTCCAGTTAACGTATCAGATACACTCCAGGGATGAGAAACGTAGGTTTCAATTTTATAAATCCCTTTAGGCTTGATAGTAGCGTATTTCACCAGCTTTCCCACGTAGTTGTGCCAATACAGAGTCACCGTCCTCGGAGACAGGTTTCGGAAACGGACAAGCGCCTGCTCCTCGCACTTTTCTGATTTTATCTCCTGTTTTTTAGCAGACATTGTTTCATTGATTGGTTCAATATTAAAGACATATTTTGTTGAACAGATGTATATGTTGTTTGTCACGTATACAATGTAAAGGAGGTCAGCATGTAAAGGCGAATAAGGTGTAAAAATACTTGCTCTATAATTAAGATTTAATAATTACCTTCAAATTAAGTCAAACAAATTTTATCAAATATCTATTTAAAATTAGCGTTAATACTGCTTAAAACTGCACCGGTTCATGATTTCACCCAGATCACTTTAAAAGAATTAGATTATAGGCGATTCCTAAATTTCAGACATTACGTTTAAAATTAATGTAACATATACATCTTATTTTCGACCGTTATCTATAAAAAAGATAAAAGAAATAACACTTGGCTCTTATATGATTCCAATGCAATAAGGACCTCTACTAAAAGTCTATCTTGAACCTTCTGTTTTGACGAGATGTGAGGTCACACATAAGTTGAAGGTCGCGATTTGGATATTCATACATAAGCTTCCCCGTGCTTTAGTTGTATGCTCTTATATATTTTCGAGTACTGGAATATGTGTTGGAAAGACAGTTTACATATTTCCAAAAGTTGACAACGTTCGGCTATTTGTTTAAGAATTGATAAATTTATCTGTTTGGTCATTGTTGTAATGTTTTTTGGCTTCTGTTTTTGTTTTATCAAATATAATATACTACCGGTTTTCCAAGTTTTTTTACTCCTAGCGTGTCTGATGAAGGTTAATCCAGAAAAGCGCTTCACACGCAGTGAAATTTTGCATTGTAAATTTATCAAAATCATTTCAATATGTGGATCGTGTCTTTCTGGCACATATTCCATATTCTTTCGTATTTAATATAAATAATAGGTCATGATTCAAAAGGTCGGGCATAACTTGAAGGTCGTATTTTAAATAGTCAAACGTAACTTAAAGGTCGTGGATTGGATGGTCAAGCTTTATCAGAGAAAGTGACTTAATGGTCAGACATAACTTAATAGGTCATGGCTTAGATGGTCAGACATAACTTAATAGGTCATGGCTTAGATGGTCAGACATAACTTAGAGTTCATTGCTTCGTTGATCAGATGTAACTTAAAAGTCGAAACAGATGGTTAGACATAACTTAAAGGTCATGACTTGGATGGTCAGACATAACTTAAAGGTCATGACTTGGATGGTCAGACATAACTTAGAGGTTATGACTTAATGGTCAGACTTGACTTAGAGGTAGTGACTTAATGGTCAGACATAACTTAAAGGTCATGACTTGGATGGTCAGACATAACTTAAAGGTCATGACTTGGATGGTCAGACATAACTTAGAGGTAGTGACTTAATGGTCAGACTTGACTTAGAGGTAGTGACTTAATGGTCAGACATAACTGAAAGGTCATGACTTGGATGGTGAGACATAACTTAGAGGTCATGGCTTCGTTGATCAGATGTAACTTAAAAGTCGAAACAGATGGTTAGACATAACTTAAAGGTCATGACTTGGATGGTCAGACATAACTTAAAGGTCATGACTTGGATGGTCAGATATAACTTAGAGGTAGTGACTTAATGGTCAGACTTGACTTAGAGGTAGTGACTTAATGGTCAGACATAACTTAAAGGTCATGACTTGGATGGTGAGACATAACTTAGAGGTCATGGCTTCGTTGATCAGATGTAACTTAAAAGTCGAGACAGATGGTTAGACATAACTTAAAGGTCATGACTTGGATGGTCAGACATAACTTAAAGGTCATGACTTGGATGGTGAGACATAACTTAGAGGTAGTGACTTAATGGTCAGACATAACCAAGAGGTCGTGACTTAATGGTCAGACATAACTTAGATGTCGTGGCTTCGTTGGTCAGATGTAACTTAAAAGTCGAGACAGATGGTTAGACATAACTTAAAGGTCATGACTTGAATGGTCAGACATAACTTAAAGGTCATGACTTGGATGGTGAGACATAACTTAGAGGTAGTGACTTAATGGTCAGACATAACCAAGAGGTAGTGACTTAATGGTCAGACATAACTTAAAGGTCATGACTTGGATGGTCAGACATAACTTAGATGTCGTGGCTTCGTTGATCAGATGTAACTTAAAAGTCGAGACAGATGGTTAGACATAACTTAAAGGTCATGACTTGGATGGTGAGACATAACTAAGAGGTCATGACTTAGATGGTCAGACATAACTTAGAGGTCGTGACATAATGGCCAGACATAACTTAGATGTCGTGGCTTCGTTGATCAGATGTAACTTAAAAGTCGAGACAGATGGTTAGACATAACTTAAAGGTCATGACTTGGATGGTGAGACATAACTTAGAGGTCATGACTTAGATGGTCAGACATAACCAAGAGGTCGTGACTTAATGGTCAGACATAACTTAGATGTCGTGGCTTCGTTGATCAGATGTAACATAAAAGTCGAGACAGATGGTTAGACATAACTTAAAGGTCATGACTTAGATGGTCAGACATAACTTAAGAGGTCATGGCTTAGATGGTCAGACATGACTTAGAAGTCATGGCTTTTATGATCAGACGTAATTTAGAGGTCGAGACAGATGGTCAGACGTAACTTAAAGGTCATGACTTGGATGGTGAGACATAACTTAGAGGTCATGACTTAGAAGGTGAGACATAACTTAGAGGTCGTGAGATAATGGTCAGACATAACTTAGAGGTCATGGCTTAGATGGTCAAACATAACTTAAGAGGTCATGGCTTAGATGGTTAGACATAACTTAGATGTCGTGGCTTTGATGATTAAACGTAACTTAGAGGTAGTGACTTAAGGTTCAGACATAACTTAGAGTTCGTGACATTATGGCCAGACATAACTTAGATGTCGTGGCTTTGATGATCAGACCTAACTTAGAGGTCGAGACAGATGGTCAGACGTAACTAAAAGGTCATGACTTGGATTGTGAGACATAACTTAGAGGTCATGACTTAGAAGGTGAGACATAGCTTAGAGGTCGTGACATAATGGTCAGACATAACTGAGAGGTCATGGCTTAGATGGTCAGACATAACTAAGAGGTCATTGCTTTAATGATCTGACATAACTTAGAGGTCGAGATAGATGGTCAGACATAACTTAAAGGTCATGACTTGGACGGTGAGACATAACTTAGAGGTCATGACTTAGAAGGTTAGATATAACTTGGAGGTCATGATTTAATCTTACATAACTTTGAGGTCTTATCTGAGTTTTAAAAGTCATGATTTAATCATACATAACTTAGATGTCATGACTTAGATGGTGAGACACAATTTAGAGATCGTGGCTTTGATGATCAGACATGACTAAAAGGTAGTTTCTTAATGGTCAGACATAACTTAGAGGTCGTGACATTATGGTCAGACATAACTTAGAGGTCATGGCTTAGATGGTCAGACGTAACTTAGAGGTCTAGACAGATGGTCAGACGTAACTTCGAGGTCTAGACAGATGGTCAGACGTAACTAAAAGGTAACTTAGATGGTGAGACATAACTTAGAGGTCATGATTTAATCATACATAACTTTGAGGTCTTGTCTGAGTGTTTCATAACTTAGAAATCATGACTTAGATGGTTAGAAATTAGACACAGCTTAATCATGACTTAGTCATACATAACTTTGATGTTGTGGCTCAATCATACAAAACTTTAAGGTAGTGACTTGGATGCTTAGACATTACTTAAAGGTGGTGACGTAGAAAGAGATAATAAAACATAACTTAGAGGTCATGACTTTAATTATCATACAAAAGGTTGTGACTTGAATGGTCAGACATAGCTTAAATGTGGTGACCTTGATGGTCAGATATAACTTAGAGGTCATTACTTTAATGGTTACATATAACTTAGAGGTCATGACCTAGACAGTCAGTCATGATAACTTTAGAGGTCATGACTAAGTCATATATAACTTTGAGGTCGTGACTTAAGTTGATCATACAAAACTTTGGGGTTGTGACTTGGATGGTCAGGCTTAGCTTAATGGTGGTGACCTGGATAGAGATAATGAAACATAACTTAGAGGTCATGACTTTAATTCAATTATCATACATAACTTAAAGGTCGTGGATTAGATGGTGAGACATACATTAGATGTGGTAACTAAAACGGTTAGATAGACATACCTTAAATGTGGTGACTGAATGATCAGATATTACTTAAAGGTCATTACTTCGATGGTTACATATACTAAGTAATTTAGAGGTCATGACCTAGATGATCAGTCATGATAACTTAAGACGTTGTGACTTCAATGGTCAGACATGACTTTAGGTCCTGACTTGGATAGTCAGGCATAGAGGTCATGGTTTTGTTGTGCAAAATACATAAGGTCTAACATTGGGACAAGAAAATGTTTTCTTTTGACTTAATAGTTGTCAAAATCTACCATAAAATAAATAAGATGTCATCAAACTTTCTTACTCACTTTGTGATATGTAAGATCTTTATTTAAAAGAAAATAAGGTTCATGGGCAATAAATTGACCCCTTTCTGGTGACAATTAAACCAAATGATTCCAAATGAATGCATTTATGCCCATTTATTTCGAGTAAAGGTCATTATTATGTTGTAAGGAAAATAAATATAATATTTAGAAGCTGCTTGTATAAACAAAGAGGATATTATAAAACATTGCCATCTATTATGAGACAGAATTTTTTTTTATTTAAACTCCAAAGTAATCCAATTAGATGACAGAAAGGTTTTGTTTTTCTTTTCTTTATAACCATGTAATGCTTGGCAGACATCATCCCAGCAAATGCTTGCTTGTATATTTTATTTTGTTTTCAAACAAATTATGTAACTAGCTCAAATGAAACACAGGCATTACTCTAACCATTATTCATTATATTAGTATATATTTGGCCTAATATAAGAACTTAAAGTCAATATCAGGTATATCTAATGGACTACAATCGATAATAGATGGAGCCTTCCCCGGAAGGCATATGTCGCCTGCGTATCTATATTTGTTCGCCAAACAGGAAGCAGTTAATTTTCGGGCATTAAATCTCCTCACACCTTATAGTACTATGCAATGAAGCTACATACCAAATATCAAGAGGCTGTGGCATGTAGTTGCCTGGAAAACTGCGACGAAAATATGGCATATATGTCCAATATATATAAAATGTTAAGTATTTGTCAAACAGGAAGTCGTTATTTTTCGGGCATAAAATTGCTTTACAGCTTATAGTACTATGCAATGAAGCTACATACCAAATATCAAGAGGCTGTGGCATGTAGTTGCCTGGAAAACTGTGACGAAAATTTGGCATCTATTTCCATTATATATAAAACATTAAGTATTCGTCAAACAGGAAGTCGTTATTTTTCGGGCATAAAATCGCTTTACACCTTATAGTACTATGCAATGAAGCTACATACCAAATATCATGAGGCTGTGGCATATAGTTGCCTGGAAAACTGTGACGAAAATTTGGCATCTATGTCCATTATATATAAAACATTAAGTATTCGTCAAACAGGAAGTAGTTATTTTTCGTGCATAAAATCGCTTTACACCTTGCAGTACTATGCAATGAAGCTACATACCAAATATCAAGAGGCTGTGGCATGTAGTTGCCTGGAAAACTGTGACGGAAATTTTTGTGACGCCGCAGGACGACGACGCAGGACGCAAGACGACGGATAGTGCCAAAGTAACCCCTATATGTCGCTTCTGCAACACGTTGCAGGCGACATAACAAAAGCACTTTATTAAAATATGTTTTATCACTAATGCAGTAAAAAATAAGTTTTTTTCATATATATTTTTTTTGCAAGAACTTATATGAATTTTCAGGGTACAATAATATATTTTCTTAAACAAGTCAATAAATAAAAACAAAAAACAAAATGAACATATAGTTGACAGTTTTGCAGAAAATGTCCATTGTTGATGATAACAATTACATATATAAATATGAATAAATCATAATCTAGATCCTAACAAATTAATGCATAAATAACATCATAATAATATTGCACTAGTCCATAAACTTTTGATATCACTGATTTATCTCCAGCTTCCAAATCCAAGCCATATTTGTTTGATATCCTTGGTTTTATGTCCAACTTGACATTGTTTGGTCCTCCTCCATCTCATCAATAAATGGCTTGTCCACACATCTACAGAACAAAAACAACATTATAAATGCTGTTATATTTACAAAATTTGAAAATACCATGTACTGTTCTCAAGCCAAACCATATATCTAATAATAAATCAAATTAGTTCTAGAACTATAAAATCCTGTACCTTTTAAAACAATTTTGCACTTACAAAATGTAAGAATTAAAATATATGTATCAGAAATAACGAGACATGTATACTCTCATTCACCATACTCCAAGTTTCTGCCACCTTGCATTCACTGTTCACATTCAATCTACTTTTAGGCTTATTGTTTGGAAACATTAGCATAAAATAACATGATGGCCTAAATGTTAAAAAAACCCACTTTTTCCTTCCCCATTAACTATGGAAATCCAGCTAAGAATATATACTACATGTAGTAATCATTTTTGATTTATATCTTTTGTTACTTACTTGATCATAAAATCTCCACAGTAGAGACACTCAGAGGCAACTAAGTCATCCAGCTCAGCCTGAAATCAAATATCTTATTATTAAAAATTTCCTATAAGCATTCACATATACAATAAGAAGGTATGAATGTATAATGATTAAAACATGTAAAAAAAAACAAATGAAGACTAAATGCAAACTCACAAAAGGATAACCCCCTTCCACATGGAACAAATCAAATTATCTCCCTTTCAGGATATCTCAGCTCATACAAATCTCCATATAATGTACTTTCTTCATTTTAATTTTCATAAAAATCCACCAAACAGTTAAGTAGGATTTTGCTTACAAGATATGTTTACAGACAGGCTCAAACTTCTTTTGCTAAGATTTTGAGCTGGGAAAAGTCACAGAAAATTTTTGTCTTTACATTTTACTGGTGCTTCTTTCCATTTATGTCTTAATATTTATTTCCCTGATTTATTTTTGTATAAAAGTAATCATGATAATTGAAAACATATATATCAAATTTTGTTTCCTATCAACTGTACAAGCATTTAAGATGTATATTAAAAACTAAATTTTATGCATGTCTAAAATAAATCTCGACAACAAAAAAGAAAACCAAATAATAGCCACTTTCACATTAAATGTATACCTTGATATCTAAATGTTTTGGAATGTTTGCTGAGGACAACTCAGAAGATACTTGGTTCTGTGTTCTACTACTCTCATGTTCTGCTAACTTCCTCTGTAAATCTTCTACTCGATTTCGTTTAGCAGAAGTCAAATTTGGTAAAACCTAAAAATAAACATTTTCATTGTTCATATTTTAGTTTTTTTCAAAATAATGAAATAAATATTTATAGCGATATTAAAATATTTTAAAATAAAATCTTGTGTCTAAAAAAGTTTTAGTTTTTAATTCAGACTTAAAATCACAATGGACAGTAAGTTTGATGCCTCTTTTAAACTGTCTGTACCGAGTCAGGATCATAGTCATCTTGAAATTTCTTTCGTGTACCTTTGCCTCGTTTTTTCTTTCCTTCTTGGTCATTGAAGATTGATCATCCAATTGGTTAGGTTTTTTTTATTACCTTTTTGGGGTGTTTTGTCAATGATTTTTGTTTGTGCTGAATTCTTCATGGCTATGTTTGACAGAAAATGATCATACAATAGCCCAGTTCTCATATTTTTTTAATTCTTAAAAACAGTCTACTATTCAGCCATTTTTTTTTTCATAGCACCTCTACAATATCTGGTCTGTCCATGTACAACATTGCATAGTTTTGACAATTTAGTGTCATACAAAGCATATAATGAAAATCAATTAGAAGATAAATAAACAATATGTAGAGTACAAAAATTATAACTTACAAATAAAAATAATTGAAAATACAGAAAAGACCTAAATAAACACCCCTGCAATTTGTCCATGCTAAAAAAATTGTACACATGAAAACATTTCAGATCTATCTAAGAAAAAGCACCAACTTGAATTCATAAAAAAAATGTGTTGACAAGTCTCTTATATTTTTACCTCTCCAATCAAACAGTCAGAATGAAATTTATGTTGACAAGGAAACAGATAGAAACCTCGGGTCATCAGAGGAAAATTACAGGCAGCACATTTATCATTGGCCTTTACTGTAGAATACCTGCAATGAAAAACAATGAATTAGGTTACAACATCATACAATGAATGGTACCATATTGTTTACAATGAGGACAAAATAGGAGAGATATGAAAAGCAGATAGATGCTGACATCAGCATTTTGCCAAAGAAATTTGTCATTTTCCTTTCCAATGAGATCTAGGTCTGAGATTGTTTGCTTGTCAGAAATTAGAAAAATAACAATCTACAAGTTGAAATAAAGAAAAAAAATGTGTCCTTCGGATAAGGATCCCCCTGCTGGGCCCAAACAAGAAGTAGAGATGTGACAGGTCTAAAAGTCATTTAGAAGAAAACTGGAAATGCTGAAAAGTCAACAAACCAATAATTCATGACTGTGAGAAATTTGTGAGTAAATTGTTAGTGTTGTTAAACATAATTTTCATTTTCAAATTCTTGAAAGCTATACATAATGACACTTACTAGTTTCTAAAGCTTTGTATTTCTTTTCTTATAACTTCTGCACTCCTTGTGGCCTCGTCCATTTCTTATTACTTACTTATTTCTAAAGCTTTGTATTTCTTTTCTGATATCTTCTGCACTCCTTGTGGCCTCGTCCATTTCTTATTACTTACTTATTTCTAAAGCTTTGTATTTCTTTTCTGATATCTTCTGCACTCCTTGTGGCTTCATCCATTTCTTATTACTTACTTATTTCTAAAGCTTTGTATTTCTTTTCTGATATCTTCAGCACTCCGCGTGGCTTCATCCATTTCTTATTACTTACTTATTTCTAAAGCTTTGAATTTCTTTTCTGATATTTTCTGCACTCCTTGTGGCCTCATCCATTTCTTATTACTTACTTATTTCTAAAGCTTTGTATTTCTATTCTGATATCTTCAGCACTCCTTGTGGCTTCATCCATTTCTTATTACTTACTTATTTCTAAAGCTTTGTATTTCTTTTCTGATATCTTCTGCACTCCTTGTGGCTTCATCCATTTCTTATAACTTACTTATTTCTAAAGCTTTGTATTTCTTTTCTGATATCTTCTGCACTCCTTGTGGCTTCATCCATTTCTTATTACTTACTTATTTCTAAAGCTTTGTATTTCTTTTCTGATATCTTCTGCACTCCTTGTGGCCTCATCCATTTCTTGTTACTTACTTATTTCTAAAGCTTTGTATTTCTTTTCTGATATCTTCTGCACTCCTTGTGGCCTCATCCATTTCTTGTTACTTACTTATTTCTAAAGCTTTGAATTTCTTTTCTGATATCTTCTGCACTCCTTGTGGCTTCATCCATTTCTTATTACTTACTTATTTCTAAAGCTTTGTATTTCTTTTCTGATATCTTCTGCACTCCTTGTGGCCTCGTCCATTTCTTATTACTTACTTATTTCTAAAGCTTTGTATTTCTTTTCTGATATCTTCTGCACTCCTTGTGGCTTCATCCATTTCTTATTACTTACTTATTTCTAAAGCTTTGTATTTCTTTTCTGATATCTTCTGCACTCCTTGTGGCCTCGTCCATTTCTTATTACTTACTTATTTCTAAAGCTTTGAATTTCTTTTCTGATATCTTCTGCACTCCTTGTGGCCTCGTCCATTTCTTATTACTTACTTATTTCTAAAGCTTTGTATTTCTTTTCTGATATCTTCTGCACTCCTTGTGGCCTCATCCATTTCTTATTACTTACTTATTTCTAAAGCTTTGTATTTTTTTTCTGATATCTTCTGCACTCCTTGTAGCCTCGTCCATTTCTTATTACTTACTTATTTCTAAAGCTTTGTATTTCTTTTCTGATATCTTCTGCACTCCTTGTGGCCTCATCCATTTCTTGTTACTTACTTATTTCTAAAGCTTTGTATTTCTTTTCTGATATCTTCTGCACTCCTTGTGGCCTCATCCATTTCTTGTTACTTACTTATTTCTAAAGCTTTGAATTTCTTTTCTGATATCTTCTGCACTCCTTGTGGCTTCATCCATTTCTTATTACTTACTTATTTCTAAAGCTTTGTATTTCTTTTCTGATATCTTCTGCACTCCTTGTGGCCTCGTCCATTTCTTATTACTTACTTATTTCTAAAGCTTTGTATTTCTTTTCTGATATCTTCTGCACTCCTTGTGGCTTCATCCATTTCTTATTACTTACTTATTTCTAAAGCTTTGTATTTCTTTTCTGATATCTTCAGCACTCCGCGTGGCTTCATCCATTTCTTATTACTTACTTATTTCTAAAGCTTTGAATTTCTTTTCTGATATTTTCTGCACTCCTTGTGGCCTCATCCATTTCTTATTACTTACTTATTTCTAAAGCTTTGTATTTCTATTCTGATATCTTCAGCACTCCTTGTGGCTTCATCCATTTCTTATTACTTACTTATTTCTAAAGCTTTGTATTTCTTTTCTGATATCTTCTGCACTCCTTGTGGCTTCATCCATTTCTTATAACTTACTTATTTCTAAAGCTTTGTATTTCTTTTCTGATATCTTCTGCACTCCTTGTGGCTTCATCCATTTCTTATTACTTACTTATTTCTAAAGCTTTGTATTTCTTTTCTGATATCTTCTGCACTCCTTGTGGCCTCATCCATTTCTTGTTACTTACTTATTTCTAAAGCTTTGTATTTCTTTTCTGATATCTTCTGCACTCCTTGTGGCCTCATCCATTTCTTGTTACTTACTTATTTCTAAAGCTTTGAATTTCTTTTCTGATATCTTCTGCACTCCTTGTGGCTTCATCCATTTCTTATTACTTACTTATTTCTAAAGCTTTGTATTTCTTTTCTGATATCTTCTGCACTCCTTGTGGCCTCGTCCATTTCTTATTACTTACTTATTTCTAAAGCTTTGTATTTCTTTTCTGATATCTTCTGCACTCCTTGTGGCTTCATCCATTTCTTATTACTTACTTATTTCTAAAGCTTTGTATTTCTTTTCTGATATCTTCTGCACTCCTTGTGGCCTCGTCCATTTCTTATTACTTACTTATTTCTAAAGCTTTGAATTTCTTTTCTGATATCTTCTGCACTCCTTGTGGCCTCGTCCATTTCTTATTACTTACTTATTTCTAAAGCTTTGTATTTCTTTTCTGATATCTTCTGCACTCCTTGTGGCCTCATCCATTTCTTATTACTTACTTATTTCTAAAGCTTTGTATTTTTTTTCTGATATCTTCTGCACTCCTTGTAGCCTCGTCCATTTCTTATTACTTACTTATTTCTAAAGCTTTGAATTTCTTTTCTGATATCTTCTGCACTCCTTGTGGCCTCGTCCATTTCTTATTACTTACTTATTTCTAAAGCTTTGTATTTCTTTTCTGATATCTTCTGCACTCCTTGTGGCCTCATCCATTTCTTATTACTTACTTATTTCTAAAGCTTTGAATTTCTTTTCTGATATCTTCTGCACTCCTTGTGGCCTCATCCATTTCTTATTACTTACTTATTTCTAAAGCTTTGTATTTCTTTTCTGATATCTTCTGCACTCCTTGTGGCCTCATCCATTTCCTCCTTCAGAGACTCGATATGATTGTTGTACTCTTGTAAAGAAGTTATGATGGCATCCTACAAAAAATATATAAAATCATTATGACAAGAACTAATCAGCAGTGTTAACAAATATACATGTAACTTGGAGTTCTAAAAAATTCAGATAATTAAGAAATATAAAAAAACACTTCTCGCATCAATTGAATAGATACATTTGCCTATATTTAATGGATATATTGTTAAACTTTTATGTAAATGACTGGTTGAATTCATAGTCTTTTAAACCTTTCATGTTAGTTTTAGTAACATTGTGTTAGAGTACAAGATAAAAATAATTAGTTGAAATTCATTGATATTGACCGATATTATATTAGATAGCAGAAGAAAAGATGTACAAATACACTTGAATCATCATCAAAGAAAAAAAAATAAAAGCTTAACACCCTTTTTCAAAACAGACATATTAATATCAAAGCCTACAGTTTTGTTTTAAGGACGTTACTGTTGACCTTAATTATCGATAGTATGTTGTTTAAACTAGCCATTCAAACCCAAACTAGGAACAGATGTTAAATCCTTAAAGACTGACCTTGAAATGATCAATAGTTACAAAGTCAGGGAAGAATTAAAGACTGACCTTGAAATGATCAATAGTTACAAAGTCAGGGAAGAAATAGAGACTGACCTTGAAATGATCTATGGTGACAAAGTCAGGGAAGAATTAAAGACTGACCTTGAAATGATCAATAGTTACAAAGTCAGGGAAGAATGGCAGGATATCCTCTATCTTCAGTAGATCACATTCATGTAAGAATTCCATAGCTCTCTTGACATCCTTCTCTTTCTCTACTACATGTCTGGCTGTAATGATAAAGATAGAAAAAGTTAAAATGTGGAAGAAGTCTGATTGCTCCAACATCAACACTTTTGTATTAGATAAACACCAGTCACTTAATTTTCAGTTCAAATTAATAATCGTTTAAAGTCTAAGCTTATTCTCACAAACAAAAGCAAGATTTATTCAGTTTAGTATAGTACACCCTGTTCAATATTTTTGGTTTTCACACAGTGCTCTTCATAGTTTGGTAAAAAATGGCTGGATTTTGATAAACAGGAGTTAAGTGAGAGACAGACCTGAAATTGAATCCCATGTTATGGGACCCCACCCTGATGCATTATATTAAATATCAAGTGGCTGTGATTAGTGGTTGCTGAGAAAACTGTTACCAAAATTTCTCCCAGCCCTCCCCCAGGCATTCACCATTTTATAACCCAGATTTTTCACTCCATGAAATCCGGCCAAAAATGTATAATTCATGTCATTTGAAATGTGTACTATAACAAGTGATAACTTAACACACATACAACATAAATAAAACAATTACCTATTCTTAACCATAGTTTTTTCTTTAACTCATCATCTTGTTCCTCTGGTTTTTCAGCTTGACCTTTTGCTAACTCTACATCAACCTGAAAAAAAGTTATATTTTTTATCATAGAGAAATACTTATCAATGAAAAGTTCATACACATTTTTTTCTCTCCAAACTTTTGTTAGTTTACACTTAGTTATTTATCACTGTCAATAAAAAAATCTTAGATCTCTTTATGATAAAACTGTACTCTCTTTAAAGATAATTTAAGATCCTGAAAATTACAAATTTCACACAATATGAATATGTTTGCTTTAATATATAATGTAAATATGTACATGTATTGAAGATACACAATTTATGGTAAACCAAGTCATCACAACTGATTTTTATTTCATATCAAATGTGATGTTATATACTTAAAAGATTCTATTTTTCTCTGATA
The DNA here is from genome assembly GCA_963971305.1 of Arcuatula senhousia. Lineage (NCBI taxonomy): Eukaryota > Metazoa > Mollusca > Bivalvia > Mytilida > Mytilidae > Arcuatula > Arcuatula senhousia. The sequence continues at coordinate 47,631,755 of OZ020313.1, forward strand.
AACTTTAAACTAAGGTTATATGTTAGCAATAATAGATTGATATTTATTTGATTTTGATGAGTGATGAACATTCTATATGCCTATCTCCATATGATGTACAGACATAGTTTCTATATACTAACACCTCTCAAACAAGGCTGCAAAGGGGGGGATAATTAGAACAAATGGCTTACATCAAGAGCTAGGTCAACAGCCTCTTCATACAGCCCCATCAGGGAGTAGATATGGACACATGCCCTCTTTCTATCGTGTTCCATACACAGTCTAAGAGCATACTTCAAATCATAGCATATCTCTTCAGCATCCTAAAATAAAGTTCAAAGATTAAGGATGTTTGCTACTATTATTGAAAATAAATAGGTTTCAAACTTAATGCCTTAAATGAAAAGATAATAGTAAAAGGTATAAAATAGGCAAAAAATTTGAAAGGTTCGTGACCTCATTTTCAAGATAATTGACGTTATTGTTTTGGCGGGAAAAGGTTTTCTCTGACTTTTTCATAGGTTTAGCATTAGCACTATTTCGCTGTTAAAACCCATGACAGAATAAATAGGATTTGATAAAAAATTGTCTATAACATCTTTAAGACATAGTAAAGACATTAATAACAAGAAAATAGGGGGTTCGTGGGCAAATTTTTTTACCCTATTTTGATGGTAAAATCCAGAGGATTCCAAAAAAATGACAGAAATACCAAAACAAGACTAGCAAGCATCCTTAAGTAACCATTCTTTAGATCACATTAAAATATAACTCATGCATCATTTTCTAAATTACTTGTAAATCTTCTAACTGGATTTTCATTCATTAATTTGGCCTTTTTCTCAATTTTTAACCAGTGCATCTCTGATCAGACTATTATAATAGACAGAATTTAACTTCATTTTTTTTTAAACTTACTCACTTGGTCATAACTGTTTTGGCAATGTTGTGTTTTTGGGGGTTTATTTGCATTGCAATATTTTCTTACTTTAACCATTACCCTAATTTTTCTTTGACAATTAGGATAGAATTTATTTTTGACTTAAAATCCAAAAGTATTGAGGTTAAAAGAATTTGTGGAGGATTGAAAATGTTGGCTCATGAATTGTCTGATTAATTGATTAATTATGCACTGGTAGTTTTAAGTATGGCATTAACAGGTCCTGTACAAGTACCAAACAAGCTAGGTAGTTCAATCGAGCTAGGTAAGCTCGATTGAGCTTTCAACTATTATCTCCCTTTGTGATTCTTAACAAAATGATCTATATTTGTTTCAGTTGTTGTCAGTGCAAGATGAAACTTTCTCACAACTTTAAGTCAACATATCTGAACAAAGAAACATCAAAATGTTGAACTTTTACCGTTGACTTTTGAAGAATCAAATTTGCATTAGACTTAATGCAATAAAGACCAATTTTCATGAAAAAAATTTCCACGGTAGATGTGAAAAATTATTATTGCTAATTGACAAAGATCACCTTCTAAAAACAACCTTATAGTTTCATGATGCATAGGGAAGGTTTAATAAAGACAGGCAGATTTTAGTCAAAAACAGCAAAGGGAGATAAAAATTTAAAGCTCGATCAAGCTTAACTAGCTCGATTGAACTACCTAGCTCGTTTGGTACTTGTACAGGACCTGATTAATCTGTCTGGCCTCAGTATAGCATACAGAGACAGTAGGTAGTTATGGATTGATTGATTGAGTGATCACTTACTATGCCTTGTAGTTCTAGGTACGGCATCAATCTGTCTGGCCTCAGTATAGCATACAGAGAGAGAAGGTAGTTATGGATAGCATTCTGTTTGTTCTGTAAAGTTTCCACACAAAACTCCAGGTACCTGATGGCTTCGTTTCCCTGGAAAATATTACAAATCTATTAAGATAGGCTTAAACATATAATACTGTGAAAAAGGATAACCCCGCTTCATATTGGACTCTGTACTGTAATAAACATTTTCAAGTCCATTTATCTCCCCTCGATGTCAACTGAGAACAATACAAATTCTTCATGCACTTCTACATATGATGTACTTCCTTCATGTAAAGTTTCATCAAAATCCTTCATACAGTTTAGGAGGAGTTGAGCTTTCGAGATCTCCAGTTGAATAATGTATTTAAAAAGTCTAAGTCCAATTATCTCCCCAGAATGATATCCAAGAGCGATGAAAATTCTTCATGCACATCTATATATGATGAACTTCTTCCTTCAGGTAAAGTTTCATTAAAATCCATTAAGCGGTTTAGGAGGAGTTGTGCTTACAAGGTCTCCCATTGAATAATGCGGTTTAGGAGAAGTTGTGCTTACAAGGTCTCCCATTGAATAATGTATTTAAAAAGTCTAAGTCCAATTATCTCCCCTGAATGATGTCTGATTGTGATGAAAATTCTTCATGCACATCTACATATGATGTACTTCCTTCATGTAGTTTCATCAAAATCCTTCAAGCGGTTTATGAGGAATTGCGCTTACGAGGTCTCCAATTGAGTATTGTATTTAAAAGTCTCCCCTGAATGATGTCTGATTGTGATGAAAATTCTTCATGCACATCTACATATGATGTACTTCCTTCATGTAGTTTCATCAAAATCCTTCAAGTGGTTTATGAGGAATTGCGCTTATGAGGTCTCCAATTGAGTATTGTATTTAAAAAGTCTAAGTCCAATTATCTCCCCTGAATGATGACCGAGTGCAATGAAAATTTTTCATGCACATCTACATATGATGTACTTCCTTCATATTAAGTTTCAGCAAAATCCTTCAAGGGGTTTTGGAGGAGATGCGCTTACGAGTTAAGTGGACAGACGGACAGACAGACAGGGTGTTTCCTATATACCCCCCAAAACTTTGTTTGCGGGGGGAATAAAAACTTACATGTAAAGTTTTACCAAAATCTTTCAAGGTTTATGAGGAGTTGCGCTTATGAAATCTCCCATTGAATACTATATTTAAAAAGTTTATGTCCAATTATCTCCCCTGAATGTTATCCGAGAGGAATGAAAATTCTTCATGCACATCTACAGTACATATGATGTGCTTCCTACTTACTAAGTTTCAGCAAAATCCTTCAAGGGGTTTAGGAGGAGATGCGCTTACGAATTATGTGGACAGACAGACGGACAGGGTTTTTCCTATATACCCCCCCCCCAAACTTTAAACAGTAACCACCACACCTGCCAAAAACAACCATGTGTCATTGACTTATTGTTCTATAAAATTCATTTTAAGTCAACTATTTAAGTCATTGGCTTCCGAAAAAGAAATTAGTCAAACTTGTATCATCTGGCCTGGGCGCCACAAAATGAAAACTTACTTAAGACTGAGAATATTCTCAACTCATTGTGACGTCATCAAACAAGAAAGTTTTGATTGGAGTAGCCATGGAAAATAAGAATCTTCTAAGACTTAAAAGTATTTTTTAATTTTGTGGCGCCCAGGCCTGAATGTTTGTCTGCATCCTTTTAACACACTTTCATATTGTCATTGTTGTGTACTGCATTCTTTTATGTAAAATTCTCTTGTACTTACATGCAGAACCTTCTCTAAGCAGTAACTTGTACCAATTAATGATTCAATCAAGAAAGTATTGATGTAACATAAATCATAATTTTACATGCTTCTTTTGCAATTTTAATAATTTTTTTAAAGTGAAAATGCAATATCCCAAATACCTATTGATGAAAATGTGTTTGTAATTAACTAATTTGAGGTCATTACCTGTTCTCTATATTTGTCATGATCATACTGCACGAGGGCTGGAATTAACTTCATTGGATCCAGTTCCGATGACTTGATTATCCATGCTCCGACTGTTTCCTTTGGAATGTACTGCATGAGCAATGGAGAGAATTTGTAATACAGTTCTACATCTGACTGTTTCTTCAGTATAGACAGAGCTCCATTGTAGTCATCTTGTTGTATGTAATGGGATATCACTTTTTCAAAATCTACAATGAGAATTTATATTTTTGTTAAGTGATACTGTATATTTTCGTGATATGACAACTGATTTTAGTTTGCCCAATCTTAAATTCGCCATAGACTTCAATAGAAGGTTAAGTTTATTTGCACCATTTAATTTTTGCAACATCACAGCGAAAATCACCAAAAATATAACTGCAGCGAAAATTTCCTGGTTTACAGAAGTGAATGTAATTTCAAACTGCAATTGATGACAAGACTCAAAGTGATAAATTTTAATAGTTTTTTTTTGGCACTCAGAAAAATCAAGTGTTTATTATTCAATTTACAACTTCAAATTTACAATTTCAGCGCATTTGAACATAATTTTTAAAAAAAAAGATATGGGTGAAATATTGAGATTTTCAGGATATTTTGGGATTTTACGCCACTTTTGACATACATAGGCTATACAGAGTATCATTTTAATGATGAAAGAAAACAGAGGAAACCAGTGACCTACCACAGGTAGCTTATGTGGTTAAATAACTGAAATTGCAGAAAATCTTCAATAATTATCATTGTTTATGATGTGACAAATCATTGCACCTCCAAAAAAAAATCTAACTGCAAATCTTTGTAATTCAGTCTTAAGTAAAGCCATAAAAGCGGTTTCATCTATGTAATAAACTTAACTTATTATAAATTCAAAATATGGAGAATATTCAACTTGTGACTGAAGAACATAATGTATAATACATTTTGTATTATTACATGACTAGAAAATTGCATTAATTTTATTGGCCTAAATAACCCTAAAAAGTTTTGATGTAGAGTGAGAACAGCCTTAAAATGTCTAAATATAGTAAATAAACATGATGGAAAGCGATGTCACCCTACTGTTTCCTAAAAATAGATTCCAAACCCCTGTAAGTGACTAAAAATAGATCGCGTGATTTCTCCCGAACTTTCAGTCTTCAGCATACAAGTTTTCATGTAATAAAACATTTATCAACTTTGGTATAGGTAGACATCAATTTTATCAACCCTCAAAAAATAATATTAACCTCGCCTTCCGCTCAGTTAATATATATTTTTTTCAGGTTGATAAAAATAGATGTCAACCTATATCAAAGTCAATAATTGTATAATGTCATGTATTGTTGGTTTGTTTGTTCACTTGTTTAATATTTCTCCACAGTCAGAATCCTTCCTTGGTTATACTATAATTACCTTGCATCAATACAGCAAAGAAGACCATATCTTCTACATCACCATGGCTAGCTATCAAATCATACACAACCCCTCTGTTATGACTCACACAGTCCTATTACAAGAAGAATAAAATGAAATATAAACAAACAAATGTGTATTGAGGGTGTCACAGCCCTTTTGGTACACGGTATTCCTTGCTTTTTAAAGGGTATTCAGTACGGCAAGGTGTGGTACGCGGTACATGATGTTCCGAATTTTAAGGCTTTTGGTACGGGTACGCAATGATCTTTAGAGTATTCGGTATTCCAGTCTTTTTAACGGTATTCTGTCTTTTTTCAAATGGTATTCAGTATTCCGGGGGCGGGGGCTGTGACACCCCCTGTATTCTAAGATACAGATGGTTAGCTGGGCATGTATTTTTAAGAACTGCATTATTGTTGTTTTAATGTGGTAACATATTCTTATGATTAATATGTGAGTGTAGCAAGCTCTTTAATGTAGAGAGTTGGAAAAATTGTACAAGACTTGGAATATGATGGAAGAAAAATCATTCCATTACTCATTTGGAATTTTGGAAGGCTTTAAAAATGTCTACACGCTCTGGAAAACATTGAAAAATGCTTTATCATCCTCTAATCAATCAAAATTATCTTGTCCCATGGAACAGAATCATTTCTAATCTGAGAATCTATGTGAGCTTTTAAAGCAATGCCTTCTTCATATTAAATGTACAAAATTTCATGAGTACAAAATTTCGTGAATACCCAACTTAGTTTTAATGAAAACAGCTAAATTCAGAAGTAGAATCTTAGATGGTACTGTTAGACAAACACCAATCATTTACATCCAAATTTAAAACTAGATATGGAAACCATTCTAAAATTCAATTAACAATACAAAAACTACCTTGATTCTTGGTTCTCGTAAGAACTGTCTAAACTGTTCTTGAACCTGGCCATACTTGTCTGGTTGTTCCTCCATCTTCTCCTTCAGTTCACCGAGCTGATTCAGGAATATTTCTATCAACCATGTCACTAACATGGTCATCTGTGTCTTGTCCTGGGTTGTATAAATAACTAAATTATTTAGAACTATAACAGGAATATTTCTATCAACCATGTCACTAGCATGGTCATCTGTGTCTTGTCCTGGGTTATAAATAACTAAATTATCAAGAACTATAACAGGAATATTTCTATCAACCAAGTCACTAACATGGTCATCTGTGTCTTGTCCTTGGTTATAAATAACTAAATTATTAGGAACTATAACAGGAATATTTCTATCAACCATGTCACTAACATGGTCATCTGTGTCTTATTCTGGGTTGTATAAATAACTAAATTATTAAGAACTATAACAGGAATATTTCTATCAACCAAGTCACTAACATGGTCATCTGTGTCTTATTCTGGGTTGTATAAATAACTAAATTATTAGGAACTATAACAGGAATATTTCTATCAACCAAGTCACTAACAAGGTCATCTGTGTCTTATTCTGGGTTGTATAAATAACTAAATTATTAAGAACTATAACAGGAATATTTCTATCAACCAAGTCACTAACATGGTCATCTGTGTCTTGTCCTGGGTTGTATAAATAACTAAATTATTAAGAACTATAACAGGAATATTTCTATCAACCAAGTCACTAACATGGTCATCTGTGTCTTATTCTGGGTTGTATAAATAACTAAATTATTAGGAACTATAACAGGAATATTTCTATCAACCAAGTCACTAACATGGTCATCTGTGTCTTATTCTGGGTTGTATAAATAACTAAATTATTAAGAACTATAACAGGAATATTTCTATCAACCAAGTCACTAACATGGTCATCTGTGTCTTATTCTGGGGTGTAAAAATAACTAAATTATTAAGAACTATAACAGGAATATTTCTATCAACCATGTCACTAACATGGTCATCTGTGTCTTATTCTGGGGTGTAAAAATAACTAAATTATTAAGAACTATAACAGGAATATTTCTATCAACCATGTCACTAACATGGTCATCTGTGTCTTATTCTGGGGTGTAAAAATAACTAAATTATTAAGAACTATAACAGGAATATTTCTATCAACCAAGTCACTAACATGGTCATCTGTGTCTTATTCTGGGTTATAAATAACTAAATTATTAAGAACTATAACAGGAATATTTCTATCAACCAAGTCACTAACATGGTCATCTGTGTCTTATTCTGGGTTATAAATAACTAAATTATTAGGAACTATAACAGGAATATTTCTATCAACCAAGTCACTAACATGGTCATCTGTGTCTTGTCCTGGGTTGTATAAATAACTAAATTATTAAGAACTATAACAGGAATATTTCTATCAACCAAGTCACTAACATGGTCATCTGTGTCTTATTCTGGGTTATAAATAACTAAATTATTAAGAACTATAACAGGAATATTTCTATCAACCATGTCACTAACATGGTCATCTGTGTCTTGTCCTGGGTTGTATAAATAACTAAATTATTAAGAACTATAACAGGAATATTTCTATCAACCAAGTCACTAACATGGTCATCTGTGTCTTGTCCTGGGTTATAAATAACTAAATTATTAAGAACTATAACAGGAATATTTCTATCAACCAAGTCACTAACATGGTCATCTGTGTCTTGTCCTGGGTTGTATAAATAACTAAATTATTAGGAACTATAACAGGAATATTTCTATCAACCAAGTCACTAACATGGTCATCTGTGTCTTGTCCTGGGTTGTATAAATAACTAAATTATTAGGAACTATAACAGGAATATTTCTATCAACCATGTCGTCATCTGTGTCTTATTCTGGGTTGTATAAATAACTAAATTATTAAGAACTATAACAGGAATATTTCTATCAACCAAGTCACTAACATGGTCATCTGTGTCTTATTCTGGGGTGTAAAAATAACTAAATTATTAAGAACTATAACAGGAATATTTCTATCAACCATGTCACTAACATGGTCATCTGTGTCTTATTCTGGGGTGTAAAAATAACTAAATTATTAAGAACTATAACAGGAATATTTCTATCAACCATGTCACTAACATGGTCATCTGTGTCTTGTCCTGGGTTGTATAAATAACTGAATTATTAAGAACTATAACCAAACTTAAACTTTTATTCAAATTACTGAGGATTCATTTATTTTCAAGGGTACCAATTTTCGTGGTTTGATAATTGATAGTCTCATGGATTCTTAAATTCGTGGTTCTGAAGTCTGCAGTATAAAGGTAAATGTTATACATGTATTTCCTTTTCCTTTTTGATACCCCACAAATGATAATGAAACCACAGTATAACATTTTCCAAAGTCCCTCTTTTGTTATTATTTCTGGTTTTATTGCACAAGTCATGTAATTATTCTAAAATATGCCTATCAAATATGAATTCTAAGAATGGCACTTTTAAAAATCACTTACACATGGAATACAGCTGATTATATCAATTTGCATCTTTAACTAATTTGATCATTTTCAAAGTGACTTCTCTTGTTACCTGCCATGTTTCAATTAAATAGTCCTGACTAAATCAGTATAAATAAGGTATTCAGAGGCTTTAATCATTCCAAATCCTGCCATACCTGGTGACTCAATGAAGACAACTTTTTAAATATAAAGGATCTGAGAGCATCTTTCCTGTCCAGCCTGATAAATCGTAAAGCTACTTCTTCAAATGAATTCCTTGTCTGGGCATATAATACAGCACTTTCTTCATATCTTAAATATATAAACATGAAATACAATAATTAACAGATTTTTTTAAAACAATTAAGTGTGCCATAAAACCTCAAGAAATAGTTGCCTAGTTGAGTGCACACCTGTTGTTAACATGCTTCAGTATGACACTTTTGAGTTAGAAACAATCAATAAATTTTCCTTTGAAATTTCTGAATTGTTTTTAACTTCAATAATTATTCTATTCATAGCCATTGGTTGGTCTTAATTGAATAGGGCACAAATAACTTCAATTTTAATATTGTGCTCCTAATATTTAATTTTACTTTTGCTTGCAAATTTCATGTCTATAGTATCACTGACAAGTCTTTTGTAGATAAAATAGTTTAGGACAGACATTTTATTTCATGTGTGAATAAATCAAAATGATAAAAAGGTGAGGTCAACTTTCTTTTACCATTTTACATGTACAAGGATATTTTCTTTACAGATATCAATGAAAACATACCTTCCTTTAGAGAACAGATATTCTGCCTGTTTGGTGATAACTTTGTCCACTTGAGCTGGGTTATCTTCACAATACTCTCTGGCTTTCTCAAACTGTTCTTTGTCTAGGTACATCTGCCACACATCTCTGAATAAAAAGATCAAATACCTCAAAAAGGTCATATGTGTAACGGTAGTCAGGAAACAGAAAACCTAACACATCAAATACTGTATCATTTTTAATGAAAGTTTCATGACATTTTTAAACATTTGATATACCTTATATAAATATAACTTGTTTAAAAAAAATGTGAAATTAAGCATAATTAGTTACACAGTCACAGACAATGCAGCTACAAACCCCATACACATGGCATTCGTCAATCAATAAAAAAATTTCTCAGTGGTGGCCACTGGTAAAAATACCACACTTTTGATGATACTGAATTACAACTTCAGGTTGTTGGATCCATTCCCAGTTAGTAATTTACAAAAAAAAAAAAAAAAATTCCCACCTGTATGTAATTAAGTTACCTGCCCAAGATCAGTGTTTCCCCCCAGGTACTGCAGTAACTGACCCCAACATACACAATAAGACATATATACATTCAGGGGAAGTATGAAATAAGTTTAAAAGTCATGCTTGATATTTCACAATTTTGCAGGAGCTTTTATTTCAGGTAAACATACACTGCTCTTCAGATAAGACAAAGACATTTCTTTATGTCTATAATCAAATGTTTACCTGGCTTCCCTTGTGACTTTGTATTTTAACACATTACTAGATGTAAAAGCCCAGATATTCATCCTTAATGGGTCTTTGTACAATCCAATTAATTTGCCAAGCCTCTGAAACAGATAAATGTGAATATGTGATAAAAATATGACAAAGTTGAAAGATAAAAGCTTATACATCTATTGAGGTTTTTATACACTTAATGTAGTATTAAGGCTATCTATATAAAAGATAAGCAAGTTATAAGATTTTCTCTTTATTACCAAAGAAACACTACTTGCTGGCTACTTTAATGTTTTTTATTCATGATTTTAGGAATAATTTTCTTTCTTATTTGCTCTCAGAGAAAAATTTAATAAGAAAACTAAAAGTAATTCTAGCAAACATTAGAAAGTAGAACAAAGTCAAATCATATCTTTTTTTAATTGTATTTATTTAAAATTAATGTTTTCAAGCATTTTAGGAGGAAATTGTGCATGTACATGTTTTTTTTCTAATATTTATTTGAACATTTATTGTTTCAGAATTTACATAAATTAAGATCATAGTATTAAACAAAGTGTACACATGAGAAATAATCTCATGAACAAGTACACCATATCAGATATTAACATAGAGCATACATCTGAAACACATGGAATTGTTCTACTAACTCTACATGGCATTAAAGACAAACTCATGTAATAAATATTTTATAAAAGGATATGGAGTAAATGAACACAAGACCATAACACATATGTAAACTCCAACTGAAATTTATCTTTATGAGCTGTATGGCCATTTTGTAATTTTATTCCTCATCAGCAGCACTACACTTGTATAAACTTACATCAGCAAAAACATCATCATAAATCAGCTGATCATTCAATACACATAGGACTTTCACTCTGTCAAAAAAGAAAAAGATATTTTTATATTATAAAAGGTATGATGATCTATAATGGTCTATCAATGATATTATATTTTATATTTTTTTAAATTTTTTCTTTAAAATCTTCTTGCTATTTAAAATGCACAAACCAATACAAAGAGAGACAATCCTATTCATTCATGTTTGAAATTAGGTTCTAAACCCTTTAAGAAATTTAATTTACTCCCACTAGACTGAATTTAACATTCTAATTATACTCTTCATAGCCTAGTTAATTTCTGCATCAAAACTTTTGGCAAGAGCACCTCTAAGGAGGTGACAAAATGCACAACAGATGAAGTCTCCCAAATTCTGACCAGAACCTCCACATGGTGGGAGACAGCTATCTCCCTTTCAACTGTAACTGGAGCAGCTAACTCTGGCGATGTTGTGTCATGGGCTGGAAGACCCATGGTACATACCCATTCATGTTTATAAGTCACTGCAGAGGGTTCTACCCTATAGTCACCCACATAAAAAAACCCTTGCAAGTTGGAGATTGTTTGCTCTGGCACTTTGTTGTTTTTCTGTATTGTATCGTATTGTATCTTCCGGAGCACCTGAGTTCACTCTTGTTTCGACTGGAGTTCGCGTTGTTGATTGATATTCAGTTATTTTGTGTTTCCATGTTTTACATGTTGTGTTTTTGTCCCGTTCTTGTTGGTGTTTACTGGTTTTGACATTCCGATACCCCATTGGTACCTCTGCTTCTTTGATACTGTGCATAACCTTACCTTTCAGGATAGAGCAACAGAACATGGAATTCGGTAAGGACCATAGAAAGTGGGCGTGACTTCTCTCCATCACTATCCTTAGGGTATCTATTCTTAGTTAAGGATTAAAAACATGTACACAAGAACCTGTATTCTTTTTTTCTTTAATTTATAAATATTCCAGAAATGGGCTGCAAATATTGGCTTCAAAATGGAAAAAAAAACTGTTGTTGCTCAGAGCCATTATACATTGATCTGTAATTATGAAAGTAATATTCAGTCAATCTATACTGCATTCAAAAAGGACTAACATTTCATAACCTTATAGATTGTACACAAAGATTTGTTATAAGACTTTTTTTTCTTTTGTTTTTTGTTTCCTATGCAGGACAAACTATTTCGTCTTGTTTTATTAAAGGATACGGTATAAGTTTAGTTTGTGATGTCACAGATTTTGGACCAGCTTCTCCAGTAAAATCTAAGCTGCCGAAGTACACCCCTGGACCTTGAATGAAAAAAACAGGTTCACCATTAATAAATACACTTGTTTACAAAGAAAGACTATAAAAGCACTAAATTTGTATTTAGGTGAACAAAGATGTAGAAAAAAATGCAACAAAAATGATGAACAGTCTTTAATATTCAAAAAAATTATTTTGGGGATTAAAATTTGATGAAGCTGTTTAGGTTATCATCATGGACCCTTGGGGAAAAGAAAGACATTAGATTAAAGAGAGAGTTTTCTCATTTCATGTGACAAGTCAGGGTTCGAAATGCCTAGGACCTTCAATTTTTTTTTCAGGATCTTTGAAATTATATTTAAAAAGTCCTTGACTTTTCTGTATGTATTTACAATAACCACTATCTATGCTATTGAGGACCTCGAAATAAAATCTGGTGGGTTTTCCACTTGAACCTTTTGCCCTCTGATGATAATTTGAACCTCTGAGAGTTTTTTAAAATTGCAAATGCTTTTTTGAAATTAAGAATAACACTAATGCATGATACATGTATCTCTACAAACGTTTGCATAAATACCAGTCATCCAAGCAAATGTTTTAGCTGTCCCTCTAAACTTTGAAAAGTAAAGCTTTAATTCACTGTATCCCATACTACCAGGCAACTCTAAGAAGGGAGCTGAAAAATAGACAACGTATTGTGTAAAAAATATCTGATTTATTGGCATTATTTTAGTGGATTGAGAATATGTGTGTGTATGTGAGTCTTGGTGTTTTAGGCTCTTTTCCACCCATCAAGGCCATGCAAGCCGGTCAATTTCAATGGGGAAGCAAACCGTAGTACCCCGAGTAAACCACTGCCCATGGGCAGGTGACTTACAAGCCTAATTACATTTCATAATTAGGAAAGTCCCAATTTTGTAAATTACAAACCAGGAGTCAATCCAACAACCTTATGCAGTAATTGACTAGTGATCAATAGTTTAGTATTTCAACCAGCACCTTAGACCCCTCGGCCATCCAGGCCCCTAAATAGAAAAAAAATACATATTGTGGATTCATGGATTCTTGGTTTTATAAGAATTTATTGAAATAAATGTACAATGTCTTATTTATCAGAAATTGTATTTCTTGGTTTGTTTGACTTACAAAGATGTATACAATGTACATACACACAAAAATCTTGAAATAAATTTGTTATAGAAAATCTTGTTGTATGGCAACTCATGACTGTTTTCACAAAAATACTATCGTTGATTGAAATGTTGTGTTGAGTTTTTAAATTCCATACACCAATTTTAATACATGTACTTCATGTGCATTGTATATCTAATACATGTATTGGGCATATTGAAACTTGGCGAGCAGCAACCACTGGTCTTATAGCTGGGTTGCACATACATCACTTTCTCTGATTCTGGTGTTGTTGAATGAAATAATTGAAGTTTGATTCTTGTCTTCAAAATGTTGAAAATATATGTTTTTTTTACATTTTCTGGATCTTTAGATATTGACCATCTTTTCAAAAGTCTTTAATTTTTTCACAAAATAAACAAAATACGTCTGACTTCCATTGCTCTCATGTGTGTTGACATCATTTTTCCTTCTCTTGACCTTTGACATAAGTACAGTCTAATATGTAGAAATTCCAAAATGGATCAAATGTGCAACACTTCTATTGAAAGAGTGTGGATTATTTCTTTGTGGCAGATTAATAGAGTCTGTGTTGCGTACAGTTATTCTACATCTCAATTTTGCTATATAGAATATGAATTAATCTATTTTAAAAGTTTACATAAACAAATACCTTTTTCTCTTTCATAGTCATTAAACAGCTGTTGGAACATTGGAGCTTCAGCTGACTTTGATACTGAGCCAATGAACTGATACAAACGCCTGGAAAATATCATGGAAAAAAGATGACTTAACACCATTTCTAATGATAAAGTTTAACATGTTTTAAGGCTACAAATTCCATTTTTCTATTTCATTGACATTAGGTGCAAAGGCAGAGGCTAGTTAGAAATTGAACAAACTTCTAAATAAAGTGTTGAAAATAGTATCAGTTTGTTTAAATATATTTTTGATCATGTCTTTATCATGCTTACATTCAGAAAAAAACAACCCCAGGAAATCCCAGGTATATTTTTTTACTGGAGACAAAACTTACTAGAATATCCTGGGTACTTTAAAATGCAACCTAGGTTTCTAAGAATATACACTTTAATTTTTTGAAAGAGGAAAAGAGACACCATTGGGGCATCCGAGTGTCAAAAGTCCAAAAGAGCAACGACTAAGCCAGTAAACACAAACAAGAACAGCACGAAGAAACACAAAACATAAAAACTCATAATCAACCGAACAGAAATCAACAACGCAAACTCAAGTCCTAAAAAGGGTGAACTCAGGTGCTCCAGCAGAGTAAGCAGCTCTTGATTGCTATAGCACATCAATATAACTTACACAAACATGTTCTTCTTCATTTTTGAACCCGTGTAAAATTATCTACCCAGGGTGCCCTGAGATGGAATCAATCTACCCAGGGTGCCCTAGGATGGAATTACAAAAGCACTACTTGTTTAGGGTTAGTGAAAATATGGACAACAAGTATGTATTTGGGCTAGTTTCAGAAAATTTCAAGACGAGTAATCATATGTTTTCATTTTGTATTTATATCACTGAATTAAAGGCAAAAAAAGTTAATTTCATTGCGAAAAAATCTTTTTATCAGACATTTCATTTGCTGTGACAGACCTTTAATTTGGAATTTCTAATATTAGTCTTACCCAGGAGTTGTTGCTAATATAAAGTATTTATATTCAGTCATAGAGTCACATGGCATTCTATCAAACTCCAGGCCAGTCACTGGTACTAATGTTTCACTTCCAAGGTTGAACAACTGATAGAGAAAATATTATATGTGTAGTGCTACATGTACTGTGGTTTCATTTTTATTCGTGGGGTATCAATTTTTGTGGTTTTCATAGGTGGCCTTGACCGATGAAATTTAATACCACATGAAATTTAACATTAATATGTATGCTAGACTTCTGAACCACAAATTTAAGATTCCATGAACTGGTCTTTTTTTTATCAAACTACGAAAATTGGTACCCACGAAAATACATGTAAATGAATCCACAGTTTATAAAATTATGTGTGTTTCTTGTGTTATGCAAAATTTGGGTCGATAGTCATACATTTATTCTTTTTATTTATGTTGATTTATTTCATTTCTCTAAAATTATAAGTTAAAAGAAAATAGATCTCCATTTCTATGGTGATAATAGAAAAATGCTCATCTCTAGTAAATGAAAAATCATGAAAGCACTTAAAAAATCAGTCATTATATATTTTATTATAAGACTTCAGCTATAATTATTTTTACAATAATAAAGTGGTAATTATGATAGTATATTCTCATAGAATATGACAGTTATAACAAATAAAACAAACAGTTATTCTAATAAACATAGCAATGGCAATAGGGTACACTAGAACATAAACATATTTACTATTATTCTCTTTTTTTTCAAACAGCTACCAGACTCAGTAGTCGGGTCAATAGCATACAAAATCATGCACAAGTCAAATGGATATTGTGCAATACTTACAACAGATAAAAGCGCAGAAATTTTTGCCAAAATTAATTGTGATATTAAGAGAAGAATACTCAGCAAATTTTTGGCAAATATTTGTTAAGAAATTAAATAAATGAATCATATAAACAACATCTATCTGAGGAGTACAGCCAGGTTAGAACAGCAAGTTATTTAGGATGTTTTTAATTTATAACAGGCTGAATTGTCTTAAAAGGAATTTCTCGGCTTGGTACTTTTTTCGACTAAGGTCACTTCCTTTTTTATATAGTTGTTTAATTTCGATGTACTATTGAAATAGATTTACATGATTTAAAATCTAATTTATGGTTGTTTTTTTAATCGGTTTTCAAGACAGTTATCAGCAACAACTGGTCTCTTTGAGTGCATTTCAGATTTTTTATTATTTATTTCTACTGGTGTTGTGTCATGTACATTTATGTCCCACCACATTGTTTTCCTTAAAGTGTGAAGAACATGTTTGCAAAAATACAAGCACATAGACTAATAAAGCTAGAAGGTAACTGAAAGGCAGAGCAATATAGAATCACCTCCTCTGATTTAGAAAGCAGCTTAAACTAAGTAAAAAATCAAGACATTAAAACTTTTGAAGAGTCTTTTTCAGAGATAATTTGTTAATACAGAATTGTGTCATCTGAAATCTTTAAATCTAAAGAAATTTAAATTTAAAGTTTCAGAATATTTGTCATAGCACGGAAAGAAATCAATTTAACCTCAATGAAAAACTTTAGAGACTTAAGTTTAGAGACAGCGTTGATTTTCAAAAGGGTGGGAGAGGTTTTAGGAACCCATCAAAACCTATTTGGTTTCAAGGTTGCTCATGTCAATCAGAAAATGGGACATAGGTACTTTAAATCCTGAAAATATGATGTGCTAACAATGATGTGTTTGTCGAAAATGATATCAAGAGTTTGTTCAACTTTTTTTTTTCAGACCAAACAAATTTTGTTGAACCTATGAGCATATACCATGTTTTCTGTTGCTAGCCAACAAAAATTTTATCTTTTCTTTACCATTTGTTTCCCCGAGTCTGGTTTAAAGTCATTAGTTAAATCAATTTTCAGTGCTGATTAGAAATAATCTCACTCAAATTTTAGGAAGAGTAAATAATTTGTAGGATAAGCCATATATTTAAATGAAAGAACCTTAGTGAGCATGCTCACATACCCCACGCGTTCGGCTATTGGACTATCAATGTTATCCTTGAGGAATTAGTATCAGCCTACAGGAATCAATAATATTGAATGATTGTAAAAGTGAATGTGCAAGTATTTGAATACATGTATCATAACAAAGTTATGTCAAATTTCTAAGTCCAAAGGGCCATAACTCCCACAAAAATTTGCGGATCAAAAATTCCTGGTGATATGCACAACTACATATGGTGTACTTCTTGCATACCAAGTTTCGTTAAATTCTGTCCTGTAGTTTAAGAGGAGTTGCGATTACAAACTGTACTCATGATTTTCTTCAAATTTCTAAGTCCAAAGGGCCATAACTCCCACAAAAATTTGCGAATAAAAAATTCCCGGTAACATGCACAACTACATATGGTGTTCTTCTTGCATACCAAGTTTCGTTAAATTCTGTTCAGTAGTTTAAGAGGAGTTGCGATTACAAACTGTAATCATGATTTTCTGCAAATTTCTAAGTCCAAAGGGCCATAACTCCCACAAAAATTTGCGAATCAAAAATTCCCGGTAACATGCACAACTACATATGGTGTTCTTCTTGCATACCAAGTTTCGTTAAATTCTGTTCAGTAGTTTAAGAGGAGTTGCGATTACAAACTGTTATCATGATTTTCTGCAAATTTCTAAGTCCAAAGGGCCATAACTCCCACAAAAATTTGCGAATCAAAAATTTCCGGTAATATGCACAACTACATATGGTGTTCTTCTTGCATACCAAGTTTCCTTAAATTCTGTTCAGTAGTTTAAGAGGAGTTGCGATTACAAACTGTAATCATGATTTTCTGCAAATTTCTAAGCCCAAAGGGCCATAACTCCCACAAAAATTTGCGAATAAAAAATTCCCGGTAACATGCACAACTACATATGGTGTTCTTCTTGCATACCAAGTTTCGTTAAATTCTGTTCAGTAGTTTAAGAGGAGTTGCGATTACAAACTGTTATCATGATTTTCTGCAAATTTCTAAGTCCAAAGGGCCATAACTCCCACAAAAATTTGCGAATCGAAAATTTCCGGTAATATGCACAACTACATATGGTGTTCTTCTTGCATACCAAGTTTCGTTAAATTCTGTTCAGTAGTTTAAGAGGAGTTGCGATTACAAACTGTTATCATGATTTTCTGCAAATTTCTAAGTCCAAAGGGCCATAACTCCCACAAAAATTTGCGAATCAAAAATTCCCGGTAATATGCACAACTACATATGGTGTTCTTCTTGCATACCAAGTTTCGTTAAATTCTGTTCAGTAGTTTAAGAGGAGTTGCGATTACAAACTTTGATCACAGACGGACGGACGGACGGACGGACGGACGGACGGACCAGTCAAAAACATTATACCCTTCGCAACTTCGTTGCGTGGGGTATAATTAATACCTGTTTTAAGTACTGGTCTAAACTTCCTTGGAAAAATCTACTGTTTTCATTGTCTGTTAATTCTGTCTCGAAGATCAATCCTAAAAATATACAACAATGATATCATGGAATTCTTTTTTATGGCCAAACATCAGTCTTTAAATTCACTTTTATATGTTCATGTATATGTACATTGTTAGATTTTGTTGATGACCTCACAGCTGTCTGCCATCAGGTTTGATTGGTCTGTTAAGTTTCATAAACACTGTGTCATGCAATACAAAAAAGATAAAAATCTGGTGTACTGATCATTTATTTTATTTATATTGTACCAAAAGATCAGACTTGGCCAAACAAATTTTGGATTTGTTTGTAAGTTTTGTTCCTTTTTGTTTTCCAATTTTTTCTGGACTGTAAAACTTTTGTCTTGTTCAGTCAGAAACATTTTGGCATGACCCACAGATGTAGGTACATGTTTAAGTTTTAAATGTTCATGAAGATCAACATAAAGGTTTCATGATATGTGTATTATCTATAAAAAAAAGTGAACTTTAATGTGAGGAATATACAGACTCAAAAAAGAATTACATTTACATATCAGTGAAACCTGATAAAGAAACTCTGGATAAACCAATATTCTGTTAAAACAAAATTTTTTAAAAAATTCAAAATATTGAACCTGTACAGATCAGATTGAACACTTGTCTATGCATAATTTACGAAACCTATTTTTCAGTACCAAACAGAATAAAATCAAACAAGTTCCATCGTATCATATATACATGAGTGTTATGGTAAACCATTTAAGTGATACATTTTATATCTACATTGTACTGGTTACCTCTACTGGTTCCTATCAAAATGGCACCAGTTGTCGCATCGTTTGTGTTTTGCCAATTCCAACCAACTGAGTGTATATGGTGACCCTGTGATGAAAAAAAACACACATTTGGGATAACATTTATGTTAAAAAACATGAAGTAAAAGAATGTAAAATTTGCAAAATTAAATTTTTAAAACATATTCTAACCCTATGACATACTACCAAAGTACCAAACTTTTGCCTTTTTTTTTGGGGGGGGGGGGGTCAGACAAAGCACAAAATTTGATTTCGAACAAGTAAGAATGTCCAGATAGAAACTTTTTAGGTTTTGTTAACCCAAACTTTATGAATCCACAACTAGAATAGCAATCTTAAATATAAGTCACCTATTGCATTTGGTCTAAAATATTTGATAAACAGGAAGCAAATGAGTGTTATGGAATAAATCTCTTTGCACTATAAAGTTTTATAGGAGGAAGCTACATACAAGTTCCAATATAGTAACAAACCTTAATTTTGCCTATTGGTTTAGGTCTTTTGGAGTTCCAATATATTGTAACACCCCTTTATTTTGCCTATTGGTTTAGGTCTTTTGGAGTTCCAGTATTGTAACAAACCTTTATTTTGCATATTGGTTTAGGTCTTTTGGAGTTCCAGTATTGTAACAAACCTTTATCTTGCCTATTGGTTTAGGTCTTTTGGAGTTCCAGTATTGTAACAAACCTTTATTTTGCCTATTGGTTTAGGTCTTTTGGAGTTCCAGTATTATAACAAACCTTAATTTTGCCTATTGGTTTAGGTCTTTTGGAGTTCCAGTATTGTAACAAACCTTTATTTTGCATATTGGTTTAGGTCTTTTGGAGTTCCAGTATTGTAACAAACCTTTATCTTGCCTATTGGTTAAGGCCTTTTGGAGTTCCAGTATATTGTAACACACCTTTATTTTGCATATTGGTTTAGGTCTTTTGGAGTTCCAGTATTGTAACAAACCTTTATTTTGCCTATTGGTTTAGGTCTTTTGGGGTTCCAGTATTGTAACAAACCTTTATTTTGTCTATTGGTTAAGGCCTTTTGGAGTTCCAGTATTGTAACAAACCTTAATTTTGTCTATTGGTTTAGGCCTTTTGGAGTTCCAGTATTGTAACAAACCTTTATTTTGTCTATTGGTTTAGGCCTTTTGGAGTTCCAGTATTGTAACAAACCTTTATTTTGCCTATTGGTTTAGGTCTTTTGGGGTTCCATTATTGTAACAAACCTTAATTTTGTCTATTGGTTTAGGCCTTTTGGAGATCCAGTATTGTAACAAACCTTTATTTTGTCTATTGGTTAAGGCCTTTTGGAGTTCCAGTATTGTAACAAACCTTAATTTTGTCTATTGGTTTAGGCCTTTTGGAGTTCCAGTATTGTAACAAACCTTAATTTTGTCTATTGGTTTAGGCCTTTTGGAGTTCCAGTTTTGTTACAAACCTTTATTTTGCCAATTGGTTTAGGTCTTTTGGAGTTCCAGTATTGTAACTTACCTTTATTTTGCCTATTGGTTTAGGTCCTTTGGAGTTCCAGTTTTGTTACAAACCTTTATTTTGCCTATTGGTTTAGGTCTTTTGGAGTTCCAGTATTGTAACAAACCTTTATTTTGTCTATTGGTTAAGGCCTTTTGGAGTTCCAGTATTGTAACAAACCTTAATTTTGTCTATTGGTTTAGGCCTTTTGGAGTTCCAGTATTGTAACAAACCTTTGTTTTGTCTATTGGTTTAGGCCTTTTGGAGTTCCAGTATTGTAACAAACCTTTATTTTGTCTATTGGTTAAGGCCTTTTGGAGTTCCAGTATTGTAACAAACCTTAATTTTGTCTATTGGTTTAGGCCTTTTGGAGTTCCAGTATTGTAACAAACCTTTATTTTGTCTATTGGTTTAGGCCTTTTGGAGTTCCAGTATTGTAACAAACCTTTATTTTGCCTATTGGTTTAGGTCTTTTGGGGTTCCATTATTGTAACAAACCTTAATTTTGTCTATTGGTTTAGGCCTTTTGGAGATCCAGTATTGTAACAAACCTTTATTTTGTCTATTGGTTAAGGCCTTTTGGAGTTCCAGTATTGTAACAAACCTTAATTTTGTCTATTGGTTTAGGCCTTTTGGAGTTCCAGTATTGTAACAAACCTTTATTTTGTCTATTGGTTTAGGCCTTTTGGAGTTCCAGTATTGTAACAAACCTTTATTTTGCCTATTGGTTTAGGTCTTTTGGGGTTCCAGTATTGTAACAAACCTTAATTTTGTCTATTGGTTTAGGCCTTTTGGAGTTCCAGTTTTGTTACAAACCTTTATTTTGCCAATTGGTTTAGGTCTTTTGGAGTTCCAGTATTGTAACAAACCTTTATTTTGTCTATTGGTTAAGGCCTTTTGGAGTTCCAGTATTGTAACAAACCTTAATTTTGTCTATTGGTTTAGGCCTTTTGGAGTTCCAGTATTATAACAAACCTTTATTTTGCCTATTGGTTTAAGTCTTTTGGGGTTCCAGTATTGTAACAAACCTTTATTTTGCCTATTGGTTTAGGTCTTTTGGAGTTCCAGTTTTGTTACAAACATTTATTTTGCCTATTGGTTTAGGTCTTTTGGAGTTCCAGTATTGTAACAAACCTTTATTTTGTCTATTGGTTAAGGCCTTTTGGAGTTCCAGTATTGTAACAAACCTTAATTTTGTCTATTGGTTTAGGCCTTTTGGGGTTCCAGTATTGTAACAAACCTTTATTTTGTCTATTGGTTTAGGCCTTTTGGAGTTCCAGTATTGTAACAAACCTTTATTTTGCCTATTGGTTTAGGTCTTTTGGGGTTCCATTATTGTAACAAACCTTAATTTTGTCTATTGGTTTAGGCCTTTTGGAGATCCAGTATTGTAACAAACCTTTATTTTGTCTATTGGTTAAGGCCTTTTGGAGTTCCAGTATTGTAACAAACCTTAATTTTGTCTATTGGTTTAGGCCTTTTGGAGTTCCAGTATTGTAACAAACCTTTATTTTGTCTATTGGTTTAGGCCTTTTGGAGATCCAGTATTGTAACAAACCTTAATTTTGTCTATTGGTTTAGGCCTTTTGGAGTTCCAGTTTTGTTACAAACCTTTATTTTGCCAATTGGTTTAGGTCTTTTGGAGTTCCAGTATTGTAACAAACCTTTATTTTGCCTATTGGTTTAGGTCTTTTGGGGTTCCATTATTGTAACAAACCTTAATTTTGTCTATTGGTTTAGGCCTTTTGGAGATCCAGTATTGTAACAAACCTTTATTTTGTCTATTGGTTAAGGCCTTTTGGAGTTCCAGTATTGTAACAAACCTTAATTTTGTCTATTGGTTTAGGCCTTTTGGAGTTCCAGTATTGTAACAAACCTTTATTTTGTCTATTGGTTTAGGCCTTTTGGAGTTCCAGTATTGTAACAAACCTTAATTTTGTCTATTGGTTTAGGCCTTTTGGAGTTCCAGTTTTGTTACAAACCTTTATTTTGCCAATTGGTTTAGGTCTTTTGGAGTTCCAGTATTGTAACTTACCTTTATTTTGCCTATTGGTTTAGGTCCTTTGGAGTTCCAGTTTTGTTACAAACCTTTATTTTGTCTATTGGTTAAGGCCTTTTGGAGTTCCAGTATTGTAACAAACCTTTATTTTGCCTATTGGTTTAGGTCTTTTGGAGTTCCAGTATTGTAACAAACCTTTATTTTGCCAATTGATTTAGGTCTTTTGGAGTTCCAGTATTGTAACAAACCTTTATTTTGCCTATTGGTTTAAGTCTTTTGGAGTTCCAGTATTGTAACAAACCTTTATTTTGCCTATGGGTTTAAGTCTTTTGGAGTTCCAGTATTGTAACAAACCTTTATTTTGCCTATAGGTTTAAGTCTTTTGGAGTTCCAGTATTGTAACAAACCTTTATTTTGCCTATTGGTTTAAGCCTTTTGAGTTCCAAACCTTTATTTTGCCTATTGTTTTAGGTCTTTTGGAGTTCCAGTATTGTAACAAACCTTTATTTTACCTATTGGTTAAGGTCTTTTGGAGTTCCAGTATTATAACAAACCTTTATTTTGCCTATGGGTTTAGGTCTTTTGGAGTTCCAGTATTGTAACAAACCTTTATTTTGCCTATTGGTTTAGGTCATTTGGAGTTCCAGTATTGTAACAAACCTTTATTTTGCCTATTGGTTTAGGTCTTTTGGAGTTCCAGTATTGTAACACACCTTTATTTTGCCAATTGGTTTAGGCCTTTTGGAGTTCCAGTATTGTAACAAACCTTTATTTTGCCTATTGTTTTAGGTCATTTGGAGTTCCAGTATTGTAACAAACCTTTATTTTGTCTATTGATTTAGGCCTTTTGGAGTTCCAGTATTGTAACAAACCTTTATTTTGCCTATTGGTTTAGGTCTTTTGGAATTTCTTGAGAGGTAATAGTTATCCGTGGACTCCATACTGATGATCAGATGTTTTCCTGTAGGATCCTGAAACATCTTGTGAACCTTGTCTTCCACTGCTCTAGGAATTTCAACCTCTAAAATATATAAAACAATATGTCTATGCAACTTTGATGGTTAATTGGTAATACTCACAATCACATTTAATAAATATAGATTATTACACAGGGGTTTCAATGTTAGGTCCCATATAATTCCTCGACCCATATTAGGGTTCAGTGTGGAGAAATATATGGGACTTGATATGTAAAACCCTGTGTCATAATCTCTTTATCACATCATTTTCCACACAAGACCCTGAAATGCTCTATAAAACCTACTCTAGTACACACCAAAAAATAAAACATAAATTATATACTAAGTATTATTGTTTTATTGTCATTAAAAATTAATTATAATCTGAAGATCATTTTACGTTTCTTATAAGGGAGCTTATGACATCACACGAGCATACGAGGCCCGATATCGCCCAGGAAACAGCCACATCAAGCCCTCTCGTGAGCATGTGAGGCTCAGGCCTCCTTGCCTTGGACACTTCCAGCTGTTTTATCCGAGGGCTATTCCAGAAATAAATGTATGGGGGGGGTCGGAAGGCACTTTTTTTTATACCCACCATGCATCAAATTTTAATTCTTTTCCCTTTATGTTGCATTTGAAAAATATCTAAAAATACCACCACCCATACAATTTTAATTATAGTGCCTTCCGACCCCCCCCATACAATAAATTCTGGAATAACCCCGAGCAAATTCAAGCATAAAAATGCTAAATGTGTGAATAAGACCTATACAACTTGAAAATCATATATAAAATCACTGGTATTATAATTTATATAAAAAATGTAACACAGCATTACAATATTTCGTCCATCCAGCCTTCATCATCAAATTTATTTTAGAATAAAAACATGTTATGGAATTTAACTTCATAAAAAGCGTCATAAATATAGCATTGTTACGTTATGTTATATAAAAAGAAGGGAATATTTAAGAATTAAAATGAAAGTAAAAATTGTTTAATAGATGTTGTAATCAATATTAAGTCTGAACAGGTCTATGTTGTTTAATTTCTTCATCTTATAAGCTTCCCTGACTTAACATAATGTTGAAGATATGTTAACTTTTTCGATGACAATTACTCAAGTTGTCAACTGTATGATCTTGCTGACTAAATTGAATTTTTCTAAAATAAGACCTGATTTGTAAACATTTCATTCAGCAAGATCACACGGTTTACGACTTTTATTTTTCATTTTGTTCCCTTTTTATCATATTTGCTAGGATTACAAGAATATGTCCCCCCCCCCAAGAACCTGATCTCACAACATTTATGACAGACAATGAATGAATCCATACACTATGTGCCACCTACTTTTGTAGTTGGGTCATACAAATTGCTTTAAAGATATTGTCATGTATTAGAAGTATCAGTAACTACATGTACTTTAGAACAAGTCTTCCTGATTCTTACCGTCTGGTTGGTCAGGATGCTCCAGATCCAGGCGTAGTAATATATTACTGTTCATTGCCATCACCAGGAAGTTGTTACACACTACCAAATGAGTGATAGGGTTTGGTGGTCTACAAAAAAGATGTACATATATATATGTGTATATAAAATACTTACTAGCCAATAAATCAGCTCAATTCAATAGAGAAGCTGAGGCAGAGAGAAAGAAAAAGAAATGGGTCCCATAACTTTCCTTGGCAGGCCATAAATTTAGATTTTTTTAATGATGTGCGAAAAATTAAGAGAAGTTTACAACTTATCCTTTTTATCTTTGAAAGACTTACAATGTATGAATAATTTTTCATTAAGATTTTCTGTGAAAACAGCTACAGGAGATGATAATATTTTCATGCATTCGTATTCATAAACGTGTTTATTTGATATAAAGATAAAGAAAATCATTTCATCTGTTTTGTTAATATTTTTTCTCAAATAAAGTATTATCATGATTATGATTGCGTAAAAACATCTATTACAAATGTATCCTTAACAAATAATCCATGGCCGCCCATGGTTTATTGGAGATTTTAACATGGGTTGCCATTAATTTCGTTATATTTTGCCTGGAGTGTAGTGCAGTGGAGAAAGGGATAAAATAATTGAAAACAATGGATACCTTTGTTAAACTCAAAAATAAACCATGGGCGGCCATGGATTATTTCTATTCTAGAATTCTAGAATGCCATTGACCCGGTGGAAATTTACACTCAGCTTGTCATCATAGCTTCCT
Organism: Arcuatula senhousia; assembly: GCA_963971305.1. Classification (NCBI taxonomy): domain Eukaryota; kingdom Metazoa; phylum Mollusca; class Bivalvia; order Mytilida; family Mytilidae; genus Arcuatula; species Arcuatula senhousia. Next base: position 47,657,519 of record OZ020313.1, read on the forward strand.
TTCTTTGTGGGTGTGGTCTCTATAGGAATCAATATTCACATGGATTTATGTACTTAATTGCATTCTTTTAACCTCATCAATAGACTAGTGTATTTAAAACTCACTTGAAGTTTACAAGTTTTTTGCTGAATATAGGTACATCTGCTTCAAGTCTAGCTTCATAAAAACCAGGCATGATCTAAAAAACATAAAAACCAGACATGATCTAAAAACATATGTAAATTTAAACTTTTCAATCAATTAACCATCACAGTACAAATTTTTAACAGTAGTATGTTTAAAATGTAGGATAAAAGTTTACATTTCATAAATCACCTTCAAAGATGACAAGAACATGTACTAATAGGCCTTTACAATATTGTGAGTTAGCTCTAAAATATTATTTAATGCAGATTGCGCCTTCTTGTACCTTGTTTATTCTAATGTATATTTCTGTACTGTGGAGAGGATGTCCTAAGTATGCATTTACTTGTGTCCAATCCATTTTGTATAATTAACAAATAAAATATATTTAAATTAAAGTAACAATACTATATTGTTATACAATGAAATGTTAAATGCAAATTCAAATTATAGCACATGTACATGCATTTAGTTGCATGATGAAAGTAAACCTTGCTTGTGGGAGAAATAATGCATCTATAATATACATGTAGTTGTAATAAATTCAACATTTGCAATTGGCTCACCTTTGTGTCTCCGAAAATGTTATGTTCTATTTACATGTGTAGTCCAGGCACTTTTGAAATTACATTGGAAAGTTTGGTGCAAACATCATTTAAACCTGGATCAACCCAAGATTTTTGGTATACCTGAATTGAGTCATGACTATTGGAATGATCATTTCTCCAGAGTTTGTCTATTTTATCTAAAAAGTTTATTCTTTCAATAACCATAACTCTATAAAATATAAATATATAGTTTTACCACATTTACAAACTACTGAAAAAAAAATTTATAATTACTCTTACAGGTTCTTGGAGAGGGGTAACCCTGGTAACTGATGCCACTCGTGCTGACTCTTCTTCATATTGGTCCAATATTGAAGCCATGGCTTGTGATTGTCTACGATTAAATACAAAAATCTTAAAAGTAAAAAAAAACTTCATATCATAACATTCATTAGTAATGTTTCCATTTTCAAAATCTTATTCAAAAAGACTGTAAATCTTCATTTCCTGGTGGAGTAAATTTGATATGATCTGGAAAAATGTTTTTCATCATTACTTATGGATCAAAGGACAAGATATGATAAGGGCCCAATTTTGCCCCCTTATTTTGAAATTATTAAAATGAGCTAAAATTATGTGATATATACTTTAAATTGGTTAAACTTTACTATAGCAGCATTATTTCGTTTAAAGTGTTCCATTATGGTGTTGAAATAATTACCCAAAGTGGCTTAAAAATCGTGATTTGGTGAAAAACTGTAAAAACCCTGCAATTTTGAAGTGGTTTTCAGCAAATTTAACTATGAGCCACACCGAGTACCACTACAATAATTTATGTAGATAATCATTTTTAATATAGAAACAGACCACAAAAATATCTTTGTGGTACTCTGTGTGGCTCATAGTTAAATTTGCCAAAATCTACTCAAAATTTGCATGATTTTTACACTTTTTCACAAAAATGCCATTTTCACATAATTTGATGACGTCACTGTGACGTAATATACAAGATTTAGTTAAAGTTAATGTTATTTTACTATACCTTGTTCATCTAAGAACTGATCTAGAATAATTTAACTTCAGTTCAATTATTTTAAAAAAATGGTAAATTAGGGGGCCAAATTTAGCACTTATCATATCTTGTCCTTTGACAAAGTTAAAATGAAATGAGATTTCAGTAGTTTTCCTCACTTGTACATGTACATCTAATTGTTTACATGGTATTGGAGAGAACACAACTTTAAGGAATTACCAACTACTAGTTGGTCAATTTACCAAAGTATCTGCCTACATTAAAGAAAAGGCTTTTTTATAGTCTATATCTGTATATCTTTATCTTGCAGTATTTTTATGTACATTACCAATAAAAGTTGTATTGGTAACAGTTTGCTAAAAATGGTAAACCATTATAACCATACCATATTCATGAATATGGGATGCAAGCCCAAAGAACATGTATACAAGAACTCATTTTAATTATATCATTTAAAAAATGGATTGCTTATTTTTCATTTCATATCCAGTTTGAGAGTGTGAAAGTGCTCCCAGAGTAGAGGAAAAAGTACCAATCTCACTGAAAAATTTACATTAAAAATATAGGAAAAGCCCTGCTTTTTGGTCAAATCTCCAGTTTTGTCATGAAGGATCTTAAGCTTCAATTATGTAACTCCTTCAACTTCTTTGATCACAATGTTGAAAGGATGGAGATTTAGACATGTTAGAGTGGTTCCATTACTTGAATATGCTGTAATGGAGCATAGTGATGATAATGAAATTTTATCTCTAGTCTTCATAGCACTCCGAATTGCATTGAAAAGTAAGATTTTTTTTAACTCAGATCCTTTGAGCATCATACATGTGTACTCCTATAATATAAGAGGTCTCATACTTCGACCTCTTATTTCCTAACACTATTTTTCAATGCGCAAATTCCGACCTGATTTTGGTTGGAACATTTTAAGTCACTTTGCATAACTTCCCAAGTGTATTTTCACAAACTTTAGGTTCTGTTGTATTGATAAATGCTTATTTATTAACTTACTCTCAAAAATCCATAATTAAAAGATTTATTTCTTAAAGATTTTTCTGATTTATTGTGGGCACCCTATTCTATAACCTTTTTCCAAAGGGAAGTAGCTTCTGCTATGGTTAATTGTATTATGCAAAATAAACTTACAAAACGAAACTAAAATATTCCCATAACCCGTTTAAGTAAATATAGTTTCGTTTCACCATTTTTAGCTGACACATTCTTAAATTTAACTTTTCGTTTGTTATAAACATGATAAACTTGTGTTATAACCATTTTTTGTAAATGTGTTTAAACAAATAAATATTGTCTATTGTCTTAAATCTGTATTTGTTGACCTTTAGGAAAAGGAAAAGAAGTGCCGCTTGATTTGAATAATTTTGACAATTTGTAAACTTTTAATGAATTGGATACTAAATGGTACACTCGAGGGTCAAAATTTGAACTACTTTTATGCAAAAATCAATAATAGATGGATTTATTATGGGACGCAGTCCCACATATGTAGAAACTTCCCAAAACTAATGGTTTGTTTTTTCTTCCAAACCGGATATGCCGAGTGCGCGCAAGCGCACTAGGCACGAATTTCTATGGGGCCAGAAATTCGATGCTTTTCTTGGAATAAATTTTAAAATTGACAGATTTAATAACCACAGTTAAATTTCTTTTTAAAATAGACAGGAGTATACGGATGGAAAGTCAAAACTAACACTCTAAATATATTTTTCAAGGAAACTCTCGTTGTCAAAGAGATGAAATGATCTCGCCAAGTTCTCGCGAGAATGGTCATTGTGAACAGGTGCGTTGTTATGAACAATCTGTTTACCAATTTATGGCGATGTCATGTAATTAACAATAACAATAAAAGATATATAAAGCTTTACGACACTGAATAGTAAAAAAGAAGGTCTTACCTTAGGCTTAGCTGATCATGGAGATTTTTTAATCAATCCTGTGCATGTCTTTTTTTTCCAAAATCCTGATTGAAACAAGTCGTCATTTTCTGCCAGGTTTTTATATCGATCTTCTCCACCCAATACTTCTAAAAATATATATTGGTATACAGAAAATCACCCAAAACCTGACAGAAAAAAGGTTGCTTTGTTTACTTCTGCAAAATTCTGCTGGGGCGCGAAATACTCTGACCTGGAAATGACGTCATGGATAATGTAACACCAAAAGAAGGCTATTTCGTCCCGTCAACGTCATCCTATTATATTTTGATACTATTTTAGAATGTTACAAATATTTGTAATTTGCACAAATAATTCGATATTTGTAATTATTAGTTATTGATCAATTAATGACATTTTTGGCAACTATTTTCTAAAGCTGCGTCCCATTTTAGGTTGCACCTATTATCATATTAATATTAATGCAACTATGCTGAAATAAAAGAATGTAAGTTATTTCATTTTGCGGTGAGAAAATTTTATTAGGATGTTGGAGGTAAGGATGGCAACAAGTCCAAAAATAGCATGCCGTCCAACCTCCGATGTTGTTAGAGTACATACATGTGTAAATAGTAAACAATTTGTCCATGTGCCCTTTATATTTGCTGCTGATCTGTTATTTTGAGCCTCATTACAGGTTGCAACCTGATTTATGTAATAAAAATATGAGCCAAAACAACATACACTATTACATGTAAAAATCAAAATTATAAAAGGGGTGGTTTTGCAGTGCATAAGCCCAAGTAAATTAACGGAGACATAAAAATTACCTAAAAATATGATTTTTTAAATAGCAGGATCAATTCACAATAACAAAATTAAATTTTCATTTCACTAGCACGGCCAATGACATGACAAGTAAAGCAAAGTTCTTCCTTCTGAACAATATTTTCCCAGAGTTTTCAGGGGTAATCAAACATCGGGGACTGCAACGATATAGTTGATGTAAGAAGGGTAAACCAAAGGTCCTGATAAATATCCCGGTTGAGTACTGCTAAAACATTAATAAGATTCTTTTTTTTATTGTCACAATATCTGTCATTTTCTTTAAAAAAAAAACAGTATTTACTCATTGTTTGTAAATTTTGTCCAGTAGCAAGGTCTTTAATTAAGGTATATTGCAGCTGAAAAAACATCCTATAAGACTTATCCAAGCAATCCCCCAATTCACCCTAGAAACCTCAATAGCTTTATATGGCTTTTTTGTTTGATTTCTACAATATTATTTGTTTATATAGAACAAATTATATACATTTGGCCTATAAAATCTGCTGTTCTGTACATCTTTAAGTTTTTTTTAAAAAGGTGCCACTATTATGCCCCCGTAGCCCATTTTAGCCATATGCTAAAATGGCCAAATCTCCATTTTTGTAATGCTGTAGCATGTAAGGGATGACCGAAAGCAAAGTTACAATTATGTTTTTGTACAGACCTTATAGCAGTCTTTTTGGTAACATATTCCAATTTAATAGTCCAACAATTCATCCCCTAAAGTTGGTCATTTCTGTTTATTTCACCAAAATACACAGATATTCTCATCTTTCACCCTTAATCCCCAAGTAAGTTTCTCGACCCTTAAATGGTACTTGAATTGAGATCATCTGTTGTTTCACATGTTCTAAATGTATTTTGTTTCATAGCAAACACATTCAGATTTTTAAACTTATTCCCTAAAAAACGGATTTATGTACGATTATCAAATCATGTCATTGTTTCCCGGGGCTATGGCTAAGTCAAAATGTAAAATCCCAGCTTGGCATTTTGATATGTTTGTCCTAATATGTTATTGTTTTTGAATTTCTTAAAGATAGGGATAAAAAAGCGTTACCTTGAGCAATAAGTAAAAATGACAAATTTCGGCATTTTTAAGCAGTCTGTAATATTGCCCAAGTCCTTACCTACAGGTAACAGAGGAACCAAAATTATGAATTACGAAAATGCACTGTATTTGAAAGACAAAACATTACTATTGAAAAAAAACATTGATACAATTTAATTCCATCTAAGTAATTATCAATAATATATCCGAATTTCATTATAATCCACCAAGAAACAAAGTTAGGGACTTATCATTTTTTCTATCTTTGATGGGGGTGGTGGTAAAAATTTATTTGAGATTTTAAATTTTTTGTTTAATTGTCCCATAAATGTATGTCTTGCTAATCATTTTTTTTTTATAAAAAGAAACATGATAGTTATTTCAAATGGTATTTCTTGGACATAGTCATGGAAATTTGCAAATTTTCGAAGCATCAATCAGGAAAACCATAGATATTTCAGACCATCTTCATTTACAAAATATGTTGCTGATAACATGGACATATGCGACAATGCAACAAAATATTCAAATCTATAAAAAAATACTTCATGAAAAGTATAGTTTACTTGATAGTAAATACCATCAATTTAGCTATATAGTGCAAATAAGCTATTACACACAAACTGCTAAGTGGGACTTTAAGTGGTACCCGTCAGTAAGCATGAATGTATGGACTTTAACAATTCTTCTGTAAGTTGTAAACCATGCGGAAAATATAAGTCACAGCCAGCATCCGAACCATACATTATGCATAGCATCACTTGGTGGACCTACCATACCAATGTCATTGATGTTGCACTTGTCAGTAAGCGGGACTTGAACCGTTCTGCTGTAAGTGGTCATCCATGCGGAAAATTTGGGACACAGCCAGCGTCTGAAGCATGCATTGTGTTAAGCTCCGGCACCAACACTTTTGTGTTGGAGACCACATCAAAGCTTTAAATTATCCGTTTAAATTTCAAAATTGTCTAAACCTAAGGTTCTTCCTACCCCAGACATAGGTTGATCATCTTAGTTATAATTTGGTCTCCCAGTCAGGTATTTTTTGTTTTATTGTTTTATGCTCTTCATAATCATATACTGTTTGGCATTTTCAATATTTTTGGTAGAGCGCCTCTGATGAGCCTTGAATAGACGAAACGCGCATCAGGCGTAGCAAAATTCACTGTCTAGAACTTTGTTGTCATTTTTATTTCGAACATCCGTGAAGGTTAGCACTGCTGGTGGAGTTTTAGGTACCCGAGGTTAGCCCGCTCCGGCACCAGCACTTTTGTGTTCGAGAACACATCAAAGCTTAAAATTATTCGTTTAAATTTCAAAATTGTCTTAACCCTAAGGTTCTTCCTACCCCAGACATAGGTTGATCATCTTAGTTATAATTTGGTTTCCCAGTTTGGTATTTTTGGTTTTATTGTTTTATGCTCTTCATAATCATATACTGTTTGGAATTTTCAATATTTTTGGTAGAGCGCCTCTGATGAGTCTTGAATAGACGACACACGCGTCAGGCGTATCAATATTTACTGTCTGGACTGTGACTTTGTTGTCAATTTTATATCAGTAAGTGCACCTACCATACCAATTTTATTAACGTTGCAATTGTCAGTAAGCGGGAATGGACTTTTACCATTCCTCTTAAAGTTGTCATCCATGCAGAAAATATAGGTCACAGCCAGCATCCGAACCATACATGGTGCTTAGCATCACTAGGTGGACCTACGATACCAATATCATTGATGGTGCACTTTTCAGTAAGCGGGAATGGACTTTAACCATTCTTCTGTACGTTTTCATCCATGCAAAAAAAAAAATGGGTCACAACAAGCTTCTGAAGCATGTATTGTTCTTAGAATCAGTAGGTGCACTTACAATACCAATATCATTGTGGTACTTGTAAGTTAGCGTGAATGAACTTGAACCATTCTTCATTAAGTGGTCATCCATGCGGAAAATAAATGTCACTGGCAGCATCTAAAGCATGCATTGTGTTAAGTATCACTACGTGCACCTACCATACCAATATCATTAGTGTGGCACTTGTCAGTTAGCGGGAATGGACTTTTACCATTGTTCTTAAAGTTGTCATCCATGCGGAAAATATAGGTCACAACCAGCATCCGTTAGTTAGTTAGTTAATTAGTTAGTTAGTTATTGCTTTACTCCCAAGCAGCGCGATTTCGGCTATATCCGGGAGATGAACATGAAAGTGGTGATACAATGAACATGAAGTGATGATGAAGTGGAGGAAATGGGGACACAAAGTCAATCGGTAGGAGAGTTTTGACTGCCACTGGAAAAAGGAGTGATGGGTAGGGACGGGAAATTTTGCCTCCTGCATGGGGATCCTACGGGTCCTACTCTTATCGAGACCTGCAGCAGGGTTCTTTAACGTGCGAGGAACGTGACATTTTTCCCAACACGGTGCACCACTATGGTTTGCGGTCAGGTTTTCCGCATTATCGCCTGACGACCCCGCATCTCTCGATGTCAGGGCTGCCCCATTCAACCACCTGGGGCACACATCCCAGTCGCTTTGTGGGCAAAGCGGCCTGGCCCCGATGTCAGGTTTCTGAGCGCTCTTTAGTGGACTTTTACCGACAAGCATAGCGCTGCTGCGGGCCTATTCGCTTCCCGGGCCCCCGTATGTTAGTAAGCTTGTATGGATCTTTATCATTCTTTTGTTAGTGGATGCGGACGCCAACACCGGTGTCGATGCTGACGCTGGGGGTATCACATAAGCCCCCTCCCCCCACTTTCGTGAGGTGAGCTAAAATATTTTCTCAACAAATATACCTAATGTTAGACCCTTATTCCAAAATATTGTGGAAAAGTTATCAGGATAAACAGGGAAAAGGGAATTGTAAAAATTCTCTTGAATTCGAGTTAGATTTATTAAGTGTCTTTTTGTAGTTTGGCCATAAGTTGTGATTCATAACAATAAAAAAAAGATCTACTTTATGTGGGGCGCAATTGGTTCCCATGGGAAAACCAACAATTTGACAATATATTTGTTTTCCAAACCGTATGTAAATATTACCTAAAAGAAAGTTTAGTGCAGTAATCATCTCTACGTCAGTCCAATTAACATATTTTTTTAATGAACTAATTGTAAGAATGTAGTAAAGGGTGGAATTTTTGTTATGTTTTATAATTTCTCATGTATATGAGTTTTAGGTGGAGAAGGACAGTGGTCATGTGACTTGCCCAAAATAAAATGAAATTTGAAAAATATTTTGGGATTTTTATGTTTTTAGAACCTTTACACCTAGTTTAGGCACATTTTATCAACATGATTAAAATTTGTTTTCTATAAGTAGTATAAATTCTTAGCTAAAGTATGGTCAAGGGAGGTAATTTGGCAAAAATCATGAAAAATCATCGTTTTTGGCTCCTATCTTTGCTTGTACATAAAAATGAAGGGAAGAAACCCCACTTTAAATTGATTTAAGATGATGCATTGTTGCAAGATCTATAAAATGTCAAAAAAGTAAGGAAATCTATTGACAGGAAAAAAGTAATGGAACATTTTTGTGTGTTTTTATGGCTTTTCCTATATAACTCATAGTAAAATATTGATACTTTAACTTGATATAACTCGAAAAGTAGGGAAGAAACCCATGAATTTTGAATCAAATTATGAAAAAGTACATCATTTTGGACATTTATGCAAATTTTGAAGAAAATCTATTGACCAATTAATTTCGGACCCAAGTGCCACGCTCTACCTTAAAGCTTGATTATCCTCTTTGGCATTTAAAATGACTTAATATTTGGAACATCTGCATAGACCTGTCTACTTTCATGCACCTTGCATGAAAATCAAGCATCTATTCCCCAATTTAGCAGCAGATTTCTTTGATTTTCTATTTTTTTCCTTTGATCTTTCAATTTTTGGGGAAAACTCTCACATATGTCTCATCAAAACTTGACAGTCCTGTCTGCATGTGTTAATCATGCTCAGTCCGACATTTTACTTCCTTTTCAAGACCATCTATTGTTTTTGAATTTTGTTCAAGGTTCTTTCAACTATGCTTCTGTTAAGTGTTCCTGGCTTTTTTGTTGTTCTGTTCTTGAATATGTATTTTCTTCGGTGATTCAAACAATAGATTGCCTCTTTTGTATTTCTTTCTTTCAGGTACATGAAAGGAGCTTTGAAATATCTAACAGAATATCTGACAGAATTTTTTTAAGGTCAAAGAGGGATAACTTGCTTAAAATAACTAACCAGAACTGAATTTAGAACACATCCAATGTATTTAAGGTCAAAGAGGGATAACTTGTTTAAAATAACTAACCAGAACTGAATTTAGAACACATCCAATGTATTAAAAGGAAAAAAAAATACATTCATTATGTATAAAAGAAGCCTTAACACTGAAGTATTTCTCATCTGTATCAACATCAGAAATATAAGTCTTTCTCAATTCACCTATACATTCATTAATTCATAAACTTATTTTAAAAAAAAATAACTTGAACTGGAAAACATCTATGAAAACTATGAAACTATTGAAATTCACTTCTAATTCAATTTACTGAAAAGGCCAAGATCAAACTAAAAATATGGGGAAGCAGACTGCCTCTATGCTTAATTACTATGATGCAGCTATGCTTAACTACTACAGTTGCATATTATACATAAGACTTATAGTTCTTAAGATAAAGAGGTGCTTAATTGATAGTTAACTTGGCACTGCTTCTGGTCACAGTGTAACAAACACCTACTATGATTCATTAATTTTCGTTGGCACCAATTTTCATGGTTTTATGAAAAAAGATCAGTTGGTAGATTCTTAAATTAATGGTTCTGAAGTCTGCAACCTTAATTCATTAATTTTCGTGGGCACCAATTTTCATGGTTTTATGAAAAAAGATCAGTTGGTAGATTCTTAAATTAATGGTTCTGAAGTCTGCAACCTTAATTCATTAATTTTCGTGGGCACCAATTTTCATGGTTTTATGAAAAAAGATCATTTGGTAGATTCTTAAATTAATGGTTCTGAAGTTTGCAACCTTAATTCATTAATTTTCGTGGGCACCAATTTTCATGGTTTTATGAAAAAAGATCAGTTGGTAGATTCTTAAATTAATGGTTCTGAAGTTTGCAACCTTAATTCATTAATTTTCGTGGGCACCAATTTTCATGGTTTTATGAAAAAAGATCAGTTGGTAGATTCTTAAATCAATGGTTCTGAAGTCTGCAGCATTCAGATCAATGTTAATTCCTTTTTTGTGGGTATGAAATTTCGTAGATCAGCGCCAAGGCCACACTTGAAAACAACTGAAATTGATACCCCATGAATAATAATGAAACAACAGTATATCTTGTTCTGCTTTGCTGGCAATTAAAAAATAAAGATCTGTTAAGAATTGTTGGCATGAGGGTTGAAATGCACAAACAAACACACCCCTATGCTCTGTTCTCTGCATTGTTGTGCGGCGAAAGGGGACAAAAATCCTTCTGATCAGAGAGTAGTAAATTTAATTCATAATTGCATATATATATAGGTAATGAACACAATTACATAGTTACTAAAACATAAAAACATATTTTTTTCAAACTCATATCACATTGAGACATATATGTACAAGTTAAACAATTATTTACAACCTACCATCTTGTACAATGGCTATATAGTAATCAATCTTTTGTAAATACAAAATCACAAGATTAAAATTTATTGAGGAAGTCCATCACAAGACATGTGCATGAACTCTCAGGAATTGTTCAGGGGGAGACAATTTTTCAGTATAAAGCGCAAAAAAGAATTGGCAGGGGCATCTTGATCACACTTTCAGTTTCTCATGATTTCTTCTTTAGTTCTCAGACCTATTAGGTTTTAAATGGTACTTATTTTACAGGGCTGTCAAGTTTTGATCAGCCATTGGTGAAACACTGCACAAAACTAATTTACAGCTCAGCTAGGGCTACAGGGTAAGATGTTCTGAATGTCGTTAAGTGTCACAAATTAGAGAGCTACAACATATAAAATAAAATATATATTCAAGAAATTACAGCAACGTTAAACACTTAAGCCGAAGCCTTCACAATAGTTAGACTAAGAACATTTAAGAAATGTAGATGACAGTAAAGCCAGAGCATGTACAAGAGATAGAAAAGTTAGTAACCTAACTTAAGTTTTATTGGTAGTGCTGCTTATAAGTATGATTTCAATACAACAAGAGGCTCTCAAGAGCCTGAATCGCTCACCTGATCTCTTATTCTAAAGCTTCTTACCTATTTTGTGCAATATGGTCTACATGTACATGTACTTGGTAAGAAACATTAAGAAACAAGTTAGGATAGAAAACACTCTTAGGATCAAGAATACAAATTAACAAAGCTTTCCATTTGAAAAAAAACCAAACAGGTTAAAATTGATTGAAAAAAGTTAAAGGGGGGTTACTCTCAAAAGGATAATCTGACAATTTTGATCCTGAATTCATTTTGGTAGATCTAAATGTGCTGAACAATTTTGCAATGCTAACTTTTTTAAGATAAAGTTCAAAACTGCAAAAATTGTCAATTTTGACTATTGAGGGGAAATAACTCCATTAAAAAATCGTCCAACAACTTTGACTCATTGGAGTTTTGTAGAGCTTTTGATGCTGAAGAAGGATGGTTGCTTTTGGATTTTCTCTATCTGTTATACTTTTTGAGCCATATGCTTAAAACTATGGTCTACACCCCTATTCTATTTTAAGTAACAGTGGCCATGTTGGTTGGTCGGCGTGCACAAATTTCACAAACTTGGTAGTGGACATTCTAAAGTTTAGTGTACGAAGTTGGAAAGCAATCCCTTCTGTGGTTTCAGAGTAGAAGGTCTTTGAATGAAGAAAAGCTAACAAACCACAGACATACGACAGACGCTTAAAGATGACAATAGGGCACATGATCCTTCGGGTCAGGTGAGCAAAAAATCACAAAATATATCATTTGAGAAAAAAAGTAAAACATTATTGTTTGCCACAACATGTACTGACTTTAAAAACTTAATTCTAACATTGTAATTACTTTTAAAACACTGCAATAGGTTAACTTTAGCATTTAATTTCATCAAATAATTTACATAAAGCACTTGTTCGTTTACAAATTGTCTCTGCAGTTTCACCAAGGCTATTTTTTAAAGTTCTATCACATGTAGGATTTGACAACAATAATACTAAAGTTTCACGAGTGTCTTTACAAGAGGAGGCTAAATGCAGCGGTGTTTGGCCACCATTTGTCTGTGAATTAATGTCTGCTCCATGTTCTAACAAGATCTTAATGACATCAGCTTGATTCCATCTTGCAGCACTGTGAATTGGATGCCACCCATCAACTGTCTTAGCATGAATGTCAGCTTTATGATGTATTAGTAACTGAAAAAAAAATAGAAATCAAATTAAGTAAATGATTATAATTCATGATAATTACATTTACCAATGTACCATTCATCCTTAAATTTGCATTTGGATATTAATGTGCAAATAAAAATACACAAACATATAAATAAAACAAACAACGAAAAAAGAAACAAATAAAAATAAAACATTAAAGGGATAGTGTCTACCATTTTGATGAAATTTTGTTTATTTGCATTTTGTACTTGCAACTTATAAAATTATAAATAATGATAGATGAACACTTAAAATTTTAAATAAGGTACACTAATTAGCCATTAATTGCTTAAAGAAAATGGAATCTAATATACTGTGTAACTCCCCACATGCTGTCAATCAAATTAATAACAAAGGAACATGTGTGCTCTGGTCAGAGGTAATTATGATGCTGTGAATTGTTTTGAAAATAGGTCAAAACCATTGGATAAGGCAGCTTAGTGCATTTTGATTGGCATGCCTTTGGGTGGAACACTTGAATTTTTGTCTGGAATATAATAATTCAAGACCAAATTTTAAATCCAAAATATAAGCTAATTATTAAATGAATTGCAAAATTTCATGTATTCATCTTATTTTTTGGGGGAAGTCAAACTGTAATGACTGAAATAAATGTCTTTTAAAATGTTGCCAAAATCGTAGACACTATACCTTTAAAATGTAATTTCATCGGCGTGTAAAACCATTGACCAGTCGCACATTTTTAACATATAAAGCACAAAATGTGGTACGGTCAATGGTTTTATATGCCAATGAAACATCAAAATGCAAACATTCAATTCTTAAATAAAGATACCTTTCTTTATCATTTTTAGCATAAATGTCAGCTTTATGATCTATTACTAACTAAAAATAAATAAATATGTCATTCTTTTTCCCATTTAATTCATGAAAGTTATTACACAGAAGCAGCTGCACACAAGGCAGTTGACTGTTTATCTTCATAAAAGAAATTAAAATTCTGAGAAATTATAGATTAAAACTTACAGAAATGTAGGTTTCAAATAAACTCATGTCAGAAATAAATGCAAGAATTTTGTTTTTAATATGATGAAAATGGATTCACATGTGAATTGTCTGACCAACAAAACCATGAAAAAAATTTCATACCTAGGAATAATAATACTTTAAATGTACATGTATACATTCATTTATATGTAATTCCATAGTGTGATAAAGGTAGTGGACAGATTATACCTTAACCATGTCTGTATGTCCATTGTAACATGCTCTGTGTAAAGGGGTATATAAATCATCATCCTGCGACTTCACTAGGTCAGGTTGTTCCTTCAACATAGATTCTACCATATCTAAATGATTGTTCTCTGCAGCCCAAAGTATTCTTTTTGCTGGGTCGTCTGTAACAAAACATTGTTTCTTATTAGTGTTTAAGAGATCTGAAATAATCTCGGATTTTACTACAAGTAGTTAGTAATTATAATATTCCTTAAATATATGCACAATACAGGTGTTAAGATATCTTTTTAACACATTCTTTCAGATTTGTAATTTTTAGGAGGTATCACTTTTCCTTAACAATCCAGAGTTGATCTGAAAAAGCATTCTTAAATATAATTGATCAGTGTTGTTGTTTTTTTATAAATCATATGTATGAAATTGAATGGGAAGATGATTACTTGATTACTTAATTTCTATAACACATATAAACACAGACAATGAACCAAGAACTGATTTCTACCCAAAGGCATGCCAGCATATGACAAAGATTCATGCACATGTTGCTAACTACAATTTAATATAAGGAGTACAACTTCTGTTTCCTTTCTGAGGTGAGTAAGACAGACATAATCATAAAGTGAAAACTATATGTATGAAGTACATGTTAAAAAAAAATGTTTGTGACACAAAAACTCATTTGGTGTATTTTACATTTAATTCAAAACAAAAAATCAATTATTAAAAGAAAACAACTTTAATTGAGGATTTTGGATAATCATCCTTGGTTTTTGATACTGTATAATTTCAATCTTTTTTTTGTTTGTAAATCTCAGGATTTCAGTAATTCCTGATACCCCTATTGTCATCTAATTTATCATCATTAGTCATACTTTCAATGTCCTCATCAATGACATCTTCTTCGTCTGATTCAGGAATCAATGAATGTCCGCCTTGTTGTAATCCCAGCATCTAAATAAAAAAAACAAAAACAAAACAAGTCAGACCAATTATTAATCCACAATTGTTTTTAAAAGCTTATATTGACTATGTATGATAGAAACATTTAGCTATCTTGTCCCTACAGGAGAATCTTATGTATGGTTTCTAGTGTAAATTTCAGAAAATTCCTTTAACATGTTTAATATGTTTTACAGTTTCAGTTTCTACTTCAATACTGCCCACAATTAGGCAATATGGGTAGGCGAAGTTGGTTTTTTTTTCCCTATGACCTCTTGACCCATCATTACCAAAATAAATGAAATGTTGATTGGACTTTCCCTTATGTACATCCTACTCACTGAGATACACATCCATATCATATTACTAGGAGGAAAAATGTCCAAGTAAATATTGATATGCCAGTGCGCAAAACCCACTAATGTGCAAATTGAATGAGACCCAAAATATCATCAATGAAATAATTTTTTTCTCCGTTCAGATTTTCAGAAGTTTTGGAACAAGTCTGCAATGTGCTGAAAAATGGCAGGAAATTCTACCATATTGTTCTTAACAGCTTATTTTATCTGGCCTCATAGACCTGTGGAATGGATTTTATTCTGTTATCTTTGCAAGCTTTTGGTGCAATGACATCTTGTATTAGAATTTTTGGTTTTGTTTTTGTTTTTACAGCACAGTGACACTGAAATATTATATTTAGATTTTAAGTGTTCAAACCAGACTTATTTTGTGAGTAATTGGCACTCTACTATGGGGGAATATATTTCCTTAACATTGAATTAGCTACATAAACAAACTATATCTTACAGCAGCTAAAATTTCGGGAGGAAACATCATTTGCATTTCATCATTTTCGTCCATTGCTCGGTCTAAATTAAGAAAGTGAACAGATCACCGTAAACCAGTTTATCCATATCCGGTCAATAAAGATGCTAAAAATTATGTATGTTTATTTTCGATCTCGGTAAATAAAAATTAAAATGCGCTAAACAAGTTACACCAGCGTTCTCCGTCATCTTTTTCCCCCAAAATTATTATACTGATTAAAAAGTCTGTTCTGGTTTGATCACTATTTGAATTCAATTGATCCAGATTAAACATTATATATTTTGATATTATATCTTGATGCTTTTGCACTTTTACCGGCCTGTATATATCTAAGGGACGGACCATTTAACTTGAAGGGGGGGGCCTTGGCTTTTTGTTTTGGCAAGAAAATTTTTTTCCGCGCAGAGCGCGGAAAAAAAAATTATTTTGTGAATGCGTCATGACAGAATTTTTATTTCTTGAAAGCGTCGCGACAGAATATTTTTTTTTTATTCAAATTAGTTTATTGGATAAAGCATAGTCAAATAATGAACAAACAATACAATATTGCGTAATCCAATACATTACATGAATACAAATTTAACATAGAAAATACATATTTTCAAAGTATAATGTAATTTACACATGTATACTGTTATATAGCTATATAATATTAAACATTTTTATTTTTGGTAGTAATGTTTAAATGTATATTTAAATACTAAAGATCATATAAATTTGGCTGAATAATTATTACTCAATAGACTGTTTAAGAATTTATCTCTAACTGAAAAGGATTCTTGTAAAAATAAACAAATATTTTTGGTGTCCTGTATTGTGGTAGGATTTAAAAGGTTACTGGCAATTTTTAAAGGGGTATCATTTATGTCATTTAAATTTTTATTAAATAAAGTGAAAAATTTATCTCTTAGTTTATTTTTAGTGGGACAATCTAATAAAATATGTAGTTCATCCTCTACTTTACTGCTGCATTGTTTACAAAATCTTTCTTCCACAGGGGTAATAGGTTTACTATATCTACCTGTTTCAATGGCTAAGCTATGTGCGCTTAGTCTCAGTTTAGTTAATTTTGATCGAAGGTGTTTATTTATATTGAATTTCAGGTAGTCTTGAAGTTCAAAATCTTTGGTAATTTGACTAAAAAATCTAAGTTTCCCTGTATTACTATTTTTGATGTGTGAAAGTTCATTTAGTAGTTTTTGAGAGAAATATGATTTAATTTCTTTTTCAAATTCTATATGAGTTTTTTCAAGACTATCTAAGTTGAATAAAGTTTTAAAATTGTCTATTGATTTCAGCCATGAGGATGTATTTTTAGAGTTAAGAATTTTGTCTTCCTCAAAGGCTGACCTTAACAAGTCGTACACATGCTCTTTGGATGATTCAAATTCTAACAGGCGTTTATAATATTTAAACATTAGTTTGAAGGCCTTAAAACATAAAGGGTATTGGCCTAGTTCCATCTGGATTCCAAAAATAGAGGTTTTATTATGAACACCAAGGATGTGTTTCAGAATCATGTTCTGTGTTTTTTCAAATGTGAATTTGTTTAAATTCTCTAAGTTAAGTTTTTGGTCAGCAATCCAAATTTCTGATCCATATGTAAGAATAGGAACTATCATTGATTCATATAGCTTAATCCATTTCTGTACAGATAAATTTTCAGAGGATGGTATATTGGTTTTTAAGGCAAAGAAAGCTTTTCTTGCTTTTTGAGCAAGGACTTCTGGTGCATATTTTAATTGGCCATTATTAGTGAAAGTAATTCCAAGATATTTATACTGATCCACATATTCTAGTGTTTTATTATTAAATGTAATTGAAAGTGGAGGTTTAGAGTTATTTCTTATTTTTTTACCAAGTGTCATAACTTTTGTTTTCTTGATATTGATTTTTAGGTCCCATTTTTCACAATATTTTCCAAGAGAATTAATACAGTTTTGTAGTCCTATTGGTGATTCTGAGATGATAACTAAGTCATCTGCATATAATAAGTGATTAAAAGTATGGTTATGTAGTCTTACTGGGTTTGTTTTAGATTGGTCATCAAAAACTGAATCTATATCATCAACAAATATGTTAAACAATGTGGGGCTTAGGCTGTCCCCTTGTTTGACTCCAAGGGTTGCCAAAAATGGTTCACTATATGTGTCCCCGAACTTACACGAGTACAGTGTATTAGAGTACATATCTTTAATAATATTAAGGAAGTTACCCCCGATTCCTTTCCTTTCTATTTTTTGAAAGAGTTTATTTCGATCTTCACTATCAAACGCTTTCTTGAAATCAACAAAACAGAAATACAATTTCTTTTTTTGGTTATCTAAATATTTATTAATGAGCGTTTTGAGTATAAATATATGATCTGTGGTTCTATAACCACTTCTGAAACCTCCTTGATTAAAGCTAAGGAGTTCCTTTTTTTCTAGGTAGTCTGACAATCTTCTTTGAAGTAGAGAAGTAAATAATTTGCCTACACAACTTGTAACGCTTATACCTCTATAGTTATTACAGTCATTAGGGTCTCCAGACTTAAAAATTGATGAAATCAGAGTATGATTCCATATTTTAGGGAACTTTCCATTCTTAAGAATGTTATTAAATAAATTTACTATAGTTAAAACTAAGGTAGAGTTTCCTACTTTGATAAACTCATTTAAAATTAAGTCAGTTCCTTCCTTTTTACTGTTTTTTAATCTTTTGATACCCTTTTTAACTTCATTACATGTAAAGGGGTAGTCTAAGGGAGTGGGTTTTTGTTCTTTTCCTTCTGCTGAGTCTTCTTTATCTAATGGTGATTGATTATTGGTTAATAATGATTTATAATGTTCGACCCATTCTGATTCAGTTATTGAGTTGAGGGACTCTGTTTTATGTTTTTTGATTCTATTAAGAGAGCTCCAAAACTGTTTCGAGTTATTTGGATCTATTTCATTAATGTTGTCAATGAGTGACGAAAAAAAGTTATTTTTTAACTGTTTTCTAAGTTTATTATATTCTCTAACCCTTGTATGATAGGCATTTCTAATCCAAATATTTTTAGGATCTTTTTGTAATTTCTTTCCTAATGATCTAACCTCTCTACGTAGCATAAGACAATTATTTGACATCCAAGGTTTTTTAGGTTTTATTTTTGTACTTTTATTTTTAGGTCTCCTTGGACGTTTAAAAATTAGTGTTTTAGAGGCAGCTTGAATATATATATTGTTAAGGTTTGATACAAGAATATTGACCTATGTAGGTTTTGTTGAGATTTTGAGTTATCTTTCTTTGTATTGTAACAGGAGGGTTTTTTGGAGAATATGCTGTTCTGCTATTTTATACAGTTGATTTCATTTTTATCTTGTTTCTCTGATATGCATGAACATCACATAACTCCAAAGCCTGTTAAGAAATATAAGAGTTCGATCACTGGATCCTGAGTCTCTAATCCTTCATGTGGCATGTGGCAGAAATGAATAATTCGATAAAATAAAACATTTATTGTGCACAATATTCACATTTAACTAGACAAGTGACATGTTTAAAACTTTAAAAGAACATGAGACATGAAAATGATTTTGGAAACATGAATTTTGAACGATATGAGAGTAAAAACACCCATGACTGTATGTATTGTACTGTCATGGTCTGTCTGCTTGAAAAAGCTGACAACTTAGGTCAGGTCTGAACAGACCCTGGCTTTTGTGGTAAAAGCAATTCTTAACTTTAACAATAATAAACTAACGAAATAGAAATATTTCAATTGAAAAGGTGAACTACTATAAATGAAACTGCAATTTAGTCACAAATTCAAATTTAAAGATACTGAAAACTTTTCTTAAGTGTAGAGAAAATCATTACATAAAAGTATTTTAACACAAAATACTGATTAGTTACAAATACATTATAAAATTAAAATAAACAGTCCATATTCACACTAAAGGGACGTAATTGTCTTTGACAAAGTAGGCTCATCCGCCACATTCCTCCCTCCTTAAAAAACTGAAGTATGAAGTTTCACAATAAAGGAATGCAGAAAGAGTCAATATCTTTAAGTTTAATGTTCTTGTATTGAATAACACGTTCCATTGTCTAAATCACCAAACATCCTGGTCTTTCTTCCTTCCACAGAAATGCTGATCAGTCCATTTCTAATACCACTCGTCTAATTATGCTATATCGTCACCGGACTGAAATGAAGTTCTGAAAAATTGTACAAGAGAATAAGTAAATCAGATCAACTGAATCGTCACCCAGTTTACTGAGAAGCTGTTGTAGATGAAACTGCTAAATGTATGTGTATTTCTGTGTGTGTCCATGAGATATTCACATTGAAATAAAACAATCTCAATACGACCAGTCTTTTAAACAGACCCCAAGCAATAACATGAACAAAGGCTATTTACAATGCCTCAATTTGAACACGTTCATGAAATTGTGCCGGACCAATCATGTCCGCATTCAAGATCATATCAACATAAACTAAAATGATGAAGCAAAAAGCTTAAAATAAGATAATGAAAAATGACAGCCCTTTCTACGGGTCTAAAGGATATTACATAGAAATTTTATCATTATGTAACTCCTGCCGATTAACATATCTATCTCTAGCTATATAATATTGCAGTGTTCTATTGACAATATAGTCATATTCAAACCATATTTCTAAATCATTCAAATTCCTCCTTCTAGATATTTTCTCTCATTATTTAAAGTATATATTCAATACATACATTTACTCTGTATGAAATTCAGATTCTGTGTATCAAGAACTGAAAATATAATTCAATTTTAAAACGTGTCAACACAATTAGAATGGATATTACAAGAACATGTATATAAATAAAATCAGTGTTCGTATATGAACTCTGTCAAGATCTTCAGTGATGTATAATATCACTTTAAAATACAATAATTTTCACATAAAATTAACTGAAATCAATGTCCTATGAAGGAATAGAAGTTTCGCCTCAGGATCCCACCGCTGCCACCAAATTGTAACAGGAGGGTTTTTTGGAGAATATGCTGTTCTGCTATTTTATACAGTTGATTTCATTTTTATCTTGTTTCTCTGATATGCATGAACATCACATAACTCCAAAGCCTGTTAAGAAATATAAGAGTTCGATCACTGGATCCTGAGTCTCTAATCCTTCATGTGGCATGTGGCAGAAATGAATAATTCGATAAAATAAAACATTTATTGTGCACAATATTCACATTTAACTAGACAAGTGACATGTTTAAAACTTTAAAAGAACATGAGACATGAAAATGATTTTGAAAACATGAATTTTGAACGATATGAGAGTAAAAACACCCATGACTGTATGTATTGTACTGTCATGGTCTGTCTGCTTGAAAAAGCTGACAACTTAGGTCAGGTCTGAACAGACCCTGGCTTTTGTGGTAAAAGCAATTCTTAACTTTAACAATAATAAACTAACGAAATAGAAATATTTCAATTGAAAAGGTGAACTACTATAAATGAAACTGCAATTTAGTCACAAATTCAAATTTAAAGATACTGAAAACTTTTCTTAAGTGTAGAGAAAATCATTACATAAAAGTATTTTAACACAAAATAATGATTAGTTACAAATACATTATAAAATTAAAATAAACAGTCCATATTCACACTAAAGGGACGTAATTGTCTTTGACAAAGTAGGCTCATCCGCCACAGTATATTAGATTTCATATATAATGATATTAGGCAGTGATCTGAAAATTCAACAGGAGAATGTACAATAAAGTATTCAATATCATAAAAAATACTACTAGTAGCAATCATATAGTCAACTATGCTTTGTCCATTACTATTATAAAAAGTGAAATATCCCAGTGAGTCTCCGAGGAATCTTCCATTTAAGATACGCTACAGATATCTATTAAAAGTTTACCAATACCATGCACATTTTTGATTTGGTCTAGCTGATTTCTGGGTAAAGGAAAATCTTCACAATAGTTGGATGGTATTGGACATTCGTTAATATTTTCATTATTATCATCATCTTGTATAAAATCTATCAGATTACTTGTCCGTGCATTAAAGTCACCACACAGAAGAATTTCACCCATTTGTTTATATTTCATAATCTCGCTTTGTAATTTTGAGAACACAAGCTCAGATTCTTCTTTTGTATAATATGGTTTTATATAGCAGAAACATAAAAAAGTTTTTTTGTTTAACCCAAAGAAGGCTTTGTCCAATTTTAACCATATTGAGAAGGCAGATTTCTCTATGACAACAACATTTTTTCCTATATAAGGTTTACAATAAACTGCGATTCCCCCTGAGGGTCTTCCTCTACGTTTTCTTTTTGTTGCTTTAACAGTTATAGAGGAGAAAAAATTGGAAGGTTCTTCGGAACATCACTGAGAGTTTCAGCACAACCAATTATATCGTAACTATCTACCAATCTAATTAAAATTACACGTTAGTTTGGATCTTTTTTTTTTTTGCTCTGGCGATCCACTAACGTTAGTGGATCGCCAGAGCAAAAAAAAAAAAAAAAAGATCCAAACTAACGTGTAATTTTAATTAGATTGAACTATCTACATAAGATAAAAAATCTTCATCTTCACTTTTAGAGTTGTTTAGACCATGAACGTTCCAAAAACCTATATTTAGCATAAGTTTGTGTAATTTAAAACATAAGTCATAACAGAGATAATCGGACAAGAGCCGTATCGTGAGTAATGTTGACATAAAGCCGTTTACCTGTTACGTTCTAATGTCAATTAGTCGGGCATAAATTCTTGTTATCTCCCTTTTAATTATAATACCTTATATGGCTAAACTGTGAACACTGCTCACGAAAAGATTTATTTTTCAAACTTGAATTAATATATCATAGAAGAAAGAAAAAAGGGGGAGGGCCCAAGCAAATATTTTGTTTTCGGTTTATACTTTTAGAAATTTCGGAGTTTTCCCGGAACATTGGACTTTTTCAACTTTTTGATCAAAACTTGATCAGCCGTTAACATCTCCGACCCCATCTGTTAAATAGGGTGTGGGGTAATGATTTCCAGTACAAAAACAAATCATATTGTCCGCCCTCGAAGATTCATCGTACATACATGTATACATGTAAAAACCTTACCAAAGCAATTTTTCGTTGATCGGCTTTTTGTAAAGCATCCAATCCGAATTCCGTCGATGTTTTGTATCCCTATTTTACACGTTCAAATACAAATTCAATTCAAATCATAATTTCATAATCAGGAACATTTAAAATATATTTAAAGTTTCTGCTGTGGCAGACCCAGAGACAGGATGTTCCGGTGGGGGGGGGGGGGGGGTCGAAACACACCCTATCCTTTGAAATTTTGTAATATTTTCGTGCAGATTTTAGGCAAACTTGACCTGGAACCCTCTTTAGTAGACAATAGGCGGACCCCCTTTCAAAATTCATGTACCAAGTCAGGACCATTGCAATCTTCAATTTCTATGATATTTTTACCTTGTTTCGTCTTTTCTCTTGGACAATGAGATTCATCCTCCAAGCTCGGTAATTTTGCTAATACCTTTATTCATCCATCAAAGATTCATTAGATGCGATTTATCCAAAAGATTGACAATACCAATCATGTATGCCGCACTTGGACTATTAAAAAAACAACCGACCATTTAACTTGAAAGGGGGGGGGGGCTTGGTTTTTTCCCCAAAAAATAGTTTGGAATTTATTTTTGATAAAAAAATATTTTGGAAAATATTTTGGCAGCAGAGGGTAAGAAATAAGAAAAAGATAATCTGAAGAAGGATTTCAGTTACATAAAATAATGCAAATAATAAAAAAAAAATTCTGTCGAGATGCCTTCAAAAATAATTTTTAAAAATTCTATAAAGTTAAATGGCCTGTCCCTTAAGTCTGGATTAGTAAGAACCTTAGCGTTTTGACAATTTTGAAATATAAACGGAGAATTTCATTGCTTTGATGTGTTTGTTAACAATCTAAGTATTGATGCCGGGGAGATTTAAAATGCCAAACATGCACTAGATACGAACATGAAAGGCAAAGCTTTTAAAAATAATATATGTCGAGCAAGAACCCAATTTTGACCCAAGATCGGCCAAAAACATCAGAGAATTTTGAATTTTAGCGGATAATTCTAATTTCATTGCTTTGGTTTGTACGTCATCAGGGTTTTTTGACACACTCAAAGAAATTTTAACTTTCTTTGAGAAAGAAACTTAAGTTTATTTTTAATATATACCTCAAATATTCATTTACATGGTCAGCTTCAGCTAATTAATGGTTTTACTTACGCCCGCTTTAGATTAGATAATTTAAATTTGTGTTCATAATAAATGATCACCAACTGAAATATTTGGGGTCGATTTTAATTAACAAGACTTAGTATGAACTTCTAGTATGGTTTGTTTTGGATGAATTGCTCTTCTGCATATACATGAAGCTCGAAAAGCAGATAAACACACGGATTCTCACATAAAACACTAAAAAAGATCTCAACGAGATTTTCATTTGCAAGCAACTAGACCCAAATTACAAATTTTTGGTTAAAAATGGCGACAACCCATGTAAGTTTTCGAGTTACACGTAGATCTATTTATTCCAATGTTTTTCATGTCCACGTTTAAACCTTTTGAAAAGGTTCCTATGAATTCTAACTACAGTTATTTTTATCTCAACCTCCAAACTGTCTGAATTCTCCATTGTTTATTGTAACGGAGTGCGGAATTTTGTGTTCGTGTCCGTTCGTTCGTACACTACGGCAAGTTAATAACCTTTAGGTTAAAGTTATTTATATATTTATATATAGCATGTATAATAATAAATTATCATGAAACTTTATTTATATTTGCGTACTAGTATATATAGAGACAGATTTGTGATGAAATGAAAAAACAAAATATTATACTCCAGAGAAAAAAACACTTTATAATACGAGTGCATTAAGATCGCAGAATAAGGGGCATGGTGCGATGATACGGTGTGAATAGGGTCGACATGTCTTTGGATATATTCTTACTTACGACTATCAAACAATGAATGGTATAATTCTATTAAAGAAACGGAGCAGTCGCACACGACAGCTAATCCCCTCGCCCGTTTAACTAAAATGTAAGTGGAACAGATGTCAACAAGGGGTTGCACTAAGTCGTGCTAAGCATACCCCCACTCGACCATTCAGAAAACAGGAAGTAGATGACAGACTGACCTGGAAAGGGGAGGCACGGTACAACTCATCATGCTAAAGCTGTATACCTAATTTGAAATCAGTCCCTTCTGTAGAAGCTAAGAAATCTGTTACGAAAAATTGTCTACTTTTGACCCATAAAAAGTCTAAGTCGGCTCGGAAAACAGGAAGTAGATGATGGACTGACCTGGAAAGGGGAGGCACGGTATAACTTATCATGCTGAAGCTGTGTACCGAATTTGAAACCAATCCATCCAGTAGAAGCCGAGAAATCTGTTACGAAAAATTTCACATTTTAAATTGTTTACCCTAAAAAATCTAAGTCGGCTCGGAAAACAGGAAGTAGACTATGGACCGACCTGGAAAGGGGAGGCACGGTATAACTTATCATGCTGAAGCTGTGTACCAAATTTGAAACCAATCCATCCAGTAGAAGCCGAGAATTCTGTTACGAAAAATTTCCCATTTCAAATTGTTTACCCTAAAAAATCTAAGTCGGCTCGGAAAACAGGAAGTAGATTATGGACCGACCTGGAAAGGGGAGGCACGGTATTACTTATCATGCTGAAGCTGTGTACTAAATTTGAAACCAATCCATCCAGTAGAAGCCGAGAATTCTGTTACGAAAAATTTCACATTTCAAATTTTTAACCCTAAAAAAGTCTAAGTCGGCTCGGAAAACAGGAAGTAGATGATGGACAGACCTGGAAAGGGGAGGCACGGTAAAACTCATCGTGCTGAAGCTGTGTACCAAATTTGAAACCAATCCATCCAGTAGAAGCATAGAAATTGAACCGGACGGACAGACAGACGGACGGACAAGGTGATTGCAATATAGCCCCCTCTCTTACGAGTGGGGGTATAATTACTATCCAAGATATACCCACCTTCCAAATATCATTCCTCTTCTGAATCATTCATCTGAATATGTAGGTCAAGGTGACCTTATTTGGGTACGGATGTTGGTTACTTCAAGATGTTCACACTGACCCAACATCATTTCTCTACCACTTGCAGTTGCTGAGATTTGGACCTAAATCAAAACTTAAACCCGAGTCGTTAATGCGGAAAAGGTAGGTCAAGGTGACCCAATTTTTGTACGGATGTTGGTTACTGGTCAAAAAGTACCCACTGACCCAATATCATCGCTCTATCACTTGCAGTTGCTGGGATATGGACCTTAACCAAAACTTTAACCAGAGTCATTCATGCGGAAATATAGGCCAAGGCCACTTATTATGGTACTACTTCTGACTACCATCAAAGATGTACCCACTAACCAAATATCATCCCTCTATGATGTTTAGTTCCCAAGTTCTTGACAAAACAAATACCATTACGTACATACGGGTACGAACGAACGAACGTACGAACGTATGAACAAACAAACCAAACGCTATATCCCCTCCCCAACTCCGTTTGGCTCGGGGATAAAAAAAAATAAATGATACCCAACATTTCTATATTTTTTATAGATGAAATTAAGAGGAAGGGGGACCTAAACGATTCGCACAGTTGTTGTGAAACCCATTTCAGCATGATTTTGTAACAGATTAAAAGACTTTTGCTGTGGTCATATAAACTTGTATTTGTTAAAACTTCCGTTTTTGTCTCAGTTTTGTTAAGTGGTAAATCGATAAATATATCTGAAGTAAATGGTATATATACAATGAATGAAAGTTGCAACAAACATACAAACTAAAACATTTGCTACGACTGACGCAATGTTTGCCCATCATCTCCGATGTAACCAAAAAGAAAAAAAGCCACAGAACATAGAACGTTGAAACAAAAGAAACAAGAAATTTATGACCCAATGCTCACCAGTAATACTCCCGCTTTCACAACTACTACTTGTATGCAATGCTTCTAATATAAAGTTTACAACAAACAGGAAGTAAATGTTTGATGGATCCAAAAATGTATCAATACATCATACATAGGTGGATCCAGGGGGGGGGGGGGCTGGGGGCCCGGGCCCCCCCCCTTTTGGCAGAAAAATCTGGTTGAATATATAGGAAATCAATGAAGCATGACCAAAGCGGCCCCCTCTTAGGCCAGTCAGTGGGCCCCCTCTTTTCAGAATCTCTGGATCCGCCACTGCCATGTCAATACCAAGCTTGTTACCAATTATTAGCAACCTAGGAGTTGCTGAGTTTTCATGTAAGTGAATGAAATGTGCGACAGTTTTTTGTTTTGTTTTAGTTTTCAGTTAACAGGAAGTAGAATAATTGATGAAAGGATGTGGAGTAAATGAACATATGACACTACAACACATATGTCGACCCCAACTGCAATGAAAGAACCTTAGTGAGCACGCTCACATACCCCACGCGGCCACATTATGGAAGGAGATTATCTAAATTGAGTTAGGAATAAAAAAGTCCGAGTTGTTGTCTTTCAAAGTCGGCTCGTTCAACAGGAAGTACTTGATCGACAACAGATCTAAAAATGTATCCCACAATAGTGAACCTCTACCTGAAGCTACATACCGAATATCAAAAGCCTACAATTAATAGTTGCTGAGAAATCTGTGACGAAAATTTTCTACCCTGAAAATTTAGTGAAAAAAGTCTAAGTCAGCTTGTTAAACAGGAAGTAGATGATCGACAGACCTGAAACGGAATCCCACCATAGGGGACCCCTACCTGAAGCTATATACGAAATATCAAATATCTACAGATAATAGTTGCTGAGAAATCTGTTACGAAAAATTTCAACCCTGTAAATTTTGTGAAAAAAGTCTAAGTCCACTCGTTAAACAGGAAGTAGATGATCGACAGACCTGAAACCGTATTCCACCATATGGGACCCCCACCTGAAGCTACATACCAAATATAAAAAGCCTTCAATTCATAATAGCTGAAATATCTGTTACGAAAATTTTGATCGCGGACAGACTGACGGACGGACGGACCAGTCAAAAACATTATACCCTTCGCAACTTCGTTGCGTGGGGTATAATTTATTAAGAAGTCCGATGGATCAAACAAGTATCCCACAATACATCATATCCATATCAAGCTTGTTTCCAAATATCAGCAACCTAGGAATAATAGTTGCCAGGCCAAATTATATATGCAAATGAAAAGCTGGGCAGAATTTATTTTGTGTGACGAAAAAAATGAAAGTCTTCGATAAACAGGAATTAAATGTCCGATAAATCCAAAAACGTATTCTTCAATACACCATGCCATAACAAGTTTGTTTCCAAATATCAGCAATCTAGGAATAATAGTTAAAACAGTATACCCTCCTCTTCTTTGAAGCGTGCGTAAAAATGCCAAATTGAATACAAAATTTGAAATGTGTTTTAGATGAGCCAAAAATGTGCCTGTGGTACATTTTTTGTAGAAATAAATTACATGTAACTTAGGGAGCGACCATTTGATCTTGTTTTGGAGGGGGGGGGGCTATGGTAAAATTTGAAATAAAAATGCAGTATGCCAACAACAAACAATCAGATAATAAGAATGCAAGACAACGCTTTGATATAAAAAAGGGCAGTATGGTCTTTTTTTGCTGTAAAATTTTTATTTGATTTTAAAATTCAAAAATAGCTCGCAAAACATCCAGGCTTTTATTGTTCAGATAATAAATAGGCTGGATGAAAAACATATCAATAACCCCATTGCCCCATAAAAATCGAATGATCGCTCTCGTAAATGTACGAATACGTGCGTAAGATTTTATTAAAATCATACGTGATGTTATTCAAATTCCACTGTGATGCACAGGAAGAGGTCATTTGGACAGTCTAACAGACAATTATCTACAAATGTACATGTAGCTACTGTATAACCTATTTTTTTTTTAAAAATGGATCAAAGATAGAAATGGCCGGATTTCGTTTAACAGGAATTATATGATTCACAAACTTGAAATCAGATCCCACCTTATGGGAGCCCATGCTGGTGCTTCATACCAGATATCAAGCAGCTGAGATAAGTAGTTGTTTTGTCAAAATTTACCTAAGTCGGTAAACAGGAAGTAGGTGAGCGACAGTCCTGAATTCGAATCCCACCCCAAAGGAGCCCATGCTGATGCTGCATACCAAATATCAAGAAGCTGTGATAAGTATTTGCTGAGAAAACTGTTACGAAAATTTTCTATAATTGGACATTTATGTAAAAAAAATAACTAAGTAGGTAAACAGGAAGTAGGTGAGTGACAGACCTGAATTCGAATCCCACCCTATAGGAGCCCATGCTGATGCTGCATACCAAAATATCAAGAGGCTGTGATAAGTAGTTGCCGAAAAACTGTTACGAAAATATTTTCCCCGCCCGCCGTCCGCCCGACATTCACCATCTTATAACCCGGATTTCCCCTCTTCTACACAAATTTTCAGTTATTACAAATCCAGTTAACTATACGTTGTTTTTTTTTATACCAAATTCCAACAAAAAGGTATTAAATATATGTTTGACAAACTAGCAGATGAACGCACAATCCGCAACAAAGTAAGTTACTCTGCAATAGATTTTATTCATTAAAACTGGGGAAAAAAATGATAAAAAAATAATAATGATGATAAAATAATACTAATAATAAAAATAAAGAATTAAAAAAAGATTTATTTATATCAATATAAAATTTATAATAATATATAAAATATATAATAAATAAACAACGATAAACGAGAGTTCATATGCATTATATATATGGGTTGTACATCTATGATAATTGATTATAATTCATGTTCAAATCTAGTGCGGATCTTAAGACACCTGGCATAAGGGAGGTAATGATTATGTCGTTTTTAGACTTCTTAGGGCAACTTAACGATACGTAGATACGTACGTCTCTTCTCCGATTATCTCTAACATATATGTAACAAGCAACATAAATACAAAAATATGGCGTCTGTTATGACAAAAGTTTGTATGTAAGTTGTCTACATATTTCTCATACTTATTTATCATTTGTACAATGATCAGAAATCTTATTAAAAGAACACATTGTATGTTTTTAAATCATGCACGCAGGCATGTATATATGTTTGTATTTACTGTGGTACTCTACATCTATAAAGTATAAAGTATATGTACTTAAATGAATTAGAAATAGAGAAGAATTACAATATTTTCTTCCACTTCTCATGTTTTTAAATATAATAGTGTTGAGTTTGTGCATGTAATTAGACATAAAAATTCAGTAAACAAATATCAGGAAATTTTGTAAAAAATCATATTACAGGTCATAATACCAACAGGATATTTTCCTTAACTTATAATCAAATTAAATACAATTATTAGCATTATTTTATATGGCAGAAATTCTTCTTCAGAATATTTTTTTTCTTACCCGTTGCTGCCAAAATATTTTTTTCATCAAAAATCATTTTCAAAATATTT
The DNA here is from genome assembly GCA_963971305.1 of Arcuatula senhousia. NCBI lineage: Eukaryota > Metazoa > Mollusca > Bivalvia > Mytilida > Mytilidae > Arcuatula > Arcuatula senhousia. The sequence goes on from OZ020313.1 coordinate 47,687,840, forward strand.
TTTTCATCAAAAATCATTTTCAAAATAGTTTTTTAGGAAAAAACCAAGCCCCCCCCATTCATGTTAAATGGTCGGTCCCTAAATCATATAGGCAAAACCGTGTGCATTTTGATGGATGGGTGGGTGTTTTTTTTTCTTTTTTCTTTTTCTTTTTTTTTGGGGGGGGGGGGGTAGTGAAAACCGACTTATAAGTAAAATTTACTTGACTTGCCTGATCCGTTGTATCCCAAAATTACAGCAACTTTTTCGACATTGAAATCTTATGGACTACCACTACAGTAAAACAGGGAAGCTGCAAAAGGAGGTGCACGTTAATGTAGGGACAATGTATAAAACTTCGATGTAAATACCAGCAGTTTCGTTTAGAATTACCGTATACAGCTCTTTAGATTACATTACTTTTTTGACTGGAGTAACCACAGAAGAGCCATTATAGAACTTGAAAAAATCCAGTTTCCATTCTAAACCCAGAAACAAAAAAGAACACAAGCGGGTCAAAAACAGTATTATAATATTGCTTAGAACTTTGTGGTAATTCTGAAATAATTAAAACATATTCTATTTGAAGTTGACTTTTTTGCATTATAATCATGTCGAAAATTATTTCATAGATGCACCAGTACGTAATCAAAGTTATTATGATATCTAATGATTGCATAAACTATTGCATAATAAATTTGCTTAACATAAAGTTTGGGCATCAGTTTCCATCAAAGACCTTTTTAATCCAGATATCCTCATATGCGGTTCGTCTTGAATTAAAGATGGCAAGAATAAATGAACTGGAAAATGTCAACTTTGGAACTCAAGAAATGCCGACATTGCAAGTGAAAAAGTATCGACATTAAAACAGAAGAAATGCCAACCATGAAAAAGAAGAAATGCCACCATTGAAACTGGAGAAAAGCAAGCTTGAAACTGAAAAATTAACAACAATAAAACACAAGAATGTTTAACATTATTTGATATTGATAAACAAGAGACTCCCAGGAGCCTAAACCACTTGCATGGCCCCTAAGGGTTTCTTTTATTGGACAAAACACAAAAAAAACAGGGCATACATGTCATGCATGTATGGAAAAACTATTTAAAGTTTAAGCAAGCAACAGCTTTTCTCTGTCTTCAATGATTTTCATTTTTTATTTTGGTCAGTTTTTGAGTTTTTTTAAATGTCAAAAAACGCACCCTTACCGAGGTTTATCATAGAATATTTGTTGAAAATGGTGAAAAAAGAAGCCGCCATTTTGTATTTTTTAAAAAGACTAATTGTCTAAAACTTTTTTTACAGAAAGTTGATATGGTCAGGCGGGGAGTGTAAATAAATGTTAATTTTCATTCGAAAAGTTTATTTCGAACACAATTTTTTTATTCCGTTCTCTCTGTCTTCAGTATTGGGTAGATTCGTAACAAAATTTTTATTCGGATACGAAAGTGTTTCCGGTTAGTGGGTATTTCAAGGTCCGCATACTCGAGTAATGATCTAATGTAATTTTATATTTTTTTCAAGAGAGAATCAGTCTAAATCAACCAGAATTCTTTAATCTTGGAATTATCAACTTTAATCTTGGAAATTTCAAAGAAGCAGAGGTACCAATAGGGTATCCGAATGTCAAAAGTCCGAAAGGGCAGAGCCAAAACCAGTAAACACCAACAAGAACGGGACAAAAACAGACAACATGTAAAACATGGAAACACAAAATAACTGAATATCAATCAACAACGCGAACTCCAGTCGAAACAAGAGTGAACTCATGTGCTCCGGAAGAGTAAGCAGTTCCTGTTGCTATAGCACACCCGTCGCGTTGCCAATAGTCCATTCAGCGTGTCAAATCCGGTAAAGGAAGAAAAAACAAAACCCTATGACAAACCAACATCTGCACTCATCTGAGAGATCGAAATCCCATAAGTATGAATATTGTATAAAAAGTTTTTATCCAACTAAAAATAAAAGTGAGAGTTTTAGCATATGGATTGTATTTTTTATTTGAGCTTTTTTTTAATATTAAATTGATGGTAAGGTATTCGTTCGCGTTATTTCAGGTTTCAGGAAGATTTGGGGCTGGTAATTTGGGTTATTTATTGTTAGATACAGCAGATGACAAAACTGAAGCTCTAGTTCTTGGAGGCCTCGTTCGTGAAGCCGACTGTACCATTGAGATGCACCAGAACTTCCACAGTTTGATTATGTCATCAGACGGGCCATATAGAGCACTACAAAGGTATTAGCTGAATTTGAATGATTGAAATTCAACATACCATTATAAGGAAAATGAATTGCAACAAAGTTTGAGGCGATTCGAAAAGTTAACAATAACATGAAGATAGAATACAAATCTAAGTATCGAACAAGTAAGTTACCAGGTACAAACCAACACTACAGTGGCAAAAAAGACTACAGTTGCCCTTTCATTCTCCAATACAAAAGGTTATAGTTCCTCCACAGAGGTTAACTCAGCAGAAGATCAAGCTATCAAATGATGTAAACAAAAATAATCTCACGCGTAGTAAACAGTGACGAAAAGTCATTAAAAGCCATTAAGTTGCAAGGCAAGAGTGGCTTAGAATATGAAGAGCAAATTATAGGATTAAAAATCAAATAAAAATTTTAATAACAACCTTTTAATTCTACTCTGAGTCAATGGATAGAAGATAAGTCAGATTTCTGAACATGTTAAGTCTCTGATAATTGATGAGTAAATAAAGGTTATAACAAAACTACCGAACCTGGAGGATCAATCTCAATGTCCAAGAGAAAAGACACACCGGAATAGTTATAGATCGCAATGGTCCAGACATGGTACAGGTATTTCGAATGAAATGGTGAGTTAAACCAGGTTTTATGGCGCGCCAAACCTCCCTCTTCCAATGCGATCTTAGGGACCGGCAGTAACACACAACGCAACACGGTTGTCAAGACATAATAGGGATAACAAGATGATCATCTCAGTACAACAATCAGCAAAACACTAATCAAAACAATCACTAACCAATACGTTAATTTTGAGTTTTTCCACCAGTGGCTGATAACGAAGGAAGAATTTTTTAGGGACCGTATGAGACGTATTTTCTTGTAGCCTTGGTCTAAGAGTCGGTCACGGAGACAGCGGTGTCGTATAAAAAAATCAGAAAAATATGTACAAGCCCTGCCATATCGAATAAGTTGTGAAATATAAACACCGTAAGCAGTCGAGGTAGGTATGTTGCTTTCAAGGTTAGGGAAATTAATAATTTGAAAATTAAAGTCGTCTCTTTTATCGTAAATTTTTGTACTGAGATGACCATCCTTGTCATTTTCGAGATGCAAATCCAAAAATGATGTAAAGCAATTGGATTCGGTGGTTTTCTTAATCTCTTACTCTGCATCTAACAAACGAAGCGAGGCAAATGAGGCAAATTAAGATTCTTTTCGAGTCTCAAATTTCGACTGACTTTAATAAATTCGGGTTGAATCTACAGGCGCACCTAGGTACTCATAAATTTCTAGACAAGGTAAAAGTGACCATCCGTACGCATCCGATATAATGAGCGACATTTATACATGTACTTCTGAAACGAAAGTGCAGGAAGAAAATGCCAGAGTACCGGTATATTCACGCAGTTCCGTAATGAAAAAAAAATGAAAATCGATGTGATCACCTGCAACATTCATGATATCTGTAATTCAATGAACTGTTTCTTCTTTAACAATTTCAATGTCGAAATGTTTCGAAAGAAAAGCAAACAAGGAGAAGTGAAAGGTCCTAACATTTTGACTAAAACAACTTATTTTAAAGCATATGATTTTATTTATTTACGACATAAACATTTAGTCACAACTAACACACAGAAACATAACATTGTAATTAACTGTCTTTCTAAAAAAAAGTCAAATTTCATCAAAACGAAACTGGTGTTTCTCATAATGGAGTCCAGCACTTCTATTATTCTTGTAAGTTATCACAGATTTATTTACTCTTGATACAACACGAACATGTCAAACGCTCTCTGAATCTCTTAATTCTCAGGACATAAATTACCGGATTAATCAGAGGAGTGATGAATAACGCAAATTCCGAATAAAACATGGCCATTTGGATCTGAAAACTGTTTGGGTTGACAATGTATGCAATGGCCAGGCAAACCTTCGGCATGTATGATATCAATAAAACTCCTAAAAGCATGCCAAGCGTGATAACTAATTTAACCATCTGGGATGCCCGGTTATTTGTAGCTGCCTTACCGTCCTTCTGTTGACTTGTGCTTGGTTGGGCATTGCTCGTTACACCGGTTTGTGACACGGATTCGTTTCTTACTGAGCTTACTGCTGCAGCCGTCCATGCTTTTCCGGAAGTAGCACCAGGGCCCGGAGAAACCTTTTTCCACGAAGTGTAGGTTCGATAGATGGTAACGGAATACATTACGACCATGGCGGATATTATGATCAGATACAACGGATTCATCACGCTAACCGACATTAGTCTGTTCTTTCCAAGTAATGTCTGGTAGGTACAACCGGCGTCTGTCCACACATCTCCGATGATCGCGTAGTAGGTTAGAATGAAGAGCAAACACACTCCATACAAAATCAAATACATGGCAATGACCGGGATTTTGAAACAAGGATTCTTTGTGGCGGGAAAAGTAGCCAACAGTCTCTCGATGCATATCCAGAAAATCTGCAAAAGGGAGAAAATCCATGTCGCCGTCATAAGTGACATAATGACGTAACATACCACTTTGATTCTGGATCCCGTTAGCTGAAAGATGATGTTCCGAATACCGGAAACAATAATCAGACAGGAAGTCAGGACGTCACTGATGCTGAGGCAGATGGTCATGGTCTCAAATCGCTTCTCTTTAAGTTTCTTGTCCTTGAAAAGAATAACAAGACATAGCAGGTTAAGAGTTGCTGTTGCAAACATCATTGCCATCGCACCAAGTTGTACCGTAATGCCACTGTTGTCATAATTAGCCGTTATGTTAGAAGTATTTCCAAACGAGTCCATTGTGATCAAACGTGCTGTTGCACAAGTGTACTAACTTGTGAGAGGACTTGACTTTACTTTGCTTTTAAATAAAATGATTGGATTATGCGCATAATTGATTTCCTTAATCATTTTCATTTTAAAGTAATTACCATCGTTTTTGGTGGATCCAAAACATTTGTATTTTCTTTCAAATAGAGATTTTTTAACATAGTATTCAGCAATTATTTCCAAAAAATTAAAGAAGATGAAAGAAGTTTTTATTAATGACGGACAATATCAACATTTTGAGGAATATGAAAAGGATTGGAAAACGGGCTTATTATTATTACATCATTAAGTTATTCAAGAATAATTAAGTCCAATGGCACCTGCTAATCAACAAATTACAGAAGACATAAAAGTTGTGAAGTAGATGAGAATATGCTAAATATTAGCCTAAAAAGTGGGCGGCGATCTTGCACAACTAATAACTGCATGATGTTCTCTATGCTAGAAACAATGCTGACCTTCTTTTTTGGGGTGCGGGTGATTTCACTTTAAAAGACAGAAATAGATAATCTCGGAAACCCCCAAAAAGGTACAGACAAAATCAGTTATTAACACAAAACACACATAAACATCACTGATAATAGTATAATAATTATTCCATCGAATAACTTAAGATTCTGCTGATAAAATACATTTCAAAACCATTTTTTTTAAAAGAAACGTGCTACTTCATCGTGAACGCGTATGAGATGTGAACATAACCACCGAAGAAAACACAACCAAACCAGACAAACAAACACATAACTATTTAAAGACATTCGTAGCCGGCCAATTATATATTCTCGCGGATTTGCGTAATGCAAAGGTAATCAAAGGGCACAACCAACCAAGAGAGTGAACTTAGTACTCATAAAGGTGAAAATGTTAGTTAAATTGAAGGTATACGCATTATAGCATAATTGATCATTCCGCTACTACAGTTGCAACTCTTCAAATTCCCAGTTTGGTCTCTTTGTGAAGATGGCATCTAGTTGTCACCCGAATGAAACATCTGCTTGAAATGTTTGGTTCTCATACATTATTGTTATTTGTAAAGTCTATACAGAGAGTCTCTGGTGAGTCTTTATTACAAAACATTCGTCAGCATTTAGAAATGTTGGTTGGTCACTTACTAACTATGATGTAATATTTTGATTGTTTAACTGATTGTAACTTTTCCATTTTCGAATAGGTTTGTTGTAGTAGTTTAAGATCGTCATAAGTTTCGTCTGTGCTTATTAGCTGCTGAACATTCCTTAATAATGAGAGACTTGGTGATTGCATATCATCGAAGAATGCTAAGTAGCTATTTATAGTAACTACCTACTAAAACTGGATCTATATATTATACAGAAACAAGTGTATTCTCAAACCACTACAGTACATAACCTTGAAGAAGATATAACTTGTAGCAAAAAGCTCTTCTGAACAAAATGGCCGGACGACTTGTACCCGTAGATCGTTATGATTGGGATTTTTTCGACAGGCAAATGTCATTATTTCCATCTTTTAAAAGTGATTTTGGAAGTGACTTTTTCAGTGATTTTAAATCTACAAGCATTGAAGACGAGATTGCAAAAATGAAGAGAGAAATGTTCCAGCTGAGTTCCCCTGAACAGACATTGAAGGTTGACCAACCCTTTGTGGAGGATTTTACAGGAAATAAGAAAATGGCCTTAAGGTTCGACTGTAGCAAATTTAAGCCCGAAGAAATACAAGTAAAAACTGTCGATAACCAACTCACGGTTCACGCAAAACACGAAGAATCTTCACCTGGGAGGAAAGTTTATCGGGAATTCACTAAGTCATATACCCTTCCAAAGTCCGTCGATCCGTTAGCTCTCAAGTCAAGCTTGACAAATGATGGATTCCTACAGGTAGAGGCTCCCGCTCCTAAGACATGTGTGGCAAGGAAGGAAATCTTCATTCCAATTGAAAAAATGTTAAAGTAAACAATATTTGTACTTGTACTTTTTACCATATCAAACTTCTTAAAACAATCTCCAAGGCTTAAGGAGCTGTGGACTATTCGGTTATCACCAAACGGGATCTCAGCTATTTGACTAATTTGAACATTTAACACATTGTGTCATCAACTGGCTTTTTATTTGACAATTTAAAATGTTAAACTGAACATGTATAATGTAAGTACTCAATTCAATAACTGGTTTAGTGTCTTGTGCTTAATAGTAAATTTGTAGTACTAGCAATTTTTTTGTATTTGATTTTTATAAAGAAATGACAAATATAAAAGTTTTTTTGTTAGTGACATTTTGTTCTTGTTTAAAAAGGGATATCGAATGGCCTTATCCAAGTGACATTTTTGTATCCCGTCTCCTTTCTCCTAAAAATTGTATTTCCATACACAGATACATGTACAGTGTGTTTATAAGAGAAGATGACATCCTAATGACTTTGGGGTGAAGTTCAGCAATAACATGAACAAAAACCGTTCCTCCTTTGTTTTGTGTTATGTCAGTTTTTTTTCATATAGTGAGTTAAGATGTTTCCAAGGCCCTGGTAAAATTCAGCATTCTTCTGTCAAAATGTCCATATTAAGTCAGGATCATTGTGCGTTTTATTTCTCGGTATGAAACCCCCAGGGGTTGTCTAGTAATCTTGGGTAATTTAAGGTCGTCAACTCATAACTCCAAAGCAAAAAACAAAGCTTATTGAAGTTTTAAATTGTTATTCTAGAAAGAAAAGCTCGATGGTGTTTTTGCTATATTATCCATTTTCAATGTCATAAGGCGGTCATCTATGGGTTTTCGTATTTGTGTTATGCTTTCTTGTTGTTTTGTTCAATAAAGGTAGTAAAAAATTTATCGAACTAGGCTGGTCTAAGAGGAAAGGACAAAACAAGGCAAAGACCGAATGTAGCAATGTTTCTGACTTGGTAAAGGTATTTGGATAGAAATGGTGGATAACAATTCATTTTCATTATTTCCATAACTGATCATAATTTGATCCATTGTAATTACAAATTCTACTAGCTCAGTAGCATAAAGTAAAATTACTCGGCAGATCTCGTGGCAGAGGTCAATTTTCTTCAGTTTGCTAAGTACTAACACTTAAAAACTCAGTTGGAATTTCTTGAAGTATAAACACAATTTTTGTTGATGTGTTAATTTAAATGAACGTAGTTTTATCCAGTTGGTTTGTCCAAATTTGGGATTGACATTGAGGAGTCAAATGTAATATATCTCAGTCTTTGAGTCTTTGAGATGTTTCCAAACATTACTGAAAATAGTTGAACCAAAAATATTAGTCTACAGTTAAAAAAAATAGATATAAGACGGAATTATCTTTGTGGTGGAATTTTGGCATGTGGTAATTTCATTATCTACAGCACATAAAACGGGTAAACAAAACAGTGGGTTGATTTATCTTTGATATGTATATTGTTTTTAAGATAAGTACAATAGAATTTGCGGAGTACAGCTGCGTAATATAGCTTCGTCAGTTTGATTAATGGGTTCTGGCATGAAGTACCCAGTATGTATGTAAATGTCATATATAATATAATATAATTATAATTGATTATACTGATGCAGCAGATATTAGCTATGGTGCTGATATGATTGTTTAGGTAGTGGTAATTGCACCGATTATTGATAAATTATGAAGACAAATTGAATGGAAGATATATAAGAACGTTGATAAGTAAAATAGGTGCTAAATACGTAAGAATTCTGAAAAGTTACAGAGGTGTTAGACAAAACACTTTCTAGAAAATGTTATCGGGAAAAGTGCAGTATATTGTATTAGAATGGTATATACATGCACGAGTCACAAAAGGTTAAAAGTTCAAGGACGCAACACATGAAACTATTCACACGAAACAAGCTTATCCGAGACCAGTGCCAAAATGGTGATCGATACATTGCATGATTTCACATAATTCCAAAAAGTCTTTAAAATGTTCAAGGTGTGATTCAAAGATTTAGCCTGAAAAGCGGCTTTTAGTTTGTATTGAACAATTATGCAATGTTAAGTATTTTTATAAACTGCATCCTTTTAACTATCGAATTTACTCCTCTAAAACATGCAAGAATTAATCGCAATGCCAAATTCTAAGGGATGCATCCCTTAAGATAAGAAGTTTTGGACATTTGGAAATTATCTGAGTTTCTACCAAATAAATTTTATACCTTTCCGCAAACACTATGACTTTTATATTATTATTCTTTTTTTTATCGTTTTCATGTTATTTATGTAGAAACAGATATTTTATCTAAATAAAACAAAGCATGCATAATGATTTCCCTGATTTGATTTTAGCTCACAAAAACGTAAATTCAGGATCATTGCAACTATAGTCAGATCATTTTAACACATTAGACATATTAGAATAGCACATTTCGGTTAGGCTCACGTCCAAATCTACGAGAAGTAGCGAGTTAATGCTGGACCCCCTATCAACCACCCCCCCCCCCCCCCCCCCCCACCCCCCAAAGCAATGCAGTTGTAACGGAAAACACGCTAGATCACGATAGTGACGTTAGACGTTTCCGTAACAACGTTACTAACGTCACGATAGTTGTTTCTATGAGAGCGTTATTTAATGGAGAGAATGCAGCGGGTGGAAGCTTTACCTTTCCTTACCGTAGAGGAGGCGATCAAACGGTGCAGGAAAACTCTCAAGTAAGTTCGAAAAAAAAACTATACAACATGTACGAATATTTTTTTCTTTTTCATTTTGCAATCTGTACATTTTAAATATTTTCGTTTATAGCTTTACGAATACAATAGAAAAAAGTTTTTTTATCCAATTAAAAATAAAAGTGACAGTTTAAGCATACGGATTTTAATTTTCATTTACTCTCCCCGTCGAGTAAAACTTCGACGTACCAGTACAGATTCAGATTCAGAGATTTATATAAGCCTTTTTTATATTCAATTGATGGTCAGGTATTCGTTCGCGTTATTTCAGGTTTCAGGAAGATTTAGGGCTTGTAATTTGGGAGCGAGCGCGCATCGAGTTGGTCTATATTAGGAACTTGAAAGAATGGATTTCAACAATTGGAATCAAGTTAAAGCCTAACTTAGGTAAAGAAATTATACAGAGCATTGACTATTTTGTTAATAAAGAACACTTTTACCGTAATCTTTATTGGTACCACTTCCTATCATTAATACATTTCTTTTTATATGTGTGCTTAATTATATTGATTGATATTATGAATTTCTAGGTTTTGAATTTTAAAATATACAATTGAAGTAAATTATACAACACGAAAGAAAAAATCGTGTGGCACTTTGTGCTTTAAAACTGATAGAGATGACCAAGTCTTTGTTTTTCCACCAAGAAATATGACGTTAACTGAACACATAAAAATATAATCTTAACATAACAATCAAAGAAATATAAAAAATATTAATGGAAATTAATTGCTAGATACAGCAGATGACCAAACTGAAGGTTTAGTTCTTGGAGGCCTCGTTCGTGAAGCCGACTGTACCATTGAGATGCACCAGAACTTCCACGGTTTGATTATGTCACCAGACGGGCCATATAGAGCACTTCAGAGGTATTGAATCTGAATGATTGAAATTCAACATACTATTATAAGGAAAATGATGCATTTCTATTTTAGATTGTTGAAAGTGTCGTCGGCAACTGTTCAGTATCTTGACGATTCTAATGGCCCTGTCACACTATAACGTTTTAGCCAACGTGTGCCGAACGTTCGAATAATTTTCTAAAACGTTGGAACACGTTGGCAGTCGCTGTAAAAAGTTTCAAAAAATATCTCGGTGAACGACCACACAGCGTCAGACTAACTACCTGCAACGCATGACAAACTTATTCAAAACTTATCTATAGCGTTCGTCCGGCGTACTTGACGTTTGCCTAGCGCATGTGTGACGACTGCAGAACGCATTCATAGCGTTAGTCTAACTTATATTTTTTTTCTCTCAGTGGGGAGACCTAGGATTTCTGTTAATTTCTTTAGTATCATTTCGTAATAGCCCAAATAGATCTATTATCTGGCTTAAATGTATTGCTGGATTAATTAATAATTTTAGAAATTTAGTTTCGTTATAAAAATATTGGTTTTCAGCTTTCTGGTAATGTGAATGTATGAATGTATTTATAATTATTCTTAAGCCGTTTTATAACCAAAAGTGATGAATTTTGCACTCAGTCTAAAAGAATAAAATATAGTGTAGATTTTATATTTTGATAGGTCAAAAATATACAGAGAGGAATGCATGCGCTTGTTAACAAACTCTCAAAATCTCAAATGAGTATATACATGTAAGAAATACCGGTCTGTAGATGACTAATTCACAATGATCGCAGACAGCATGACGGATGTCCTTAATAGAGAAAAATGCATGTGCTTATTGAATATTTAAAATACACATTATTTCAAATGAGTATTGAAGTTAGACTGACGTTACTCGTTGTATTTGAGTATTTTTCTACCCAAAACAAAAATCATCGAAAACACGACAGGTGTATTCAATTTGCAAGAATTACTTTCAATTCTAGACCATCTAAGTTATCTTTGTTATATTCAAGATTTTTTTTGGGCTTTGTTCATTGTTTTCTTTTTAAAGATTTTTTTTTCAGGTTTGAATTAGTATTTGAAGCTTTTGAAATTGACTATCCCCCTTGTAATTCAATCTAACTTATAAAATTCTGGGGTTGATACGCTACTCGTTCGTTACAATGACGCTCTGTGCGCTCTGTACACGTTTCTTCGTCGTTAGACTGACGCTAGACGTGCGCTGCATTATCGCTAGACTAGTTAGTTTCCATTTAGCTTAGCGTTCGTCAAACGCATTTCAACGTGCGCACAACGACCACATAGCGTACATCAGCGTGTGTATAACGTCCTTCTAACTTATGCCTAGCGTTCGAATAATTTATTTCTAACACGTTGGCGAACGTCGGAAATTTTAAGCATGTTGAAAAATTTGCGACGCACTCGGCGATCACCAACGCACGCTGACGTTCGCTAACGTGTTTGTAGCGTGTTCATAACGTGTACAAAACTTACGCAACGCACACCAGCGTGTTGAAAATATATTCTAAAACGTCGGCACACGTTGGCTAAAACGTTATAGTGTGACAGGGCCATTAGAGTTTTTCTACGATACGTGTCAGTAAAGAGGAAATATATTGTTTGTTCTTCTGAGACGTTTTGTTAAAAATAAATTATAATCAAACAATGAGATTTCTTTAGTGCTTTCTTTTACAAGATGAAACTTGAATAGATCCTTTTATTCTTCATTGTTCCTTTTTAGCTCACCTGACCCGAAGGGTCATGTGAGCTATTGTCATCGTTAAGCGTCCGTCGTCCGTCTTCCGTCCTTCCGTCCGTCCGTCCGTTAACTTTTCTTCAAAGATCTTCTTCTCTGAAGCCACTGAAGGGATTGCATTGAAACTTGGTATACTTGATCTTTAGGATGTCCTCTACCAAGTTTGTGAATTATATACATGTCGACCAACCAACATGGCCGCCGTTGCTAAAAATAGAACAAGGGGGTCAGACCATTGTTTTTGGCTTATAACTTGAAAAGTATAAGAGATAGAGAAAATCCGAAGCAATTTTCCTTGTTCAGCATCAAAAGCTCTACAAATCTCTCCATTGAGTCGAAGTTGTGAAACGACTCCTTGTAGGAGTTATTGCCCTTTAATCATCAAAATTGACCATTTTTTTAGTTTTTGGACTATATCTTGAAAACCGTTAGAGCTAGAGGAAAAGTTAGCATTGCAGAATTGTTAAGCTCATTGAGATCTACGAAAATGATTTCAGGGTCAAAATTGTCAGATCAACCGTTTAAGAGTTATTCCCCTTTAACTGTTTTTTCCATTAATTTACACTGATTTTCAAAAATCTTCTTCTCTGAAATCACTGAAGGGATTGCATTGATACTTGATATACTTCATCTTTAGGATGTCCTCTACCAAGTTTGTGAATTATATACATGTTGACCAACCAACATGGCCGCTTTTGCTAAAAATAGAACAGGGGGGTCAGACCATTGTTTTTGGCTTATAACTCGAAAAGTATAAGAGATAGAGAAAATCCGAAGCAACCTTCCTTGTTCAGCATCAAAAGCTCTACAAATCTCTCCATTGAGTCAAAATTGTGAAACAACTACTTATAGGAGTAATTGCCTTTTAATCCTCAAAATTGACCATTTTTGCAGTTTTTGGACAATATCTTGAAAACTGTTAGAGCTAGAGGAAAAGTTAGCATCGCAGAATTGTTAAGCTCATTCAGATATACTAAAATGATTCAGGGTCAAAATTGTCAGATCAACCGTTTAAGAGTTATCCCCCTTTAACTGATTTTTCTATCAATTTTAACTGATTTTTAAAAATCTTCTTCTCTGAAACCACTGGTGGGATTGCTTTGAAACTTTGTACACTTGATCTTTAGGATGTCCTCTACCAGGTTTGTGAAATTTGTGAACGTTGACCAACCAACATGGCTGCCGTAACTAAAAATAGAACAGGGGGGTCAGACCATAGTTTTTAGCTTATAGCTCAAATAGTATAAGAGATAGAGAAAATCCAAAGCAACCTACCTTCTTCAGCATCAAAAGCTCTACAAAACTCTCCATTGAGTCAAAGTTGTGGGATCACTACTTACAGGAGTTATTTCCCCTTAATCATCAAAATTGACCATTTTCACAGTTCTTGGACGTAATCTTAAATGCCATAAGAGTTAGAGGAACAGTTAGCATTGCAAAATTGTTCAGCTCATTGAGATCTACAAAAATGATTTCAGGGTCAAAATTGTCAGATCATCCTTTTAAGTGTTTTCAATCAATTTAAACTTAATATGTTTGTTTTTTGGTTTTATTTTTCAAATGGAAAGCTTTGTACCTTTGTATTCTTGGGCTTAAAAGTGTTTTCTATCCTAACTTGTCTCTTTAATGTTACTTACCAAGTTCATGTAGACCATGTTGACACTAGGTAAGAGGCTTTAGCATAAGAGATCAGGTGAGCGATTCAGGCTCCTAGGAGCCTCTAGTTATTATTATTATCTGATATAGCTAAGGCACATTCATTCTGGATAGTCATTTTTGTCTCGCCTGCGACGAATGTCGCAAAAGGCGAGACTTAGGTATGGTGATTCCGGTGGCGGCGTCCACAATTGGTTAAATATTTTGCTTAAGTCTGTTTTGTGTGAACTAGTTATGTTACACCATTGATATTTGGTATGCATCTGCATCAGCATCAGTACAGATCAGTTTTAAAAGGATTTTACCTGTATGCTCCTGCAGTCACGGTCTACTGACTTTGAAATTTTACACTGATTTTGCCGAGGTTAACCTTTTTTCTTAGGTCTGTTTAACATGAAGCAGTTATGGTTCACCATTGATATTGGGTATGCACTTGCATTAGCATTAGTACAGATCAATTTCAAAAGCATTTCATCTGTATGCTCCTGAAGTCACGGTCTACTGACTTTGAAATTTTATACTGATTTGGCCGAGGTTAACCTTTTTTCTTAGGTCTGTTTAACATGAAGCAGTTATGGAACATCATTGATATTGGGTATGCACTTGCATTAGCATCAGTACAGATCAATTTCAACAGTATTTTATCTGTTTGCTCCTGCAGTCACAGTCTACTGACTTTGAGATTTTACACTTTTTAACTTTTTACTTATGTCATGAGTGTTTTATATAGAGTAGTTATGGTTCACCATTTATATTTGGTATGCAGCTGCTTAAGCGTCGGTTAAGATCAGTTTAAGGAGGATTTTTACTTCATTTTATACTGTGTCCAGTTGTGACAGGCGAGACATGTCTCTGTGTTCACAGTTTATCAAAAGTATATATATTTATACTTGTAGAGGTCTTGGTCTGAATAGAATTACATCTAACTCAGAGGAGAAACTTTTGTCTCAGATTGAAGCTGATTTTGCTGAACTCAACCGGAAGAGGTTAACGATAGAAAAGGATATCAACAAAAGAAAAGTGGTATGTTTTTATAAACATTTGCAAATGGTCTAATATAGAAATATTATTTAAAAAAAAATAATTTTGGGAAACTGTAAAACTATCTATGCCGATTGCCTTTATTGTGATTTTTTACAATAATAGTCAGTAGAATTAAGACCACCGAACTACTAGCTAGAAATACATGAGTGATGCAATGGTGATATTATCATCAAGTATATCTTACTTCAAACTTATATATCCAATATCTATTGCAGAATGTAGAAAAAATGAAATCCCTCATTATCGACATTGAAGAACAACTTGCTAAGAGAAGTCGGATAACACAGAGCCGACGGAGTTCCAAGAGGGTGAACAGAAAAGTCGATAACTTAACCAATAGATTATCCATGTTGAGAAAACAGATAGAAAGTGAGAAGTCTGCTGTAAACGGGAAAGAGGAGAGTCTGTCGGAATATCTTTCCACCGTAAAAGATGTTAGTAGGAAAAGTCTGTCTATGCCTTTAACTTTACTTGAATTGCTCTGCATTTTTGTGCGAGAATTTCTTTTTGTAAACGCGAACGTGGTCAATACACTTAAAACATACATTTGTACTTGCAATTGACTTCAGGGGCGAACCCAGAAAGTTTAAGAGGGGATATGCGCCTTTAAAGCTGAGGATAATAAGGGTGATCTGTAATTTTCTAAAATTAAAAATTATCCTGAGGAAGCTGGACTTAAAACAACTCGATTTTTAACATATTACAGTTATTGTGTGTTTGAATCTTAAACATGTATTTGTTTTCTTCCTAGGCAATGCAACATTTGTACAAAGATTTAACAGAAAATCAGAAACAAAGATTGACGTTGATCTATGCACAGCTTAAGAAATTTGCAGTCACCTTTACCGGCCTTAACCAGGGATTCCAAAAGTAATTTATTTGTGATGTCCACATGCTGTTTTGTCGAAGTCGTAAAGTTTTGGACCAAGAACAGTTGGCATAACGTCTGTCCATCATTCAACACCTGTTGGTTGCTTGTCAGCATTGTTATATAAGCTGGGTTATCTGATAGAAATGGTTTTGGACGAAGCAAGGGACCAATGGGGCATCCGAATTTCAAAAGTTCAAAAGCGCAAAGACAGAACCAGTAAACTCGAGCGAGTACAACACGAAGAAACAGAAAAACACGTCAATAAAAATAAAAAAGTATTTGACCATGGGGCACGGATTCCCCCGCTAGGCTCCTAACAGGAAGATGTCCGACAGACCTAAAAGTCGCTTAGGGCATACAGCTTGTCATACCAAATCATCCTACCAAGTTTCAAATCATTCCCATGTACGGTTTCTGAGAAAAGCTTGACGGAAATTTTCAAGTCTATTTTCATAGATTTTCATATCGGCCTAGTCCAAAACAGGAAATAGATGTTCGACAGACTTGACAGTCGCTTAGGACATACATTTTGTCAAACTGAACCATTTTACTTATAAGTTACAAATCATTCCTGATATAGTTTCTGATAAAAGCTTTAGTTGACGGAAAATGGTACGGACGTACGTACGTACGAACATGAGTAAAACTTAATGCCCCCGACATGTCGTCGCGGCGGCATAAAACCTACTAAATCACAATCAGCAGTGCTTTAGCAAGCAAGAACTGCATGCTTACTCTTCGAAAGCACCTGAGATCACTAACATAACAAACTGCTGATTGTGATTTAGTAGGTTTTATTTAAAAAATCTTATATTTTGCAGGCGAAGGTCAGAAATAAGAGAAATGATTTCGGGACTTAATAGCGTAGATGTGGGTGTCATTTTAGAAAGAATGAGAAGGCATATAGAAGCAGATGCTAATAACAGAAGAAATGGAAGACTATTTGAGCTCCAGGTGCCATAATTTAAACTCATTTATAATATTTAAAAACAGTTTATGCTTTGCCGTTTTTTTTAATGTTTCCCTTAACGGGTTGGCAACGTTAATTGTTCCTTCGTTGTGTTGCCAGTTGATGACTGGTCTTGTGTTGCCCTTTCAGACTGTTGACATATAATGTCCCGTTAGTACCTCGGCTTTTAAGGAAAGAACCATAAGGAATCAAGGAATGTCTGAAGACTTATAGAAAGTTTAAGACAAAATAGTTGACAGGTGAAGATGAAATTTTTTATCAAAATATTTATTTGATTCCATTAGTTATTTTTTATTCCCGTAAGGTATCGGTATAGTTTGTTCATCGCAGCGCATTGTTTCTTAATACATCTTTACTCTTAATTTATCTTCGGCTTTGTTAGATCACATCTTTTGATCGCCATACATTGTTTCTTTCCTTAAAAGCCGAGTTACCAGGGACATTCGATTTTCATTAATTTTAAACAGACAAAAACAAAACTAGTTATCTTTTGATCGCCATACATTGTTTCTTTCCTTAAAAGCCGAGTTACCAGGGACATTCGATTTTCATTAATTTTAAACAGACAAAAACAAAACTAGTTATCCATATCTTTTCTTGTTATTACGATTTGTGTAAATTCTAGTGCTTATTTTGAGAGAGCGTTTAAGGTTTTTCTATGATTCTTATTTTCAAAAATGCATTTTTGTTAATATGTAGAACGTTTTTACAGGAATTGTTTAGTCCAATGAGGAAAAATCATAGAGATCGGAAAGAAAAAGCTCACAGGTATGAATCAGTATGCCTTTTTGAATGAAATATTATTTAAAAGTTTCTTCTCCACTGTTTGAAAGAGGTCCAGCTTCTTATATACATAGTTTTATTGTCTGATTAATTAAAGTGTAAGCCTAAGCGCAATGGCGCGGATCCAAGGAAAGGCGTACATAGCGTGCGTCTCCCCTAAAGCTGGCAAAAAAATATGATCTTGCACAAAACTACGTAAAACCTCTTAAACATCCTAAAAAATTCGCGCCTTGCAACTTCGCTCGGCGTCCATCAATTTTACGCCTCCCCTGCTCGAGGTCTTAATACTGTTAATACTGTTTGAAAGCATAAGTTTCAAAAACATCAGTTATGTCATGTTTGTGCTGGCCCTAGTTTTATAAAACATCTTAAATTTGAGATTTCCTCAACTGAGATTTCTTGCAATTTCATTGGTCAACATTTGTGTTGAGGACATATTTGAGGAAATGTTTTATGAAACTGGGGCCTAGTCAATAAGAAGTGAATACTTCTTATCTGATATGAATAATTATTTGTCTTCCGTCTTGGAATTATTAAATCAGAATACAAACATCTCTCTAATTTGTTCACCATTAGTTCATCAGCAGTCCAAAAGGAAGTAAGATTCAATCCTGTTCCCATAACGAGGTCAGCTAATAGTGGAATGGCGCATGCGTACAGCGCAGAGAACAGTCTGAGTGACAACTTATTGGTAGATACGTTTTGTGCGTCATCATCTGAGTCGTTGAGGAATAAAGATCTGTCAGACCTGTCTTCTGATAGCTCGGGTTAGTTCTGTTATACTCGGGTTTATTGGCATAATTATTGGTTTTTTTTTATTTTGGCCGGATTTCTGACACGGAGTGAAAAATCGGATTATTAAATGGTAAATGTCGGACGGGCGGGCGTGTGGGCGGGGAAAGAAATTTTGCAACATTTTTTCTAAGTACCTACCGATCACAATCACTTAATATTTGGTATACAGCACAAGAGCGGGCTCCTTCAACGTAGGATTCTATTTCAGGCCTGTCACTCACCTACTTCCTGTTTGACAATATCTGGCCGGTTTTAACTTCTAAGGAACAAAATTATCTTCGATTAAATCTTTGGAGAGTATTACAGATTCGTCTAAGTGTCAAAGAACTTAATTAAGAAAAACATTTTGGGTTTAAAACTTTGCCTGGAGAATCTGACAATCTGTTTGGAAACTGACTGAAAAAGATTATAACCGGAGAAGATAAATAGGACGTACACATTCTAGGATACTGTCCACCCATTTATACTAAAGAACATCTATCAAAATTTATTAAATATGATATTTCTGTCTTGTACAGATATATTATTATCCACATATATGCAGAATTTGAAATACACTGTCATGTCTTAATTAAGTTTACAAATTTATTTGGTCGATTTCTGATAAAGTGCCAATTTATATATTAATTCAGCCTATGTTTTTCAATATAATTCCTTATAGAAGGTCTAAAACTATTATATGACCTTCTTTACAGATTTCTCACTAGGATCTAGAATCGAGACTATAGTTATCCCATCAGAGCCAGTTGAAGATTTGAAGATGCCCCCACCATTTCCTACCAGAACATTTTGTGCCAGTATTGTCAGTGACAAGAGTTCCTATGTAGAAAGTCCTCACAATGGAGGTAAATCGAAAAACAAAACAAAAAAAATGGTCGTTCGAAAGTCCAAAAACAAAATTAAAAACAAACGAAGTTATAATCAAGAAATAAAAGGTAAGTTCTACTTTTTCTCAGGCGAGAAATAGTTATTACTTTCCGGCGGCGGCGGTGGCGTCGTTAACTTTTTTGTAAGACTTTTAAGGAAAATGAATAACTTGAAAAGTATAATAGCTAGCCTAGGGATCTGATATTTTGTATACAGACAATATTGGTTTTATTTTGTGTGTTCAGTTTGCTTCTCATTGAATCATTTTTGTTGGTCCACAGGAAACTGAGAGAATTCATAAACGAATAAAGGTAGTCGAATAATTAGGAATTCCGATGGTTCCAGCATGCAGTCGAGACAAACTTAGGTGTTAACTTTTGTTTTTACTTCAAAACTGTGGGAGGCAAAGAGAAAATCCTAAGAGAGCAACCATTTGATTTTTATGGGGGGGGGGGGCTATGGATATTTTTTACGGCCTGCCTTTTTATTTTCAGAATAAGTCGAGCCTGGATTTTTTTTTTAAAAGCAACTATAATTTTTTAGCCATAAATATCATCCTGCCTTTTTTTACTCAATCCACTGTCCTGCCTTTTTATTTCTGGATTTTGGCCATCCTGCCTTTTTATTTCAAATTTCACCATAGTCCCCCCATAAAAATCAAATGGTCTCTCCCTAAGTTATATAAAAAAACAAGACTAGTATTGCATTATTTCAGCTTACAATGAAAGCAGGATGTAACTTTTCATAGCAGTATTGTGATATGTGTTCTAAAACATTAAAACCACACATCTTAATGGGGGACCCATGTAGACATACGAATGCTTGCTTTAGTTTTTGGGTTGTTTTATTCGTTTGTTGTGTTTTATTTAACTGCAATATTCGAATGTCCTTCGGCTATTCAATGCGGATTCTTCAGTTCATTAAAATACTCTCTATATGCACTTTGACTCTATATCTTATTTGACCTTTACAGAAGACCTTGGATCCAAATGGTCTAACACCTGTCAGACTCCAAGATCTGTCCGTGGGGATGTCACTATGATGAGAAATATTAAAGTTGTGGCTACACATGATTTCATTGCTAGTAAAAATGATCAGATTTCATTTAGAAAAGGTATTTTTATACATTTTTTAATACTGTTTATTTGCGGAATATTCATTAACAATACAGTTGGGAATGAATAGCCTGCTATATGCTTTATATTTGTCATATAAATGATAGTTGTCTTTCTTTGGTAATTGTAGACCGCGAGCAATTGCAAAACAGCGAGCAGCCGCCACTGGTCAGATTGAAGGCTGCTGCCTATTTTCAATGGTGGATTTTAGAATTGCCATTGATCCATGAAGGTTGTGTCCTCTATTGTCTGTTAGATAATGTAGTAACATTTATAAATGACTCTAGTTTACCTTTATTAAAGATGCCAAACACTATATAAATGAGAAGAGCATAACATAATTTAACCAAAGTATGCGGAACTGAAAACCGATCAACCTATGCTTGAGGAAGACAAAAACCTTGGCGATCGATTTGACAATTTTGAATTAACACGCAAAATTCTATTGCTTTGATGTGTTCTTCAACACAGAAGTACAAATGCCAAAGCGGGCTTAACTTTGTGAAATTAAACCTTCTCCTACATCGCTTCTATTTACCGGCTAACTCAAATATTTTCAGGTGATATCATCAAACAAAAGCTGGGAGAAAATGAAGATGGCTACTGCTACGGGTGGATTCGTGATAGTAGACTCGCCCCTAAACAGTACGGCTGGTACCCTGCCGGTATTGTAGAGAGGTATTTGTCTTCTGCTACAAAAAGCACAGAAAGGTCATAATGGACCGGGTCGGCATTAAACAATAGTTTAGATTAAATAAATTGCAATATGCATGTAGTTGTTGTCTTGACGAAGGAAAATTTGTTATTTGATAACCAGCATATTATATATTTTAATTCTTTGTATGAAAAGTGGGTGGATACAGGTGATATGCATGTCCATAACAAACTCCTTCGCAGTAGGCTTATCCTTCCCGACAAAATAGGTCAGGACTATCCCACTACTACTGGCTAGATTCTTGATAAAAAAATATTTGAATAAATTTTCAAAATTTTGCTACAGTTCGCCATGAAAACATCAAATTTTCTGAAAGATTTTTTTTCTTAGAAACAAAAATTGAATTTGTTGTAAAAACAGTTTCAATGAGTACGCACTATTTTAAAGTGTAGTTAAGTAGAAGTATTTAGTTTATACTATAAACAATGTGGTTGCGTAATGCATTTAGGGATATGTGAGTACTTTTTTAATAAAATGGTTTTTAATTTAGAGAGTAGGGGTCAAAAAGAGGTCATTGAAAAGAATGCCGGAAAGCCTGGTGCAGTGATAAGTGTACGGACCGGTAGGGACGGGAAATGAAACTGCAAGGAGTTTGTGTCCATCAATCTATCACCAGAGGGAGCGTCTATCAACGTCAGTGTTGATAGACGCTCCCTCTGGTGATAGATTGTTGTGTCCATAATACAGATCCGCCTTTTCTCACTAGATGAATTTTGATGAAACTTTTAGTAAATTACCGAGTGTGACCACTTTCTCTTTTTTATTAATGTATGGGTATTACATTGGTGAGCAGTCCACATATATAGTTTAGGTTGTTTTGGTTTTTTTTGGCAAACGGATTATCTTTCAAAAGTGTTTAGCTATTGTTTAAGATTTGTTTTGTTGTGTTTGCTGGATCAGCTCCTGTCCCTGTAAATGCAAAAGTATTTACACACATTATTTTCCCGCCTATTATTAAGACAACTTCACGATAGTCATTCTAGGAATTTAGCATTTTTTCTCAATATAATCTTCAATAGCCTTTTTTTTGCAATTTTCAGCCCTTAGCAAACAAACTGTGTAGGCGATGAAATGTTAAAACAGGTCAAGAACCATTAAACCTGGTTTAACCAACCATTTCTTTTTAAATGCTTGTATTATGTTACATGTAGGACCATTGAAATCTTATTTTTTTCTGTTTTGTATTAGCTTTTCTTGTCTTTTCTTCTTGGATATTTGAGATTGGTCATCCCATTTTGTTAACTTTCTTGGACATTTGAGATTGAATAAACTTTCTTGGACATTTGAGATTGATTATCCCAATTCGTAAACTTTCTTGGACATTTGAGATTGATCATCCCAGTTCGTTAACTTTCTTGGATATTTGAGATTGATCATCCCAGTTCGTTAACTTTCTTAGACATTTGAGATATATCATCCCAGGTCGTTAACTTTCTTGGATATTTGAGATTGATCATCCCAGTTCGTTAACTTTCTTGGATATTTGAGATTGATCATCCCAGTTCGTTAACTTTCTTGGATATTTGAGATTGATCATCCCAGTTCGTTAACTTTCTTGGATATTTGAGATTGATCATCCCAGTTCGTTAACTTTCTTGGACATTTGAGATTGATCATCCCAGTTCGTTAACTTTCTTGGACATTTGAGATTGATCATCCCAGTTCGTTAACTTTCTTGGACATCTGATATTGATCATCCCAGTTCGTTAACTTTTTGGATATTTGAGATTGATCATCCCAGTTCGTTAACTTTCTTTGACTTTTGATATTGATCATCCCAGTAGTTCGTTAACTTTCTTGGACATTTGAGATATATCATCCCAGTTCGTTAACTTTCTTGGAAATTTGATATTGATCATCCCAGTTCGTTAACTTTCTTGGACATTTGAGATTGATCATCCCAGTTCGTAAACTTTCTTGGACATTTGAGATTGATCATCCCAGTTCGTTAACTTTCTTGTACATTTGAGATTGATCATCCCAGCTCGTTAACTTTCTTGGACATTTGAGATTGATCATCCCAGCTCGTTAACTTTCTTGGACATTTGATATTGATCATCCCAGCTCGTTAACGTTAACTTTCTTGGACATTTGATATTGAGCATCCCAATTAGTTAACTTTGTTGTACATTTGAGATTGATCATCCCAGTAAGTTAACTTTCTTAGACATTTGAGATTGATCATCCCAGTTCGTTAACTTTCTTGGACATTTGAGATTGATCATCCCAGTTCGTTAACTTTGTTTTTACCTTTATTTGACATTCTAGGAAAAACTAAAACATATTAAAATGTCAGGAGGCCATGCCCTGTTGGTAAAAATAAGGTTCCAACTAGACACACCAAAGCAATATACGAAATAAAAATCATCACTGTCCTTAGAATTTATTTTCTACAAACATATGCCAGTGATCTACAAAACAAACAAGAGAGAAATTAGTCATGTTAGAATAATATGGCTCATTGAAATTAAATATGTATAATTATAATATTACTCTATTTTATTCACAAGGTTGGGCGGATCTTAAATTTCTCGGTCTTTAAGGTAGGATTTAAATGAAGAAGTCCGAAATAATTGACCCGTGACCAACGCGGTCAATAAAATAGAGTAATACATGTATGTAATTTCCTCACATAAAGGCTGTATAACATTATTATAAAACAAAAAATAAAACATAATGTGTGTACATGCCAAATGAGAGGGCTTTTGTTCGTACCTTCTCTTACACTGGTGTAAAATGACTTGCTAAAGAATAAGCTTATGACAAAAATGAACAAATAGCATGACTTGTGAAAAGTAACCGTTCTTTATACCTACTTAAACAAAAGTGTACATAGTGACTGTTGATCATGCCTAGCTTTTCGAGAGTGTGAAATGTGACTTATGATCATACCTAATCTTACAAAACTTTTCAAAGTGAAAGTAGTTCATGCCTAATTTTATTAGAGTTTACAGTGTGAAAGTAGTTCATGTCTTATTTTATTAGAGTGTACAATGTGACTGTTGTTCATGCCTAGTTTTATTACAGTGTACAATGTAACTGTTGTTCATGCCTAGTTTTATTACAGTGTACAATGTGACTGTTGTTCATGCCTAGTTTTATAAGAGTGTACGATGTGACTGTGAGTGAGTGAGTGAGTTAGTGTTGTTCATGCCTAGTTTTAATAGAGTGAACAATGTGACTGCTGTACATGCCTAGTTTAATTAGAGCGTACAATGTGACTGTTGTTTATACTTACTTTTACAAAAGTGCACAAATAAAAGTGACTGTGGGTCATAATCTTACAAAATGACCGTTATTCGTGCTCAAACTTACGAGTTCACAAAATGACTGTTGTTTAAAGAGTTTACCAAAAACCTTTTGATACATACCCTATTTTAACACGTATGAGATGATACGGTGGCAACTTGTTGAAGATTATAGTAGACAGTCATGGAGCATGTTGCAGGCTGTAATATACATTACAATAAAAATTATCAGATGATTAAATCAAAGAGGAAATAGATATAAAAAACTTAAATATTCTTTGGAAAAAATAACGACGTTATCTGAATGCGTTTTGAAAGGATGCATTATATACATTTTGCCAGACTCGACCATAATGTTTCGTATTAATTTTGTAAGACCGCGTACCTGGGGGCTTCCATGAACGTCGAGAGTGATATCAAATCTGTAATTTGTTCCTGCAACGACCTGTATAAATATAAAACATACACAACATCTTAAACCAAACATTTTATTTTACGAAACTGAAAGAAGCAAAGGTGCAAATGGGGTATCTGAATGTCAAAAGTCAGAAAGGGCAGAGACAAAACTAGTAAATACCAACGAAAATAGGACAAAAAACAGACAACATAAACCAGAAATACTTAAACAACTGAATAGCTATCAACAACACGAACTCAAGAGGTAACGAAGGTGCTGAGGTGATCCGGAAGAGTTAACAGTTCCTGCCTGCTATATCACAACCGTAAAGCTGTCAACTGTCAATTCAGTGTGTCAAATCCGGTAAACGAAGACAAAACAAAACCTTATGACAAACCAACATCTGCACTTAAAACTTAGAAAAGGTTTCTATGAGCTCATTGTATGCATTTTCGGGACGTGCCTTACATGAAATTTGGGTAACAACCCTGTAAAAAGTAAGGTTAAGTTTTTTTTTTGTGCTTTAAAAAATCTAAATATTCAAAAGATATAAAATCTAGGAATGTGAATTGGCTGTTGTAAATTAAAAAGAAAGAAATGTGGAATAAGTGTACGCGACACAACCAACGTAAAGAAATGGCTATCTTAAAAAAAAATCACAATGGAAAACAGCCTGCAGTCTTCAACATGACCAAAGGCCGCTGCTCGCCGTCTTGTATTGGCCCAAAACTAAAAATACAATACATAAGATTCAACACAAATCACAAAATTATCAACGAAAGACTCATTTCTGAACATAGAACAATAAATACATAGATGACACGGATGTTTGCATTTGAAACTTATGTGGTGGATTCAGGAATTTTTAAATCGGGAGGGCACGCAATTTTGAAAATCTTCTGGGACCTCTTGTTTCATACAGTTCCGAACCAAATTTTCCTGTTCTTTATTGATTTTTTTATCCATGTTTCAATAAGCTTACCTTATTAGTCCAAGTTTCATTGTGCGTAAGTTTCTTGAAACTTCACCAGAACATTTAAACCGTGAGGAATGGCGGATGGCCGGACGGACAAATTCTGAATAATTTACTGTTTTCGCACAGTAGCAGGAGGGGGCATAAATTTCTTAAGCTTACAATGTGAATCTCACGTCGGATATAAAAATCGTATACAAGTATAAATTTTAAGTTATATAATAAATGTACCAGATTTATAAATAGCTCTACTAGAATGTCATACCTGAGATTCATTGTTGCTTGTTGTCATGGAGTGGACATCGTAGTTTTTATTTAAACCAATCAGAGTAATTTTAGCAGCTGTAACCACAGCGGCAGGTAATGGTCCCTGTAGGGGTTGCCAGCCCCCAAGTTGACAAAAACTAATTCCAACAACACTGAGAAGGAGGACTGCTCTGTACATTTTGCCTTGGTCTAGATATCGGTATGACATGCAACAGATGCTTAAATACTAGCGTAAACAGGTGTATAATTTCTGAAATACTGGATTTCCCTTAATTGTGATAAGTAATGATCCTAGTTTTATTCTAGAGGTCATTTTGCATGTTCCTAATTTGCCGAAAAGTATATCTAGCGGATACATCACAGATGTTATGTAATTTGCTACCAAATATGTTCGCTGGGCTTTAAAGTCATTTTTCTTCAGAATATTTTCTAAGGAGTTTGTCATTTTACGGAATTATGTGGTTTCAAATGATTTATGAAAAATATCTCTCTCACGTATGCACCGTAGCTACCTCATTACTTCTTACAGGTTTTATCGGCCCATGGCTTCCCTATTTAACTTTATTAATGCAAATTTGTACCTCAAAGGGTTGAAAACACATATTATGTTAGTTGTTTTACATGTTGTTTTACATATTGTGTTTTTAGTCTGGGGCCTAGGCAAGACGACGAGCAGCGATCGCAAACGCTGGTCACGGTGAATACTGCGGACAGTCTTCCATTGTGGATTTTCTAAACTGTCGTTTATTTATGTAGGTTGGGTCGTGTACATTTATTCCACACCTCATTATCGTCTATGTATTTGTTGTGTTGTGCAATGTCTGTATTTATTGTCTTCTGGTGACTTTGTAATATATTTCTATGACTTCTGATGACATCGTTATGTCTTTATATGATTTCCATCTGGTGATATTGTAATGTCTCCACTCAGTGTGTCTTCTTCTTGTGACTTTGTAATATCTTTCTATGACTTCTGGTGACTTTGTAATATCTTTCTATGACTTCTGGTGACTTTGTAATTTCTTTCTATGACTTCTGGTGACTTTGTAATATCTTTCTATGACTTCTGATGACATCGTTATGTCTTTATATGACTTCCATCTGGTGATATTGTAATGTCTTCATTGTATTCTTGTGAGATTTTTGTCTTTTAACGACCTTTATATGATTTCTGAATACCTATAATGTCTGTATTGTCTTCTAGTGTCACTATAATATCTTTATTGTC
Source organism: Arcuatula senhousia (assembly GCA_963971305.1). Taxonomy (NCBI): domain Eukaryota; kingdom Metazoa; phylum Mollusca; class Bivalvia; order Mytilida; family Mytilidae; genus Arcuatula; species Arcuatula senhousia. The sequence goes on from OZ020313.1 coordinate 47,715,035, forward strand.
CTCTGGTGACTTTGTAATATTTCTATATGACTTTTTGTGACATTGTAATGTTTTTATATGACTTTTGGTGAAATTGTTATGTCTGTATACGACTTTTTGTGACATTGTAATGTCTTTAAATGGGTTTATATGACTTTTAGTGACATCGTTATGTCTGTATTGTCTTGTGTCTTTTCGTCTTGACTTTTTAATTCGTATGCTTATTGTAACTTTGTCTTTGTTTTTATTTGCATAATACTAGCGTGAATGCAAAGTATTATATCATATTTTTTTTTTGTATGTTGACATTTAAGATTGAAAATCCCTGTTCAATTACTCTGTTCATACCTTTAATTGACAGAACAAAATTGTTCTAAAAAAAATTATATGACGTCTTCTTCCGTAAATTTGCGTTTTCGAGATTAGATGACCAGTGTTGGATGCGTTCATATGAGCACATTTCAGATCGCGAATCCTCCGTTCAGTAGACTTGTTTTAGATGACATCATAAACAAACAAGAGGCTCCCAAGACCTGATTTACACAGATATTTGTAGATATTATTGTGCTTAACCATATGCGATTTAAATTTCTGAAATATCTTGGTTAGTTTTTAAGATATTGGGCTTAATAAGTGCAAATTTGGCGAAAATTAGGAAAAAGAACAATAACTCCCACATCAGCAGTCAGATCTTTTTTGAAATTTCAGGACAGGTAAATCTTAACATGCTGATCACTTTTGATTCTTACACAATTTTGATATCTGAAACCATTTTTGAGTTATTAGCAAAAAAATTGCAATTTATCGCTATGTTCTATTTTTAGCCATGGTGGCCATGTTTTTTTACGAATAAAAAATCTGACAATAGAGTTGTAGCAGATAAGCTATTAAACAATGGAAAATGGTAAATTTTGACGCTTTAAGGGCCATAACTCCTAAAAGAAATGGTTCTACAGCTTTGACCTAATTACATAAAATGTAGATCTTGACGTGCTTAATCATATGCCATTTGAATTTTTAAAATATCTTGTATAGTTTTCAAGATATAGGGCTAAATAAGTGCAAAATTTTCAAAAAATCCAGAAAAAGGGCAATTACTCCTACATCGGTTGTTGGATCTTCTTGAAAATTTCAGAGCAGGTAGATCTTGAGATGTTGATCACTTTTGTCTCCCATCAGAATTTTGATATCTGTAACTATTTTTGAGTAATTAGCAAAAAACTGCAATTTACCCGTATGTTATATTTTTAGCCATGGCGGCCATATTTTTTGACGAATCAAAAATCCGAACGACAGAATTGTAGCAATTATGCTATTAAGCGACTGTGCCAAGTTTGGTTGAAGTTGGATGTATGGTGTCAGACAAGTTCATCTTTGAAATTCAAGGGAAAAGTTATGAAAAATGGTAAATTTTGACGCTTTAAGGGCCATAACTCCTTAAAGAAATGGTTCTACAGCTTTGACCTAATTACATGAAACGTAGATCTTGACGTGCTTAATCATATGCAATTTGAATTATTAAAATATCTTGTACAGTTTTCAAGATATATGGCTAAATAAGTGCAAAATTAAAAAAAAAAATCCAGAAAAAGGGCAATAACTCCTACATCGATTATTGGATCTTTTTGAAAATTTCTGGGCAGGTAGATCTTGAGGTGCTGATCACTTTTACTCTTGCCAGAATTTTGATATCTGTGACCGTTTTTGAGTTATTTGCAAAAAAACAATATTTGACCCCCCTGTTCTATTTTTAGTAACAGCGGCCATGTTTTTGACGTATCAAAAATCCCAACGCAAACTTTTTGCACAATACCCTAAGGAACAACCATATCAAGTTTGGCTGCAATTGACCAAGCAGTTTCAGAGAAGAAGATGTTTGAAAAAAGCTAACGGACGACGGACGACAGACGACGGACAACGGACGACGGACGACGGACGAACGACGGACGCAAAGTGATGGCAATAGCTCAAAGGACAACCCTTTATCGATGTTAGAATAAAAGTTTGTCAGTGCAACTCCTTTGAAACTACTGAAAAGAAATGAACGCAACTTGGTATGTAGGGAATGCACAATATGTAGTTGTGCTTATTGCCAGGGAAATTTGATCCTCTATATTATTTGTTGGATTTATGGCTCTTAAAACTTAGAAAGTTTCTGAAATCCTCGCTTATCATCTTACAATTTCACTGGAACTACTCTATGGAATTTTACGAAAATTTGTATAGTAATTAAGCTCACCATATTTAGTTGTGCTTATTACCAAGGAATTTTGACCCATAAACTTTTATTGAATTTGTGATCCTTTGAATTTAACTGAAATCCTCACTTACCTTCTTGCCAGTGCCACTTCTCTGAAACTACTTTACATGAATTTATGAAACTTGGTATGTAGATAGTACACCATATTTAGTTGTGCTATTACCGGAAAATTATGATCCTCATTTTTTTTTTGGGGGGGGGGGGTAACAGACCTTTGTTCTTGGAACTTTTGGAGACACGGGGAAAGTTATCGTTTTTTGCAGATGAAATAGAAAATAATGAGATGTGGAATAAGTGCACGCGACACAGCCCACATTCAAGCGGCAATTAAGAAAAAACCACAATGGACAACCGCCATCAGCCTTCAACGAGGCCAATAGGCGCTGCTCGCGGTTCTGCAATTTGCCCATGGTCTAAATAAAATGCATACAATTCAAACCCAGTCCTGAAATAGTTAGGTAAAAACAAACTTAATATTTTGGGTATTTTAGCCCGTTCGACTGCACTCCACTCACATTAAATCTTTAAGATTTTATCACTTGTGAAAGATCAGCCGGTCTTTTCCAAAAACTGCTGTAAGAACCTATTACTCTTTGACAAAATAAACTGTTACATGACACACCATAAGAAACTATGACTATCTTAAGAATTTATTTTCTACAAATATCGCCCATATACATTGATCTACAAAAGAAAACGAGAAATTAATTATGCTTGGAAACATGGCACACTAAAATTATATAAATATAATTGCATGAAGGCGTTTTATTGTTATAAAAAAAACAAGAATATATCCAAAAGACATAATGCCCTATCTCACAACAATTGGGTCGGACGGACGAACGGATGGACGGATGGAGGACGGACGAACAGACCAATACACGATATGCCCCTACTTTTGAAGATTGGACATGATAAAAAAATGTTATATATATGGCTGATGAGAGTGATTGTTATTCGTGCCTTCTCTTCCACGAGTGTTCAAAGTCACTTTCTAACGCGTAATTTTGCACACACTCGTCTTACAAGTATTTACAAAGTGATCATTTAAAATTTCACAAGAGTGTATAAAGTTATCGTTGAACATTCCTAATTCTACAAGAGTGTACAAAATAGACCGTTTGCCAAGCCTTATCTAACAAGAGGGTACAAAGAGACTGTTGATCATGCTTAATCTTACAAGAGTGAACAAAGTGACTGTTTATCATAACTTATCTTACAACAGTCATGAAAGTGTTGTAATTGATTTGGGATTGTCTTATCTTGCAAAAGTAAATAAAGTACATGACTGTTGAATAAAGTAATCTTAAACATGTGTAAAAATTGAACATGCCCAATCTTACAATTGTCTTCAAAAGACTGTTGATCATGTCTCATCTTATGAGAGTGTATAGCAGTGACTGTTGACCATGTCATATCATACAAGTGTACAAAGTGAATGTTGATCATAACCCCTGTTACAAAAGTGTTGAAAGTGACTTGCTAATGTATTTTCTTGCAAAGTAGATGAAGTGCATTATTAATGACTGGGCCTTATCTTATATGTGTAAAGTAAGCTTATAAGCGTGTTTTAGCGAGCATAGCTCGCAAGCGGGCACGAAGTGCCCGCTCGAGCGGAGAGCTCTACGGTATTTGTTTCCGCGAGAAATTTGCTAATGCTGATTCAGATTTTTATGGTCCGGAAAGGGTTATTATTTTTACAGGTCCGGAGTGAATGTTAAAATAATTTATAAAAAAAGAAATAATGCTTAAAAAAATAATAAATTGAGCTTTTTACAAGAAAATAATATTCTTAAAATATTAAATACACATAAGCTGCTCGTTTTGTCTTGGTTATATGCACGTACGAAACTAACGTGTCTCGAAGCTTAATCGCCCCATACCATCTCGCCCCAAATACATTATATAAACAAAACGTACATGTAGTCCCTTTTATCTATGCTCGCATTTAGGCAATGCCTACTCCATATTAGTGACTGTTGACAATGTATGATCTAACAATTGCCTACAAAGTGATTGTTGGTCATGCAGAATCTTAATTTGGTTTAAAAAGTGGCCTTATCTTACGAGAGTGTACACAATGATTGTTATTCATGCCTATTTGGAACAAGGTAACTATGATAATTTTTATGGACCGACCACGTATGTGGATCGGACATATAGTTTTACCCTTGTCCGTCCGTCCGTCCGTCCGTAACACTTTGGTTAAGTTCTTGGTTAAGGTCCATTACTCGGATACTAGATGTTGGGGGTCAATGATATTTCACCACCAGATGGGTCTTGGGTAGGGCTACACCACCCACTAGAAATTAGGTCACTGTGACCTATATTTTATGCATGAACGACTTCGGTTAAGTTCTTGGTTAAGGTCCATAACTTGGATACTAGATGTTGGGGGTCAATGATATTTCACCACTAGATGTGTCTTAGGTAAGGTGACACCATCCACTAGGAATGAGGTCACTGTGACCTATATTTTACGCATGAATGACTTCGGTTAAGTTCTTGGTTAAGGTCCATAACTTGGATACTAGATGTTGGGGGTCAATGATATTTCACCACTAGATGTGTCTTAGGTAAGGTGACACCACCCAATAGAAATTAGGTCACTGTGACCTATATTTTACGCATGAATGACTTCGGTTAAGTTCTTGGTTAAGGTCCATAACTTGGATACTAGATGTTGGGGGTCAATGATATTTCACTACTAGATGTGTCTTAGGTAAGGTGACACCACCCACTAGAAATGAGGTGACTGTGACCTATATTTTACGCATGAATGACTTTGGTTAAGTTCTCGGTTAAGGTCCATATCTTGAATACTACATGTTAGGGGTCAATAATATTTCACATATCCCAGGTAATGCACATTGAGGGTCGATGATATTTCAAGAACGGGAGGGCCATCCTGTGGCTCATAGACACATTTTCTAGTTAATCTTATTATAGTGTACGAAGTGACTGTTGGCTATGGCTTATCTTACAGGAGTGTAAAAAATGACTGCTGCTTGTGCTCAATCTAAGAAGAGTTTACAAACTGGTTGTTATTTATAGAGAGTGTATAAAAGGACACTTGACACAAACCTTTATTAACTTGTTTGAGATGATACGTGGCTACTTGTAAAGGATGATAGTAGATCCTTAATTCATACATTTTCTTTACATTTTTTAGATCATACGGTGCTTCTTAATGAAGATCAAAGTCAACATGTATGAGATAGTACAGTGGCTTTTTGGGAAAGATTATAATATACCCTTGATCCACACCCGTCTTAACAAGTTTTAGATGATCGGTCGGCTAATTGTAAGAGATCATAGTAAACTCTTAATACATACCTTTTCTTAACATGTATGAGATGATACGGTGGCTGTTTGTGAAAGATCATAATACACAGTCATGGAGCATGTTACAGGCTGCAAAATACATTACAATGCAAATTTACGCATTATGTAAGAAAAATACCTTTTTTGCTTTATTTTCTGATAAAAACACTAACAAATAATAGGATAATATCGACGTGAACGTTTTGTAAAATATAACTAGGAATGTTTCCATAATATGTATAGAAAAATAAGAGGAAGAGGTATTTCAAAGAGGAAAAATAAAAAAAATATAAAAATCTGAAAGTGGAATGTTTTAAAATGCAGTATGAAGCATGTACATCTATTCCAATCCGTTCTTGAAATTGAGGGTTGTTCATTATATATAGATCGCTTACCTTGTGGTTTCCATGAACGTTTAGAGAGACATCAAATTTGTAGTTTGTTCCTGCAACGACCTGTTTAAATGAAAAATATAAATATATACCCCCGGTATCTTTTACCAAACTGATAATAATAGTTATGAGCTTATTGTATGCATTTTTGGGACGGGCTTGGCTAACCTGAAATTTTGGTAGCAATTTTGTAAAAAGTTATGTTTAGTTTAGTTTTTGTTGTTGAATTTTTTTCATGAATATGTTTGTCATATGTTGAACATATGTTTTGTTGCCTATATGACAAACATGTGTTCAACCTGCGGTAACAAACAAATTTCAATTCAAAATGTCGGTTATGTATTGGCAATTCATGTGAAATCATTTTCCTTATATTTCTAAAAAATCCCATATGTAATTTATCATATGTCTAACACATGTTGCAATTTGTCCTGTGTAGCTATACATTGGAATTTTTACATTTGTAATAAAGAGGTTCACTTATTTCGTTTCTTTAATTTCTACCTCAACATTTAGACAACTTGCTTGCCACCGAGAGGTAGACTGGATGCACAGTTATTGAATATAAAAAAAGATCAAGTGTCAAATGATCAGATGAGATGAATTCATACTTAGACAATTTTTCTCGGAAGTAATTGTAAGTAGCGTCATCGAACTAAATAATGACAAGAGCATGACACATGGTCTCCCGTCTGCTAAAAATTATTACTTTGACCATTGGCCTATTGATCCAAAGTCAAAAGCCCCCTTTTTCCCCATACACAACAATTAAGCTTTGATGCGCGTTTAAGTTTCATGACATTCTATCAAGGCGTTCAATAGCTAAGCTCACTTACAAAGCTATAATTTCTTTAAACTCGGATCACCCTTTGCCTCAATATGGTTAAGCTTCGTGAAATTTTATTTAAGCATTTAAACCTCATGATCAATTCGAACGAAGTGATGGACGGACGGACGGACATAATTGTATACTCCCTACAGAGAAATAACTCCAGCTAATAATGGGAAAGCCATGTCACGTGGTAAAAGAGAGAAAAATACATATTATGTTCGGGCGCATAAATTGAATACAAGTAAATATTTAATATATATGAAAAATGTGTTACAGATTTATATAGAAATATAATTTACAACAAAGTTCCAGACAAATATATTTTGCTACGCCTGACGCGCGTTTCGTCTATTCAAGACTCGTCAGAGGCGCTCTACCAAAAGTTGAAAATGCCAAACACTTATACTTTGTCTTTATAATCAATCTTCTGCCAACTAAGGCACACCTCCAATTTTATCCACTGGAGTATAGAATAATATGTATCACTATAACCTCCACCAAGTCCAACCGAAAATTGGCGAATTAAAAATGTCTATCCATGCATACCAGTATAACATACACACATATCTGGGCGTATATCACAGGGGGATATAAATGAATATATTGAATATGAATATGAAGAGCAAAGAACAATACAAAAAATATCAAACGAGAAACCAAATTAAGACTAAGACCACATAGGGAAATTTTGTTCACGTGAAATTCACATGAAATTAACGTGAAATTCACGTGAAAAACTTAAAGTGAATTTCACGTTAAACAAGCAATTTAACGTTAAGTTCATGTGAATTTCTTGTGAAAAAATGTTCTCAACATTTTTAATGTTCTATAACTTTCATGAAATCTTACAAATATTAAGGAAAAAATTCTCATTTTTCAGAATTTTCATGTGAAATTCACGTGAAAAAGTTAACGTGAAATGTTCGTCAACACATAATGTTGTTGTCAGAGCGGGTTAACCTCAGAGAATTAAAACTCATTGAGCTCTACTAAAATTTCCTACCTGATATTGCTCGTTGCTTGTCGTCATAGAGCTGACATCGTAGTTTTTATTTAAACCATTCAGAGCAGTCTTAGCTGCTGTAACCACATCGACAGGCAAAGCCTTGTGTAGGACGTGCCAGCCACCTAACTGACAGAAACTAATTCCAACAACACTAAGAAGGAGGACTGCTTTGAACATTTTGCTTTAGTGTGAATGAAAGTATGACACGCGACCGAGACTTTTATACTAACGATGGCAGGTGTACAATTTCTCTTCGATAAGACTGAACATGAGTCCACTTATTGAAATACTGGATTTCCCGGTAATGGAAATGACTAATGGTTGTAGTTTTATTGTGGAGGTTATTTTATGTACGTACGTGTTCCTTATTTGCCGAAAAGAGTATCTAGGCGATACCACGAAGGACATCTTTCACGGAAATGAGACTGAACTATTTCTGAGATAACTCAAGTTATTCCAAAATTAAGGGGACAGACTGATCCCAATAGGTTCCCGTGTACAAAAGGTTTTGCGATACGTCAGAAGAATATGGTTAAGGGGAGGGGATCTAGACCATTTCTGAGATAACTTTCATATTCCAAATATTATAGGATGGGACTGACCCAAGGGGAACTTGTACAAATACTTTTTTTTCGATCGAAGGAATACAAATTTATATGGTTTAGGAGTGGAGGTCTTACCCAATTTTCAGGGTACTTAACATTTGGCTGGCAACAAAATTAATGTGCTTTTGTTTTCTAGTCTTCTAAATTTTTCTACTGTGCTTTCAATTGGACTGAACAAGTGTGAAATGGGCTGCAGGTTTTATCTCATAAGGCAAGTATTAGAGGGATTCTCATGAGAATAAACCTTTGATACTTTAGTATCCATTCACATGTGATGCTGGCCGATCTGTATGACCAAGGTGCGTCGAAAATGGTGTTAACCACGCACCATCCCATATTTTCATTTTAAAAATTTTAGATATTTGCCAACCGGCCGACCCTGCCTTCTGGGTTTATAGAAAAAAATACTATCATTTTTTGTTTTGTTTTATTGTAAAAAAAAGATTCCCAAGTAGCAAACATTCTTAGTCATAGTGGTGATGATACCGTTTGACAATCAAATCTGACTGATTTTTCTTCGGCCGACGAATGGCGAAAATACGTCTAGACATTATTTTCAATACCGAGCTTGTGATGAACAAGAATTTATATGGAAAGAAAGATAACTTAAGGATAAAATTAGTGATTTTTTAACATGTTTAATGCATGTTTCTTTTCGAAAATTTATCGTTTTCATATTTAGTTTTCTATTTCAATCTCCAATTTACATATTTATCAATTTTCCTTTCTTACATTTTTCCGTTTTGTTTTTCATTATATTCTTTTCGCTTCTAAGGGGTCTTAAAGCCTGGTAAAATGAAAACTAACAGCAAAATGAATGTTGAACAAAAAACCAGAGGGTGCTTAATGTATGTATGCATTTTAGACCAAAACAAAATATATGTTTCTTTAGTGTAACAATGCTTGAAAAAAGGGAGGTAGGTAAACCAAATCTTTATTTTTAAATATTTTTATACACAGCACGATGGGAAGGATTTTCTAAATTTCAGCTTTTTGAGACTTTTGCCATAAAATCTCAAATACAATAATGGGCTAGAGTGGGCAGAAAAAATAAGGTAGGTAGGGACACCCTAAACAAACAGACTTTTTTACCTTATATATCTGAGTCATACATTTGTTGACAATGTTTTGGTTTTTTTTTTTTTTTTTTTTGTCTTTTTAGACATTTGAGTTTCATCATCTCCGTTTTGGTAATTTTGTACTTACATTTATTTTCAGAAATCGTGTTGAATACTGTCTGATGTTCTCACCATAAACCGAAGCGGCATGCGTGCTACTGTTTTAAAAAAAGCTGTTGTAACACATGCGTCATGTAGATGCCAATCAAATTACGACAGACCGAGAGCATGTAAGACAGATTTTACATGAACACTTGATTTCCAACACGCTTGACCGCCTTGTCTGAGAATATTGTTTACTGCTTATGCCAATCACTGCGATGCAAACACATTTTATTAAGACAGTTGAGCAAGTTATAAAACTTAGGAGTATGATTAAAAATGTTCAATGGTTTAAGGACTTATTTCGTTGATTTAGTCACCTCTTCTTTTGTCCTAAGGTTCTCAATCTTCTTATCTTCTAGCTGATGTTTTGTCACATTCCGTTCCTTTCTTTGCAGTAATAATTTTATTGTGTGTCCATGATGAATAAGTTTAGTTTCTACCGAGTTTGGTGTTTTATATATAGGTTATTTGTAGGCGATGAAAATGTTGATAAAATGAACATGAAATGATGATGATGTGAAATATGGGAATGGGACGAGAAACAAAGGAAACTGCTTTTGAAGAACAACAGAAAAAGGGCAGAGGTGGGTAGGGGCAGAAAATTTAGCCTGTGACTTTGTGGTGCACTACTTGACGGTCCACAAATGGATCTTTTACGTGCATAAAGCGTGGCCATCTCCACACATGTTGGTCCACTATGGTTTGCGGTCAGGTTTCCGCATTATAGCCTGACGACCCTGTCATTCATTATGACAGGGCTGACCCATTCAACTACCTGGGGCACGCATCCCAGTCGCTTTATGGGCTAAGCGGACTGAACCGATGTCAGGTTTCTGAGCGCTCTTTAGTGGACGACTTTTACCGACAAGCTTAGCTCTGCTGTGGGCCTATTCGCCTCCCGGGTCCCCACGGGATGTTTAGTTTCTACCTAATGATTTTTTTTTGTTATTAGAGGTCTTAATAAGGCGATGTTTTTTATTAATTTTATTAGTTGATCCTCTGATCGTATTTTCTAGTGATGTATTGCTATTTTTCTTTATTCACCATCATTGTTGACATTTATTCTCTGGCATATATTTTATAAATAAAGAAGGAATGTGTTCATGGGACACGGATTCCCCCGCTAGTCTCAAACATGAAGCAGATGTCCGACAGGTCTGAGAGTCGCTAAGGACATACAGTTTGTCATATTGAACCAGCCTACCAAGTTTCAATTCGTTCACCTGTACGGTTTCTGAGAAAAGCTGGACGGAAATGTTCGTGTACAAACAGTTCCAAACAGGAAATAGAAGTCCAACAGGTCTGAAAGTCGTTTAGGAGGTACAGTATTTCCTACAAAGTTTCAAATCATTCTCATGAACGGTTTCTGAGAAAAGCTTGACGAAAATTCGTACGGACAGACAAACTTGGTCTGTAAAACTTAAATCCCCCCCCCGAATTGTCGTCGCGGGGTTATAAAAATTGGATTTTAAATTGTTGTTGCCATGGAGAAGTAAGAGAAGTTAACGCTTGCTGAGAGCACTGCCAGTCTTTTGTTGCAGACCTGATTGAACTGAAGTGCCAAGTCTCAAGACAAATACTGATTGACCATTTGTATAGAAATTCTACGACCTAGGTTTTCTCAGCCAGTTCTTGGATCTAGTAGCGCAAAGGCATTAAAGGCTTATTCCGATTTCCGTAGCCTCGTCGGAACCAATGTTTAAACATTACCTTAATAATCCTTAACAATATGATTTTGTGCTCTTCTTGATCATTCCTTTCAGTTGTTTCTGCCAATTCAACCTTTGGTCTTGGTGTTTTTTGTTTGGTTTTTAAGCAATTACTTCTTTCCATTTTCCTTCAATAGTGTCTTTCCCTGGATGCTTTTATCTGTTTTGGACAGAATGATGAAGTCATCCGAAAGTGAAGAATTAAGGCTCGAAAAATCTTCTACACCTTTTGTTAACTGGCATCCTTTTCAGCAATGCACACCTTGCTCGCTCTGTGGGCTTCAAGCCCCCTAACCACCTCTAACGACAGACTGCATGGGTTCTTCTGTGGGTCAACTCGCCAAGTGGGACTTACATGGGATTCTATGTTAATTTATTGATAGTTAAGTTGTGCGAAACTGAAACGTTGTAGATATCGTTTCGAAAGTTTCCAATGAACAGCGCGAAGTGTCACCATGTTCGTGATCATTATTCCTTTCGGGTCAAAATCATGACCGCTGGGGACGTTTTAAAAAAGTTTGAAAATGTTTACATATGTTTAGACATTTTAAAGAGCACAGTACATAACCACATCAGTCGATTAGAACTAATGTTATTCTACGGGCTAATTAGCTTTAAGTCTAATTTAATTGCGTGTAAACCTTTCTATAGGTTTTACAAATTCTATCCAGGTGTCCTGTTCCCCTAACGGTTAAATTGAAAGTTACCTTTTAATTTAAATAAAGATATAATAGTTTGCATATTAATTGCGTTTCTGCTCATTTTGAGGAAATATAAAGCATAAAACATTATACTAATTGGCATAAATTGGTTTAAAGTGGGTTGTGCTTAGTCACATTCATCAAGTTGGATTGTTTTATATCTGGTGTTCGCGGTTGATTGACAGATTAAACTATCGTGACGGATCGATTGTGAAAAAAGGTAGACACAGAATTCAGAGGAAATAAGTGGGTAAAGCTGTGTTGGGTTTTCACTGATAACGTGATAATCATAGCAATCAAAGGACTTGTCTGGAATTAACTAAAACCGTTTTATTTCATCATAACTTAAGCCACGTCCTCTGTGATAAAATGGTGTCAAAGACTCTATATATATTTCTTGTTATTTTTTCGGTAAGTAGACTTAATCTGTTATATGTTAAACCTATTTATTGTTTAAATATTATTCTTATTTTTTTCATAATCACTTTCATTTAAACAAATATGTAAATTTTATATGACCTGATGATGATGTCATTATTATAGTATAGGGGATTTTAACATTGGTGTATAAAGTGGTTCAAACACGACTGTTTTATCTTGATTATTAACTAGATAAATTGATTTTATTTTTCTTTAAAAGCAAAATTTGAACAAAAACAGAAACCTAACTACAATTATATGACTATCTGAACAATAGATCTATGGGTCTGTGAAGTGGAAATCGAAAGTGGATCTTTCTATATACCGTAGACGTCAATTTGAATGAACATTGAACAAAACACATAGAATTGGATTATGTTTGGTTTTTCAGTGTTTTAATAACACGGTCACCTAATGCTCTAGAAGAATTAAGAAGTAAGGTTGTCAGGAATTAACACTTTGACCCGGAATAGACATAGCGAGGACTGGATAAAGCAGTAACCCCGCTGCTATGTTATATTCTGTCTGATCTCCATGAACTTTAGGATAATAATACATGTAACACAGATTTAATGATGATCATTCTCATAACTTTATAACCGGATTTCAAAATAAAATACTTATCTTATTTCAAACCAAATTTGTTAAAAACTGTATAAATACTGTGAAATATCAAACATCTCAAGGAGGAGTGATATGAATTTAAGATAACGAATGACATCTTCAATGACAAGTTACAATTTATTACGATGTTTATCAAACATAACTTGTATATTGTCCTGGGTCAATTAATTCAGAACCGTTATATTTAACAATATACTTATTATAATGGTATAAAATGTATGGTCTGGTCTTTTTGTAAAACAGATTTTGTTCAACGTTACACGACATCCGACATTAAAATGTACCTATCGTATTAAAGTGCAAACAAGGACAAAATGTAAAATTATCACGACATGGAGAAATTGTTGTATCTATAAAATGAACAAATTGTTCAAATACGCCAGATTAACATCATTACATTATTTTTGATTTGGTAAAACTCAAATTTAACCATCTACATTAGCTTGCTTCTTGTATTTGTATATACGTGTTGTACTTGTTTAACAAGGAAATGTTAGAATCAAGTAAGCGAACACCTAAATAAGTAAGCTAGTACTGTATTAATGACAGAAAATTATTTCTCAATATGAAGTCACAACGACCGCTGGGTTTGACCACTTTCGCAACCCCTACTCCCCCCCCCAAAAAAAACAAAAAAAACACAATCCAAAGTAAGCAAGGAACACATCGTCATGTCGAACGTCTTTGGCCATTTATAGTATTTGAAATAGTATTTTTAAAGCAATGTCAAGGAAATGACCAACTGATTTTGTGTTGTGGTTTGTTCATGCCATTGGTGCAACTGATTTTGGCTTTGTCTTTTCGTTCCTACTTTATTCGGATGCCCCATTCGATTGTTCTCTGCACAGACTTATATCTTTTCGATATCAAATTTTATTAATTGTGTCTGAAGTGGTATTGTTTAAGCAATGACAAGGGATTGGGACGACCTGTTGATACTTTCTCAGACGGTTTTAATATTTAAACACCACAAAACATTTATTGCATATAACAATGAGAAAATTGTTTGTAAAACATTTATTTTAATATCATATTCATGTTGTAATTGAATAAATTACATTCGTCATTTATATTTCAGTCGTGGAAAAGGTGGGAATAAAAGGTTCAATTGAAGCATTTAAAATAACTACATGCATTATACCAATATGAAAGCCATGTAAGAAACCAAACGATATATGTACATTGATAACAAACAAGAAAAAATAAAGAATAAAGACTTAGTTAAAGATTTTCTGAATTAGATTTACATGTACATTCTCAGAACTAGGTTATAGAGTCTTTTTCTCAATGGGTTTCCTTCTGTTGACATAGTGAATTTAAATCGGAAATTTACTTTATTTAATTCTTTTTTGATAAATCTAAATAAATTAAAATTTATAAAGATTTTCGTGACACAATTAGAGTGGGCGGATTTTCTGTAAAATTCCAACAAAAGTATTCCGTGTGGTTCAATCGAAGGTCTACAGGCAGGTGAAAACCACGAACATTCCTATGGGGCTTTTATTGACCTGGCCGCATCGTTTAAAATAGAATAAAATTAAGCCAATTACCACAACAAGGCAGTGGTGTCCATCTGATGGTTCGATATTTAACACAAAATGTGGATTTTGGGATTAAGGTTAAACACTCCTTTGGTCAAACCTGTATATACTATTCTCTAAAGCAAAAAACATTTTAATTTTTATCACGAAATCATTCTTTACTGTACATGTGACGCATATTGCTCGATACGGATAAGGATATGTAAGTTTGAAGCATTAGAACAAACCCCTTCCTCCAAAAACCATTACACAGCTTTATTCGATGTAGTATTTTCTTACAGCAGCCTGAGCATATTTATTTTCAAATACTCCTATTCGCGTTGTCACAGTCGAAGATTTAGAAGTTTTACATGGGATACCACAAGATAATTTTGGAACAAACAACCAGATACTAAGTGGGCTTAACTTTTTTCATTTGATCTTTTAAATTAGCCCATGAAGTCACCTTGCCAATGTTAAAGAACATACACCGTCATTTGTTATAGAACGTAACTTATCCCAGTACATACATGTATTTTTCATTTTTAACTTGTGCATTTGACATGCCCCCTTTTTTGTCGTTAATCTTTAGTTTTTTTAATGAGCCCATGAAGTCACCCCACCTTTGTGTGTCTAAAGTAGCAAATCATACAGCGTCAATTTGTTATAGGAATTAATTTATCCCAGTTCAATATATACATGTATTGTTCGGTTTCGACGTGTGCATTTGACATGCCCCCTTTTTGTCGTTAATCTTAATGTACTCATTGTTAACTGACTTCGACAAACATTACATAATTTAATATCTTTGAATTGAAAAATCAGGTTGACTGTAAAAGTTTGTAGATATCGATCTTAAATTTGGCTGCACCTTTTTATTTCATTGAAAGTTAAAATTAGTATATCATAATGAACATGACTTGGTGACTAAACATGTAGTTCTAAAGTACTTGAACAATTTAAATGTTTATCTTGCATGTAAAATACAAATATTTGAAGTTTACAGGTAAAATCCTGTTTCGTCTGATATCCTACCGAGTCAGAGGTGAAAATTGAATATTTTCTTTTAATTACAATGTATATGGTCCCCATCGTTAACTTGTAATTGATGCTCCAGCCAAAGTTTCAGACAGCCCAAATTGAGTACATATTGAGTAGTAAAAGTCTGTATATCGAATTGCTTAAACCAGAACCTTTGTAGACTTAACAGGGACCACACTCATGCACTGCCAACTAGTGAGGGGATTGGCATAAAGTTGAAACTCGTTTCCCTATCCAGTTCTTATAAGTTTAAACTAAAAATCATCACTTGTTACAAGTTCAACTACTGATGAATTTTAAGATGATTATATAATATGTCCCGTAACAGAGTCAGTTGATATGTTCAAAGCAAATCTTATAAATAAATCAGTTCGAACGTCTCAATCAATAAATGCAATACGTAATTCCACGGTTGAGTAAAAGAAAAAAGACGTCTTGACCTATATTCAATTCAAATATGGAGTAGTGACGTTGTTTAAAAGGATTTATACTTCATTCAAAACATATACCCATTCATTCTAGATTGATCTGGATAAAACATTCCTTTGAATTAAATATACCTGATGGCTTACATACAAGAAACAGATTATCTATTTAGATATATTGTTATGAATAATATTTACAAACTGTGACATCATTCTGTTTTCGGTCGTCTAACAACAACTGTCCGGAGTCTGGACGGTTATGTCTTGTCTTATCATGATATCTAAAGAAAGGGGAGGAGTGTGGAAAACACTAACAAATATCATGGAAGTGCAATTCGTCTACACTAGTCAGAACTGCTCTAAAATACTTTGTACATAGTTCAACGGGATTGACTGTTTTAAACCTTTTTTATTGTAAAACTGTCATAAATTTGAACGATTTTATACTTTCTATTTATTTATTTAAAACTGTCAACTGTTCTAAAACTGCCATTCGTAGCTAGAGAGCAGACCTCAATTCTGCAATTAATTAAAGCCATATTGTCTACGAAAAATTATTTTCTTGTAAAACCAAAAAAATTGTCGTCATACTATTCGTTTTGTTTATTTAGAAAGATACAAACGTTCAAAATACCAATAGGGTACATTATTACTTCAAAAATTAAAAAAAATATATTTGTAAAGCTTTACAAAAATTCATATTCATGAGATGTCGATGAGCTGTAAGCATGCGCTTTGATTTATGCTTTCTTTGATTGAAAAAATCCATAGTTCAATATTGTCGAGCTATTCTGATCAAAATAAACTACTTTTGAGGCCAATTTTGTAGCAAATTTGTTTTTCAATATTCATTTTATTACATTTCGGTCTAATTGACACCAAAAAATTGGGGGGGGGGGGGGGGGGTTAAAAAAATGAGTTTGCCGTAGACAATATGCCTTTAAATGAAATGAAATTCTGTTTCAGATTATTATAATAAATAAAAACAATTATCTTTAAAAAGAAGTTATTATCGAATCAAAATCAAAGCTCTGTAACTAAACGTTCAAATCATAAAAGTTTGAAAGATCAAAGCTACAGTATCTTACGATAAACCAAAAGCCCGCCATAAAAGTAATACATAATTTTGTAATAAATTAATTTCTCTCTGTTTACAAAACATTAGAATTTTTGCTACAAAACAAAAGATGAAAAGAGAAGGCAGACTTCAATCTATAAACAATTACTGCACATTAGAAAGATGAATGTGTTACAGAATGGTATACCGTGAGTCTATTTAAATCTACGTAAACTTTCCAAAATCAAACACGCGGGTTTGCTCTTATGTTTTGATTTTTTAGGGGAAAAAACCACTATCTTGAAACGCACTGACAAGAGAATTAATGTTTTCATGTGTCTTTTATATTCGACCGTGCATTTGCCTCTTTCTCTTGCTTTTTTGTTGTTGAAATTCACGCATTTCTTCAATAAGGAGATAGCGACATTATTTCAAGCCTAAATGGATTTACATAAAAAGCGACCGTCTTACTCGCGTGTCTTTTTGCAATGTCTAAAACACACTTGAGAGTATATACTTCTGTTTTATAGAAATCTTCCACAGCACACAAGACCGATTTCTTTCAAAACCCCTTATCCACTATAGACATCCGATTCCTACACTGTTGCTATTGCCCCAAGGGTTGACAACTTTGTTTTTCATTCATCTAACAACCTGTTATTTGTAATTCGTTGTTTCCATGATGTAACTGGTGTTGTTAGAACCTTTATGACAAGATGTTACACATTCAATAACATGTTAACTTATAGAGAAAAGGGATGTCATGCAGTAGCCTGGGTTATAGGGGACCTTAAATGTCAAAGAAGTTTTTTTTTAATTTTTCACAGCATTTGTTACAAACACGACCTGTTTTGTACCAATACTATTTGTCAGTAACATCACCTAGCATTTGGCCGGGTTCCAAGTGGTGGCAAATGGATTAAGCCCATCAACTGCGTGATCGAATAATTTTCTAATATATCAATGCATCATCATCTCCGTTGCCCGTTTTCTTGAAACGTCAATTTGTCCTTTAATGTATAAATACCAACCACACTATCCATCAAATAGTGGTGTCATTGTTTATAGCCTCTGCATCCACAAGATGATACTTTAGAAACAAACAAACTCCCTGTATTTTAAGTAGGATTTAATTCATTTATCAATTAAAAAATTCATTAAATGTATCCCTAAATATTAAATACGACGTGCAATTCTCTTTGAAACTTCTGCTGGTATATAAATCAAAACTTTTTGGGAATTTAGAGCTATTCAGATGCATTTTTACATTTGTTTGCCCTACCATTATTGCATATTTGTCCCGATTTTGTCCCCATATGGTAGAAAACAAATAGGTCTCTAACCTTTTTGATTGATGATAATTTAGGTAAATATTAAATCTAGTCGAATGTAAAATATAACTGTTCATAATTTGACAAGAAATGTCATCTTTTATGTGAAACATCACGTTGTTATGTCAATATTTTCCAAGTTATGAAATATAAAAAGATTATTGTGGTTGTGTTTTTATACACGAGACATCGCCTCGATTTCCTGCAAATGTTCAGTCGACTAAAGAGACACCATGACATTTAATTGACCATAAAGAAAACCCTAAAGCTGGTATAGGAATACAAATTTATTCAATTTCTTTCAAAAAAGTACTTATAGATATTATGAGATAAAAAAATCGGTGCTTGATTTTAGGGGGTTTATTTGTAACTTTGCGTGTTGGTTCTTATCAGTATCCCCTAAAATTTGCGGATTCCTCTCATATTTTTAAACACAAAAGTTAACTAATTTGACATTTTTAACAAAATTTCATTTCATTACACTCATGAAAAGAACTTTTGAACCTACCGCATTACTGTTATGACGTCATTAGACACGACCTTTACGAAAAATCGTCATGTACTGCTCTTGATTTAATAAATGTTGCAGTGCTCGGCAGGTCTGGAACGAGCTTTAGTGCGACATGCTTAGTTTGCATTAAGTAGTCCCAATTATAGATAATCAGAAACCAGATACTTTTCATTGATTTAATAAGTTGGTGTAGGAAGAAATGGTATGAAAGATGACACGCTAAGTATCATTTATTGCTCGTCTGGATACACTATAAAACTTTGAATTTTTCTAGTTTTAAATTTATTTTGCATAAACTCAATCTCTAATTGCCAAGATTAAAGGCATATCGGGTTGGGGTTTTTTGGCAATCGGTGGCACCTTCTCTTGAAAGATATAACCTTTTTCCAACATTTGTAAGAAACTTTCTTCAACTATGGTAGGAACAGCATTTTATGTGAACCTACACGTTTTGAAATAAAAAAACCCCACTATTTTCTACATTTTTTAAAGTCTTAAACTTGAATTTCTGAAATCTACCTCGGGTCAGGCCTCTTTGTCCACAAGTCGACTGGGATGTGAGTTCCAGGTGGTTAAATGAGTCAGCCCTTTCATAATGAATGCCGGGTTCATCAGATTATAATGCGGAAAACATAATTGCAAACCTATAGTGGTGCACCGTGATGGGTACAATGCCATGTTCCTCGCACGTTTAAGAACCATACTGCAGGTTTCGATATGAGTATGACCCGTAAGATCCCCAAAGCAGAAGGCTAATTTTTAAGATCCTACCCATTCCTTTTTTCCAGTGGCAAAATTGGCCTTGTTCCCCCCTTTCCTCCACTTCATCGTCATTTTATGTTAATTTTATCATGCCTTTCATGTTCATCTCCCTGATTTAGCCGAAATCGTTTGGGGGTAAAGCAATAATAAAGCAACAAACAAAAATCTACCTTAAACTGGCCGAACTAAACCAACATCAACTAAGCCGGATTATTAGCAACAAAAAAACTATTTTAAAAACGCAAAACCCAAATATGATGAGTGTGGGCAGTTAATTAAATGAATAAAAGTTTTTAATCTGAACATCATTAGCAGGATTTTTTTTTACTTTTTCCAGCAACTGACCAAAAGGTTAATTGAGTTACCAGTTTGATAGTAAAAACATTTGCGGTTCTTTATAAATGTTTTCAATTAATTGAGAATTAACTTTTACTTAGAGGTTTTTATTAGATTGCCACGCGAATGCCCTTTCAGTCAAATATGACCCCTATTTCCGTCCAAGACAGAGGACTTGGTATGAACAATGAACTGATGACTGAACTGCGTATTAGAAACAAGTCAAGCAATTAAACAAAATAATAATAAAACGATAAAACCCGAAAAACTGATAGATTTTTTAGATAATTTGACATTAATGTTAGATAAGATCAGTGGGAGGATGACAAACATCATAAATATTTTGTTATTTGTTTTATTATTTGATTTTTGTCTGTTTTTGAGTAGTTTTTAAACGAATATTTATATATGACTATGCTAAAATGATTCAATACCTATGGCTGACGGACACGAGATTCAAACTAGTGATTTTCTTGAAAATGTTTGAATTATTTAGAATTTGATCAATTCAAAACACCCCACTTCTGTATTGACGAGGTGATTCGGAAGAAAAAACTCACTTTCATTCATTAACATGCCTTATTCATAACAGCATGCATTGATATATACATGTATGGTTGTGACCCTTCTTCGTAAATGTTTGAATATATGTCTAGAA
The DNA here is from genome assembly GCA_963971305.1 of Arcuatula senhousia. Taxonomy (NCBI): domain Eukaryota; kingdom Metazoa; phylum Mollusca; class Bivalvia; order Mytilida; family Mytilidae; genus Arcuatula; species Arcuatula senhousia. The sequence goes on from OZ020313.1 coordinate 47,735,751, forward strand.
AAAAAAATAATAATAAGGAAATTAAAAGAAGTTTTTTCACGAATGAAAAGAAACTATAGCGTGATATAATATTCTTCAATAAGACCATGTCATATAAAGTTCTTAACACTTGCCATTCACTGAGTAAACGGAAGTTTGGTTCACAAGTGATAGCAAAGGTAAAAAATGTAGCCATTACGAATAATAAAGATTTTCAATTGAAAATACGCCACACCATGTCACTTTGATACAGTAGCTGAAATGCTTTACAGCAATTTCATATTTCTTTAAAGCCTCTTTAGTACCATAGCAAGGGGCGTTATAATAATAATATCAAGCTATACGACGTACATGCATGCATGCCGCATAGCGGATTATTTTAGCTAGTTTTAGCGGGTCGTCGGAAATCGCGAAAATGAATCCCGCGAAAATGCCATTCCAGATTATACGCCGCAGATTATAAAGATACATATTCTAAAATAAGACCCGCTAATTTTGTTAACATTCCACACAAATAACAGGTTTCTTGCTTTTTTCTCATAAACAGACCTTTCAGTTCTTGATGCATGCATTGCACTAAATTGCATTTCAAATTTTAACATTGCATGTCAAGGAAACTAACCGTGGAAGGAAACATTAACACTGTCTGCAAGTAGAGCCTTGAATGCGGGAACCAGCAACTGATTTTGTTATAGTATAAATTACCTTTTAACCTTGGTCTTTTTTATATTGTCATCAGTTTCTCTTGGTTTTTTATCATTAATTTGATAAACCAATCATATGTTAATGTTTTTGTTGACCAAGAATTTATGGAAAGTGATTAACCAATAAAACATACATATTGTACAACGCGTTTTTGTCACCACAACAATCCATTCAAATTCTCTTTCTATTCTTCTCATGTACTAAAACATCGTCCTAAACCATGGGTTTCGACGTCAAATAGCGTAACCAGCGATGATACTAACAAAAAAAAATAAAATCCTTAACCAAAAGAGCACAGTGTAGAACAAAAAATGTCCTCGTCAGTCGATGTGTCAACTTCTTTTACTTTTTAGCCCCTGAAGAAGGACTTTATGTCCCAAAATTTGGGCATTCTTGTTTTATTTGTTTTAAAGGTTTTATTTATTTATATTTCTTATTTGGTTTTTACCTTTTATATGTGGCTTCACCATCCATTTATTTATCTTTTTTATTTATACACAAGCCACAGTGCAACATATTTTATTTCTTAGACAAAAAATGCTTTGGTCTTTAACTGGGTTTCAACTTTAGTGTTTTTCTTAAAAAATCTCGTTCTAATCATAGAATTATTATATACATGTGTAGATATAATAACTTCATGCTCTCACGAACCTATGGGCCAGAAGTACTAATATAATGACATATTACAACATGTGGGTTTCAAACAAAATACGTAGAAACAACAACAATGTCGTCATACTATACAATTTACCAACAAAATAAAGCAGTGTTGTGTTTCTTTAGGAACCACTGGTTACTCTGTTTTTCTTTCAAATAGAACCAATTTTTAAATGCAGACCAATACAATTATTACACAATTATTCAATTGCTTCAAATCAATTTACGTTTCAATACTCCTTAACCAGGAAATGTCGAATTAGGACGTCATTTTAATGACTTCTATTTTATTGACTTTTACCAATGGAGCTCTGTTTTTATTTGTCAACATTATGAGCAAAAATTACAGTCGGTTGGTAATTTTAGAAAAGGCGGAAATTATATGATACTTTTAATTATTTTGATACAAATACAAAAAAAGTTTGATGTAATTAGAAAGTTATATCCAACTTATTGATTTCTGTGCATGCCATACCATGGGAGTACTATAATCAACATTACAATAATTATTGTTATTTTTTTTCATGTTAATTACATATAGTCATTGCACAAATTAATTTTGCTGTTGAAAACTTACAAAGACAGACTTGCTTGTTATTGATATGGTACTGGAAGAAAGGAGCTGTAAAATGAACGGCCAACATACTATTTAAAAGTGTAAATTGCGTTAAACGAGACGATTTTAATTTTCAAATTATTAATTTTCCTAATCTACAGAGCAATATACCTACTTCTCCTGCATACGGTGTTTATATTTCACAACTTATTCGATATGCCAGAGCTTGCACACATTTCACAGATTTTTTTATCAGACACCGATTTCTTCGTGACCGACTTTTAGAGCAGGGCTATAAGAAAAAACGTCTCATACGAACACTAAAAAAATTCTTTCTTCGTTATCAACCACTAGTAGAAAAGTTCAAAATTGAGTTAAAAGATATGATAGTTAATTGTTTTAATTAGTGTTTGACTGGTCTGCTGTACTGAGATGATCACCTCAATATCCCTATTGTGTCTCACAACTATGTTGTGTTCTATGGTCATTACCGGATCCTAAGATCGCAATGGAAGAGGGAGGTTTGGCGCCATAAAACCTGGTTTAACCCACCATTTCGTTTGAAATGCCTGTACCAAGTCAGAACCATTGCGATCCACCAATTCTCCGGTATGACTGATTCGTTTTTGTCATTTTCTCTGGACTATGAGATTGATCATTCAAGTTCGGTACTTTTGTTATTACCTTTATTTGCAATTGGTTTCTGTAAACATGTTCAAATCCCAAACAATATAACTTCAGTTACAAAACAATGGAGAAGCATGATTTTTATTTCATTTTTTAAGTGCATTTTGTTTTTATTAACAGTGGTTACGTAACTATTTAGTAAATAAAGGTAGTAAAAAAAATGCAAAACTGGAAGGCCCAATCTCATATACCCTAAATGAAAAGACAAAACACGAAAAAGACACATGAGGGAAAATAAAGCTAATACCAAAATTACCGAACTTAGAGGTTCAATCGCAATGTCATAAGAAAAGACAAAACATGGAAAACATATCGGAATAGTTATAGATCCCAATGGTCCAAATTTAGAGACCGCAATGGTTGTGTCTTAGTACAAGCATTTCGGTCCAAAATTAGAGACCGCAATGGTTGTGTCTTAGTACAAGCATTTCAAAAGAAATGGTGATTTAAACCAGGTTTCATATCACAAAACCTCTCTCTTAGTACTCTGTGAAACATGCATACATGTAACTTTTTTGAACATGGGTCACAGTAGTACACTCAATGCGTCGAAACGTTTTCGGGTCTTTTTTGGGGGCTTAGAGATGAAAAAAATCACAAGCAAGTCATGAAATTTAATATTATAATTGCTAACATTCATTCCTCTTCTCTTTCAGATTTACTATGATGTAACACGTTCAGAAAAGAACGTCGATATGTGCAGGAAATGTAAACCAGGGTTATATGCAAAACACCAATGTAGCAATGACAATGAGATGTTTCATGACACAATATGTGCTCCCTGTTTATCAGGGACTTTCATGCCATTGGACGATAACGAGGCAACAGAGTGCACTCCGTGTAAAGTGTGTCCGAAAGGAACTTACATTTCGGAACAGTGTTCATCTACGTCAGATACACAATGTAATTCATGTGACGTAATAACAGATTCTGAGAGTTATCGGACTTTATGTCAAGGGGTAAAAAGTTCGTCTTTGAAAATAACCGAAGACGGAATTAAGCTCAGTAGTTCTGAAGAAGAAGAGGAAGAAGGGAGTGGAAAGGTGGACGAAATAATTGTAACAAATACAAAACACGCTAAGCCTTTAGTTGATGATGTTTTATTGGCTGAGGACGAAGATGGGAGTGGAGAAACCAATTTAACCATACCGTCCTCAAGTGAATTAGTTCTGGGCGAGGATCGTACAACATTAAACCCTACCGTAAATTTGGATTTAGATATTGAGGAATTAATAACGGTTTCGACAGCATCCGTTAAAGTAACAACATCAGCACCATCAACAACAACTAAACAGGCAACAGCTTCTCCAACAAAACCAACAACAACTCGAGTGACAACACAACCAACGGTTACAACAACAAAAGCAACACTGACCACGACGACGACAGTTCCTGTTAAAACGATAGACATCGGTGTGGGCATTAATATAAAACAAGATGAGCACAGCGATGAAAGTGACGTTGAAAATGTTATCGTTACATTGCCCGAAAAGCCTACACAAACAGGTAATTCAGAAAATAAAGAATACAACAATGATCCATCAGATGCGCGTCTCGTCAATTGAAGACTCATCAGAGACGCTCCACCCAAATGGTTGAAAAATGCAAACACCATATGATACATTCGTCAAGAAAATTCCGTAGTTTCTCTTCCTGTAATAGGTGTTAAAAATATAACAATGATCTAGGCACTTAATTTCGATACGTCAGACGCGTGTCTCCGTCAATTGAAGACTCGTCAGAGGCGCTTTACCCAAATGGTTGAAAATGCAAACACCATATGACATATATTCGTCAAGAAAATTCCGTAGTTTCGGGCTTTTTCAGCAATAGGTGTTAGAAATATTTATGAGTCACAATTCCCAAAAGCTTAAACTTGATATAATTTTCTTTCGTATTCTTTAATTCAGTTAACATGGTTAAGGAAGATAATGCGATATCGTTATCAAAAACGTTTTATTTACTTTTTGTGCAATCTTCCGTTGTTACGCTCTTAGTTAAACAAATTGAAAGGGTTTTGACATGCTAAAATGCATAATATTGTTGCATCGTTAAATAATTAGAGGATGGCTTTTCATCTCCTTTACTTTTAGATATACGAATTTATAAGGCATTCCGTTGTCGCTTTGTGAAAATACGAATACAGTTGAATGAAGCTGTACCATTGGATATCAAATGCAAAATAAATGAATAAAGTGTTATGAATGCAAAAACCTACACACACAAAAGACAGACGCATGTACACATTAAGAATAACTGCAACTGACAATACAAAATAGAGAACCTTTAATAGATTCTTTTAAGGAAAAAAAATAAAGATTTATTTCAATTAATGCAACACGACAGCCTTTCAGATAGTCAAGTATTTGCATTTATTACATATTAACTTCTACTATCAATCTCACGTTAAACAAACAAGGATAGTAGGGAAAAGGTACTCTTAACTCAAACGTTTTTTATCTTCTTTAAATCAGAATTTTATGAATGAAATATTACTTGAAGATTTTGAAGGTTGTCGTATCTTCTAAATTCCACTTTGTTATTTTATTCTTCATTCAATTCAAACCGAAGCTCTTCAATTCTGTTTATTTGTTGAAATATAAGTTCCAACTATTAGCTATGAATATTGAATATTAAAAATGTTTATATAGTATATAATATCAAGTATTCTTTATTATATGCAGTCTTAAATTGCAAAGTAAGGGGTCAAATATTATATGATTTATAACTCAACTTTCACGTTTATTTTGTAGAAACGAACAATATACCATCAAGGTCAGCAGTCTCCGACAGAAAGGGTGCTTTGGTGAGTTTCATGCTTCACGGCATTGATGTGTTTACACAATAAATATTGATCTCAGGTTCTCCGAAACAACTAACTGTTCCTGCTTGGTGCAGCACACCCGTGGCTTTGTCAATAACACGTTTAAAATAGGTCAAGTGATAAAATCAATTTATTTTTTTTTAGGTTTTTTTTTTCGATAAGTGTTTTTAATAGCTGAGGCCAGCCAGATTTGCACTCGCCCCTTCTCAATGTTTTATCTCAAGTGTCTGAGTAGTCTGACCGACATGGAAGACTAATCTTTAATCAGTTTAGACTGGCGCTTACAAAGGCAACTTGTGTGAACTTCTTGAAATATTATTTTGCAAAGAACAAAAGAAGTACCAACGGGACGTCTTTCGAGTGTTGTTAGCCCCAAAAGACCGAGACAAAATCAGTTGATACAAAAATAATAAAACTAACACTTTCACAGTATGTAAACCTGTGCGCCTGAAATATCTTAAGTACGTGAAATGTGTACGCTTCATTACGTTTTCGTGGGAAAATTGCAAAAGCGACAACACACAGCGCATTTAAGGCATGTCGTTATCCCATCAAGACTAAGACAAAATCAGTTGATACACAAAATAATAAAACAAACACATAAAGCAACCAAACTGACAAACTACAAACCAGCAAAGTATTCTCACGTCGTACTCATGTACTATCTTTCCCCTTAAAAAAATCTAATATTAAATAAAACTTCAACGAATGATGTTTAATTGCTATTGTTTCTAACCTTGCTCTTATATTATTTGTTTTTCCTCCCCTTACATACATATCTGAATAATGCTTTGTTTTCTTTTTCAGTCAGATGACAGTGATAAAGTTTCGATTGGCATTGTCATAGCTGTAGCAATTATTGCTGCCCTGGTTTTCTTTGCCATTGGCTTCATTGTCAGTAAATACTGCCGCCGAAGAAGAGAAACATTTAAAACGATGGTAAGCTATTATAGTTGAGGTTTTGCTGTCACTGAGTATTGTATGGGTTTGTATAACTGCACCTATACGTCAAACTTGTCTTCTATTGAAAAACTCGGGATCCACTTCTACCAACTCAATATCATAAAAGAACCAAAGTAGAGAAAAGTGGTCATCCAAGTGAGAGAAGTATATATACGAACACAAATGAGATCGAGGTCCCGGCGCCACAAAATTTAAAAATATTCTTTAGTCTGAGAATATTTTCAAGTCCAATATTGAATACATTGAGTTAAGAATATTCTCAGACTTAAGTATTTTTCAAAGGTGTGTGGCGCCGGGGCCTAGAACCATTTTTGAAGCACCAGTTGAATGTATTTTTTTTAAAGATATAACTGTAGGAAGGTTTGGAGTCGATTAAGTTCAGTTATAACTATGGTCGATCCGCAGGGTGACTTTTCTGGGGTTTCATGTCTGACAACTTGTACTAACAAGTTACAATTCGATCATATGCTATGCCCTTTGTTGTGGTCTGTCACCATTATTTCTATTCTGGTGTTTGTTGCACCCTCTCACAAATGTCACGTCATTCAGTTTACACCATACACAGTCATAAGTTTCCATTTATGTATCTGCTTGCAGATGTTTTAACTTATATTTGGAAATATGATATGTCTGTATGCACCTATGATAATCAACTTGTATTCTTTCTAGTTTTCATGACTGTGACATTTTCTTAGTACTCTAATTATTACTGCACAAAGATCTTAATTCATATTCCATATTATGAAAAAGTTTGTTCAGGACTTCTTGATGTAACAAAAAATAAATCATGGTTCAAGTCTTAAATGTTTTATTATCTCGACACAGTCTTTGTAAGTGCGTTTAAGTTGGTAACTGTAATATGCCGACAAATTAATGCAATTTAACTTAAATTTATTACACAACACTGTCAAACCGACATTGTGTGACATTGTGGTTCAAGGTCATTAAATTAGAAAACTTGCAGTACATGACCTGTATTTGAAATTGCGATAACTTAGTTCTTTTTTACATGTTTATCTAGAGAACATAGTCAAGGAGTAATATTTTTTTCGATACTTGTAAAAGGACTTTATGGTATCATGCTGGGTTTATTACTGACAAAAAACATCTTCATTCACCTACAATATTCGCTCGGTGTGGCTGGACTTTGTCTTACATCATAACTCAACAGAAAAGCTATATAATTACTTTTGCATGACAACCTTTTGATTATTTTAGCTCACCTGGCCGACGGCTATGTGAGCTTATGCCATCACTATGCGCTCGTCGTCGTCCGTCGTCCATCGTCGTCTGTAAACATTTTTAAAAATCTTCTCTGAAATTCTCTGAAACTACTGAACCAATTTGACTGAAACTTGGTAAGCATGATACCGGTATATGACATGTTGGCTACATACGATCCTCATTTTAAAACGATCAGAAAAAAAAACATGGCTGTCGTTGCTTAAAATAGAACTGGGGGTAATACAGCATTTTTTTGCAAATAACTCAAAAACGGTGACAGATATCAAAATTATGGCAAGGTTTAAAGTGATCAGCATGTCGAGATCTACCTTCTCCAAAATTTGAAGAAATTCCAACAAACCGTGTGGGAGTTATTGCCCTTTTTCTTATTTTTTTTTCTGCTTTTTGCACTTATTTTGTCATATCTCAAGAACTATATTAGATTTTGAAGTAATTTCAATTGCATATTGTTCAGCTAATTAAGCTTTAAAAAATTGTTCATTATGTCGAATTTGTCAGATGACCTCTTTTAGGAGTTACGGCCCCTCAAACGCCAAATATAATGGTTGTTTCCTTGTAGATTGTGAACTATAGTAGATAGAGAAAAGATTTTGCTTGCTTAAATGTTCAGCTAATTGAGATCTACATAATTGTCCATTAGGTCAAAATTGTCAGATGACCCATTATAGGGGTTATGGCCTTATAGATTGTGAACGTTAGTAGATAGAGAAAAGGTTTTGCTTGCTTAAAGGCATATTGTCTACGACAAACTCATTTTTTTAACCCCCCAATTTTTTGGTGTCAATTAGACCGAAATGCAATAAAATGAATATTGAAAAACATATTTGCCACAAATTTTGCCTCAAAAGTAGTTTATTTTGATCAAAATAGCTCGACAGTATTGATTGATATTTTATTTACCTGCATTACGTCACATTGACACAGATTTAGACTGAGTTGTTTTAACGCGGACACTAATCGGTATCTCGGGTTTTGTCCCCGAATACATTGATCTGTTGAAAAAATAACAATATTTTTCGTGTTTACCTTTTAAATCACATTCAAAACTTAATACAGACAATAACAATAAGCATTTTTGTCAATTTTATTCATTAAGTAGCTCTAATATTCGGTTGCCGTTTCAATTTTCTTCCAAGCTAAAACTTCGAGAAACAGATTATGCACCACGTGTAAGAACTATGGATGTTTTCAATCAAAAAAAGTATAGTGCGCATGCTTACAGCTCATCTACATCTCATGAATATGAATTTTTGTAAAGCTTTACAAATATTATATATTTTTCAATTTTTGAAGTAATAAGGTACCTTTGTGGTATTTTGAACGTTTGTATCTTTCTAAATAAACAAAACGAATAGTCTGACGACAATTTTTTGGTTGAACAAAAAAATAATTTTTCGTAGACAATATGCCTTTAAATGTTAAGCTAATTAAGCACTTCAAAAGTCTCCATAGGGTCGAGGTTGTCAGATGATCCCTTTTAGGGTTACGGCCTCTAAATTAGCATTATATCATGTTTTTTTACCTATAGAATGAAACTATTGCAGATAGAGAAAAGCGGATGCTTGCTTAAATGTTCAGCTAATTGAGATCTACAAAATCATCCATTATGCCTAAACTATCAGATGACCCTTATAGGAGTTATGGTCCGTTAAATGACAAAAAAAAAATATATTGTTCGTGATATCTAGATTGTGTTTCATAGATTGTGCCACCCATTTGCTTGCTTGAATGCTTAGCTTAATAGAGCTTTCCAATGGTTTCATTGTCATGATGGGATGTAGGAAAAGAGAAATATTGTTACATTAAGTCATTGAAATCAGGTGAGCGATTCAGGCTTCTGGGAGCCTCTTGTTTTCTTACTACAATTATCAGAATTATCACTAGGATTATCACATAGTTATGTAGTATAGTAAACTTTATACAAGATATACAAATGTTCAAAGGGACAAGCGAACCAACATTTTGCAGATCTGACAGAGCACAATAATGAGATCAACCCTATCCTACAGGCCACAAAATGTAAATTAAGCCTAAATTACCTGAAAATTAGTTTAAAAAAAATTAGTAAAGCCTTGTGGGTTCCAGGCGTTAAAAAGACCAACACTTAACACTTAGCTTTTCGGCAAAAATCTTGAGAGTGGCCACTCTTCTTAGACGAGTTGGAACGCTTCGACCACAGAGTGACTGGGATATGTGCCACAGGTGGTTAACGAATGTGGCATCCTTGTCATCTTGCATGCCCGGCGTCGTCAGGTGTTTATACACAAAACCTGACCCTAAACCCATAGTTGTGCACCGTGTAGAGAAATGTAAAGTTTCGTTCACGTTTAAGGTCATTGCTGCAGGATTGGCGAGAAAAGGGCCCGTAGGATTCTTGACAGGAGAATGAAATTCCCAGCATTACTCAGTCCTCCTTTTTCATGGACAGTTGCATTCAAAAATGTTTTTTTCTGCAGTGTCCCCATCCTTCCACTCGATTAATCATCATTCCATGTGCCTGTCCCTTACACTGCTGCCTACGAGTAAGGAAATTTATGTAACCTAAAATATAGGATAACCTAAAGGTTCAATCGTTTAATGAATTTTATCTGATAAGGCAAGAATTTTGACCCATTTCAAATGACTACTCAATAAAAAAAACTTTTGTCTTACAGAAAGCCCAAAATGGACACCATAACGGTAGTGTACCAATATTAATAGAAAATGGGAAAACTTACAGACCCAATGGTATTTATGATGAGATTGGAAAAGAAGCCAGTAACTCCAATCTGAAAGAAATAGTACCCGTCCATGCTGAGAATGTGTATGCTGTTCCCGAGAAAAGAAAGAAAGCAGAATCAGGAGGTATGATGTTTAAAACTTGTCATTTTCATTTTGTATTCAGCTATTTCATAGAAAAAAATGTTTGAAGCTATAATGATGGACACGACTGCAATAAAGCTCATAAAGCCCTCGGTCCATGTGAGTCGAAATGAAAAGTTAGCTGTTTCAAACCAAATAACAAAATTGTATTTATATTTATAGAGGGTTTCCTTAAAAACTCAAATAAAATGAAACATATAACAGGAACCATTCTGTCCAGCACTTCGTTCCACGCAGTTTAATAATTTACAGTAGGAAACCCCTTTCGTTCCATTAGATTTTGTCAAATCAAGGTTATTTTAAAACATGCATTATAATACATATTTTTGGTCAAATAACTATTAAATTGCAATCTTGTGATATGGAATGTATTTTTTTTTCTAAAAGTGCATGGTTGATATTATCTTTTTATTCAGGTCCTTAATTTTTAAGATTACATGTACATGTAACTTGTGGGCACTAGGCTATAAATTTATAAAATATAACAAATATTCGACTTTTAATCATTTTTATTCTGGGCAGATTAACATAAAGTGATACTCGTTTTTCACAGAATTCGTATTGAAACAAAGAAATTTTCTCTCATTGCTAGGTAATTTTTTTATAATGACCTGTTTCAATACACAGCTTAAGAACACCTAATCCATGTAATCTGTGTTTTGAAAATAACTGTACATCTACTTGTATACTATTACACAAATATACTTCCATCACAAAATGCTTTTATAACATGACTTTAACCGATAATATTCCCTATTCAGACAAAGATTCACGTCAGCTTTATTAAAACTGACCTGAGTCTCATGAAACATCTTTAAATGAGTATGTATAACCTCATTGGCTCAAATGTAAGAATTTCCTAAAGTTTATATAGAAATTCTTAGAAAAATTTGTAGTTAAGGAAATCCTCAAATTTGAGATGTTTTATGAAACTGGGTACTGATTTAACAATAGTTGAGTTAAACTTCATTGCCTGCAAAAGATGTCATTAACATCGAATTCCACGAAATAACGAATACTGTAAAATTATTAAACTATAACAAATTCATGAATCCACAAATATTTTTATTTCCAAATCCACTATAAATGATGCCCAAGAATTTAAGTACTTTCACGGTAATTAACAATGTCTTTGTCTTTTACAAATGTAAAAGTACATATAAGATGATATTATTGAGAAGAAGTCCTACGGCAGTTGAATTTAGTCAGTTAAAGTTATAAACTAAATAAGATTTTAACATTCTAGTGTGACTTACTTGGTATAACCATCCTAGTCCTCTCTGACCATTAAAGCTATAATTGTTTACTGTCATTCAATCTGTACTTTGACTTGGCCCATTCCTTTTTTAGCTCACCTGGACCGAAGGTCCATGTGAGCTATTACCATCACTTGGCGTCCGTCGTCGTCCGCGTCGTCGTCGTCGTCGTCGTCGTCCGTTAACAATTTTTAAAAAATCTTCTTCTCTGAAACTGCTGAACAGAATTTCTTCAAACTTGATATGATTGATCCTTAGGGTGTCCTGCACAAAAATTGTGTTCGGTATTTTGATCCGTCAAAAAACATGGCCGCCGTTGCTAAAAATAGACCAGGGGGTCAGACTACTGTTTTTGGCTTGTAAATCAAAAAGTATAAGAGATAGATGAAATCTGATGCCACGCTACTGCTTCAGCATCAAAAGCTCTACAAAAGTCTCCATTGAGTCGAAGTTGTCAGATGACCCCTTATGGGAGTTACGGCCCCTTAAAGGTGAAAAATAGCATTTTTTCATGTTTTTGGCCTATAGAATGAAAACTATTGCAGATAGAGAGAAGCTGTTGCTTGCTTAAATGTTCAGCTCATTTAGCTCTACAAAAGTCTCCATAAGGTCAAAGTTGTCAGATGACTCCTTATAGGGGTTATGGCCCCTTAAAGGCAAAAAGTAGAGTTTTTGGCCTATAGAATGAAAACTTTTGCAGATAGAGAAAAGCTGTTGCTTGCTTAAATGTTCAGCTGGTTTAGCTCTACACTAGCCTCCATAGGGTCGAAGTGGTCAGATGACCCCTTATAGGGGTTACGGCCCCTTAAAGGCAAAAAAAAGTGTTTTTGGCCTATAGAATGAAAACTATTGCAGATAGAGAAAAGCTGTTGCTTGCTTAAATGTTCAGCTCATTTAGCTCTACAAAAGTCTCCATAGGGTCGAAGTTGTCAGATGACCCCTTATAGGGGTTACAGCCCCTTAAAGGCAAAAAATAGTGTTTTTTGGCCTATGGAATGAAAACTATTGCAGATAGAGAAAAGTTGTTGCTTGCTTAAATGTTCAGCTCATTTAGCTCTACAAAAGTTTCCATAGGGTCAAATTTGCCAGATAACCCCTTATAGTGGTTACGGCCCCTTAAAGGCAAAAAATAGTGTTTTTGGCCTAAAGAAAGAAAACTTTTGCAGATAGAAAAAGATGTTGCTTGCTTAAATGTTCAGCTTAATTAGCTCTACAAAAGTCTTATTAGGGTCGAAGTTGTCAGATGACTCCTTTAAGGGGTTATGGCCCTTTAAAGGTGAAAAATAGTGTTTTTTGCTTTGGAATGAAAACTATTGCAGATAGAGAAAAGCTTTTTATTGCTTAAACATTCAGCTCATTTAGCTATACAAAAGTCTTCAAAGGGTTGACATTAAGACCAGGTGAGCGATTCAGGCTCCTGGGAGCCTCTTGTTTGTGGTCAAAATATCCACATTGAGTTACTGTTCATTGTCTTCTTTTCAAAAACTGGGGTATATTCTTTGTTTTGTTTACCTGTCATATAGAAAGAAAAACACAAAATAATTTAACCATAAAATATTTGCATAAGAGTAAATAGGAGCTGAACTTAACATACATGTAATATTAAGTGGCCACAAACGAGATAGAAACCATATTCTAATGGTCAAAACATGATTAAGCATTTGAAACAAAAACGATTGATTCACCACCAAACACTACAAAAGTGGTCACCTCCAACGTATCAATTTGTGACTAAATGAAAATATCGAGAGTGAAACTTTTTTTTAAAAATTCATTGAAGATGTATTAAGCTTCAGTCGTTAAGATAGTAATGGAGGTAACAATGTTGGTTCAAATCAAAACATTGGCTGGAAGAGAACACTCATAGTCACTGGTCGAGTGTATGGTCAACCAATAAAGTATAGCTGTATTTTTAATCTGTAGGTCATAAAGAATTCCACTTTAACGTTTAAAATTTGTTGAATATTTCATACAAAATCTTTATGCAATATTAAGGTAGCAAATCTATACAACAACAAAAATTGCTGCTTGCATGGTATTGGTTCTACCTACTGTACAACATACCATTTGTATTTTTAAGACAAAACTTATCTTCATAATTTTTTTTTTAATTTCAGATGAAATAAAATATATTGATGAGACATCTGATGATGAACCTGACAGTGGTGACAAGGAGAAACAGCAGACAAATAATGACGTCACAGAACCACTTCTGACGTCACCACAGCACGAGGAGGAAGTACCGGAAAACAATGCAGACGAATCAAGTCCCATGTTAAGTGAAATTCAGTCAGAAATGGAAAACAACCAAGACCAAATACAGGAAACTGATGCACTTATGAATACATCTGAAGTTGTGTAGACTCTGCATATGCATCAGGACAAAATCATAAAGCTGCTACACATTTTAAAAAGATACACATTAAATTGTGTGTTTTATTTACTCTGCAACATATGAGAAATCGTCAAAGAAAGGCATTTTTGGCGGGCGTTTTACATCCTTGAAGGATACTACTCTTGAAAATAAGTCAGTGGTATCTCTTCAAAATGCACTTGTCAGCTTATACAGCATTCAACTTAATTAAGATGTCCTTAAGAACTCGGTAGTAGGACAAAAGTTAAGGTTATCCGAGCATCAATGCTAGTGCAGTGGTTTTTATACGACCGCAAAAAAATGCTGACGTATCATGGTATGAAGCTGTCGTCGTCGTTGGACGACATCGTTGTCGTTGTCTGTTAACTTAAGTGTTTCCACAATAACTTAATGTTAGTGAGGACACCTGACCCCCAAAATAATGCCGAATTTAAAATGTCCAATTTTTGGATATATTAGTATTAGGTATATACTTTATCTTGTGTAAAAATATTGGACCCCCTTTCCAGGCTTGTTTTCCCAAAATTAAGGCTCAAAGTTTTCCAAAATTACTATAGATTATATAGGAAAGGCCGAATATTTATCATAAAATCTTGTTGCAGAAAAAATCCACGAATTTAAATTTTATTTTTATTTGATAAAAATCAATGAAATACAATATATTTTGAAATAAAACAATAAAAACTGGGGGTCACCAGCTTACTTTTCTGTCTACAATACAAATCTTTGTAATTTTTTTGTCATTTTTCAAGTGGATTATCTCCCTTGTTTTATTTGAAAACTTTATTTATGAAGGAATAGTTGTTATATTTGTATCAAAATTAATCTATTTCGATGAAGTTTTATTAAATGAAATTATTTAACACAAGTTTCAAGGTATTTGTGACATTTGCACTTGTTTTTTTTGCATTTTTAGCTGTTTTTGGTCACATGACAGGTGTCCTCACTAACCTTAAGTTATAGTTATCTGATTGCCATGAAATTTGACAATGATGTTCCTTATCACAAGAGGATTGGGGTCCGTCTTTGTTTAGCATTTTAGGATCAAAAGGGGGTCGAAATCACTACATTTGTGTTTGTTCCCACAATAACTATTGTTTTGGTCAACCACATGTTTTGAAATTTTACAATAATGTTTCATACCATACATGGATCATTGGGATTGGTTTTTGGGGTCCTGCCTCTATTTGTTTAGAAATAAGAGACACAAAAAGGGGACGTTGTGAATGAAGGGCCGAAAAGGGACCAAAATCAAAACTTTTTATTATAAATATTGTCTGATTTCAATTGTTTCCTTATTAAATCTTGTCAAGAAGTGAATTACCAAATTGAGAATTAATATTATGAAACTCCTTCCCCATAATAGTCCTTTTGGGTCAAAGGGGGGCAAAATGAAAGGTTACAGATGTCCTTATAAGGGGTATTATTTTTTGTAATTGTTATTTATTTTGGTCTGCTTTTAATAAAAAATGAATTCCTTGTGAAATGTGGATGAAAAGGCCACCAGATTTTGGGGTCGTATCATGCTGCGCTCGGCGAAGCTTTTTATTTGTATTACAATCGTTCTAAATCCTCAAAAAGTATTTTCTCTCTTTTCTTGCTTCCATTTATTGCTGTTTATGGATATCTTGTATACTTTATGTGGATTTAGATTTCTGCTTTTATATTAGTGCTTCTCTGTTTGTTGTTTACATTCAACTGTAATGAAATGACTTTATTATTAATATGGACAAATACAAAAGGTGCATGTGTAATAATAGTTCGAAGAATACATTAAATTTTTTTCTTAAATGAACAAGACCAAACTTGAACAGGTAATGTCTTTTTTGGTCAAACTGAAAGTTATTTCAAAAGTATAAATTTTATGTGATAATTTAAGATAACAGCTCCTTATACGGCCTGTTTTTACTTTTTACTATTTTAGTATAATGATGATAACCTACCAAAATATGGAGGTACTAAATTTGATTAAGGTGAAAAATTCTTCCGATCTGAACTTGTTATATTTTTTTTACATTTTTTACCATAATAGCTGAAAACGAATTCTACTAACCTAACCAGTACTTAACTATATGATTTTTCTCACGTACACATATAAAGATGGGTTACTATGGTTAGCCTCCAAGGCGTTTTTAATGTGCAATATCTATTTGATAGGACTATGTGATAGTTACACTAACATGACATTTAATGTACGTAGATGCATGTCATTATATACAGTATTAAATGTATGTATTAAAGGTTGTTTATTAAGAGTCTGAGCTATTTTGTCAAACTGTGTGCAAAATAATTTATTTTAAAATGTACTAATCAAAATTCGCTTTACATTTTTTGTATATAGATAAAGTATGTGTAATCGGGTGGTTTTATTCATGTTTTCCTTTGAATGCTTTTCTTCGTTTTGTACATTTGCATTTGTTAATATATTTTATTTGCTTCGTATCAGACATTTTAGAAATTATTCTCATATCTATAACTTCAAAGCATGGGGAGAATACCGTCTCAAAAAGAATATCTCATAGGTCATATTGGTAAGAAGAATCTTTACAGTTCTAGGTATCATGATTTCAGTAAACATCGTACCATCACAGAAGCTCACGGGAGTTTGAGAGCTCTCCTGCTGGTTTAAATAGAAAAAAAATGTTTTAGATATCACATTTTGTGGTTAAAAAAAGAATCGATAAAAAGACAAATTTCCATGAAAATTTTTAATATTCAAGATAAAAGGCGCACGTTAATGAATTTTGTGACACATTTAAAGGTTTGTAAACAAAACAACACGAAAGCTTCAAAAATAATGCATAAACTATATTTTGTGTAGAGCAACGAGAGCAATCACACAGTCACTCACTTTTTTCTAACCTACCGTATCTTTTGAAATCTTCAATTTCTCCGGTATATTCTTAACTTGCTCATGTTGCTTGGAAATTCAAAGTCGATAATCCAATTTCTGGGATTTTGTTTACATTTATTTCATGAAAAAAAAATGTTCTAAAGATTTTGATTTTAAAAGACAGTGATTTTTTTAAAGAATGTCCAAGCACTTATGTCTTCTTGTAAAGATTTGTTCATTTCTATATCATACAGGACAACACATTCAATAAAATATATAATTTATTTTAATCAAAAGTTCGCCAAAACTCATCTTTTTTTACGATACAAGGATCTGAACATAGATAACAAAACTGTCTCAAAGACTCGATTGTATATTAATATACAATTTTGATTCATCGAAAAGTCAATTTAGTATTGCTTAATTATTAATCAGGCAAATCATTTGTATTATTGTTACTAAATATTGTTATCTGTTGATGTATAGACGCATTTTATATTTTAATATAAAAGGGACATTCTGTTTGATATGTTCTATTGTATTTTTATTTATTTTGTTATAATGCGCTTGTTTTGCAAAACGAAGGAAATAATTGTTTATTTGTATTATAATAAGAATTAAAAAAAAGTAAAACAATCATGCAAGTCATTGTACATACAAATTTCATGTTCACCATTTTCAAATTATATATCATAAAGCATAATAAAAAAGTCATTAGAATTGTGATATTTTATCATTGTATATCTCATTATCAGTCAATCAGATTTGGCTAAAACTGAATAAAGGATTGTAAAGCAAAGCAATACTTTTCCTTAACAAAACATGAAGTTACAGTTGTATTATTCTTCAAATTAAAAATAATGACAGTTGGTTTTATATACTAAAACGTTTACTCCGGCTTACATAATGAACTTAAAACGTTTTATCTTTATAAATTAAGCTAATAACAAAACTACCGAATTTTGAATATCAATCGCAATGTCTAAGAGAAAAGACAAAACATGGAAGACACACCGGAATAGTTATAGATCGCAATGATTCTGACTTGGTACAGGCATTTCAAATGAAATGGTTGGTTAAACCAGGTTTTATGGTGCGCCAAACCTCCCTATTCCATTGCGATCTTATGGACCGGTAGTAACACACAACGCAACACTGTTGTGAAGACATAATATGGATAATCAGTTGATAATCTCAGTACAACGATCAGCAAAACACTAATCAAAACAATCACTTACCAATACGTTGAACCTCATTTTGATTTTTCCACCAGTGGCTTATAACGAAGGAAGATTTTGTTTTAGTGACCGTATGAGACGTATTTTCTTGTAACCTTGGTCTAACAGGCGGTCACGGAGACAGTGGCGTCCTATAAAAAAATCAAAAAAATGTATAAGCATTGACATATCGAATAAGTTGTGAAATATAAACATCGTAAGCAGGTGAGGTAGGTGTATTTATAATAGGATATGGAGTAAATGAACATGAGACCATAATACATAAGTAAACTCCAACTGTCTGCAATTAATTTTTATGAGCTGTATGGCCATTTTGGAAATTTATTCCTCATCAACAGCATTAGAACATAAACATAGGAAATCCTTAATTCAAACAAGTTTTAAAAATACATTAAACCAAATGAGATCCGAATATTCAATAATATCAAAAATATCTAAGGACAAGCTGCGATGTAGGGATTTTAGAATTTACATAAATTAAGATGAGAATATTGATTAAAGAAAGTGTACACATGAGATATAATCTCACGTACAAGTACACGATATCTAAAAAAATTAAGAGCATACATCTGAAACACGGGGAATTGTTGCTATCAAGGTTAGAAAAATTAAAAAAAATTGAAAATTAAGCCGACTCTTTAATCGTAATTTTTTGTTTTGAGATGACCATCCTTGTCATATTCCAAGAATGATGTGAAGCAACTGGATTCGGTGGTTTCCTTCATCTCTAACTCCGGGGGATATATCAAAGGAATCCATCTACCAAACGAAATGTTCTCCAGTGTACGTGATACAGCCCGTACAAACAAACGGCAATAAAGCCCATAAAGCCCTCGGTCCATGTGAGTCGAAATGAAAAGTTAGCTGTTTCAAACCAAATAACAAAATTGTATTTATATTTATAGAGGGTTTCCTTAAAAACTCAAATAAAATGAAACATATAACAGGAACCATTCTGTCCAGCACTTCGTTCCACGCAGTTTAATAATTTACAGTAGGAAACCCCTTTCGTTCCATTAGATTTTGTCAAATCAAGGTTATTTTAAAACATGCATTATAATACATATTTTTGGTCAAATAACTATTAAATTGCAATCTTGTGATATGGAATGTATTTTTTTTTCTAAAAGTGCATGGTTGATATTATCTTTTTATTCAGGTCCTTAATTTTTAAGATTACATGTACATGTAACTTGTGGGCACTAGGCTATAAATTTATAAAATATAACAAATATTCGACTTTTAATCATTTTTATTCTGGGCAGATTAACATAAAGTGATACTCGTTTTTCACAGAATTCGTATTGAAACAAAGAAATTTTCTCTCATTGCTAGGTAATTTTTTTATAATGACCTGTTTCAATACACAGCTTAAGAACACCTAATCCATGTAATCTGTGTTTTGAAAATAACTGTACATCTACTTGTATACTATTACACAAATATACTTCCATCACAAAATGTTTTTATAACATGACTTTAACCGATAATATTCCCTATTCAGACAAAGATTCACGTCAGCTTTATTAAAACTGACCTGAGTCTCATGAAACATCTTTAAATGAGTATGTATAACCTCATTGGCTCAAATGTAAGAATTTCCTAAAGTTTATATAGAAATTCTTAGAAAAATTTGTAGTTAAGGAAATCCTCAAATTTGAGATGTTTTATGAAACTGGGTACTGATTTAACAATAGTTGAGTTAAACTTCATTGCCTGCAAAAGATGTCATTAACATCGAATTCCACGAAATAACGAATACTGTAAAATTATTAAACTATAACAAATTCATGAATCCACAAATATTTTTATTTCCAAATCCACTATAAATGATGCCCAAGAATTTAAGTACTTTCACGGTAATTAACAATGTCTTTGTCTTTTACAAATGTAAAAGTACATATAAGATGATATTATTGAGAAGAAGTCCTACGGCAGTTGAATTTAGTCAGTTAAAGTTATAAACTAAATAAGATTGTAACATTCTAGTGTGACTTACTTGGTATAACCATCCTAGTCCTCTCTGACCATTAAAGCTATAATTGTTTACTGTCATTCAATCTGTACTTTGACTTGGCCCATTCCTTTTTTAGCTCACCTGGACCGAAGGTCCATGTGAGCTATTACCATCACTTGGCGTCCGTCGTCGTCCGCGTCGTCGTCGTCGTCGTCGTCGTCCGTTAACAATTTTTAAAAAATCTTCTTCTCTGAAACTGCTGAACAGAATTTCTTCAAACTTGATATGATTGATCCTTAGGGTGTCCTGCACAAAAATTGTGTTCGGTATTTTGATCCGTCAAAAAACATGGCCGCCGTTGCTAAAAATAGACCAGGGGGTCAGACTACTGTTTTTGGCTTGTAAATCAAAAAGTATAAGAGATAGATGAAATCTGATGCCACGCTACTGCTTCAGCATCAAAAGCTCTACAAAAGTCTCCATTGAGTCGAAGTTGTCAGATGACCCCTTATGGGAGTTACGGCCCCTTAAAGGTGAAAAATAGCATTTTTTCATGTTTTTGGCCTATAGAATGAAAACTATTGCAGATAGAGAGAAGCTGTTGCTTGCTTAAATGTTCAGCTCATTTAGCTCTACAAAAGTCTCCATAAGGTCAAAGTTGTCAGATGACTCCTTATAGGGGTTATGGCCCCTTAAAGGCAAAAAGTAGAGTTTTTGGCCTATAGAATGAAAACTTTTGCAGATAGAGAAAAGCTGTTGCTTGCTTAAATGTTCAGCTGGTTTAGCTCTACACTAGCCTCCATAGGGTCGAAGTGGTCAGATGACCCCTTATAGGGGTTACGGCCCCTTAAAGGCAAAAAAAAGTGTTTTTGGCCTATAGAATGAAAACTATTGCAGATAGAGAAAAGCTGTTGCTTGCTTAAATGTTCAGCTCATTTAGCTCTACAAAAGTCTCCATAGGGTCGAAGTTGTCAGATGACCCCTTATAGGGGTTACAGCCCCTTAAAGGCAAAAAATAGTGTTTTTTGGCCTATGGAATGAAAACTATTGCAGATAGAGAAAAGTTGTTGCTTGCTTAAATGTTCAGCTCATTTAGCTCTACAAAAGTTTCCATAGGGTCAAATTTGCCAGATAACCCCTTATAGTGGTTACGGCCCCTTAAAGGCAAAAAATAGTGTTTTTGGCCTAAAGAAAGAAAACTTTTGCAGATAGAGAAAAGATGTTGCTTGCTTAAATGTCCAGCTTAATTAGCTCTACAAAAGTCTTATTAGGGTCGAAGTTGTCAGATGACTCCTTTAAGGGGTTATGGCCCTTTAAAGGTGAAAAATAGTGTTTTTTGCTTTGGAATGAAAACTATTGCAGATAGAGAAAAGCTTTTTATTGCTTAAACATTCAGCTCATTTAGCTATACAAAAGTCTTCAAAGGGTTGACATTAAGACCAGGTGAGCGATTCAGGCTCCTGGGAGCCTCTTGTTTGTGGTCAAAATATCCACATTGAGTTACTGTTCATTGTCTTCTTTTCAAAAACTGGGGTATATTCTTTGTTTTGTTTACCTGTCATATAGAAAGAAAAACACAAAATAATTTAACCATAAAATATTTGCATAAGAGTAAATAGGAGCTGAACTTAACATACATGTAATATTAAGTGGCCACAAACGAGATAGAAACCATATTCTAATGGTCAAAACATGATTAAGCATTTGAAACAAAAACGATTGATTCACCACCAAACACTACAAAAGTGGTCACCTCCAACGTATCAATTTGTGACTAAATGAAAATATCGAGAGTGAAACTTTTTTTTAAAAATTCATTGAAGATGTATTAAGCTTCAGTCGTTAAGATAGTAATGGAGGTAACAATGTTGGTTCAAATCAAAACATTGGCTGGAAGAGAACACTCATAGTCACTGGTCGAGTGTATGGTCAACCAATAAAGTATAGCTGTATTTTTAATCTGTAGGTCATAAAGAATTCCACTTTAACGTTTAAAATTTGTTGAATATTTCATACAAAATCTTTATGCAATATTAAGGTAGCAAATCTATACAACAACAAAAATTGCTGCTTGCATGGTATTGGTTCTACCTACTGTACAACATACCATTTGTATTTTTAAGACAAAACTTATCTTCATAATTTTTTTTTTAATTTCAGATGAAATAAAATATATTGATGAGACATCTGATGATGAACCTGACAGTGGTGACAAGGAGAAACAGCAGACAAATAATGACGTCACAGAACCACTTCTGACGTCACCACAGCACGAGGAGGAAGTACCGGAAAACAATGCAGACGAATCAAGTCCCATGTTAAGTGAAATTCAGTCAGAAATGGAAAACAACCAAGACCAAATACAGGAAACTGATGCACTTATGAATACATCTGAAGTTGTGTAGACTCTGCATATGCATCAGGACAAAATCATAAAGCTGCTACACATTTTAAAAAGATACACATTAAATTGTGTGTTTTATTTACTCTGCAACATATGAGAAATCGTCAAAGAAAGGCATTTTTGGCGGGCGTTTTACATCCTTGAAGGATACTACTCTTGAAAATAAGTCAGTGGTATCTCTTCAAAATGCACTTGTCAGCTTATACAGCATTCAACTTAATTAAGATGTCCTTTAGAACTCGGTAGTAGGACAAAAGTTAAGGTTATCCGAGCATCAATGCTAGTGCAGTGGTTTTTATACGACCGCAAAAAAATGCTGACGTATCATGGTATGAAGCTGTCGTCGTCGTTGGACGACATCGTTGTCGTTGTCTGTTAACTTAAGTGTTTCCACAATAACTTAAGGTTAGTGAGGACACCTGACCCCCAAAATAATGCCGAATTTAAAATGTCCAATTTTTGGATATATTAGTATTAGGTATATACTTTATCTTGTGTAAAAATATTGGACCCCCTTTCCAGGCTTGTTTTCCCAAAATTAAGGCTCAAAGTTTTCCAAAATTACTATAGATTATATAGGAAAGGCCGAATATTTATCATAAAATCTTGTTGCAGAAAAAATCCACGAATTTAAATTTTATTTTTATTTGATAAAAATCAATGAAATACAATATATTTTGAAATAAAACAATAAAAACTGGGGGTCACCAGCTTACTTTTCTGTCTACAATACAAATCTTTGTAATTTTTTTGTCATTTTTCAAGTGGATTATCTCCCTTGTTTTATTTGAAAACTTTATTTATGAAGGAATAGTTGTTATATTTGTATCAAAATTAATCTATTTCGATGAAGTTTTATTAAATGAAATTATTTAACACAAGTTTCAAGGTATTTGTGACATTTGCACTTGTTTTTTTGCATTTTTAGCTGTTTTTGGTCACATGACAGGTGTCCTCACTAACCTTAAGTTATAGTTATCTGATTGCCATGAAATTTGACAATGATGTTCCTTATCACAAGAGGATTGGGGTCCGTCTTTGTTTAGCATTTTAGGATCAAAAGGGGGTCGAAATCACTACATTTGTGTTTGTTCCCACAATAACTATTGTTTTGGTCAACCACATGTTTTGAAATTTTACAATAATGTTTCATACCATACATGGATCATTGGGATTGGTTTTTGGGGTCCTGCCTCTATTTGTTTAGAAATAAGAGACACAAAAAGGGGACGTTGTGAATGAAGGGCCGAAAAGGGACCAAAATCAAAACTTTTTATTATAAATATTGTCTGATTTCAATTGTTTCCTTATTAAATCTTGTCAAGAAGTGAATTACCAAATTGAGAATTAATATTATGAAACTCCTTCCCCATAATAGTCCTTTTGGGTCAAAGGGGGGCAAAATGAAAGGTTACAGATGTCCTTATAAGGGGTATTATTTTTTGTAATTGTTATTTATTTTGGTCTGCTTTTAATAAAAAATGAATTCCTTGTGAAATGTGGATGAAAAGGCCACCAGATTTTGGGGTCGTATCATGCTGCGCTCGGCGAAGCTTTTTATTTGTATTACAATCGTTCTAAATCCTCAAAAAGTATTTTCTCTCTTTTCTTGCTTCCATTTATTGCTGTTTATGGATATCTTGTATACTTTATGTGGATTTAGATTTCTGCTTTTATATTAGTGCTTCTCTGTTTGTTGTTTACATTCAACTGTAATGAAATGACTTTATTATTAATATGGACAAATACAAAAGGTGCATGTGTAATAATAGTTCGAAGAATACATTAAATTTTTTTCTTAAATGAACAAGACCAAACTTGAACAGGTAATGTCTTTTTTGGTCAAACTGAAAGTTATTTCAAAAGTATAAATTTTATGTGATAATTTAAGATAACAGCTCCTTATACGGCCTGTTTTTACTTTTTACTATTTTAGTATAATGATGATAACCTACCAAAATATGGAGGTACTAAATTTGATTAAGGTGAAAAATTCTTCCGATCTGAACTTGTTATATTTTTTTTACATTTTTTACCATAATAGCTGAAAACGAATTCTACTAACCTAACCAGTACTTAACTATATGATTTTTCTCACGTACACATATAAAGATGGGTTACTATGGTTAGCCTCCAAGGCGTTTTTAATGTGCAATATCTATTTGATAGGACTATGTGATAGTTACACTAACATGACATTTAATGTACGTAGATGCATGTCATTATATACAGTATTAAATGTATGTATTAAAGGTTGTTTATTAAGAGTCTGAGCTATTTTGTCAAACTGTGTGCAAAATAATTTATTTTAAAATGTACTAATCAAAATTCGCTTTACATTTTTTGTATATAGATAAAGTATGTGTAATCGGGTGGTTTTATTCATGTTTTCCTTTGAATGCTTTTCTTCGTTTTGTACATTTGCATTTGTTAATATATTTTATTTGCTTCGTATCAGACATTTTAGAAATTATTCTCATATCTATAACTTCAAAGCATGGGGAGAATACCGTCTCAAAAAGAATATCTCATAGGTCATATTGGTAAGAAGAATCTTTACAGTTCTAGGTATCATGATTTCAGTAAACATCGTACCATCACAGAAGCTCACGGGAGTTTGAGAGCTCTCCTGCTGGTTTAAATAGAAAAAAAATGTTTTAGATATCACATTTTGTGGTTAAAAAAAGAATCGATAAAAAGACAAATTTCCATGAAAATTTTTAATATTCAAGATAAAAGGCGCACGTTAATGAATTTTGTGACACATTTAAAGGTTTGTAAACAAAACAACACGAAAGCTTCAAAAATAATGCATAAACTATATTTTGTGTAGAGCAACGAGAGCAATCACACAGTCACTCACTTTTTTCTAACCTACCGTATCTTTTGAAATCTTCAATTTCTCCGGTATATTCTTAACTTGCTCATGTTGCTTGGAAATTCAAAGTCGATAATCCAATTTCTGGGATTTTGTTTACATTTATTTCATGAAAAAAAAATGTTCTAAAGATTTTGATTTTAAAAGACAGTGATTTTTTTAAAGAATGTCCAAGCACTTATGTCTTCTTGTAAAGATTTGTTCATTTCTATATCATACAGGACAACACATTCAATAAAATATATAATTTATTTTAATCAAAAGTTCGCCAAAACTCATCTTTTTTTACGATACAAGGATCTGAACATAGATAACAAAACTGTCTCAAAGACTCGATTGTATATTAATATACAATTTTGATTCATCGAAAAGTCAATTTAGTATTGCTTAATTATTAATCAGGCAAATCATTTGTATTATTGTTACTAAATATTGTTATCTGTTGATGTATAGACGCATTTTATATTTTAATATAAAAGGGACATTCTGTTTGATATGTTCTATTGTATTTTTATTTATTTTGTTATAATGCGCTTGTTTTGCAAAACGAAGGAAATAATTGTTTATTTGTATTATAATAAGAATTAAAAAAAAGTAAAACAATCATGCAAGTCATTGTACATACAAATTTCATGTTCACCATTTTCAAATTATATATCATAAAGCATAATAAAAAAGTCATTAGAATTGTGATATTTTATCATTGTATATCTCATTATCAGTCAATCAGATTTGGCTAAAACTGAATAAAGGATTGTAAAGCAAAGCAATACTTTTCCTTAACAAAACATGAAGTTACAGTTGTATTATTCTTCAAATTAAAAATAATGACAGTTGGTTTTATATACTAAAACGTTTACTCCGGCTTACATAATGAACTTAAAACGTTTTATCTTTATAAATTAAGCTAATAACAAAACTACCGAATTTTGAATATCAATCGCAATGTCTAAGAGAAAAGACAAAACATGGAAGACACACCGGAATAGTTATAGATCGCAATGGTTCTGACTTGGTACAGGCATTTCAAATGAAATGGTTGGTTAAACCAGGTTTTATGGTGCGCCAAACCTCCCTATTCCATTGCGATCTTATGGACCGGTAGTAACACACAACGCAACACTGTTGTGAAGACATAATATGGATAATCAGTTGATAATCTCAGTACAACGATCAGCAAAACACTAATCAAAACAATCACTTACCAATACGTTGAACCTCATTTTGATTTTTCCACCAGTGGCTTATAACGAAGGAAGATTTTGTTTTAGTGACCGTATGAGACGTATTTTCTTGTAACCTTGGTCTAACAGGCGGTCACGGAGACAGTGGCGTCCTATAAAAAAATCAAAAAAATGTATAAGCATTGACATATCGAATAAGTTGTGAAATATAAACATCGTAAGCAGGTGAGGTAGGTGTATTTATAATAGGATATGGAGTAAATGAACATGAGACCATAATACATAAGTAAACTCCAACTGTCTGCAATTAATTTTTATGAGCTGTATGGCCATTTTGGAAATTTATTCCTCATCAACAGCATTAGAACATAAACATAGGAAATCCTTAATTCAAACAAGTTTTAAAAATACATTAAACCAAATGAGATCCGAATATTCAATAATATCAAAAATATCTAAGGACAAGCTGCGATGTAGGGATTTTAGAATTTACATAAATTAAGATGAGAATATTGATTAAAGAAAGTGTACACATGAGATATAATCTCACGTACAAGTACACGATATCTAAAAAAATTAAGAGCATACATCTGAAACACGGGGAATTGTTGCTATCAAGGTTAGAAAAATTAAAAAAAATTGAAAATTAAGCCGACTCTTTAATCGTAATTTTTTGTTTTGAGATGACCATCCTTGTCATATTCCAAGAATGATGTGAAGCAACTGGATTCGGTGGTTTCCTTCATCTCTAACTCCGGGGGATATATCAAAGGAATCCATCTACCAAACGAAATGTTCTCCAGTGTACGTGATACAGCCCGTACAAACAAACGGCAATGTAAGCATTCGTGCAGTAGGAAAACTACAACCTTCAACCTTGACCAGTGGTACTTGCTCGGTCCAAGCTAAAAAATATACTGAGAATCAGACAATAAAAATAAAATAAAAAGGAAGATTCCATTTTTGACACAGAACAATCAACAAAATTCGAAATTAATAGTAGGCATTTAGGAATATTGTTGGCTTTAACAGGCACGTATGAAATGCTGAAAAACTGGTTTTGTTTCCGTGGTTCATCCTTCCACCTGTTGTTCGACATAAGAAGAGAACATGTAACGTAGTAGAAAATCTTACGACATGTAAATAAGCATCTCATGGTTTTATGATTTACGTCGCTTTATAACAAAACCTTGAAAGAGCGCCTTATTCTTTCTGTGTATACGACTTTCATTGTTTTTTAATGGTCCTCTAAAATATTTCTAAAGCTACAGCGTAAATTCTCTTCGCATCAAATCGACTTTGTTTCAGTAAAAGATCCGCACTACTTGGCGGTTCACAATCCATTATAACAACAAAGCCATGCACCGAACTTGGATGTTCAATCGCATACTAGTATACAGTAAAACGCGAATATAACGAACTCCTTTGCAACAAATTTATGCTCATAACGAATGTTTATCAAATCAAGGGATATTTTACGTGCATGAAGCTTGACACTTTCTGAACACGTTGGCCAACAATGGTCATCTTCCAGAGATTATGCCAGTTAGACTTGACAACCCCGCAGACAAGGGCAATGCTATTTAGACACGCTGGATTTTCCCTTGGTGATTCTGTGGTCCCAGATGTCGGAATCCAAAGATCCCTATTCGCCTCTAAGGCAAGCTAGGCTCTGTCTTTCTTTTTTTTAAACCATAGTGTCAGATTTCCTCTTGTTCCCTTTGACCTTCATCTAAAGGGTCAATCTTCGGGCGATATTTGTTTCAAGTCTGACATGTAAGTCTTTTATGTTGGATCTTGTCCATTATATTGGTATGTCCAGTTCTCATAAAGTGCATGGATTTTGATTTAATTTCTTAACCAGTTGATTTACGTTCTCGGGAACTCATTTTATATAAAATTGGGTGCTTGATGGACTGAGAAATATTTAATAAAATGAATGTGAATTTTTGCACATGGACAACATTTATTTAATATATGACGATTTTTTATATATAAAAAAAACCCATGCAATAGAAGCAAAAAGGCACCAACGGGGTATTCGAGTGTAAGGTGTCTTGTTTTACAAAGTCTGTTTTCATATTCAATGTATATATGTGTATTTCATTGCGAAATTGATAGGTTCTATTAGTGGAGCGGATATAGGGTAAAATATTTCACTTTGTGATAAAAGCATGAAATTTGGTATGATGGTGCATTAAGTACTCAACATTAAGATAAGATCGTTGGCCATTTCAATTTCGGCCGTTTTCAAGATGGCCGCCATGAAATTCAAAATGGCGTCATTTCTTATTATTCTTTTGTATACAATTCATGGCTATGACTGTATTTTTTCTATTAAAACTATTTATTCATGTTTTGAAGTTTATATAAGGTTAACAGATATATATGTTAAGTAATTTTGAATATTAACAGCTGCGCATGCGCTAAATTTTGCCATAATTGCGGTATAATAATACAAATATTACATTATGAGTTACGAATTGCTTATAGTTTTGTGTTACACAAAAATGTGAAAAGAAGTTGTAAAGGAATATATTTGCAGCATTCGTATTAATTTTACTAAAATAAGAGAGTTAAAGATATCAATAACAGCCATTTTCAAGATGGCTGTCGTAAAAATTTAAATTAAGGCATTTATATTCCTTTTGTACAATATGCCAGATTATATGAAATATGAGCTTTTCATTAGTGCTACAGGAGCTTGAATAAGACTCAAAGATGAATGTTCAGTAATTAAATCCCCATTCGTAAGAGAATGTGCTATATTGCAATCACCTTGTCTGTCTGTCCGTCCATCTGGCTGTCTATACATATTTTGAGGAACTAATGTTATATATTGAACACAGCTTTATCATGATGAGTTGTATCGTTCCACACCTTTTCAGGCCAATATAACATCTGCTTCCTGTTTTCCGAGCCGGCTTAGACTTTTTAAGGAAAATAATGACAATTTTTCGTAAGATTTCGTGGTTTCTACTATAGGCATTGATTCCAAATTTGGTATAGAGCTTTAGGAGGAGTTGCAACGTGCCTCTTCATTCCTGTAGGTCAGTCCGACGTCCTCCTTCTGTTTTCCGAATGGTCGAGTGGGGTATCCCAAGCACGACTTAGTGCAACACCTTCAAGTTTTAATCATGCGCATTATATTGAATTTAAATCGAAACCAAGGTATGAGTTTTTTACTCAGAGTAACTTGTGCATTACTAGTCATACATTTTACTCAGAGTACTAGTTACACATTCTACTCAGAGTAACTGGTACATTACTAGTCATACATTTTATTCTGAGTAGCTAGTATGTTACTAGTCATACATTTTACTCAGAGTAACTAGTACATTACTAGTCATATATTTTACTCTTCGTAACTAGTACATTACTAGTCATACATATCAACAAGAAGTGTTGTGTAGGGTAAAGAAATAAAGTCCAGGTTTTTCAAACTGCATAAGTGCTGTAGGTTTTCTTAAAAAACATTATCAATAATACAGATTCAAAATTCTCAGCTTCCCATTTGCCAAGCCAAACCAGAACCATCATTAGTTCTTAAAGCAATATGTTGGTTTGAACGCAATGTCATGAACAAAAGATACATTCATCAATTAACATATCGATTTTGTTTTACAGTTACACTAAACTTCAGTTGGACAACTGGTTTATCTTATTTTTCTTAGTTCACTTTCGTATTTTTTAGTGTTTTGCATGGTATGTATTCTGGACTTCGTGAACAAAACACAACTTTTGACATTTGTGTAAATCATTATATTTACAAATTACTCAACTATTTATGCGTTTAAAATAAAAAGCTGTTTTTGTATTGCGAGTTTAAAAAATTTTTTTTTGATAGCAGGGGCAAAAGTAGTCAGTCACTACCACCATATAAACATAATGAAAAAAGGACATCAATCTTTATTTGGTCTTACATGTAAATTAGCATCGTACATCATTATATTGTCTCTGATAGTAGCATTATGACAAGGAAGCCTTATATAGGATGGAAAAGGAGATTTTAAGTGTCAGAAATAAATTCCACATATTTAAGTATTAAAGGCAACTCACAGCTTGGAAAAGGAGATATTTATACTTTTGACAGTATTGCACATGCACACTAACAAATAAATTGATAAACCTTACATTAATCATTTATTTCCTGATATAGGTGTCAAATGTTCAATAAAAACAAGAAATTTAAACAGAAGGAGTAGTTTTGCACACAAAAAAAAACCATATTAATTTCTCGGCAGTCATATTGAAAATGGCCGAAATAAAAAAATCAACTATTGAGGAATGTTTGTACAATATTTCATGCTTACACGTCCTATCCTTGTTTGTATTAACTGGTTTTGATTCTGCCCTTTCGGACTTTGACATTCGAATGCCCCTTTGGTACATGTACCTCTGCTTCTTTTATCACGATATGAAATATTTTTGGTAAAAATGAACTTTAATGGCAACTGTCAGCATGGAAAACAGGAATATTCATACTATCGACAGTAGATTGCACATGCGCACTACCAAATGATTTAATAAACCTTGCATTTATCATTTTTATGTCCAATAAGAACAAGAAATTAAAAAACAAAAAGTAAATATGCATACAAGATTATAAAGAAATGGTGATATTTTGATTTCGCGATGGCCATCTTGGAAATGGCCAAAATCTAGATGCCAACTATGAATTCTTAACCATTATATATTGAGGAATGTTTGTACAAAATTTCATGCTATTATCACGATGTGAAATATTTTGCTGAAAAGTCAAGTTGAAAGGCGACTCACGGCTTGGAAAACAGGAATATTTATATTTTGACAGTTTTGCGCATGCACACTAACAAATAAATTTATTAACCTAACAATTATCATCTGTTTCTTAATATAAGTGTTGCTTGACCAATATAAACAACAAATTTATAAACAAAAAGGTAGTTACGCATAAAGATAATAAAGAACTGGCGCCATTTTAATTTCGCGTCGGCCATCTTGAAAAAGGCCGAAATAAAGATGGCTAACTGTGAATTCTGAACCATTATATTGACATATATGTTTGTTCAAAAATTTCACGCTTTTATCACGATGTGAAATATTTTGGTGAAAATCAAGTTAAAAGCAACTCACAGCGCGGAAAACTGGGATATTTATACTTTTGACAGTTTATTGCGCATGCGCACTATCAAATAAATTAATTTATCATACATTTACCATTTGTTTCCTAATTTAGGTGTAAATTGTCCAATAAAAATAAGAAATTTAAATACAAAAAGTAGTTTTGAAAAAAAGATTATAGAAAAATTGCGCCATTTTAATTTCGCGGCGGCCATCTTGAAAATGGCGGAAATCAAGATGGCCAACTATGAATTCTGAACCACTATATATTGAAGAATGTTTGTACAAAATTTCATGCTTTTATCACGATGTGAAATATTATGGTGAAAAATCAAGTTTATCCGCTCCACTATATGTCTTTGATTATCAAACGTGCTGATAATTAGTTTTATTTGCGACAAAATATTTAGTTTTTACGTATGATATATTTCAACGAAATTGGGCCATTTTGGATTTTTTTCTTTTGCATTTTTTTAATATGCTTGTTAAAGCAAATAAAAGAAAAAAATGTTATTTATATCACAATGGGAGTTAAAAAAATAACGAAACCATGCACTCATTGTACATACACTTTTTATTTTCAGCATTTTCAAATTATATGTTATCATAAAGCATAACAAAGTCATTTGAATTGTGATGTTCTTTTTATTTGTATTTATCAGTCAATCAGACTTGGCTTAAAACTGAATAAAAGATTGTAAAGCGTTTTTCTATAGCGTACATCATTAATTAAAAAAAGTTTATCATTATAACTAATAAAGAGACGTGGAATAAGTGTAAGAGTCTCAGTCCATAGAAACCAACGACATTCACAATGACGAACAAACACCACTCTTTAATGTAGACCAGTGGTGCTCGAAATCTAATAAGTGACTCGAGCTTAGAGTTTACTGCTTATAAACATATCAAAGTTTGAAAATAAAGAACCCGTTTTTGACACTGATCAATTAATACTTTTTTAAAGAATTCACGAATACCCTTGACTTAGTACAGTCATACATGAAATGTTGAATGGTCCATCTTTCTAACTATTGATACACTTTGAAAAGATTACAAGTACTCGTAGTGGAAAATCTTTAGACATAAACAAACATCTTCTCATGGTGTTTTTACCCGTGCGGGTTCCGGGTGGTGAATTGGCCCGCAGCAGCGCTAAGCTTGTCGGTAAAAGTCGTCCAATAAATAGCGCTCAGAAACCTGACATCGGGTCACGCCGCTTTGCCCACAAAACGACTGGGATGTGTGCCCCAGGTGGTTGAATGGGGCAGCCCTGACATCGAGAGATGCGGGGTCGTCAGGCGATAATGCGGAAAACCTGACTGCAAACCATGGTGGTGCACCGTGTTGGGAAAAATGTCACGTTCCTCGCACGTTAAAGAACCCTGCTGCAGGTCTCGGTAAGAGTTGGACCCGTAGGATCCCCATGCAGGAGGCTAAATTTACCGTCCCTACCCATCACTCCTTTTTCCAGTAGCAGTCAAAACTCTCCTACCCGACTGGCCTTGTGTCCCATTTCCTCCACTTCATCATCATTTCATGTTCATTGTGTTCATCTCCCGGATAGAGCCGAAATCGTACTGCTTGGGAGTAAAGCAATAAATAACTAACTATCTCATGGTGTTTTGCTTCACTTCGCTTCCAACATTTTTTTTTCTTCTATGGGATACGACTTTGACTGCATCTTAAGGGTTCCTCGTGGAACGAATGACAGCTAAAGTGTTTCTAAAGCTACAATGTGAATCCTCTTCTCATGGAATCTAATTTGTTACGATAAAAGGGCTTGCACTAAGATCACTTTGTTTTACTTGCATGTTAGTATCCGTACTCTATGAACGATATCTGTCGAATTAGCACTTTCTTTACCAGTAATCTTTTTCTCCGTTTCGACACAATTTCAAATTAAGATTATGGTTTCAACAATAAGTAGTAGACTAGATTGTGTGATGGTTTACAATCTATTTTTTTATAAATGTCATAAAATCTTTCTTTTATTTCATCATTGTCTTAAGCTGGTGCTTATCGTGAAAATAACTGTTGTTTGGGGATGCTTTCATTAAAACGAGATTTTATTGTTCTTGTAGGTGTATGTTTCCATTGTAATTCAAGCTTTCTTTGAAATGTGTGTCATTATGATGGTTGCATGCTACTTGTGTAAATGATAGCTCTTCTCGAGTAAAGTAAGTGTTGTTTTTGGTTTGTTGTTATTCCACTTCCACTCCGTCTAGGGCGGGAGCTGGGCAGTGCAAAAATGGTGATAATTACATGCCAATAGCAACAATTATACACTTAAATACTTCCTAGTAAAGAAGCGAGAAACCTCCTAGTTCGGTTACTAGGGTAATTAATATTACGAAAAACTTAACTCCGTTGAACAGAAATTTAAGTTTTTACATACATAATGCATATTCTCTATGAGTCATCAAGGACTCGTGAGACCGTATAGGATTCTGCACCACCCCTGTCTGTCTGTCACTTGCTACTTTTCTGCTCTTTGTCGCATGTTCGTCCATTCTCATTGCTTTCTTTTTCAACAGTAATGTTCTTCTCCGGGTGTTCTTTGGTGTTCAAGCTTTTCTTTTTTAGAAGATTTTAGAAATTTACTCAAATTCATTCACTGTAGAAGTTTTTAACAACAACTAAATCATATGTAAAAGCATCCAACAGTATAAAACGAATATTTCATTCATGAAAAAGTAAATGTACAAATTTCAGAAAACAAATTCATTCACATGTTAGTGCTATTTTGGACAGTGGTGTGGTCTTGGTGCGAATGTATAGATCGGTTTTTGAGATCCTCTCAGGCCAATGTATTTTCAGTATCCCTGGGCACTGTTTTATACCAATAACCACTTCTGAAAAGCTGCACTTTTTTCGGATTTTTAAGGGGCAGGTTCTAATATGATCTGATTTTAACGTTAATCACAAGAGTGCTAAGTACTATAAGACATATAGCCGGGCGAGATTCGTGAGAGAAAGGGCGTGCGTGATCACACATCGATGGGCCTGTCCTTTGCAAATCATTGGGCACTTGTTACTCCACAATCTCCTTAAGTTAGCCCGAGGTTGCGACACTGAAAGACATTTACCAACCGGTTGCGAATGAACATAGATGCAGATAAGTTAGGCAGAGAAAATACCGGTAGTCCGGATTTCCATAATATTTTATTTACACTTTTAAAATAACTAACTAAAATTTTTGCCGTGACCCAAAATGCTTGCATGTTATTCTTTGTATATAAATAGAAAAGATAAGAATAGAGAAGAAAGTCCGAAACAGCCATGGCAAAATCAGCTGACACATAAACAAAACACATCACATGCATAAAACCACCAAGCTACATTCAGCAATCTAAACTTACAACGGAATAATGCGCTCCAAAAACTTAAGCCTTTCCTGTTTGTTGCAGTATATCCGTTGTGTTGCTAGTGATCAATAAAGTGTAGTCCAAATCCAGGAAAGGATACCATACAAAAACTATATAAAAACACATTTGTACTCATCTGAGAGATAGAAATCCCGTCATGTCTATGAGCACATGATGTCTTATTTTCCTGGATAAAGACAACACCCGAAGAACAAGATACTTAGTAAATAAATTTGTGTTTACCAAGAGACTTTATCAATGTATGCAACACCAGTATTCCTACAGGTGAACCACCGGACGAAATGTTGCTTCATGCTTCACAAGAATGCAAATCAACCCAAACGTGAAGCAAGCTTCATAGAATCAGCACCCTCACAATGTCAGGGCTCCTGTGTCCATATCTGTCTCACCAGCATCCTCACAATGTCAGGGTTCCTGTGGCCATATCTGTCTCACCAGCATCCTCACAATGGCTCCTGTGGCCATATCTGTCTCACCAGCATCCTCACAATGTCAGGGCTCCTGTGGCCATATCTGTCTCACCAGCATCCTCACAATGGTTCCTGTGGCCATATCTGTCTCACCAGCATCCTCACAATGTCAGGGCTCCTGTGGCCATATCTGTCTCACCAGCATCCTCACAATGTCAGGGCTCCTGTGGCCATATCTGTCTCAACAGCATCCTCACAATGGCTCCTGTGGCCATATCTGTCTCACCAGCATCCTCACAATGTCAGGGCTCCTGTGGCCATATCTGTCTCACCAGCATCCTCACAATGGCTCCTGTGGCCATATCTGTCTCACCAGCATCCTCACAATGTCAGGGCTCCTGTGGCCATATCTGTCTCACCAGCATCCTCACAATGGATCCTGTGGCCATATCTGTCTCACCAGCATCCTCACAATGTCAGGGCTCCTGTGGCCATATCTGTCTCACCAGCATCCTCACAATGTCAGGGCTCCTGTGGCCATATCTGTCTCACCAGCATCCTCACAATGTCAGGGCTCCTGTGGCCATATCTGTCTCACCAGCATCCTCACAATGGCTCCTGTGGCCATATCTGTCTCACCAGCATCCTCACAATGTCAGGGCTCCTGTGGCCATATCCGTCTCACCAGCATCCTCACAATGTCAGGGCTCCTGTGGCCATATCTGTCTCACCAGCATCCTCACAATGGCTCCTGTGGCCATATCTGTCTCACCAGCATCCTCACAATGTCAGGGCTCCTGTGGCCATATCTGTCTCACCAGCATCCTCACAATGGCTCCTGTGGCCATATCTGTCTCACCAGCATCCTCACAATGTCAGGGCTCCTGTGGCCATATCTGTCTCACCAGCATCCTCACAATGTCAGGGCTCCTGTGGCCAAATCCGTCTCACCAGCATCCTCACAATGTCAGGGCTCCTGTGGCCATATCTGTCTCACCAGCATCTTCACACGGACAGATATGGCCACAGGAGCCCTGATATTGTGAGGATGTAGAATCAGTAGTTTCATGTTATATTATGTGTTTTAAAAAAGTAATCTTAAAGTCCTTGAAATATGGAGAATGTCACCAAGCTCCTAAATAGTAAGCTTTTTGTCCGCAATAAAAAAAAAACTTCAGAAAAAATAGTTAACACTTCATTTAACGTGTATTTATGTCATGAATGTACCAGGAAATAATAAAACATCACGTTACATCCTGATAAACCAAGATATTACATTTATGTTTAAGATATATAATATTTTTTACGAAATTAATAAAGGGGCATTGACCTTGAAGACTTCGGACCTTCAACCCGTGAAAGATCGGATAAAATTGTTACGGAATAGTGAATGTAATCGTTTTCCCCGGAGTTCACCTGTACACGTCTTTACATTTAAAAGATTGATCCTTTTGATTGATCAGGACTGCGACATGTTTTTACAACATAAGATTGTAAACATACATGTATGACATCTCCACATTTATGTAGTTTTCTGCTCACAAAGTGATATACAGGCCTGGATAGCTGTTCACAAGAAGAAGGAGTACTCCAGAAAAATGTGGTAGCACACCTGACCACACAGGTAATGTTTAATTGTTTACTTTAAGGTTCTTCTAAATGAAAAATGGCTGCCATGCATTGTCAATACAAAACTTTCAAAAAATACACAGATTAAGCAAATGATGTATTTTGTTCAAAACCTGTCTCATTAGATTTAACTTACCATTACCCAGAGCAAGCTAGCATTTAAAATCCCACAATGAGTCTTAATTTGATTTTATTTACATAAACATGTAAGGTGTGTCTGATTACTATCCTACTATTCGAGCACACCCTTACAAAACTTTAATATTTTACCTTTAAAGACAGTTTTTATATGATATTATTTCTAGCTTGCTTTAGGTAAGATTGTAATACATTCATTTCAATATAATTTTATCAAAATACTTATTTCATCTAGGCTGTTTATTTTTTGAAAGTTTTGTATTGACAATGCATGGCAGCCATTTTTCATTTAGAAGAACCTTAAATCTTTATTACGAATTTTGATAAATATCTACAAAGTTTAAACTATCCTCCATTGATATGTTTGATCGATTGATAGGGGTACTTACATAGTTCAGAATCACAATTTCAAAACTAGTTAAACAGCTGAGGTTAAAGTCTTGCTTTCATGTACAGAGTCTGGTATGGAGAGTATATATAAGTCGAGTTTGAAAAAAAACTTCTTATAATAAGTGTTCTTTACTTTGTAACCCACACGTGTTAAAGTTTCCAAAATCTAGTAAATAAAGATGTACATCAAGGCGTAGAATTCTTGTTACATTGAATGTTTAAGTCACATTTCCCCACTTAACACTTAAGGGCCTGATTTGTTTAATGCTCTGTAATCGTCTCTTGGCATCATCAAAATTTGTTTCTGAGATGTTCAATTATTAAATATTGACCAGTATAGTTTCTGAACAGAAATGGCCACAGAAACCGAAATGACCAGTAGTTTCCGTAGTGAAATTAACAACCAGTTCAAATTCGTATTAAGTGTATAGGTGTACAAAAAAATCACAAGCGACGATGTAAATGGTTTCTTTTGTCCCAGTTTCTAAACAATAAATAGAGCGAGTTAGTTGGTGTTTTACGCCCGTGCACCGCTATATAGGTTATTTTCAGGCAATGAACATGAAAATAAAGGTTATAACAAAACTACCGAACTTGAATGATCAATCTCATAGTCCAGAGAAAATGACAAAAACGAATCAGTCATACCGGAGAACTGGTGGATCGCAATGGTCCTGACTTGATACAGGCATTTCAAACGAAATGGTGGGTTAAACCAGGTTTTATGGCGCCAAACCTCCCTCTTCCATTGCGATCTTCAAGTCCATAAAATATATAGTTACATAGAATAATGTGACACTGTAAAATTTGCTTAATCCATAATACATAGTTACGTAAAATAATGTGACACTGTAAATTTTTCTTGGAATTAGGTTTTATAGGTAGAAAATAATAGGACTGTAGGATATGAAAATTATCACGAACAAAATGCAGAAGCTTTTGTCTGAAACTATGTTGTAATTTTTATTTGAGAGAAACACAAAACCAGAAGAATTAAAGATCGCAATGGTCCTGACTTGGTACAGGCACTTCCAAAGAAGTGGTGGGTTAAACCAGGTTTTATGGCGCCAAACCTCCCTCTTCCATTGCGATCTTAGGATCCGGTAATGACCATAGAACACAACATAGTTGTGAGACACAATAAGGATATTGAGGTGATCATCTCAGTACAGCAGACCAGTCAAACACTATTTAAAACAATTAACTATCATATCTTTTAACTCAATTTTGAACTTTTCTGCTAGTGGCTGATAACGAAGAAAGAATTTTTTTAGTGATCGTATGAGACGTATTTTCTTATAGCCCTGCTTCAAAAGTCGGTCACGAAGAAACCGGTGTCTGATAAAAAAATCTGTGAAATGTGTGCAAGCTCTGGCATATCGGATAAGTTGAGAAATATAAACACCATGATAAAATGAACATGAAATGATGATGATTAATGAAATATGGGGGTGGGGTGGGAAACAAAGGAACAGTTAATTTTGGAGGACCACATGAAAAGGGATGCGGTGGGTAGGGGCGGAAAATTTAGCCTATGTGGTGCACTACTTGGCTGTCAACAAAGGGGTCTTTTATGTGCATGAAGAGTGGTACTCTCCACACACGTTGGCCCACTATGATCAGCGGTCAGGGTTTCGTATTATAGACCTGACAACCCCCGCGGACGAGGGCCACCCTATTCAGCCACCTAGGGTACACACTTGGTCGCTCTGTGGGCTGAGCACTGACCCGACGTCAGAATCCCAAGACCCTAAGTCGCCTCTTACGACAAGCTAGGCTCTGCTGCGGGCCTATTCGCCACCCGGGCCCCGCACGGAACAACAATGAATAGAAAAAGTCCATTGAGATAATGAGGCTCTAAATCCCCTCTGGTTGGGATTTACGTTACGCATTTCTGTTGGCAAGACACTACTGCAGATTTTGATACAGATATTCTCAAAACCATCTCAGTTCTCCAGAAAACCATCTGGAAGTCCTTGATAGCAATTAGGATCGTATCAGCATTAAGCTTGTTGGTAGAAGCCGGCTCACTGGGGGTGGTTGAATAGGCGTAACCCTAGCCGTCATCTTTATGTTCATGTTACAACCCCATTTATGTTCATCTCTCTGACATAGCAAATTCGTTGCTGCTTGAGAGTTAAATAATAACTAACTGGTAACCTTTCCCCAAAAACATAGACGCCACAACAATTCACAATTCAAAAAAGAACCCCCCCCTAAAAAAATAACATAAAAAAATACAAAAAAATACAAAAACAAAACAGAAAACAACAACATAAAACAATGTAGAATATATCGTTTGCTTTTAATTCAATTTACATCGATTCTGTTTAATATATCCTTTGATATATGACTGATGCTGCAACTTGAGTTTGCATCAGAGGCGATATATTTCAATCAGATTGCGATTGCAAATGACAAGCTTTTTCGATACAATCTGGTAAATGAATGAAGATTGGCACAGTGACAATAGTATTATTATACATGTATACATAATTACGAGAAGTGCATCATCGTATGATTAATAGTGTATTTGTCCTATAATGTAATTATATTAAGTAGGTTCTGCTTGTTTATCACGTTAAAGACGTGTTACAAACTGTCATGTCATTGTGTTTTGAGAAAAGGACATATTGTCTGAAATGTAAGTAAATTTTGTACGCTCTTGAAGTTTGAATTACAGTGAAATCTTTCCAAAATCACACGTGCAAATGAACTAGGTGATATATTCATATATTTATGCATAAACATAATATTTGTTTTACAAGGGATGGATGCACTGGTACACCCCCATTGCATGAACACAATCTCTTGTTATCTTGATTTATGCGGATGTTCATCCTAATACCTAACTGCCGTCTCAAGGTGGCGGAGTTGAAGGTGGGGCCTTAGAATAAGTTGATAATACAGACAGTTTGGCAGCGAACAGTTTGTGGTATCGCATTGTGAAAAAAAACCTAAGCTCTTAATGCGAAAAGGTTCCAGGCGTCGAATAAAAAGTGGTTTCTATGAACCGCTGCTGAAATGGCAAAGTCCCAACCCTCATCCACCCTTCCCATTTGCAGTGGCAGTCAATTTAAACTCCAACTCTACGTCAATTTGTTTGTTTGTGTTTTTCTTTTTTTACATCGAGCCTGTGAAGAAAAAAACGAAAGATATTGATTCTGGTACGTTAAATATCCTTCATGATTGAACAGCCAAGAAGTGCAACACACGGGCTGTTTGTTCTGTCCATACCAACCCTCTCCCCTTTTCCAGTGGTCATAAAAATTAATTCTTTCCATACCCGCTCCCATATTTCTTATAATTTCAAGTTCCTTTCCCATTCTCTTCATGTTCATCGTTCTATAGAATCTATATAGTCTTGCAAAGGCGTAAAACACCAACTTATTCATGTTCTGTGAAAAACAGTTTTACCCGACGTCCAGTTACTGGGTGATGTTAGTGGAACCTTAGCGTTGCATCGGGTCCATTCTTTGGCCACCCGGCTTCCACACAGTGCACACTTTTAATGCTATAATAAAACCACATACACGATTTGTAAACCCTGACAGTCTTGGTTGTGTCAAATACAAATTCCGAAACGGGTATAAAAACTGTTAATCTGGTTAGGCTGTATATCGATATTTCAAGGAGTAACCTCTCATCAGCAACATTTGAATCAAAACATTGGAAGGTCAAAACCCAAAAAGTATTGAATGAAAAGTACTCAAAGCCAAAATGTTCTAACAGGGAAGCCAAATCCAGCACCTAGGATATCGACCATGTGCAGTACAAGGAAAGAAACCTGGTGTTTTAAACAATTTTGTGTCCTTTATGATTTTAATCATACAGACACACATATTAAATGAAACGTTTTATATATCCTGAACTCAATTTTTGATACAAAGATTTATCTACTTCAAAATTTGCAGCGAGAGTCATAAAAACCAACATCATCAGCAATACCAAACTTCACAGTGTCACAAATGCATTAAACCTGCTAACATTACAAAGTGGCAGTTGTTCATTCGATGATTAAGTATAATTATTTTGCTTTTCCAGGTGTCTGGTACTGACAAAAAACACACAAGATAGTTTGTTTGGAAAACATTCATGATGGGAGACCAGCCGGATGACGTTCTTTATCTTAAACAACAGCTAGCAGCTAAAAATCAAGAAATTCTACGAATACGCGAAGATATAAACTTGCTTGAAGACAGTCTAGATGAACAGGAACAGAAGACAAAGGACGTCAAAAATAATTTACAGAGTAGAATCGACACTTTGACGAACGACATCGAGGATAAAGATGAACAAATTGATGCTTTGTTAGAAGAAATTGAAACTTTACGAAAGAACGAAAGTATTTCACCAGTAGGTGGCGTGAGTAATGGTGTCACCGAAACATTGAAAACACAAGTGCAACAGAAAGACAGTGAGCTGAAGGAAATGAAAGAAAAGCTCAATAAAGGTGGAATGACTATTAATAATTTGCACATGGAGATACGGGAGATGAAAGAAGATATGTCAAGTCTTAATGAAAAGATTGCGGAAAAGTCTAAGAAAATAAAAGAAATGAGAGACGAAAATACAACTTTAAAGTCAACCATTTCCGAACTTAAAGCACAGTTAAACACAGGAAGTGACCTAAACCTTGATGTCCAGGCATCACCACGCCCATCGAATATCGTTCAAGTAGAGGTTTTAAAAAGAGAAATTGACAGTAAAAATGAGGAGCTGGTAGCAGTGAAAAAACAGTTGGCGAAACTTACAAAATCGGGAACAGATTCGGACACGAATCCACACATAGAAGAGCTAAAACATTCCAAAGAACAAAAGCATTCCATGTCAGACAGTGAGAGTTTAATTAAATCTAGAACGAAAGAGTTGGAAGACCAATTGGAAAAGTCTCAGTCAGATTTTAGGAAAGCAATTATTGCTTTAATTGTACTCTGTCTTGCCTTTTTGCTACCCAAATTCATCTAGGATTTTAAAACGGATTTGCAAATTCAGGAAATTTCATATATTAAAGAGTTAGATTAGTCCCAGTCCATATATCACAGAATATTTTATGCATATCAATTGTAACCGTAAAACTGTATAAACGCATGCCTTTATTTATAGTAAATTCAAATGTCAGTATAAGAATGATTTGAATTCGAAGGAATTTGAACCATTTCCAATTGTCCAATTTGTAGCCCAGTTCAACTTTCCATTTGGGGGGGGGGGGCGGTAAAACATAACATTTAGGCTTTTCTTTTGGTAATGTTTAATATATTGAGGTGGGGGGTAGACATTGTTAAGGGAAAATAATCTTAATTTGTTGCTTTAAGAAAATGCTTAACTTTTTCATTTAAGCTCTTTTATTTGTCTTTTTTTTTCAAAAATACCGGTAATATTATACAATTGTTTACTGGTCATGAGGGAAACAAATGTACTGTTTT
Organism: Arcuatula senhousia; assembly: GCA_963971305.1. Classification (NCBI taxonomy): domain Eukaryota; kingdom Metazoa; phylum Mollusca; class Bivalvia; order Mytilida; family Mytilidae; genus Arcuatula; species Arcuatula senhousia. Next base: position 47,778,835 of record OZ020313.1, read on the forward strand.
CCGAATGACCAGTAAATACTGAATCGGTAAACAACTTAACCAAAGCCACGCCTACTGCTCACTCTTTACTTTGTATATACAGTGTACTCTAGCCACGCCTACTGCCAATCATACAAAAAAACCGCGAAATAGTATTACGGTACTATTACCCTAGGGAAATAGTTTTTACTATATCCCTAGGGAAATAGTACTTTTACCAAATTCAAGATGAAATAGCTAAAATATTTACCTGTATTTTATATAGAAAACAATCTACTGAAGTATAATAATATACAATTGTTTACTGGTCATGAGGGAAACAGTACATTTGTTTCCACGAGGTACTTACTATTTCACGAGGCGCGTAGCGCCGAGGGAAATGGTAAGTACCGAGGGGAAACAAATGTACTGTTTTCCGAATGACCAGTAAACAATTGTTTTATTATACTGAATCGGTAAACAACTTAAATTAAAGGCACGCCTACTGCTCACTCTTTACTATGTATACAGTTTACTCTAGCCACGCCTACTGCCAACCACACAAAAACCCCGCGAAATAGTATTACGGTACTATTGCCCTAGGGAAATAGTTTTTACTATATCCCTAGGGAAATAGTACTTTTACCAAATTAAAGATGAAATAGTTAAAATGTTTACCTGTATTTTATATAGAAAAAAATTACTGAAGTATAATAATTAAAACTGCCCGATTTCAACATTGCATTGACAGTAAATCGAACACAAGGAAAACAAGATTTAAAAAAATCAAAATGGCGGCCTTGTTTGTTAAAAAAAAAATAGATTTTTTTTTCGGTTTCAGGAAATTCGAATTCAAATTAGTAAGATCATCTTGGATATTCTATGTGAAAAAATATCAATGCAGGAGATTATAAGCTCATAGTATTTATACTACATGTATGTACATTTTGTATACGAAATTCAAATATGCGATATTTTCCACTTTAATGTTGTTCTTGTTGATTGAACACAAAACACAAAATATCACTTATTGATACTTGTTAATCGGTGTAAAACATGATCATAAATGATCAGTGGTAAATCATCAAATCCTTGTTATACAAGACCAGGGTAAGATGCCAAATCTTGTCAATTTGTTGTATGTCATTTTTTTATTTGTATTTGTTGTAGCAACCATTTTCTATATAAATCATAGTATACATTAAATTTTACATCATAATGAAGTATTGTGTTTCTCTGTATACTTTTGAGCCCATGAAAAAGCTGAACGAAGATCTAATGGTTCTGTTCTGCCAACAGATTTACAGAGACATTGTAATTTCGACTGAAGTTTTTCGATGCCCTTTATCCCAGTCGAACATGCGTCGTAACACAGTCTGTTAACCTATACTTAAGCTGTGTCGTGGCGTTGAATGCTTTTGTCACGAGTGTCTTCTGCATTCGGCTGTATTGTATTTTGCAATTTGAGATTCGAATTCCACTTTGCCATTCTTTTTTTTCTTGAAAATGAAGATTTGTCACTAAATAATTTAATTGTGTTGCTACTTTTGTTGCCCGACCCCAAATAAAATGTGAGATGGACATTTTCAATTACCCTTGTTGTCTGTACGTCTACTAGTCACTTTATCAGGCCCATTTAGGGACTATATGCTGTACGTTAGTACCATTTATAGTCTCCTACACAAATCAAAATAGTTTCTGGTACACCTTGACCTTTTTTGGCACTCATTTTTGTTAAGTAACTGTAAACTTATGGTAGAACAAAAAGGTAAATCGCAAAGCTATTTTCTCAAGACGAGAAACCACATCTCGCAACATGGTCTTTTTTCCACAACCACTGAATCAAAAAGCTGATGACAGGGACATAATTTCATTATTTTTATATACTCTTATCCTGATGTAAATATGAAGTTCCATGATTATATATATTTCACTCATAGAAATATAACTTAAGACTAAAGATAAACCTAGGTATTACCCCTTTCTTTTTCCCGTGATCCATCAACCACATGCTGATATCATACCTTCCATGGTAAGGTAACTTAAACGTGAAGGTAAACCATGCAAGTTGCAAGTTTTACAGCACAGTTTTCTGTGATGAATCATCCAGAATTTGATGAGGAAGCAACAATTTTGTGGTGATTTTTGTTCGTTCATATATCCTGATGTACCGGTATGTGTGTATAAAGTTTCATGATGATACCTTAGGGAGCAACCATTTGATTTTTATTTAGGGAACGGGGGAATGGATATTTTCTTTGTCCTGCCGTATTATTTTCGGAAAAAGCCGAGCTTAGATATTTTTGCGCGTTAGTGCGCGAAAAAAAAATTAAGCACTAATTTTTTTCAGCCAAAAGTTCCATCCTGCATTTATTTTATTCAAAGCACTGTCCTACTTTTATATGTCTGGATTTTTGCCATCCTGCCTTTTTATTTCAAATTTCACCATAGCCCCCCCCCCCCCTAAATATCAAATGGGTACTCCCATGTTATGGCGAAGAAACATGTAGGGAAAACGAACGGACCCGAACATCGACGGGTCACAAAAACGATACACTGCACATACAATGAAAAGGTGAGGAACAATCAGCATTGATGCAAATTTAACCGGTGTGGTACAAATTTACGAGAGAAAATTTAGTTCCCGATAGGGAATGCAAATCGGTTATCTACCTCCTATCCACGTCTCCTTCTCAATTGAGTATCAGTCATAATAAGGAATCGCGGGCATTTGGGTGTAGATAGTTCGGACGTTAAACTCCCAAGTCAGTCAAGAATCAGGCAAAATGCATAGATATGGTGATATATGACCTTAAAAAAAAACGCAAACTTTTGAACATGGAATCTTATAAAACTATCCATGATAACATCATTTTGTTTTATCAAATTTTTTTGAATGTACGTACCATCCACTGCTTATTTAGAATAGAGGTGTTCTGCAAAACTTCAGAAGAAGTATGTGCCTTGTGCATTTACCTCAAAACAATTGCAAATGGAATCGGCAATTCGAAAACAAAACGACAGAATAAAGACACTGGCGAGACAACAACTTACAAAAACGCGTAACAAAACTTCAAGTAAACTTCTCCGCAATGCAAACTATCGTCAAAGTGTGGTACACACGGGGAGGCATGTAGATCCTGGGCTTTTTAAATCAACTAAACATGAAAATAACATTGCAGTTTTATTTGTATTCAACAAATTAGAAGATTTGATGCACAAATGTTAGGAATTTAAATTTTGTATCTCAAAGTCGAAAATAGCACTTAAATCTTTATAAAAGACACGTTTACAAAGTCTTCTCTTTAAACATATTCGTCCTCGCGTTTCCATACACAGCACGCCAGAAATATTCCAAGCAACTAGACAAAAAATAAAAATATTCATTTTAGATCTTTAGACAAATGATTTGAACAATCGAAAGAAAATTAAATTTATCTTATCTGAATATGCAATGTGAAAATGTAGTCAGTGTCTTCCGTCTTTTTAAAAATATTTTTTCTATGAAATTAGAATTCGACTAGCTTTTTAACACACATGATCACCTCACTTTCCCAAATGACGTTCAAAAGGCGTTCTGTTTTGTAATATTGGAGATGTGTTCATGAAATGTGGTGCTGTAAATTTCATTTCTTTTGAAATGCTTGCACTAAGTCAGACCATTTTGATTCTCATTCCTCAGAGTAGAGTTCTATGTCTAGAGAGATTGCTCATTCCCGTTTGGGTAAATCTGTCGTTAATACAGTAACCCATATCTATTTACAAGACGTTTTTAAAGGTATATCATGCGCAAATTCTTGTTTTGCAAGCAAGTTCCATAACGTGGATATTTCACTACTCGAGGTCTCTTTGGCAACTAGAAATAAGGTCACTGCGACCTATATTTTACACATGAATGATTTTGGTTCAGTTCTTGGTTAAGTTTTTAGGTACATATCTCGGATACTACATGTTGAGGATCAATGGTATTTGACCACTAGATGTGTCTTGGGTAACATGACACCACCCAATAGAAATTAGGTCACTGTGACCTATATTTTATGCATGAAAGACTTTGGTTAAGTTCTTGGTTTACGTCCATATCTTGGCCCCATCTTGGATACTACATGTTTAGGGGTCAATGATATTTCACTACTAGAGAAGTCTTGGTAACACTGCACCACCCACCGGAAATTAGGTCACTGCGACCTATATTTTACGCATGAACAAGTTTGAATAACATGTGTGTTGGTGTTTAACGCCCATTATCGACGCGACTTGGTCATGTAGGGCGGTCAGTTTTAATGGTTGGGGAAACCGGAGTACCCGGGGGAAACCACTGACCTTGGGCAGGTAACTTTAATTTCTTTGTAAGGGTCCATTTCCCAGTAATACACATTTGGGGTCAATGATATTTCAAGAACGGGAGGGCCATTTTCTAGTTTTGGTACGGATTCTGGTTATTATCCAAGATGTACACACTGACCCTATATCATCTCTTTATCACTTGCAGTTGCTGAGATATATGGACCTAGCTTAACCAAAACTTAATCTCAAGTCTTTCATGAGGAAAATAAAGGTCAAGGTCACTTAATTTGTTTCTAAGGCTAACTACCATCAAAGATGTACCTACTGACCAAATATCATCTCTCTATGATGTTTAGTTCTTAAGTTATTGACAAAGCAAAAACCATAACGTAAGTACGTACATACGAACGAACGAAGGAATCAAACGCTATATTGTGGCTTCGGCAGGGTTAAAAACGACCTGCGACCTGATGGCTTTTTAAGGGCGACTTCCGACCTGCACTTCATAAAATCGACCTATGCCAAAAAGCGACCTGCGACCTCCGCCAAAATATGCCTTTTAAAAGCTACCTTGCGACCTCAGACCCCTTTTAAAAGCGACCTTGCGACCTGAGGGGGGTACCCTGCGAGAGCCCCTATATTCCCTCCGTTGGGCTCGGGGATAATTATTTCATTTTAATCTCACCTGGAACATGGCAACGCCCACTCCGACCCCGATCAGCAGAGTGATGTGGGATTTTATCTTATCCTCCAGTGCATCGTAGCAACCCTGTAACACATCATCATAATTGATGTCACAGACTTGGTTAAATACCCCCCAAAAATTGCTTGAGGTGTATGCTCTTATATATTTTCATGGTATACTTGTACACGAGAGAGCTTTCATATGTTTTTTCTAACTCATACTTTTTACTTTTTACACTTATTTTTTTTCTTTAATAATGATACACTTATTTCACATCTCTTTAAGACTACGAACAGTTTCATTTTGATTGATTGATTGATTGTTTGTTTTAGCTATAATGCAGCCATTTCGGACAAAGGCATTTGACATCGGGGCGTTCCTTTGCCTTAATTCATTTCATTATTTATTGTGTGATTTTGTCTCATGCATAAATTTATATTTTTATATTCCTTCTATTCTAACCAGATTAATACCGAGTAAATTTCGTTTAGAATATTTGTGCAAAAGTCAGAACAATCGAAATTTGTATTTTTCCGGTAGCCAACTTTTTATCTCTAGTCTGTTGTGTCCAGTTTATAGTCATTGTTTTTTTTATTACTTTATAAAATAAGATTCATAATGATCATTATGTAATGATGGTATTTCCATCCTGTACATTTAGAATAAAATAAATTTACGCCAGGATAGAAATATTTTGGTTCCTTTGGTTTCGTTCTCGCTTCAGCTTGACATTTGCTGGTGTCCGAACAACATGAAGGCGCAATTACTTCCTGAAATGGATTAATTGCAAAGCAACCTTTAAAAGCTATAGGTGTGCAAAATCATAACAGTTACGCAGACCCTTTCGATTTTTTAATTCAAGAAAAGGTCATCAATCACTTTTTAAGTCTAATTTTGAATTGTTGGTTCATAAAACTACCTTCAACTTGAAAATATTTGATTTGCACTTAATGATATTGTGTTTAGTGATCACTGAGATAGTAAACGTTACTTTGTACCAGTTGATGGTTCCATTATGACAAACAATTATCACATTAGTAAAGATGAAATGAATCTATCCTTCTTATACATCGGTTTGGTTTTTTTTGGGATAACAATATCCCATATTCCCTTAAATTTTTCACTTAACCGCAAAAAAGTGGTTTTTGTTCAAATATAAACAAGTGTGGCCACTAAAAGTATGTCTCGCCTGCCGGCACCATCACTAAAATCAACCACCTAAGCTTTCATTTCTTTATATAAACACAAATTGTGTCTGTATAACCAGTATCAGATGCCTAGCTATTATACTTTTTAAGCAATTCATTGTCCACACAAGTATTACAAATAGTTTTCTGCCTGAAAAAAAGACCTAAGTTCACAGAGTCTCTGGACCCTAAAAATGGGGTCATGGTCACATGACATAGAGACAGTTACGTTAACCATAACCTCAACTGTCTGTATACCAAATATCAGATGCCTAGCTATTATACTTTTCCAGCAATTCATCGTCCACAAAAGTCTTACAAAAAAGTTTTCTACCTGAAAAAGACCTAAGTTCACAGAGTCACTGTAGCGTGAAAATGGGGTCAGGGTCACACGGCACGGTGACAGTTGCGTAGACCATAATCTATACTGTCTGTATACCAAATATCAGATGCCTAACTATTATACTTTTCCAGCAATTCATCGTCCACAAAAGTCTTACAAATAAGTTTACGACCTTAAAAAAGACCTAAGTTCACAGAGTCACTGGAGCGTAAAAATGGGGACAGCGTCACACGGCTTGGTGACAGTTGCCTAGACAATAACCTGAACTGTCTGTATACCAAATATCAGATGCCTAGCTATTATACTTTTTAAGCAATTCATTGTCCACACAAGTATTACAAATAGTTTTCTGCCTGAAAAAAAAGACCTAAGTTCACAGAGTCACTGGACCCTAAAAATGGGATCATTGTCACATGACATAGAGACAGTTACGTTAACCATAACCTCAACTGTCTGTATACCAAATATCAGATGCCTAGCTATTATACTTTTCCAGCAATTCATCGTCCACAAAAGTCTTACAAAAAAGTTTACAGCCTGAAAAAAGACCTAAGTTCACAGAGTCACTGGAGCGTGAAAATGGGGTCAGGGTCACATGGCATGGTGACAGTTGCGTAGACCATAATCTATACTGTCTGTATACCAAATATCAGATGCCTAACTATTTCATCGTCCACAAAAGTCTTACAAAAAAAATACGACCTTAAAAAAGACCTAAGTTCACAGAGTCACTGGAGCATGAAAATGGGGACAACGTCACACGGCATACTGACAGTTGCCTAGACCATAATCTATACTGTCTGTATACCAAATATTAGATGCCTAACTATTATACTTTTCCAGCAATTTATCGTCCACAAAAGTCTTACAAAAAAGTTTACGACCTTAAAAAAGACCTAAGTTCACAGAGTCACTGGAGCGTGAAAATGGGGACAGCGTCACACGGCATGGTGACAGTTGCGTAGACCATAATCTATACTGTCTGTATACCAAATATCAGATGCCTAACTATTTCATCGTCCACAAAAGTCTTACAAAAAAAATACGACCTTAAAAAAGACCTAAGTTCACAGAGTCACTGGAGCATGAAAAAGGGGACAACGTCACACGGCATACTGACAGTTGCCTAGACCATAATCTATACTGTCTGTATACCAAATATTAGATGCCTAACTATTATACTTTTCCAGCAATTTATCGTCCACAAAAGTCTTACAAAAAAGTTTACGACCTTAAAAAAGACCTAAGTTCACAGAGTCACTGGAGCGTGAAAATGGGGACAGCGTCACACGGCATGGTGACAGTTGCCTAGACCATAATCTGAACTGTCTGTATACCAAATATCAGATGCCTAGCTATTATACTTTTCAAGCAATTCATTGTCCACAAAAGTCTTACAAAAAAAGTTTACGACGCCGCCGCCGCCGCCGCCGTCGCCGCCGGAAAGTAATACCTATGTCTCGCCTTCCGCGACTTTTCGTCGCAGGCGAGACAATAAAATGGATTTTAATAATTCATATCCCATAAAGTTTTGTCTCAAATATCCCGTAATATATTAATGTGAATTTCAATATCCCAATATATCCTAAACAAACCTCTCGGTTGGTCGAAGATTTTAGCAGGGTCGTTTCAATACCCTTGGCCTTATAGGCGAACATTTGTTTTTTTAAGCTCCTTAAGCAAATTAAGCAAAGAAGTCGAATTAGGAAAATGTTTGCACGTTTTGAAATAGTAAGTTATCCCATGAAAAATACTACATGTACCACGCATATAACTTACATTATCTGGCAGGTTCACGTTAAGAGTCTTGTAGTCTGTGTAATTGTTTACTCCACAGCAAAGCAACTAAATTTAAAACAAAATGTAAAAGGTTCACATGGTCACATACAAGTATTTCAAGTCAAAGGTTTCACTTCACAGAATCACATAAACATCTTTTGATTTCGGATTCGTGGAATATTCTACGTTCTTTTACTTCTATAATTATATGTATTTATATGTTTTGTAACCTATAGATGTTCCACTGTTTCTCTATTTTCATGCAGAAGTACTATGCCAATTTTCACATTAACATTTCAGACTTGTTCGAGAAAAATATTGATAACCGCATACAGTATGAAAATCTGTTATTCAAAATATTATTATACCTACATGCCTATATACATGTCATACATACCAATTTTTGTACCCCATCCCAACCTTTGTTTATAATTTCGCTGGTTTTGTTTCTGGAATCATATTCCTCGAGTGACTGCTCTAGGATTCCCTTCAAAGTGTCGTCGACCTATAATACATGGTGTGTTAATTCTGTTGAAGGAAGGATTGGCCCACAAAACTGTTTAAGCCAAGCTCTGGTTTACGTTTAAAGAAAATACTTGAGAATAATATATACTTATACCAATAGGTCATTTGAATCTTTAAGCCAATTAAACCAAAGACTGGTTAAACAAAAAGATGCCGAATGCAAACCACATTACGAAACACACAAACTACAATCACTCGAAATTGGGGAAGTCTTTCGTTAACTAAACATGCTAATAATATCGTGTGCCTCGGAAGGATAAGCAGTTCCGGATTGTTGCTACATGCCTGCGAGTTGTAATGATGAGTAACAACTTATATCCAGTAAAAATTTTTCATTTCAGTCACATAGGCTAGGTTTTGATGGCTTGCAAATTTTAGAACTGACAAAGTAATTGTGGAGTCCATTATATTTACCTTTCCTTTATAAACTGCTGCAGTTATACCGGCAGAAAACTCCCCTATAAACACCAAGACCAGACAGCCAATGTACTAAAAATAAAAAAAGCTCTAAAACATACAATTTATATACTGATCTTATTTCTTTTTAATATTTGAACAAATTACATGGAATGTTAGAATTGCCACTGTGTAAAGTTCAAAAGTTCAGGATAACAAACTGATAAAGTTTTGTGGTGACTAAAATGTTCGTTTTATCATATTTAAAGCATTACAATTGAGCTTTGGCTTTTTTTCAGAAGAAATATCCAATCATAATGCTAAGGGATCTGTCATTTAACTTTAAGGGAATCTTTCTCCTAAAAAATAATTTGAATATGATTTGTTTTTGAAAAAAAAATATTTTGGTAGCAGTTGGTAAAAAAAAAAAAAATTCTGAAGGATTTTTGCGTATGAAATATACTGCTTTGCAAAAAAAAACTGACAAAAAAAAATCTTGGCCCTCTCTTCAAGTTAAACGGTCAGTCACTATGTTTCATAAATTTGAAAGAACCATATTCCCTCTTTTCAGTTAACATAGGTTATCTCCCATATGCATGAGTTATCTAACTTTACAGCAGGTATGAAATTTATTTTCTCTGGATTTATTGTTGAAATCCTATGATAAATTTGAGGGGTTCAGAAAGAAAAGGGATTTCCCAACATTTTGAGATAGTTATGTAACTTTTTAAAACATTTCCTTTTACAAAAATACTTATTAAATAATCTGCAATAAAAATGTAAACTTTAAAAAAAATTATATAGTAAAGTTCTTGTGAAATTTAGGGAAATCCCTAATTTCTTTCAGATCTCTCTAGATTTTTCTTTGATTTTCCATGAAAAGAACAGAGGGGCTAAGAAATTACACCTCCTGCTAAGTTAGATAACTCCTGCTTATGGGAGATAACCTATGTAAACTGAAAAGAGGGAATACTTGTAATTTGAAATTTATTTATAAGACCATTTATTGTAACAGCATTCATTTGGGGAAATTACATAGTCATATTGTTGCACTTGTTCATTTTAAATCTAGATCATTTTCTGAGGTTCACTCTTTGAAAACGTTCGATTTTTCAACTTTAAACACTACCTTGCCACACGAAAAACTAAAAAGTCGCCTGAAAAAAACTTCTCGAAAAAGTCTTTTCAAACTCTAGGAATTTTGTTGTTATGGGTTATAATTCTACATTCTTTTCCAAAACATCTTTCAAAGATAAAATTTGTTACACACTGGAACAAGTTTGCAGTATGCTTGATTTCCTCATTGACAACATATTTGTCACCTTCGGAGGAGAGATTTTTCAACAACAAATCGGCATTCCAATGGGCACAAACTGTGCTCCTCTCCTCGCCGATTTGTTTTTATACTCTTACGAGACTGAATTACTTCAGGGACTCGTAAAGAACAAGAACATGAAAGAGGCAAGGTAATTTAATCTTACATTCAAACATATTGATGATGTCCTTTCTGTCAATAACACTTCATTTGGTAGATGGATTCCTTCAATATGTCCTCCAGAATTTGAGATTAAAGAGACCACCGAATCAAATTGCTTCACGTCTTTCTTGGATTTGCACCTCGAATTTGACCCAGGTGGTCATATCAGTACAAAAATTTACGATAAAAGAGACGATTTTAATTTTCAAATTATTAATTTTCCTAATCTACAGAGCAATATACCTACTTCCCCTGCATACGGTGTTTATATTTCACAACTTATTCGATATGCCAGAGCTTGCACACATTTCACAGATTTTTTTTATCAGACACCGATTTCTTCGTGACCGACTTTTGGAGCAGGACTATAAGAAAATACGTCGCATACGATCCCTAAAAAAATTCTTTCTTCGTTATCAGCCACTAGTAGAAAAGTTCAAAATTGAGTTCAAAGATATGATGTTTAATTGTTGTAATTAGTGTTTGACTGGTCTGCTGTACTCAATATCCCTATTGTGTCTCACAACTATGTTGTGTTCTATGGTCATTACCGGATCCTAAGATCGCAATGGAAGAGGGAGGTTTGGCGCGCCATAAAACCTGGTTTTACCCACCATTTCGTTGGAAATGCCTGTACCAAGTCAGGACCATTGCGATCCACCAATTCTCCGGTATGACCGATTCGTTTTTGTCATTTTCTCTGGACTATGAGATTGATCATTCAAGTTCGGTAGTTTTGTTATTACCTTTATTCAATACACGCACACTACGTTTGGTGTCTTTCTATATATATGAAATATTATGTTTCTGTGCAATATGGTGGTGCACCGTGTTAGGAAAATGTCACATTCCTCGTTAACGTTAAAGAAACGGCCTACTGGAGGTCTCAATAGCATAAGGAACCGTATGATCCCCATGCAGGGACTAAATTTCCGACTTTATACATCCCGCTTTTCCATTGGCAGTCAAAACTCCCATCCTTGATTGGTTTTTTATCCCCATTTCTTCCACTTCATTAATGTTCATCGTATCACCCCTTTCGATCTAACTAAACTACATTGTATAAAGCTATGCAATAGAATCATATTTGCATTTCGCTTCGACGAAAACATTAATATCCAGCCATGGATAGAGCATGGAAATCTTAAGGCAGTCAGATCAACAACAAAAATTTGGAATGTACGGTGCACGATTCTATACAAAGAAAAAGACAATAGGAGAAAACGGTAGACAGTGTTCTTATGATAAACTGTTGTCTATAGTTTTCTCCTATTGCCATTTCCTTTATTAAAAATCATACAACACCGTTAATTGTTTTGAACTGTCTTCAGATTTTTAGCGTTAACCATAGCCGGTTTAATACCAAGTGGATATTTTTTATGTTTATTTCTTACCAATGCTAAGAAGAACTTAATCTTCTTAAGAGCACCAATGAATCCAAAGGCACCAACCAATAGAACAAAACATCCAAACCCTATGAGGATGAAGGCAGCGGTTGATATGTATTTGTCTGATGAGTTCAGCTCTATTACGTGTTGGATATTTAACAAATCAGGATCCGCCTTCAGAAATATCCCCACTCCTAATACAAATAATCCTGTACCCTACAAAAACAAAGAAAAGCTCTTATACTTCTAACCCCCTTTATACAAGACAAGATGCTTAATTTGTCAATAATGCCGCCAAATACCCGAGCCGATATATTAAAATCAAAGTCTATGATTGATGTGATAAAGCTGATTTTCAAATGAAAGGGAAGTGAGTGTTTTGTTGAATATGTATAAAATCAGTGAACTGTAAAGTGGCCTGTATTTTTCTTTTACCAGAATGCCTCTTTTATCAATGAACTGTAAAGTGGCCTGTGTTTTCTTTTACCAGAATACCGCTTTTATCAAATTTTGGGATCCACCGATGCATTTTTTTTTTCTTTGGTAATAATCGAAATATCTTGGATTTATAAATGTAATAAAGAATTTTGAATACAGTACATAGAAGAAAATGAGATGTGGAATAAGTGTACGCGACACAACCTACACTATAAACGTATATTTTAAATATCCACAATGGAAAACAGCCAGCAGCCTTCAATGCCTTCATAGTCTTTCAATATTAATTTTTTTATTTAAATGATGCTGGTAAAAGATTACTCCGAGAAATATACAGCATACCAAATTAACAGATTTGTTGATACCGACTTTGGAATTGTTTACTTATGCACGTTCTTATATTAATTACCATCATTACAAGTCAATGGTTTCAATCCGTTGAATTTTCTTCATATCCTAAGTAACCCTATATAGAAAGATATTGGCCACACACTATATATCTAACATACTTTACTTACCACAAAAATGACGTTGAATGTGACAAGGACACACTGGGCAAAGCTTTCACAGAAACCCATCTCTGGAGATCGACTTTAAACTTTCAGTAAATCTAAAATAAGTTCAAGTAAATTCAGTTAAACTTTAAACATTAGCCCAGAGCATCCCATTTCAGAGGACATTTTAACTGTATGATAAAATGAATTAAAGATCATTATAACTTAAAGCATAGTCTGTGTAGTATTGGCAAGTCAGAATACTGTTCCCGAAACAGTAAGCGGCATAGCAGTATCATGAGATTCAAACTTTATCACTTTAAATATAAGCACCGAAAATGCGATGAGATTAAATTGAATGTTTCAAAATACTAGAGGGAATTTACGATACAAAACGACAGAGGGAATGTTCACAATGAATAATAACCGACACGTGGACATATGTGGATCGTGTCTTTCTGGCACATATTCCATATTCTTTCGTTTTTAATATTATTTCAGAGTTTGGCTTTAGTGCCGTGTGGAGGTCGTAGAAAGCTTCCCTGTGCTTCAGTTGTATCGAGTATTGGAATATGTGTTGGAAAGACACAGTTTACATATTTCCAAAATTTGACAACGTTTGGCTATTTCTTTAAAATTTGATACGTTTATCTGTTTGGTCACTGTTGTAATATTTTTTGGCTTCTGTTTTTGTTTTATCAAATCTAATATTCTTTAAGATACGGATTTGACGTTCACATATCTTAATAATAAATAAAACAAAATATTCCGTTTTCTAAATTTCTATTAACTAAAACTAAATATATTCCATTTACAACATTGAGACAAGCGGTCGAACAAATTACAAGTCAGAAAGTCCCCTCTAAAGTCCTTATCAAATCAATATATAAGCAAGGGCTACACGTGCAGATCTTATCAGTCATGAATATTCATAAGTAACAGTAAACATGGCAAAGGAGGCGTGTCACTAACCACTAAATGAATGGTCAATCACATGCCTGATACAACTGCATCAATTTACCAACCAGTATCAAAAGATAAAATATAACATCCCCGCCCCCCAAGAAAAAGACATTTGGAAAAATGTCTAACTGGTTAGGAAATTACGGTGGCAGAATGCGGCCATGAGAAAAAAAAATAAAATCACGTTCCCTCGTGATACCATCACGTTCCGTCAAGATAACATCACGTTCCCTCAAGAAAGTTATTGCGTTCCCTCAAGATAATTATCTCGTTCCCTCAAGATAACATCACGTTCCCTCAAAGTAACATCACGTTCCCTCAAAATAATTATTGCGTTCCCTCATGATAATTATTGCGTTCCCTCATGATAATTATTGCGTTCCCTCATGATAATTATCTCGTTCCCTCAAGATAACACCACGTTCCCTCAAGATAGTTATCGCGTTCCCTCAAGATAACATCGCGTTCCCTCAAAATTGTTATCGCGTTCCCTCAAGATAACATCGAGTTCCCTCAAGATAGATATCGCGTTCCCTCAAGATACTAAGTAGTTATCACGTTACCTCAAGATAACACCACGTTCCCTCAAGATGTTATCTTGAGGTAACGTGATAACTACTTAGTATCTTGAGGGAACGCGAAAACTATCTTGAGGGAACTCGATGTTATCTTGAGGGAACGCGATAACTATCTTGAGGGAACGCGATAACAATTTTGAGGGAACGCGATGTTATCTTGAGGGAACGCGATAACTATCTTGAGGGAACGTGGTGTTATCTTGAGGGAACGAGATAATTATCATGAGGGAACGCAATAATTATCATGAGGGAACGCAATAATTATTTTGAGGGAACGCGATGTTATCTTGAGGGAACGTGATGTTATCTTGAGGGAACGAGATAATTATCTTGAGGGAACGCAATAACTTTCTTGAGGGAACGTGATGTTATCTTGAGGGAACGTGATGGTATTACGAGGGAACGTGATGGTATCATGAGGGAACGTGATTTTATTTTTTTTTCTCATGGCCGCATTCTGCCACCGTAGGAAATTGATGTAGAGATAAAAATAAAAACAACAACAAAAATGAAAATAATAAACAATGAAACATTGTAAAGCAGAAATTTAGAACAGCAATTTAAAAAAAAACACACAATTGAAAAAAAAATTCAAACAGAGAGAAAAAAAAAAATCAACAAAGAAAGAAAAAAAAATATTATAAAAAAAATTATGAGAGCAAAAAAAAAATAAAAATGATATTAATAAAAAAAAAATAGTTAAACAACAAAACAAAAAAAATATGTGAATGTTATATTTGTCAAAAATTTCAAAAATCAAATTTTTTTATAAAATGTTTCATAAGTTTTCCAAACTTAAAAAAAAAAATCAAACAAAGAAAAATAAATATCTCACATACTAGAGCATGAATGAATTTCTCAGCCACAAGTGCGTATCAGTCAATCATTTGACCTGTTATATTAATTAAATTTATATGTGTGTTTAACAGTACTGGTTCCATTAATCTTTACTTTTGCTGACAAGTGGTCGAATAGTCGAATAGCATGTTGATGCACATGTGGCATCTTGTTATTCATTGTCAAAGTACTACAAGATTTATGATGGTACAGGGAACTTTACATGGATATCAAGGGATTAATATCAACAAACAACTCAAATCACAGTGCACAATTAACCTCAGTAAACACATTAATTATCTTAAACAGGGGAACTCCTGTCAAAATTTATTACTAACATTGTTATTCTTAATCTATCCAACTGTCACAGAATCTAACTTTCTCAGGACTTGCTAATGCATCAAAGTAGCACATGTTAACTTTAAGAAAATGAACTAGCAGAGACCTTGGCTCTTAAAAACAAAAATATTTCAATAATAATTTCTAAACAAAAATTTCAACTATCACACACAGCATTATTCATGTAACATGGGTCATGAATCCAGTTACTACTTTCATACAACTAACTCACATGAATAGAAATGACTATTAAAATGCAAAAAGGTAATTTCTAGTATATACTCATTAAACTTAAGTTAGCTACAGCATCAATCTTATCTGAATGTATTACGATTCTTGACAAAACTATATAGGCTCTCACAACCTCTAATCACTTCAACGGTACCGTATCAATACAACAAATTAACTCAACGAACTATCAAGATCTTCCATGAACTGCTTAGGTATAACAAATCGTACTTGTAATCATATGGAATCATTAAACAGGTAAGCAAATGAAATTGGAATTGTAGCACGTGTAGCCCCCAATAATGGAAAAAAAAACAAATACAACTAAACTACTAAATTAAACATGCATGCATGCAGGTATCATTTGTAAACATTTACATAAATTTAAACATTGAAATATTGTCTGAAAACAACTTCAACTTAAAGTCACTCAAAATAGAAATTCAATTTTCCAAAACGTTTGGAAAAACAAATGTTCAATGAAAATTCTAATGGTTTCTGTATCTGGTATCATCTCATATTTCATCTGTGGTATAGTAACATCAGTTGTGATTTCTGTATTGTAGCGAGTATAGCCCCACATACAATAGATACAATGTAGCGACTCTATTGTCACATACATTACAGGAACGTCAATATAATATGTAGTGAATCAATCTTCACATACATAACAGGACCGAATCGAATATGTAGCGACTCTATCATTATATACATGTTTAATATGAGAATGAATCTATATGTAGCGACTGTATCGTCACATACATTGCAGGAACAACTCTGGGAACTTTCAAGGCTATTTGTAGCGTTCCAATCAACACAAATACAAAACAGAATTAAGGACAAAAATTGCATATTATAATAAAACTGTATCTTCAATGCACATTGGTTTTGCCAATTTATAGCGCAACAATTTGCACATACAACAAAATCATGCAGAAAATTCGTACTTACAACATGTACAACCCAGGCCGGATTTGATGATCTTCATTACAACATTAATATTAATGGAACAACCTGCATTGTTTGCACAACCACAATTTAGAAAGTTCAGGTCCCGGATGAACACGTCAAAATCCATTCCAAAACAGTAACAATCCAAATAAATAATATTAGACCATTTGGATGTTTCTTCACAAGTTTTGAACCAAAAGTTCGTAATGTTTTATACAAACAACATCATTCAAAATCTGTTAAAATTCACTTGTTGATGAATATATCGTCAAAATTTTGTAACTGCTTCCAAATGTTATTTAACAAAAACTCAACGGATGGAAAGCAACCGGGTCTCCACCATTTAAGATACGGATTTGACGTTCACATATCTTAATAATAAATAAAACAAAATATTCCGTTTTCTAAATTTCTATTAACTAAAACTAAATATATTCCATTTACAACATTGAGACAAGCGGTCGAACAAATTACAAGTCAAAAAGTCCCCTCTAAAGTCCTTATCAAATCAATATATAAGCAAGGGCTACACGTGCAGATCTTATCAGTCATGAATATTCATAAGTAACAGTAAACATGGCAAAGGAGGCGTGTCACTAACCACTAAATGAATGGTCAATCACATGCCTGATACAACTGCATCAATTTACCAACCAGTATCAAAAGATAAAATATAACAATTCTAACGGTTTTCCAAGTTTTTTAACCCCTAGCGTGTCCGATGAAGGTTAATCCAGAAAAGCGCTTCACACGCAGTGAAATTTTGCTTTCGCACATATATCAAAATCATTTCAATATGTGGATCGTGTCTTTCTGGCACATATTCCATATTCTTTCGTTTTTAATAGTAGGAAAGTTGTGAAACAAAGATGCAGACTTGATGTACGAAAACATTTCTTTACGAACAGAGTTGTTGACACCTGGAATAGTACATCTGTTCATGTTGTATCTGCCACAAAAGTGAAAGTGTTCGAAAACAAGTCTTGTCAACCATTGGAAGAATAGAGGAAGTGACAAAGAAGTTAAACCAACAGAGAATCAATATGAGATGAACACAGATGACCAGCATGGGTCCTGCATTCACAACGAACGTAGGTAATAAAACATGCAGTATAGTTTTTAACATAAGATGGTCTCGTTGTACAAAGCTTTTATACGCTACACTTACTTTTTTCTTGTTCCTTAAGACGAGAAAAAAAACTTTAAAAATCAATCAGTTCTCTTCTCTTTGCTCTTTGCCCTTTTCTTTCTTTTTGACTAGACAGTTATCAAATGAACTTGTTTCAATGGGAAATAGTCCCACGGTATTTTCCCTTATTGAATAAAACTTACAATTTACAAACACGCCTTAACAAATTGGAAAGTAATTAGTACTCACTGAATCAACAACACAAACACAAATCCGTATTGAGGTTACCTAACCCTAAAATCAGTCATATAGACATCATATCTAATCTATGCAGTTTCTGTCATACTATTTACTGATTAATTTATGATACAGAGTCATTTCATAATTAATCTATCTGCACATGATAAATTAACCTTTTATATGGCATGTATTTATAAAAAAAGAGGAGGTTTATAGTGATAGGGTTGTCCGTCTGTCCTCCTGTCCGTGTATCGATTACACCTTAGGGTACTTATTTTTTATACGCAATTTCTCTTTAATTTAATTCAAGATAGATTTCCATGAAACTATCTTAATTTTTTTTAATAAATTTAGTTAAATTATATCACCCTAGATGTCTCGCCTTTGAATTGCTGTTGCTCCACAGTTGCTGTCTTCACTCAAGAATTTTTACGGCAGACACCGTGCAATCGTAGACTAATATGGGATTTCTATCTCTCAAATGAGTGCAGATGTTGGTTTGTCGTAGAAATTTTTGTCTTCCTTTGCCGGATTTGACACACTGAATTGGAAATTAGCAACACGACGGGTGTGCTATAGCAGGCAGGAACCGCTTACACTTCCGGAGCATCCGAGTTCACTCATGGTTCGACTTGAGTTCGCGTTGTTGATTTCCGTTCGGTTGATTTTGTGTTTTGTGTTTCTTCGTGCTGTTCTTGTTCGTGTTTACCGGTTTCGTCGTTGCCATTTCGGACTTTTGACACTCGAATGCCCCATTGATGCCGCTTTGCTTCTTATAAGTATAGTGATTGAGGCAGCGGTGGCATCTGCAATTGTTTTTGCTTAATTCTGTATCATGTGAACAAGATATGGTACCATTGATATTTTGTATGCAGTTGCATCAGTACAAATCAGTTTTAGACGCATTTATCTGTGCGCTCCTGCAGTCACGGTGTAGTGACTTTGGGATTTTATACTTAACCTTGTTATGGTAAACCATTGATATTTGGTATGCAGTTGCATAAATATCAGTACATATCAATTCCAAGAGGATTTATCTGTATAATCCTGTAGTCACGGTCTATTGACTTTGTTTTGATCCCAAATTATATAAAGGGGGTCGTTGTCAATCCTTAATCAAAGAAAAAAATATATTGCTTAAAATTCATTGATATCAAAAGTCTTAACAGTCTATTTATGATGACTATTCTAGATTTCAGATTTTATTCACTACTCCAAGACAAATATGCAATATATGGTCATAGACAAAATATACAAATTCAAATATTAAGCGACAAAGAACTAAGCACACATTATCAATTACAAAATAGAGACTTACAAACATGAACTGCTCTTGATAAATGCAGATAAGTTTTGGTACATGAATATTGCAAATAGACATCAGTACACTCGTTTTACTTCTTTGGTGCTCATGAAAATATTTTGCTATGATTTTTGGAGGAGAAATGTAGAAATGTTTTGTCACAAACAAACAACACTGAACTCATCACCTACAAAGTCATTATAAACGAGCGAATTATATTATGTCCCCGTATTATATCTTGGGATTAACTCAGAACTCAAGACAAAAAAAAATAAAACAATTAGCAGTTATGATGTCACCAGAATCAGCAAATCGCTTGTTTTTTTGTTGTTTTTTTTATGTTGTTGTTGTTTATCATTTTTTTAAGCATATATTCGTTCTTGCGCTGTTTTATCATGTTTTCACATGACTAATCCACAGTTTGTATCTGTTCTTTTTTTTTGCCCTTTTTCACTTTTGTGTCTGCCAATTTATATAACTATGACGTTTCTAAGGAATTGTACAGCACAGGAAAGACGCAACACTCAAATTTACCAAGTCGGTAAACAATTTAAGAAGTAGATATCTGACAGACCTAATTCTGGTACTTGTGATGAAGGACCTCATACTGATGTCATAACTATATACTAAGTATCAAATCCGTGTATTAAACGAGTAGTTGCAGTGAAAACTTTCGACAATTTTAAAAGCTGAAGAGTTGAAAATTGACTGAGTTGGTAAACAGGAAGTAGTCTCCAACAGACCTTATTGTGGTAACCTCATACTGAAGTCGTTTCGGAGAAAACTGCAACTAAATTTTCAACAACATTACTGACAACAAAATGTTGAAAAGTGACTTAAGTTGGTAAACATGTTCAGTAGATATCTGACAGACCTTATTTCATTACATTCGATAAACAGACCTCATACTGAACTTTAGCCTTAAATCAAATTTCAAGTCAATGTGATTTGTAATTGCTGAAAAAAACTGTAATGAAAGTTTTGCTGCGAACGGACGGAAGGACTGGTGGGCATAGGTAAACCAGTAAATTTTACCCCTCTTCTTCGAAGCGGGTCCCGTGCGGGGCCGTGCGGCGAATTGGCTCTGAACAGAACCGCCTAACTTGCCGTATGAGGCGATTTAGGGTCTTGTGTATCCTATGTGGCTGAATAGGGTGGCCCTCGTCCGCGGGGGTGTCAGATTTATAATACGGAAAGCCTGACCGCTGACCATAGTGGACCAACGTGTGTGGATAGTGCCACGCTCCACGCACGTAAAAGAGACAGCTAGGTAGAGCACCACATAGGCTAAATTTTCAGCCCCTACCCCCCCCCCCCCCCCCACTAATTTTCCCGTGTTCTTCAAAAGTTTCCACCCTCATTTTCTCATCATAATTCATGGGCGTAATTCACCAAATCACTCACTAGCTCAATTCGAAGCGGGGTTAGGAATAAAAATCTAAGTTTAAACTTATAAACTTGTTTAAGTTAAACATAGGATACCATCAAGTAAGCAGGCATGCTGTAGGAGAAAGCCAAGCACAACTATGCAGTTTAGACTTAAGGGAAATTACTTTTAGGATACACAATAAAGTGGTGGATCCTGGAATTTGTTAAAGGGTAGATCCACCCAATGTCCATGTATATAATTAATATATGCATACAAATAACAAAATATTCATAGGAAAAAGGTGAGGTTAGTAATTAGTACCTTAATTCGGACACCCTCTCAGTCTTTTAGACTCTATGAGATAGTTCCTTACCCCCCCCCCCCCTCCCCCCTAAAAAGATAAGAAAATAAACAAGAGGCTCCAAGGAACAGAGAAGAAAATGAACAAGAGGCTTCCAGGAGCATGAGTCGCTCACCTGGTCATACGATTCTCCTATAAAGCTGTAAGGGTCTGGTCATCTGACATCTTTGACCCAATGGAGACTTTCGTAAAGCTTAATGAGCTGAAGGTTTGAGCAAGCAACGACTTTTTATCTGCAAAAGATTACATTTTATAAGGCAAAAATAATTTTAAAAACTTTATCAATGTTACCTTTAAAGGGCCATAATGCCTAGAAAGGGTCATGATCATCTGACATCTTTGACCCAATGGAAACTTTTGTAAAGCTCAATGAGCTGAAAGTTTTACCAAGCAACAGATTTTCTGGATCTGCAACAGTTTTCATTCTATAGGGCAAAAGCTTGAAAAAAGCTATTGTTGACCTTCAAAGGGGCATAACCCCTAAAAGTGGACGTCTGACATCTTTGACTTTTGTAGAACTCAATGAGCGGAACGTTTAAGCAAGAAACAGCTTTTCTCTATCTGCAATAGTTTTCATTCCATAGGGCACTGAAACATGAAAAAACGCTATTTTTTATCTTTGAAGGGCCATAACCTCTAAAAGAAGCTATTTGACATCTTCCACCCTATGGAGACTTTTTAAAGGCTTTTTATGTTCAAGAAGGAACGTTGCGATCTTCTCAATCTCTTATAAATACTTTTTTAACATTAGTGTAACCCCCTAGTCTATTTTAGCAATGAAAGGTCAGAATTGGACCGCCTTTGGCTGGCATTTTTTCGCAGGACTGGCTTAAATTCATGAAAAATTGACTGACTTCAATGTATTACAATATATTCAGGCTGGAAACTTTTTCATCGAATTTCATATCCTGGAAATGTGTCTTTTTATGTGGGGTTAATATGAATCAGAGAGAATAGAGTTAACCCCCCCCCCCCCGGGATAGTGAGCTAAGAAGGAAAATATAATAACATGATAAGGAAAGATTCTAAAATTTAAAAACTTAAACTAAATTATTTTTTATTACGCTAAACAAAATTTACCACTTTTAATTAGTTTTAAATCTGATTTCAAACAAATCACCATTCTTCATTTTTGACAGGTGCCACTTATGATTAACCTTTTTACTTAGACATGAATATAGTCCGTCAAAAATTCTTAAATAAACAGAACAAACCGTGTTTGTAATATAAAATTTATTATCGTAATTGTTTAAGTAGATTATTTTTACTCTTTTGAGAAAAATATGGTGTGAAATATCCATAGCGTTAGAAGATAGCTCGAGGATATTTCTTGATCTCAACAATGGCCTAGGGCCATCGCCTGATTACGACAATTTATTACGCAAAACATAGTCCTATAAAAAACGAAAGTAGTGTATAAATCTACAAATTGGTAACAAAACGAATCTTTGGATGGTAAATAATGAATCCTATCTAGATAAATAGTATAATTTAATCATTCGACTAATCTTCCATTGTATCTGCAGACTAAGCACAAAAATAACAATGTACATTGATATAAACATAAGGTTACCTAAGGCCCCCAAAATAATACAATAATGTGTAAACCATTTATAACCTGAGCTTATCTATACTAAATAAATTGCAATGAACAAAAGATTACCTGAGGCCTACTATAGCAATATTCAATGGTGTAAACCATTGGTATATCTATTGGTGTACTCTCAATTGTAATAATTTATTTATTTATAATTGATACAATGTATACAATTCTTCATCATTATTGTTTGTACTGTCATTGCCGTTTGGGGGTCCATAATTGGTCAATAAACTTGTATTCTTGTATTCTTGGTATAACTATAGAAATATACTTTTAAGTTGACTGTTGGATACCCATGGCCCCTATAGTAACGACATGCAAGACGGTAAGCAGTGACCTATGGTCATGTTGAAGACTGCTTGCTGTTTTCCGTTGTGATTTTTTGAATTGCTGTTTGATTATGTTTGTTGTGTCGCGTACACTTATTCCACATCTCAATATCGTATATTGATATAAATGTTGGTTACCTGAGGGCCCCTATAGCAATATGCATTGAAGTTAACCATTGATTACCAAAGCCCCCTATAGCAAAATACATTGAAGTTAACCATTGATTACCCAAGCCCCCCCTACAGCAATATACATTGAAGTTAACCATTGATTACCCAAGGCCCCCTATAGCAATATACATTGAATTTAACCATTGATTACCCAAGGCCCCCATAGCAATATACATTGAAGTTAACCATTGAATACCCAAGGCCCCCTATAGCAATATACAATGTAGTTTATCATTGATTACCCAAGCCCCCTATAGCAAAATACATTGAAGTTAACCATTGATTACCCAAGGGCCCATATATCAATATAGATTTAAGTTAACCATTGATTACCCGTGGCCCCCTATAGCAATATACATTGAAGTTTACAATTGATGACCTAAGGCCCCCTATAGCAATATTCATTGAAGTTAACCATTGATTACCCAGGGCCCCCTATAGCAGTATACATTGAAGTTAACCATTGGTTGCCTGAGGCCCCCTATAGCAATATACATTGAAGTTAACCATTGGTTACCCAAGACCTCTTATAGCAACGACATTTATGTAAACCATTGGTTACATGATGCCCACTATAAGATTGTAAATTGAAGTAAATGATTGGTTACCTAAGCCCCCCTATAGCAGTATACATAGAAGTTAACCATTGGTTAACTGAGGCTTCTTTTAAAAATATATATTGGTTACCCAAGGCCCCCTATTGCAAGAGCATTGATGTAAACTGTTACCTGAGGCCCCCTATATCAATATAAATTGGAATAAACGATAGCTTACCTAGGGCCCCTATAGCATCATGCATTGAAATAAACATTTGGTTACCTGAGCCCCCCTGTAGTAATATACATTGAAGCTTCCATTGATTACCCAAACTCCCCTACAGCAATATACATTGAAGTTAACCATTGATTACCCAAAGACCCCTTATAGCAATATGCATTGAAGTTTACCATTGATTACCCAAGGCCCCCTATAGCAATATACATTGAAGTGAACCATTGATTACCCAAGGCCACCTATAGCAGTATACATTGAAATTAACATTGATTACCCGTAGCCCCGTTTAGCAATATACATTGAAGTTTACCATTGATTACCCAAGACCCCCTATAGCAATATACATTGAAGTGAACCATTGAGTACCCAAGGCCCCCTATAGCAGTATACATTGAGATTAACCATTTGTTACCTGAGGCCCCCAATAGCAATATGCATTGAAGTTAACCATTTATTACCCAAGACCTCTTATAGCAACCACATTTATGTAAACCATTGGTTACATGATGCCCACTATAAGTGAATGACAAAACGCGCGTCAGGCGTAGCAAAATTTATTGTCTGGAACTTTGTCATTTTTATTTTGGATACCCTAGGTCCTATGCTGATATATATTAAAATAGAAAATAATGAGATGTGGAATACGTGTACGCGACACAGCGCACAATCAAGCGGCAATTCAGAAAAACGACAATGGACAACCGCCAGCAACCTTCAACGAGGCCATTTGGCACTGCTCGCAGTTCTGTAATTGGCCAATGGTCTAAATAAAATGCATATAATTCAAATCCAGTCCTGAAATAGTCACAGATAGACACCCTTCTTCAACAAAGAAAAGAAAACATCAAAAAGACAAGTACATACGACGGCTTTGTCAAAGATTCCTGGCTTAGGACAGGCAAAATTTATTGTCTGGAACTTTGTCATTTTTATTTTGGATACCCTAGGTCCTATGCTGATATATATTAAAATAGAAAATAATGAGATGTGGAATACGTGTACGCGACACAGCGCACAATCAAGCGGCAATTCAGAAAAACGACAATGGACAACCGCCAGCAACCTTCAACGAGGCCATTTGGCACTGCTCGCGGTTCTGTAATTGGCCAATGGTCTAAATAAAATGCATATAATTCAAATCCAGTCCTGAAATAGTCACAGATAGACACCCTTCTTCAACAAGGAAAAGAAAACATCAAAAAGACAAGTACATACGACGGCTTTGTCAAAGATTCCTGGCTTAGGACAGGCACATATAATATGTGTCGGGATTTAACTAGTTTTTTGGGTCCAACCTTCCCATATCAATATTCCTAGACAAAGCACAAAAACTAAACACACAATAAAAATCAAATCGATCAAAGTCTAATTCCACTAGAGAGAACATAAGACAAAAAACAACAAGAACAAACAAAAGGGCGGTAAAGGAACTCTCTACAAAACACTCGCTGTAACTGACAGCTAGCTGAAAATCATCAATTGACTGATGTGAAAAAGTCAAACATATCGATTTTAAATCCGACACAACACTTCAAACAATACCGATTTAGTGAAGTGTCATCACACAAAACCTTGATCGCTATAATGCTTTAAAATGACAATTGTAAAAACGTTTATGGAAGTTTTAAGGTAAGTATCAAGTTATCAATATTTCTGCCAAAAAACACTAAATTCAAAGATTTAACCAAAATATTCAATTCATATCCTTTTGAATTTTAAAATTCTTAGATTTTGAAGCCAATTTTTCATTTCTAATGGATTGCTTTTAATTTTGTGAGCTTTATAAAAAACATTACCATAAGATTCAGGATGTGATATTCCTTTCACTATCAGAAAACGACTTGTACAATTAAAATTTTCAATAAGAGATCGATACTTGTGGAAGAATTTAGAAAAAAGATTTTACTAATTTGTGGTATCGATAACCTTAAAGTGATGTTTGGTTACTTCAGGCTCCCTAGAAGTATTTATGATGTCATGAAGCGTTTGTAAAGCAAACACGGGAGGGGGGGGGTAACCTCTATTATAAAGGTAAGGACATATTGCGTCAAAAATGGTCTACTTTTTAGGGTTTCATTATGTGAAAATATCAGATGTTGCATATATGATATGATGTACTTTTCACACATGTACGTAGTAACATGCCAAAACCTGCATAACGTCGCTTAAACAGGCATCTTTTTAGGTTACCTCAAAAGACTTCATGAATTAATAAAATTATACAATTAACTTATAAAATCTGCAATTCTTTACCATTAATTAGCTTTCAATGATTATAACAAACGAGTTATAAATCTCGTTTGTTGCTACATGTATAAATCTTATTTTTATTCAGTATTTCCTATTCCTGATTTTGTCTGCTCGATAGATTATGAATATTCTTAAGTTTATAACAATAAATATGCTATAGGTGGTCTTAGGTATCCCATGCTTTACAACTATGCCGTTGCTTTAGCATTATATGGGACCTTAGGTAACCAATTGTTAACTCCAATGTATATTGCTATAGAGAGCAAACATTGTTTATTTCTGAATTAATGTATTTGCTGTAGGGGGGCCCAGGTAACCAATTGTTTATTTCAATGTACAATGCTGTAAGGGGTCGTAGGTAACATGTTCAATGCTATAGGGGGGCTTGGGTAACCAATGGTAAACTTCATTGTATATTGCTAAAGGGGGCCTCAGGTAACCAATGGTAAACTCCAATGTATATTGCTACAGGGGGCCTCATGTAACCAATGGTAAATTTTAATGTATATTTTTATAAGAAGCCTCAGGTAACCAATGGTTAACTTCAATGTATACTGCTATAGGGGACCTTAGGTAACAAATCATTTACTTCAATTTAGAATCTTATAGTGGGCATCATGTAACCAATGGTTTACATAAATGTCGTTGCTATTAGAGGTCTTGGGTAACCAATGGTTAACTTCAATGCATATTGCTATTGGGGGCCTCAGGTAACCAATGGTTAACTTCAATGTATACTGTTATAGGGGGCCTTGGGTGATCAATGTATATTGCTATAGGGGGCCTTGGGTAATCAATGGTAAACTTCAATGTATATTGCTATAAGGGGCCACGGGTAAACAATGGTTAACTTCAATGTATAATGCTAGATGTGGCCTTAGGTAACCAATCATTTACTTCATTTTACAATCTTATAGTAGGCATCATGTTACCAATGGTTTACATAAATGTCGTTGCTATAGGGGGCCTTGGGTAATCAACGGTAAACTTTAATGTATATATATATTGCTATGGGGGCCTCAGGTAACCAATGGTTAACTTCAATGCATACTGCAATAGGGGGCCTTAGGTAACCACTTATTTACTTCAATTTACAATCTTATAGTGGGCATCATGTAAACAATGGTAAACAATGTCGTTGCTATAGGGGGCCTTCGGTAACCAATGGTAAACTTCAATGTATAGTGTTATAGGAGGCCTTGGGTAACCAATGAGTTAATGTATATTTCTATAGGGGCTCAACATCAATGTCGTGTACACTTATTCCACGTCTCGTTATCTTCTTCTGAATGTATCTGGCTTCGGTAACCAACTGATATCCGGGCTATTTATATGGATGTACAATATATAGGGGCATGAACGTATATTTATAAATGTAGCGTCAAAGGTAATCAAATATATAAATATGACACCTGAGGTAACCGAAGATTTATATATATAATGTATAATATGTATAATATATAATGTATATAATGTTATATAGCGTCTTAGGTAACCAAATGTATAAGACATAAGACATATTTTATTTCCAATTATGGTCCCTCAATATGTCTTTTGGGGACTGAGGAGCCTAGAGTTATCGAATATCTTTTAGATATAATTTACTTACACGTATCTATAGGTGGCCTGGGGTAACTAATGGTTCATTTGTTAAAAGTGAAAGTAGGAAAACCCTACGCCGAAGTACTATTTTTTCTTGATGGCCCCAGGCCATCGTTGAAATCAAGAAATATCCTCGAGCTAGAAGATATGCGAACCGATTTACTATCAGACCGAATAACGGTCACCTGTCAAGCGGATTGATTTTAACAATTATAGTACCGGTTAAGTAATGGCTGCCAATGTACATCGAATACACAAATGTGATCAAATCAATTTTAAAGTTTCCTTGCAATAATGGACATTTCCGATGTCTTGGATCGGACTTTTTGGTTTCTTCAGACATTCCTCAGTCCGTAAGGAACGGAATGTTATCAAAATTATTGCTAATTATAGGATGTCTGTCCCTCACGAAAGGTAAGATCTCCCATCACCTACCAATACACAAAACAAACACTACAGCCCCAAACAATTAACAATTAAACAAAAGAATTGTGGATCTTGCGGTTCGAGTTTGTCATAAATGGTATGAAAATTGATAAATAAATAATTTATGCCAAGACCATAAGCCCAAAAACGAGAGGTAATACACAAATCATCACATTTCCTTTGATCTCGCCGCCATCATTGTTTACAGTATACACTTGGTTCAAAGAGAGTCCTTCTTTTCTTTCAAATTTATGTGTATCACATTCTAGAGCAGGTTGTAGATGTTTGTGTTGATAAATAAAAATGTGAAAACATTTGAAGAAGTCACATAGTCATGTTATTTATTTTGACCTACAATGCAAGTTGGATATGCATCTGGCCTGGGTTTAAGAAAAGGCACAGGATACGGTTACGGCAAATATGAGCAAAACCGTAACAATAAGAAATTCTTATTGTTACAGCAAAGACGAAAATCAGGAACGGATGACGGGACAAAAACCGAATCATTTACGACCGTAACAATAAGAATTGTCTTATTATTATGGCAAATGGATATTGTGACAATATGAAATAAAGAGCTAGATTAATACAAGCGGGCAAAAACTACTTATAATCTAAATTTAACTCAAAGTCATCATGTTCAACTACAGAGCTGTCCGTCCATTTAACTAAAATCTCAAAATTGAGTTAAAAGATGTGGTGCAACTTATTCGATATGCCAGAGCTTGCACACATTTCACAGATTTTTTTAATCAGGCCGTCACACTGATTTCTTTGTGACTGACTTGTGGAGCAGGGCTATAAGAAAAATATATATATGTCTCATACGATCCCTAAAAAAATTCTTTCTTCGTTATCAGCCACTAGTAGAAAAGTTCAAAATTGAGTTAAAAGATGTGGTGATAAATTATTTTAATTAGTGTTTGACTGGTCTGCTGTACTGAGATGATCACCTCAATATCCCTATTGTGTCAATTTATATAAATCTCATATTCTTTTGTATTTATTGTTCACTGTCAGTCTATGTTATTATCTATAAAAAAAATGTACACGCTAAAAGGTTTGTTTACATTTATTTGTTATATTGTATTTAAACATATATTATATATATATAAAGCCGTGAACCACCTAAGAGTATCTCTTTGCTATATATCTGGCAGAAATGGGTCATCAATCAGTCTTCTCTTTTATTATTATTAATCATTGATAATTTAATATTGTTCTTTTTTGTTTGTTTACTTAATTGTAATTTCACTGCTCCATGTGGGCGCCATGGCAAATAAACATTTTGTTGTTGTTGTTGTCTCACAACTATGTTGTGTTCTATGGCCATTACCGGATCCAAGGATCTCAATGGAAGAGGGAGGTTTGGCGCTATAAAACCTGGTTTAACCCACCATTTCGTTTGAAATGCCTGTACATGTACCAAGTCAGGACTATTGCGATCCACCAATTTTCCGGTAGGACAGATTCGTTTTTATATGACCGCAAAATTTTGTTATGGCGATGTTGTTGTTGTCGTCGTCATTCTCGTCTGTAGACACTTTGGTTTCCGTGTGATAACTTTTGTTGTAGACAACCAATTGTTTGAAAATTTTGATATGATGTTTATAACCACTAAAGGAAGGTTGGTATTGCATTTGGGGTTTCTGGCCCCTACTGTTATAGAAAAAAGGGCCAAAAGGGGCAAAAATGGGTATATTGACAAAACGTCTGTAGAATGTTTAATTTTCATCCGATTTTGATCATTCTTTTTTTATTGTATTCCTCAATAAATTCTGTCAACAAAATGTATCAACGGCTTTGATGTATCTTGTACCGTTACATTGCTACTGGGGGTCAAGAAGGGGCCACACCCAAAAAATTGACTTTTTTATTTGTGGTCCGATTTTCAGAATGTTTTTTTAATTGGAATCCTTGTGAAAATTCTTGCTGCAGTTTTTCAATCAGATTTGCAATATCTCTTACAGTTTTTGAGAATTTAGGGGCCAAAGGGGCCAAAAACGCGTTTTTAAAAGTTTGTCATTTAAACCAAAAATTAAGTTGTAGTGGGCCTGCCAATTGTTATGAAGTTTAAATATGATGATTATATCCACTAAAGGAATGTTGGTTTTGTATTTGGGGTTTGTGGCCCCTTCTGTTTTAGAAAAAAGGGCTAAAACAGGTGGATTGACAAACCTGTTGTGGATTGTTTATCATTCATTCAATTTTGAAAATTCTTTTTTTATTGAATTCATCATTAAATTCTATCTACTTAATGTGTCAATGATTTTGGTATGTTTTTCACCATTACATTGCTACAGAGGGGCTAAAGACAGGCCACTCCGATCCCATAAAATCAACTTTTTTATTTGTGGTCCGATTATCAAAATCTTTTTTCATTGGATTCCTCGTGAATGTTTCTGCCTTAATTTTTAATCGGATTTGCAATATTTTTTTACCGTTTTTGAGAAATTAGGCGTCAAAGGGCCAAAATTGTAAATTAATACATGTATATAAATAAGGCTTTTTGTATTAGATGTTGATGTAAATATAAATGTGTCAAAAATGCATTTTTAAGTCCACCACAGGACAAATGTGTCAAAAAGCTTTGTAAGTCCACCATGGGCTTCATGTGACCAAAGCAATGGACTATCCATACTGGGCCTCCAACGTACAGGGTTAAACTTGTTGCGGTCATATCATGCTGCGCTCGGCGTAGCTTTTTATTGTTATTTTCTCTGAACTATGAGATTGATCATTCAAGTTTGGTAGTTTTGTTATTACCTCTATTTGATAACTAATATGGCACATGCGACACAACCAATAAGTAGTTTTCGGATTTTGTTTTAATCTTACACATTTCTGGTGAAACCATTCAAGGCATCCATCATAGACGATGATAAAGATTTTATGATCACCATTAAGAACAAGCTGTATGTCTACATTTTTTTTTTTAGTATCTAAGCTCTGTATATGATTTAAATTTTTCTCCCAAACAAGAATTTTATTATGTTCGTGCATTGTTCACAATTTTATAAGTGTTAAATAATTCTTAAGAATATAGGGGGTGTATACAGAAGCGGAGGTCGTACCTACATGTACATGTAGGACAAAAAAGTTTTAACTAACAAAGAATAGAGAGAATGTTTTCCATTATTGACTACGGATGAGATGAACTAATTTTATTCTTTAATTAGATGATTTAATTATTATTAATAATAATAGTAGCTCCGAAGAGCTTAAACCACAAAATATATCTTTGGTAAATCTCATAATGCATAATGGTTTTGCCGTAATCGTATCTTGTGCCTTAAAAAAAAATCTTAACTTTGATTTAATCCTCAAATTTGAGTATTTCTGAAAATTCAGCTGACATTTTGATCTATATTTATTGTGTATTTTACAGGAAGTCCATTGCTTCTCTTTGCCAATCGTAGAGATGTTCGCATAGTAGATGGTTCAGGTGTAAGAAGGAACTCCACTGTTGTAGCAGACAATCTAGAGGATGCTGCAGCAGTCGACTTCCTTTATGAAGACAGATCTGTGTTCTTCACTGATGTCAGCCAGGAAGTGATCAAAAGAACATGGATAAATGGTTCAGATGTGACAGTCGATGTCATCACCTCGGGTCTCATCTCCCC
The DNA here is from genome assembly GCA_963971305.1 of Arcuatula senhousia. Lineage (NCBI taxonomy): Eukaryota > Metazoa > Mollusca > Bivalvia > Mytilida > Mytilidae > Arcuatula > Arcuatula senhousia. The sequence continues at coordinate 47,810,865 of OZ020313.1, forward strand.
TGATGGTCTGGCTGTCGATTGGTTAGGGAAAAAGATCTACTGGACCGACTCAGAAACTAAGCACATTGAGGTTGCCAATCTGGATGGAAGTTTTAGGAAAGTTTTGTACTGGCTTGACCTAGACCAACCGAGGGCCATAGCATTAGATCCACTCAATGGGTAAGTGGAACACAACATCATCACTATAGCTATTTCATAGAGCAAATAAAGATTTACTCAGCACAAAGTCATCCAAGACAATTGAAATTGTATGCAGCATACTATTTAAACAACATTGTCTTTATGATATAAGTCTTTTAGGAACTTCATTTACAATTTACATGTTAGAAAATATGGCCAATGAAATCTTAACCAATAAAAGTATTATTTTCTTGTACATGTATCTTGTAAGTGTGGAATGAGGAAAATCACAACTTGGTGTAAAACAATGGTTACAGCTAATGTTTAACATTAATGTTCAACCTTAAGTTATAACTGATTACTTTCTTATTTCAGCTACATGTACTGGACTGACTGGGGAGAAACACCAAAGATTGAGAGAGCCGGTATGGATGGAGTACATGCCCACAGATCTGTCATCATAAAGGATAACATCCACTGGCCCAATGGACTCACTTTAGATTACGAGACCTCCGAGATCTATTGGGCTGATGCCAAGAACGCTTTCATTCACAGCTGTAACTTTGACGGCTCCAACCGTAGAATGGTGGTGGACGGAGACCTACCTCACCCTTTCGCTTTAACCCTGCATGATCGTACTTTATTCTGGACAGACTGGAAAGATAGAGCCATTTACTCCTGTGACAAAGTTACGGGCAGTAATAGACGCATTATTTTAGAAGATATTTACTCTCCGATGGACATTCATGCATTCAGTAGTCGCCGTCAACCCAAAGGTAGAGAATTTTTTCTCAGTAATTTAACACCATATAACTGTAACATATACTTTGTATTAAAATGTTAAGAATGTTAGGAATCAGTCATATTTCAGGTGTTTTAGAACATGAATAAGTGATGACAGTGACAGACTTACAATCGTTATTAGATTAGTAATATTTCTATTCTGCTTGAAATGACTTTATTGCGCTTGTGACCATGCTTTGAGATGTTGGATATGTGAACATGGGGAATGTTATAGAAATATTAAAAAAAGGTATTATGAAATTTAGTGGGAAGATAAATCTCAAATTTCTATCCAATTACAGCAAGACAACCACAGGTAGCGATGGGACCACCACTACTCTTTCTTTGAACAAGCATTCAAAGAAATGGTGGTTTGATCCAGATTTATAGTGCTTAACTCACTATTTTTATAGAATCTTTAAAAAAATCATTCCAAGTTGGTTTACATCATGACTAGACATAAAACTTTATTATATTATACAGTATAACATCACAACTATTTCTGTTTACAGGTAGAAATGATAATGCTTGTGAGGTACACAATGGGGGATGTTCCCATCTCTGTCTGATGTCTCCCGTTAAACCATTCTACACCTGTGCCTGCCCTACTGGTATCAAACTTAAACCTGACAATAAAACATGTAATGAAGGTGAGATTCATGTACCCTTAAACACAGAACAAACCTGACAATAAAACATGTAATGAAGGTGAGAATCATGTTCCCTAAAACACAAAACAAACCTGACAATAAAACATGTAATGAAGGTGAGAATCATGTTCCCTTAAACACAAAACAAACCTGACAATAAAACATGTAATGAAGGTGAGAATCATGTTCCCTTAAACACAAAACAAACCTGACAATAAAACATGTAATGAAGGTGAGAATCATGTTCCCTTAAACACAAAACAAACCTGACAATAAAACATGTAATGAAGGTGAGAATCATGTTCCCTTAAACACAAAACAAACCTGACAATAAAACATGTAATGAAGGTGAGAATCATGTTCCCTTAAACACAAAACAAACCTGACAATAAAACATGTAATGAAGGTGAGAATCATGTTCCCTAAAACACAAAACAAACCTGACAATAAAACATGTAATGAAGGTGAGAATCATGTTCCCTTAAACACAAAACAAACCTGACAATAAAACATGTAATGAAGGTGAGAATCATGTTCCCTTAAACACAAAACAAACCTGACAATAAAACATGTAATGAAGGTGAGAATCATGTTCCCTAAAACACAAAACAAACCTGATCAGTTTAAGTAAGACCTTCTCAAGAAGTACAATAACAGGTGTCCAACATACTGTAGTTCCTTCTAGCATAAATTTTATTTGTTATTTTATACATTTTAAAGTTTTTCAGTATTTGATATGATCTTTGTTTAAACAAATGATAGAATGCCAGGAAAACAAGTATGAAAGAATCATGTTAAAGTGTCTGTTTTTTTAACAGGCTTGATTGAGAAAACATATTAAATTTCTGCATGAACCATTAAACCTCTTGTGTGCACATAGACAAAAAAATCAGTTTAATGTTTTACTGAAAGTGTCTCTTTTGGGGCAAGCATACATATTAAGTTTTAAACCTGGATTTTATTTGTCTTTCCAGGATATGAACAGCTACTTTTGCTTGCCAGAAGAACAGATCTTCGCAGAATATCTCTAGATACCCCAGACTATACTGATGTAGTATTAAAACTGTCCCATGTTAAGCATGCTATCGCCATTGACTTTGACCCTGTGGAAAAACAAGTCTATTGGACAGATGATGAAGTACAGGCTATATGGAGGGCTAATCTGGATGGATCAGGTAAATACCATATAGCTGGTTATTTTTTGGGGTGGTCTTATTTTCGCAGGTGTACGAAAATTGCTTTAAAAAAAAAACGCAAAAATATTCAACAAACGCAATTCATATACAAATTCATTCACAAATTGCAAAAATAAAACCAGTAAAAATTTTTCACATACCTTATGAATCGAAAACTGAAAATAACCTGCTATATGGTAGCATTTAATATGTTCAGTTTCTTTTGCTTCAAATGAAAATAACAGTATAGCAAGTGACATTTTACTTCTGAAATATTTTTAGTTTTCTCTGTTACAATTGTCCATCCATCAACAACTTTTTGTGAATGCTTATTAGTCTAAAGCTTCAAAACTTTTAGGAGTAAAGATCTAAAATTTTACAACAAAGGGATCAAGTACCATTTGAAGAAAATTTGAATTTCCAAAAGACATAATTCCCAATCTGGCAATTTTGGACAGAGGGAAGAACAGATGGACGGACAAACAGACCCGAACACTACGTGCCCCCTTCTATCATAGATGGGGCATAAAAAAAAATCAAGAAACGTCTCTATACAATTTCAAAATTTTACACTTTACATAATGTACAATTGTTCAAGTTAAAATAACCCCATCTTTGTTTGTTATAAGGTCAAGAGAAGATTATCGACAGTCATTTAGAACATCCAGATGGCGTTGCTGTAGATTGGATCGCTCGTAACTTGTACTGGACAGACACGGGAACTGATAGGATCGAGGTCTCGAGACTGAATGGGACCTCGCGTAGAGTCCTGATTACAGAAGACTTGGAAGAACCTAGGGCTATTTCCCTGGATCCTGTATCAGGGTTTGTCTCACTTTTATCATAAAAATTCCTAAGAGTGGAAAAAATGTACTGTATTTTGCCATGTATAATGCACATTTATCTATAATGCGCACCTCTTTTCATGATGAATAAAAAGCTTCGCCGAGCGCAGCATGATACGACCGCAACATGTTGAACCCTGTACGTTTTAGGCCTAATATGGATAGTCTATTGTTCTGGACACATGCAGCCCATGGTGGACTGACAAAGGTTTTTGACACATGCTTCTCTGATGGACTTTCAACCCAGGGGCTAAAAATATAAATTTTGAATGTTGTATTCTACTCTTTAAAAGAATAATGTTTGGAGAAAAAATTAAAAATCGAACCAGAATTTTTTTTTAAAATTATGATTACAGCCCCAAAAATTTATTCTTTAATTTAGAATCGCTACCTGACAAGAATAAATTTGCAAAAAAAATTTTCAAAATCGGACCACAAATAAAAAAGCCCAATTTGGCCCCTAATTACGTAATAGGGGGGAAAAAGGGGGGGTCGCAAAAATTAATTCCTAATTTTGTATTCGCTATTTGACAAGAACAAACATGCAAAAAAAAATTTCAAAATCGGACCAGAAATAAAAAAGTTTCAATTACGGTCCCATTTGGCCCCTATTTACGTAATAAGGGGAAAAAGGGGGGGTCGCAAAAATTAATTCTTAATTTTGTATCCGCTATTTGACTAGAACAAACATGCAAAAAAAATTTTCAAAATCGGACCAGAAATAAATAAGTTTCAATTTCGGCCCCTTATTACGTAACAGGTGAAAAAGGGGTGGGGGTCGCAAAAATAAATTCTCAAATTTGGATTCGCTACTTGACAAAAATAAACTTGCAAAAAAAAATTTCAAAATCGGACCACAAATAAAAAAGTTTCGATTTTGGCCCCATTTGGCCCCTAATTACGTAATAGGGGGGAAAAGGGGGGGTCGCAAAAATTAATTCTTAATTTTGTATCCGCTATTTGACAAGAACAAACATGTAAAAAAAAATTTCGAAATCGGACCACAAATAAAAAAGTTTTTATTTTGGCCCCTAATTACACAACGGAGAAAAAGGGGGGCACAAAAATTCATCAGGTTCATTATTTTATTGTAAGACACATTCTTGACAAATTTCTCAGCAATAGGCCAACTAGGACCAAAGTTATGGTGGAAACAAGTAAAATATTTGAATTTTTCCCCCTTTTGGGCCCCTAATTTCGAAACAAAAAAAGGGGGGACCCCCAAAATCAATCCCATTCATCCTTGTATGGTAAGGAACATCACTGTCAAATTTCATAGCAATTGGATAACTAGAACTAAAGTTATTGTGGAAACAAACAAAAAAGTAGTATTTTTGGCCCTTTTTTGGCCCCTAATTTCTAAACGAAAAATGGGGGGACCCCCAAAATCAATCCCATGCATCCTTTTATGGTAAGGAACATCATTGTAAAGTTTCATAGCAATCGGATAACTGGAACTAAAGTTATTGTGGAAACACTAAAAAGTTAACAGACAACGACGACGCCGACGACGACGACGACGACAGCATCATACCATAATACGTCCGCAAATTTTTTGCGGTCGTATAAAAAGTAGGGGAATGGAGTTCATATGTATAAAACAGAATCATATAGTAAATGTACATGGGGAAAAAACCAACAGATACCGTATAAGTTTTTTTTTCGCGGGTGGAAAACCTCGCGATTTTGTTGAAAAAGGGGATGATTTTATTTACGCTTAATATATATTTCGCGGTTTAGAATATATTATAACACTTTATATAGGCATTCAATATTTCGCGTGTTTTAATTTTCGCGTCCCATTGTTGGTCGCGAATAAAGCGAAAATTAAATCACTGCGAAAATAACCATTTATACGGTATATAATGAAAACTCAAAAAGAATATTAGAATTTTTAATAAAATACTCTGATATAATTGTGATTTTAAATCTAAGATTTCTTATTTCTCCAAAACTTAAAGTACATCATCAACTATAAGCAAAACATTCTATGTTATAAACTAACACAGTATAGGTCAGCAACATTTATTCATTTATATTTGATTCTTTATCCTCAGGTACATGTATTGGACAGATTGGGGGAAGACACCCAAAGTAGAACGGGCCAATTTAGATGGGTCAGGTCGCATTGCCCTAGTCAATAGCTCCTTGGGCTGGCCCAATGGTATAGCTGTTGATCACAAGGAAGGCAAGATCTACTGGGGGGATGCCAACTTAGACCAGATAGAAGTAGCTAATTTCGATGGTACTGGGAGACGTACACTAGTCAATCAAAATCTACCTCATATTTTTGGATTTAGTTTGTTAGGTAAGTTCATAATTGCCACATTATTAGAACAGGAAAGAAGCATCTATTTAAGTGTATTAAAAAAGGGAAGAGAGTGAACACAATCTGCAAGACATTATTATGGTGTTTCAGACCATATGCATGTACATGTATAGTGTTATTGTGTAAATTTTTGTATAAGATCCTGGTGGTCAATACAAAATGGAGATTTAACTTGCACTGAAGGGGAAACAGAAAACTTTATATAGATAACTCTTAAAAATCATTTGAATGTTTTAGTAAAATACATTAAATCAAAGAATTTAAGCTTCTCAATAATCAAAATAGAAAATGTTGAAACTCAATTAACTTCAACAAAAATTTTCCTGAGAAACCTATGGTTTGGATTTCTTAAGATTTTGTGATTGAATTAATTTAATCAAAGTAAATATCTTTGCAAATTTTCAGGAAAATATCACTACTCAATTTTATTTTAGTGTAAGTGTTGGGTACCCCCTTAAATGAACAAAACATGTCAACACTATTACTTAACTTCTTGAAAAAAAATCTTTATTTTCACTTGTCCATTGGGCAAATGGTTATGGACCTCAATTTGCCCCATCTCAGTTTCAGCTGTGAAGGGCAAGAAGGCAAGCACATTTCGCAAAAGGCGAGACTTAGGTATAGTGATTCTGTCAGCAGCAGCGACGGCATCCACAATTGTTAAAGTTTTTGCTTATGTCTATTTTTCTAACTTTAATGCACATCTGGCTTGGGTTTCATAAAACTTATTAACTTTGAGTTTATATAGAAATTCATAAAAGAGAATTGGAGTTAAGGAAATCCTCAGACTTAAGATGTTTTCCTGAAGATATAACGGTTATGAAAATGGAATAAAGAATAATCGTGCACATAGTGTTATAGTGATAATTTTATTGTGGATTCATGAAATAGAACTGGTTGAATGATTTAAAATTTTAATGCTTAACTGAAGTAAGATATTCATATATTTTGATTCTATTGTTTCTGAATAAGCCCATTTTAAAAAAATACATGTGCGCTCACACTTAAGATAGAAACCACAGAAAGATGATACTGAAACTGTAATTATACTTATTTGGAAGCAATATTTCATTGACCTAAATATGATTTATTAAATTTGTTGTTCTCTCTTTTAGGTGATTATATATATTGGACAGACTGGCAGAGGAGGTCCATAGAGCGAGTTAATAAGAGAACAGGAGTCGATAGAATGATAATTGTTGACCATTTACCTGATCTTATGGGTCTTAAAGCTGTCAATCTGGTCAAAGCAGAAGGTAGTGTGCTTTTATACCCACAACAATCACCGCGTACATGTATACATTTGGGGGTACGGCACGGTGAATCATGGGGACGCGGATCGGAAGCGGACAATTGACAGTCAGCTTTTTTGTTTGATTCTAGAAAAATAAAAATTCTTCTGCAAAAAGCGGTTTGTCCACGGAACTCTGTGTCATTTAAGCTTTCTTTACATTACTTCTCCGTAGTCAAAAGCCTCTCGGGAATAGGTAAACACTTCAACAGTTTGTCAAAGGGGGTACGTCAAAAGTAATGAATTGGCCATTTGGTACTGATTCTCCATGATAATAAACACAGAAAGGAACTGCCGACCTTCGGCTTATGGTTCTCCATTCGCACAACACAGTTTACTTTCAAGAAATCCAGATTTAAATTCATACAAACCAATTTTCACAACTCGGGTTTGTGACGATAGGGGGTAAAATTTCAGGTGGCGATCGGGGAAAAGGATTGACTAACAAAATTGTCCCAAAATTGAAGAACACTTGTCCATTTTTTGGTTTCACTTGTTGGAATGCTTTTTTTCTTCCGGGTTTAGCCTTTCATTATATTAGATTCCACATCCATTCACCTCAAAACACCAGTTCGAGTAAAAACAAGGAATACTGTGAGCGAGCTCACGGAGGATACCCCCCGCTTTAACAATTCTAAGTCCAATTATCTCCCTTGAATGATATCCGACAGCAACCAAAATTCTTCATGCACATCTCCATATATTGTACATCCTTCATGTAAAATGCCATCAAAATCCATCAGGCGGTTTAGGAGGAGTTGCGCTTACGAGGTCTCCCATTGAACACCAAGTTTAAAAAGTCTAAGTCCGATTATCTCCCTTGAATGATATCCGACAGCAACCAAAATTCTTCATGCACATCTGCATATGGTGTACATCATTTGTGTAAAGTTTCATCAAAATCCATCAAGCGGTTTAGGAGGAGTTGCGCTTACAAGGTCTCCCATTGAACACCAAGTTAAAAAAGTCTAAGTCCAATTATCTCCCTTGAATGATATCCAACAGCAACCAAAATTCTTCATGCACATTTCCATATAGTGTACATCCTTCATGTAAAGTGTCATCAAAATCCATCAAGCAGTTTAGGAGGAGTTGCGCTTACAAGGTCTCCCATTGAACACCAAGATTAAAAAGTCTAAGTCCCATTATCTCCCTTGAATGATATCCGACAGCAACCAAAATTCTTCATGCACATCTCCATATAGTGTACATCCTTCATGTAAAGTGTCATCAAAATCCATCAAGCGGTTTAGGAGGAGTTGCGCTTACGAGGTCTCCCATTGAACAACATGTTTCAAAAAGTCTAAGTCCAATTATCTCCCTTGAATGATATCTGATAGCAACCAAAATTCTTCATGCACATCTCCATATGGTGTACATCCTTTGTGTAAAGTTTCATCAAAATCCATCAAGGGGTTTAGGAGGAGTTGCGCTTACGAGGTATGTGGACAGACGGACGGACAGACGGACAGACAGGGTGATTCCTATATACCCCCCCAAACTTTGTTTGCGGGGGGTATAATAAGCATCATATATATGTACCTATATATATATGACGAAGGCACAGTAAAAAAAAAACAACGAGACCTACCTGGAATACGAGATATCGCCTGTTCTCTGTTGTATAGAATAAAGTTCATGGTCGTAAAGCTAGGGTCCCAAAAATAGAGAGACAAACTTGATCGCGAGAGAAGCAAGGCGAAAATTTTTCGGCAGGCCGGGGGATTAGAAGCTATGGGGCCAAATCTTTCATACTTTCATGAACAGCTACACATTCGCTCGCAACATAGCTTATAAATAAAGAACTAAAAAAAAACATGTTAATGAACCTTTTAGTAAAACCGCATGAAAGAAGAAAAATGGTGTTTACAAAGTTTTAACATATAATAAATTATATATTGGTTGTTGATTTGAAATTCGAGAAAGCGACCGTTTGGAAACGATTTTTTTTTGTTTGGGGGGGGGGGGGGGATACACAGAAAAACTACCTGTTGAACAAAATAAGAAATGACTATTTTTTCAGCGCTGTTCATAATAATAAATTTGATCTCATAAAGACAAAGTATCATCACATAATGAAGAAGTATCATCACATAATGACAAAGTATCATCACATAATGACAAAGTACCATCATATGAACCAAATAAGAAATGACTATTTTTTTCAGCGCTGTTCATTATAATGAATTTGATCTCATTAAGAAAAAGTATCATCACATAATGAAGAAGTATCATCACATAATGACAAAGTACCATCATATGAACAAAATAAGAAATGACTATTTTTTTCAGCGCTGTTCATAATAATGAATTTGATCTCATTAAGACAAAGTATCATCACATAATGAAGAAGTATCATCACATAATGACAAAGTATCATCACATAATGACAAAGTATCATCACATAATGAAGAAGTACCATCACATAATGACAAAGTATCATCACATAATGAAACTCATCATTATAAGGTAGCTATGGCGTTCCATAGCCCCTGTTGTACTTTTTCTATCAGTTATTCTTGAGCATATTTTTTTAGTATTAAAAAAAAACACGTACTTTTGACTCTAAAATAAAGATATACATGTATTTGCTTGCCGTTCACTTACATATACCATGGAAGTATTATAGTACTGTAGTACTTCCATGCATATACCAACCTTAAAAATGTAAAGTTTGTTTTATTCAGTATCAGGATTGTATTCCAGAAACTTAAAGTAATTTAAAATATTTGATAAAAAATATTGAAAATACCTACAAATTACCTCAAACCACTAGAGCGGAACAGAAAACACGTAGTTACTTAAGAATTTATATATTTTTTTTGTCTATAAAGGTAATAACAAAACTACCGAACTGGGATGATCAATCCCATATATCCAAGAAGAAAAGACAAAACAGGGCAAAGACATACCAAAGAAATTGAAGATCGCAATGGTGCTGAATTGGTACAGCCATTTCAAAAGAATGGGTTAAACAAGGTTTTATGGCGCCAAACTTTTCTATTCAATTGTGGTCTTATGGTCCGGCGACACAAAACACGGTTCCGAGACATGATAGGGGTGAAGAGGTGATCATCTCAGTACAACAAACTGCAACACACTAATTGAAACAGTCACTATAATTGATTTTTTTTTTATCATTTGGTGTAACAATTTCAATATCTGTTTGTGATATATAAGCCAAAAAAATCTATGCGTTAGACCAAAGACCATTATTATGTGCCTCCGACACGGGAGACATAAAAAAAAACCAAATCAATATTTGCTTAGTCTTTGGGTTTCAGGCTTACTCATTGCATGCTGATATATTTGCGTTCACAAATACATTAATGCTTTACTTGTTGTGTATGATTAAATCATTTATAAGTTTGCACCTTTCTACCTATGACCTATTGAGGAAAAATATAACAGCATATTTTTTTTTTCTTTTTTACAGGTAGAAAATAAGATTTACATCTTTTAATAAATTCGTATACATTTTGGACAGATTTCTTTCGTGTTACCGTGTTACCGTGTTTTTCTTTCATATGTCTCTCCTCTCATACAACTTGCAATTTTCGGATATGTCATTGTGCTTGAAATTGTTATGGGATTATAATCCACTCTAAGATGTTAGACTTTTTCATTTAAACTTCAGTGTTCAGGGTTAGAGTATCTCCTAATATAAATTTTCAGTTGAAACCTTTCGTAGCAAATTGTTTTTCACAAAAGCCACAAGATTTTTGTTCCCCAAAATGAGATTCCATTTGTCTGTTCGAATAAGGTTAAGGATTTTAAACCTTTCCCGATAAAATAAATCAAAGTCGTTCATGCGTAAAATATAGGTCACATTGACCGTATTTCAAATGAGTAGTGTGGTGTTACCAAAAACTAAATCTAAAGGTGAATACCATATTACATCCGGCCAGTATCCAAGTAATGGGACGTAATTGTAATCGCTAAAAAACTAAACTAAAGTCGTCCATGAGTGAAATATAGGTCGCTGTGACCTCTTTTCTAGTAGGTGGTGTAGCCCTACTCGAGACGCACAGTGGTGAAATATCATAGACCCCCAACATCTAGTATCGAAGTTATAGGCCTTAACCAAGAACTCCACCAAGTGCTTCGGACGTAAGTACGGACGGACAAGGGTAAAGCTATTTGTGCGATCCATAGTTTGCATAGTTTTACCTGCTCCAACGAAGGCGAAAGCAGGTCTAGGAGTCAGGCCACTCCGTCCGTCCGTCGCGCTAAAAGGGTGCCTGTCTTGTGTTATCTGAATTAAATAAAATCTCTAGATCTTCTTGAAATTTTACACAAAGATTACAGATACGTGTATATTAAAGATGCGCACCTCCTTTTCTGGAATCATTGTATACTTCCGTTTAGAAATTAGGGACCCAAAAAGGACAAATAGCGACCTTTTGTCTTTGTAACCACAATAACTTGTTCTGGTTAACCAGGTGCTACATGTATGAAACTGTACAGTAATGTTACTCACATGTACAATTAAAGAAATTAGGGGCCGAAAAAAGGAGCTAAAATTAAACTTTTTCCTCAATAGCTTTACTTCTGAATTTTGACTAATTGCAATAAAATTTACTTTACCATAGAATGATTGATCAAAATGATTTTAGGTCTTCTTCTTTGTTGAGGGCCACAAAAGGAGCATAAGGTTAACTTTTATTTTGGTAATTTTTGTCTCGCCTACGACGAATAGTCGCACGGAAGGTATACATAGGTATTACTTTCCGGCGGCAGCGGCGGCGACGTAAACTTTTTTGTAAGACTTTTGTGGACAATGAATTGCTTAAAAAAATAAAAGCTAGGCATCTGATATTGGGTATACAGACATTTGAGTGTATGGACTTCGCAACTGTCACCATGCCGTGTGACCCTGGCCCCATTTTCATACTCCATGCAGTGACTCTGTGAACTTGGGTCTTTTTTCTGGCCGAAAACATTTTTGTAAGACTTTTGTGGACAAAGAATTGCATGGAAAGTATAATAGCTAGGCATCTGATATTGGGTATACAGACATTTGAGGCTATGGTCTAGGCAAATGTAACCATGCCATGTGACTCTGGCCCCATTTTTACGCTCCAATGACTCTGTAAGCTTAGTTCTTTTTTTAATGCCACAAACTTCTTTGTAAGACTTTTGTGGACAATGAATTTCTTGAAAAGTATAATTGCTAGGCATGTGATAGTTGGTATACAGACAGTTGGAGCAATAGTCTACCATGCCGTGTGACCTTGATCCAAATTTCACCGTCTTAAGTGACTTTGTGAACTTAGGTTTTTTATGCCGTAAGCTCCTTTGTAAGACTTTTGTGGAAATTAAATTACTTAAAAAGTATTATAGCTAGACACCTGATATTTTGTAAATGTCTAGGCAACTGTCACAGGAAAGAATTAATAAACGAATAATTGAATAACTAGGCATTCCGATTGTGTGGACAGGCGAGACATACTTTAGCGTTTACTCTTGTTTTAAATTTCCGTTTCTTTATGTTGATTGTGTCGCATGTACTTATTCCACATCTCTTTATCGCCTATACAGACTCCTTTTGTGTTTATATCAAGAAATGAAAGCTTAGGTAGTTGATTTTAGTGATGGTGCTGACAGGCGACACATACTTTTAGTGGCCACACTTTTTTCCGGGTATTTTTAGTGATATATTGGATATAAAACGGACGATAAATTTCTTCTTGGCCCCAAAAGAAAAAAATACGGAACTTTAATGCTTGTTGTTTTTTTTTTCTTCTCCAAATTATTAGAAGGAACCTCAGATAACTGCAATTCAAAATATTCGTTGTTAGTCTATTATGTGTTTCATTGACAAATATCCAAACTTAGAATGAAAGTCTCAAAAACTATTAACTTTTCATATTGGGTCCAGAAAGTACAAGGTGTGTGGGACAAAGGACCAGACAACGATTGGTAATGCTCACATGATAAAAAAGAATACATGTGTACATTCACATTTGAATGTGCTCAGATTATTTTTTTTACAAGCTAGTATCTATGTATGTGATCTGCTTACTCCTCCGGAGCAACTGGGTTCACTTTCGTTTCGAATTGAGTTCACGTAGCTGGCTGCGGTTTAGTTGTTATCGTGTTTTTGCTTGTTGTGTGGTTTGTTTTTTTTTGTGATAATTTTGTCGTTGTCTTTTCGGATAATGATGTCTGATTATCCCTTTGGTACATCTTTGCTTCTCTCCTTTTGTAGCTACATGTAGGCCCCATTGGTTTGTGTACGTTTTTTTAGTCAGTGCCTTCGATGAATGAATACTATTAATGTCATATTAACATATAAAATCTAAAGATGCTTGCTAACAACGTCGCTTCATTCGTGAATTCGTGTATTGAATATATATAACAGAGAAGAAGCGATGTAGCAACAATGCTGGCAAGCAAATTGTTAACACGGGGATACGTTGCTCCCAGATTGTTGTCATCACTTATTAATAAGAAATTTTACGAAAGACATCATGGATGTGTTTGTATACCAATACGGTGTTTCTTTCTCTCAGAGCAAATATGTTGGTTTGACAAACAGTTTTGTAATGTCATCTTTTCTGGATTTTATCAACACTAAAAAGATCTTTGGCAACGTGACGGGTGTTTTATCGCAAGCATGGTAGCACCTGTTTCGACTTGAGTTCACGTTGCTGACTGCTGTTTAGTTGTTATTGTGTCAACGTTTGTTGTGTGGCTCATTTCATTGTGTTAATTTTGTATTTGTTTTTTTCGGCTAGTGATGTCTGATTACCCCTTTAGTACACGTTTGCTTCTCTCCTATTGTAGCTACATGTAAGTCCCATTGGTTTGTGTTTTTTAACGCCTTCGTTGAAGTCATAGGTATGTATGCATACATAAACTCGCGTGGTGTTTAAAAATAACTGGAAATGAAATCAAATGTAAAGAAAGGTTTAAGCAGTTAAAAAGAAGCATTCCAACAAGTGAAAACAAAAAATGGACAAGTGTTCTTCATTGTTTTGGTCAATTTTGTTAGTCAATCCTTTTCCCCGATCGCCACCTGAAATTTTACCCCCTATCGTCACAAACCCGAGTTGTGAAAATTGGTTTGTATGAATTTAAATCTGGATTTCTTGAAAGTAAACTGTGTTGTGCGAATGGAGAACCATAAGCCGAAGGTCGGCAGTTCCTTTCTGTGTTTATTATCATGGAGAATCAGTACCAAATGGCCAATTCATTACTTTTGACGTACCCCCTTTGACAAACTGTTGAAGTGTTTACCTATTCCCGAGAGGCTTTTGACTACGGAGAAGTAATGTAAAGAAAGCTTAAATGACACAGAGTTCCGTGGACAAACCGCTTTTTGCAGAAGAATTTTTATTTTTCTAGAATCAAACAAAAAAGCTGACTGTCAATTGTCCGCTTCCGATCCGCGTCCCCATGATTCACCGTGCCGTACCCCCAAATGTATACATGTACGCGGTGAACAATGACATTTTTGGTTGAGTGATATAAAAGATCAGTGTTTCCATCTGTCTTGTTTGTATTTTCAATTGTTTATATGAGAAAGACCTCTTACATTATGTCAATTGTGTAGCACATGATTGCTTGAATAAATTAGTGATGAAAAGAGTTTTAAGCAAATAAAGTTGACAAGTTTTTAGTGAGTCAACATAAATACACATTCATAATTTATCAATTTCAAAAAAAAAATCTTAATAATTCCATTAAAGTTGACTGACTGGGGAGTTTAACTTCGTGACTTTACCTAGATATAGTTCTGCAGTGACGTTCCATTAAAGTTTAGGATAAGTTCACTGTTGGTTTAAGTTAGTGAGGTCAGGTGTCATTTGACCAAAAACAGCTAAAATGCAAAATGCAAGAACATACATCAATAGATATAAGAAACCTTTGTTAAATAATTTCATTTATTAAAACTAAATCAAAATAAATTTATTATTAAACAAATGCATGAACCATTCTTTAATAAATACAATTTTCGAATAAAGCAAGGGAGATAATTCATTTGAAAGTTGACCCCGAAATAACAAAAGTTTGTAATGTAGACAAAAATTTAAGCTGGTTACCCCCTGTTTTAATTGTTTTTATTATGTATGACATTAATTTTGATGAAATAAAGAAGAATTTAAATTTGTGGAGTTTTTCTGAGACTTAATTTTGTGCTAATTTAATGGCTTTTCCAATATAATTCATTTAAAGAATTTGAACATTAATGTTTCAAAAATAAGCCTGGAAAGATGGTCCAAAATTATACACAAGAAAGAGTGTTTACCTAATATTAATGTATTTAAAAATTTGCCGTTATTTTTGGGGTCAGGTGTCCTCACTAACCTTAAATGTATAATTTTAATAGTTTATGATGTTCTATTCATCCTAGAACATTAACATTTAAACAACACTTATGTAACTACTAAAAAGTTAGTTGACTGATAAAATGGATGTGCCATGCAACTGAATGATTTGTTCAAATGTGAACTTGTTTACAAACTTATGTATTGTTCTTTCCTCTAGGAACCAACCCCTGTGCCATTAACAATGGAGGCTGTAGTCATCTTTGTCTGATGACCCCTGGTATGCCTGTCTGTGCCTGTCCCATGGGCCTGGAGCTCAGTGGTAACAGTAAAACCTGTATCATCCCTGAAGCGTTCCTTATCTACTGTAACCAGCAGAGCATCAGACGTCTGTCTCTGGAGGTCAGCCATAGAATTAGGCCTATCCCTATACAGGGGATACAGGAAGCTTTAGCTGTAGACTTTGATATCAGTGATAGTCGTATATACTGGACAGATACGCACCAGAAGGTAACATTAGAATTATTGATGATGAATGATGTATAAGTATACCTAACACAACATACGTAAAACAGTATTAGTCTAAAAAAATATACAATGAATGTCAGCCAGCATCTTTAATATGATCTGTGGTGGCTGCTTACCATCTTGTTATTGGCAGGTTAACATTACATCTGCCACTTTCAAAGCTCTGTCATTTTTATGGTTCATATTATATGTATCTCAATACATATATTTTGATCACATTTTACTTTGCAATGTTTGAGCATGTCAGCATCCTTCATTGTCTTCCTGTGTGTCTTTTAAGAGGCAAATTTACAGACATAACTGCTAATTTAATCATGAAGTTACTTAAGGAATGACTTTAATAGTTGGTCATACGGGTATAAAATGGGTAGGGTTGTTTTACGCTTAATAAAGCGTGAAGCGCTTTATTTAGAGCGTAAAACGACCCTTCCCATTTTATATCCCTATAAAATGACCAACTATTAAAGTCATTCCTTATAATTTAATTTCGTAAAATATATTTTAACTATCGAATATTCAACAACAAAAAATCATAGGGACTATTTCGAAAATGCCGTGGCGGATGAAGATGTTAGTGACGTCACAAGACCAAACCATATTATACAAAATAACATGGGTTGGTCCAACCAATCAAATTGAGCGTTACATACCAAATTAAATTATAAAGCAATAAGAATCTCTGACACAAACAATTTCAAGAATTAACAATTAGCTCTGACACTATGCTTAGGTTCCTGTTCATTCTAGTTTAACCAATGTATGAAAGGGAATTTGAAATTCACAAAACAATTAAATGCATGATTTCAGACCATCAATAGAGCCTTTATGAATGGGAGCACAGTAGAGACAGTTGTTCAGTATGGTCTAGAGTACCCAGAAGGCATGGTGGTAGATTGGGTAGCCAAAAATATCTACTGGATAGACACAGGGTCTAAGAGGATTGAAGTAGCAAGGACAGATGGAACATCAAGGAGGGTCATCCTATGGAAAGATTTACATGAGCCAAGAGCATTAACCATTGATCCAGCAAATGGGTAAGGACAGTGTATTTTGGATTGTACTTACTTGTTTGGACCCAACACCAAGAATTCAACAGCCTTTAGACTGTAAACTTATTATTTTCATGAATTTACCATTTCACCAAGGTTCACATGTACTTAATTTTGCATATTCCCTTCATTCTATTAGTTTCATACATTTTATTTAATTTCACGGATATTTAATTTTGTGAAAAAAGCATGACTGTGAAATCCATGAAAATTAATACTTGGTGAAAATAAGTACATTTACCATGTTTACAGTAGTGTTCACTACATCAGCATGTCTGACATCTTTTTGTGAATCAGAATAACAGATTCGAACAACCTAATTTTTTTGTTGGCTTGGTTTGTCCCCACTTTGTCAGTTTTTAGCTCACCTGACCCGAAGGGTCATGTGAGCTATTGTCATCGTTAAGCGTCCGTCGTCCGTCCGTTAACTTTTCTTCAAAGATCTTCTTCTCTGAAACCACTGAAGGGATTGCATTGAAACTTGGTATACTTGATCTTTAGGATGTCCTCTACCAAGTTTGTGAAATATATACATGTCGACAAACCAACATGGCCGCTGTTGCTAAAAATAGAACAGGGGGGTCAGACCATTGTTTTTGGCTTATAACTCGAAAAGTATAAGAGATAGAGACAATCCGAAGCAACCTTCCTTGTTCAGCATCAAAAGCTCTACAAATCTTTCCATTGAGTCGAAGTTGTGAAACGACTCCTTATAGGAGTTATTGCCCTTTAATCATCAAAATTGACCATTTTTAGATACCTGGACCGAAGGTCCATGTGAGCTATTGCCATCACTTGGCGTCCGTCGTCGTCCGTCGTCGTCGTCGTTAACTTTTCTTTGATAATCTTCTCCTCGGAAACGACTGAAGGGATTGCTTTGAAACTTTGCACACTTCATCTATTGGATGTCCTCTACCAAGATTGCACAAATGGTGACCGCCGTCCAAACAACATGGCTGCCGTTACTAAAAATAGACCAGGGGGGTCAGACAACTGTTTTTGGCTTGTAAATCAAAAAGTATAAGAGATAGATGAAATCTGATGCCACCGTACTGCTTAAGCATCAAAAGCTCTACAAAAGTCTCCATTGAGTCGAAGTTGTCAGATGACCCCTTATAGCGGTTACGGCCCCTTAAAGGTGAAAAATAGCATTTTTGCATGTTTTTGGCCTATAGAATGAAAACAATTGTAGATAGAGATAAGCTGTTGCTTGCATAAATGTTCAGTTCATTTAGCTCTACAAAAGTCTCCATAGGGTCGAAGTTGTCAGATGACCCCTTATAGGGGTTACAGCCCCTTAAAGACCAAAAATAGTGTTTTTAGCCTGTAGAATGAAAACTATTGCAGATAGAGAAAAGCTGTTGCTTGCTTAAATGTTAAGCTCATTTAGCTCTACAAAAGTCTCCATAAGGTCAAAGTTGTCAGATGATCCCTTATAGGGGTTACAGCCCCTTAAAGGTGAAAAATAGCGTTTTTGCATGTTTTTGGCCTATAGTAGATAAAATAAAGCTGTTGCTTGCTTAAAAGTTCAGCTCATTTAGCTCTACAAAAGTCTCCATAGGGTCGAAGTTGTCAGATGACCCCTTATAGGGGTTACAGCCCCTTAAAGGTGAAAAATAGCGTTTTTGCATGTTTTTGGCCTATAGAATGAAAACTATATTAGATAAAGAAAAGCTGTTGCTTGCTTAAATGTTCAGCTCATTTAGCTCTACACAAGTCTCCATAGGGTTTAAGTTGTCTGATGATCCCTTATAGGGGTAACAGCCCCTTGAAGGCGAAAAATAGTGTTTTTGGCCAATAGAACGAAAACTATTGCAGATAGAGAAAAGCTTTTGTTTGCTTAAACATTCAGCTCATTTAGCTCTACAAAAGTCTTCATAGGGTTGACATCAAGACCAGGTGAGCAATTCAGGCTCCTGGGAGCCTCTTGTTTCAGTTTTTGGACAATATCTTGAAGACCGTTAGAGCTAGAGGAAAAGTCAGCATTGCAGAATTGTTAAACTCATTGAGATCTACAAAAATGATTGCAGTGTCAAAATTGTCAGATCAACCGTTTAAGAGTTATTCCCCTTTAACTGTTTTTTTCGATTAATTTACACTGATTTAAAAAATCTTCTTCTCTGAAACCACTGAAGGGATTGCATTGATACTTGGTATACTTGATCTTTATTATGTTCTCTACTAAAATATAAGTTTGTGAATTATATACACGTTGACCAACCAACATGGCCGCCCTTGCTAAAAATAGAACAGGGGGGTCAGACAATTGTTTTTGGCTAATAACTCGAAAAGTATAAGAGATAGGGAAAATCCGAAGCAACCCTCATGTTTAGCATTAAAAGATCTACAAATCTCTCCATTGAGTCAAAATTGTGAAATGACTCCTTATAGGAGTTATTGCCCTTTAATCATCAAAATTGACTACTTTTGCAGTTTTTGGACAATATCTTGTAAACCGTTAGTGCTAGAGGATAAGTTAGCATTGCAGAATTATTAAGCTCATTTAGATCAACAAAAATGATTTCAGGGTCAAAATTGTCAGATCAGCCATTTAAGAGTTATTCCCCTTTAACTGTTTTTTTTCCATTAATTTTAACTGATTTTCAAAAATCTTCTTCTCTGAAACCACTGAAGGGATTGCTTTGAAACTTGGTACACTTGATCTTTAGAATGTCCTCTACCAAGTTTGTGAATTATATACATGTTGGCAAACCAACATTACAATTGCTATGGTCCTATTAATTTAAACTGATTTCCAAAAATCTTCTCTGAAACTACTGAAAGGATTGTTTTGCAGCTTTGTATTCTTGAAAGTTTGTGAAATTATTCAAACTTTGGCATAAGAGATCAGGTGAGCGATTCAGGCTCCTGGGAGCCTCTAGTTCTAGTTTTGTAATAGAAAACACACCATACATTTGTATATGATAATAAAATGTGGAGTGTGTTCACTTGACAAAATGTCAATAAAACAATTACATTTTAAAATCTTCATAACAGCATTTTACTGTGACCAGTGGCCCTGGCTATTTTCTCCAGATAGTAAGATTTGAGACCAGATAGCTATTTACTCTAACAATTTTGAACTGATTTCAACAAGTGAGAATTCCAGTTAAAAAAACAGTGACTATCATGAAGTCCACAGGATTGGAAAACACAAGCAACTTCCCATCACATACTCTTGATATATTTGTTTGCAACACAAACATTGGATCCCATATTATGGGCTTTAACTTCAGGTCTTTTGCTTACCCACTTCCTGGTCAACAAAATCTGGCCATTTTTGGCCTTGACAGATTTCTTTAATGGATGATATAACCTTGCAAATGTTTCTTATTTTTCAGACATATTTACTGGACCGATTGGGAGGATCCTTCAAAGATAGAGCGAGCCTCGTTAGATGGGTCTAATAGGAAGGTGGTTGTTCTGGACATTGGCAAAGTCCATGCTTTAAGTATCGACTTTGTTGAAAGTAAAATATACTGGGCCAGCATTGACAGAGCTTTGATCGAATCAGCTCATCTTAATGGTAAATAAAATTTATTTTAATTGATTGATTTTTTTGGACACTCAAAAAATTTGAAGTACCGAGATGAGGTTTTTTTGTTAAATTTTGTTCTTTTGTAGTGTTAGAATTATAGGGCTTAGTCTAGAAATGCAATACATAAGATTCAATACCTATCACCAAAAGACCCATTTCTAGGCATAGAACAATGATCAGAAAAGGCTAAAAAAAAACAGAAGCTTTGACAAGGATTCCTGGCTTAAGGAAGGCACATGTGGGGGGGTTAAAATGGTTTTATGGGCCCAACCTTCCCCCTTATGTTAATCCTAATCAAAGAACAAAATATCGAATTGAAAAATGCTCAATTAAGTTATTTTTTAAAGGAACTATTTCCCCTTTGGATTTTGCCAAAAATTACCATTATGGGACAATTGATTGTTTGCAGTACTCTATTGTCTATAATATCTTCATTTTTCAAAAGGTACAAACAGGAAAAAGATAATAACGGAAGGTATTCCTAAGCCTGTAGGATTGACATTGTATAATGACATGATATTCTGGGCAGACTGGTCACAGCAGACCATTGAAACAGCTAATAAAACTAATGGGAACAACAGGACTGTACTGAGGGACAATATGGGGGTAGTAATGGACATTCTGGTTTATCACTCATCAAGACAAGCAGGTAAGAATTGTCATAGGACTATACTTAAGGACAACATGGGGGTAGTAATGGATGTTCTGGTCTATCATTCCTCCGGACAAGCAAGTAAGATTTTGTAAGAAGTAGAAACATATACATGATACACAATAACATTCATAGAAATACCAATTGTTGTAATAGAAATTAGAATTTTTAAAACAAAAAGTTGATTGATTCATACAAGAACAAATTTTATGTGTGCCATTGTTAAATGTTGAATAAAAAAAATGATCAATAATACTGTAAATGTTCTTATTTCCGCGGGTACTTATTTTCACAATTTTACGATTTCACCCAAGTTTGCGGATACCTAATTTCATGAATTCTGCTCATTATTCTATTCATTTCAGTGGTATTTAATTTCATGAAAATGCTTGACCACAAAATCTGTGAAAATAAATACCATGCAAAAATAAGTATGTCTAAGAAATGTACAGTATAAGAAATGTACAACAGGACATTAAACAAATAACTATCAATCAATCAAAAAATGAAAATGTGATAAATATCCCAATCACAGTGTGGAATAAGCACTCTCCCAATAGCCCGTAAAATTTGTGGTGGGCTACTAGAATTTTTACCCCTTATGAAAATAATCATTTGGATACGCTACCTAAATTTAGTTGTGGGAATCTAGCCCAAATTTTAAAGTTAGAATTATGCTATTCTACTTAATTATAGCTATAAAATAGATTTTTAGTTACTTTAGTATTGCAAAATCTTTGCTAGGACTTCTCGAATTTATCTGATATGGATGAAGCACATGTCAGACTTCGATTGAAATCATTTTCCTCAAATGTTGTTTAAGCTATACTGATACTCACAAGAGGGGGGCTTGATGCAATTATCTGTCTGATCATTGACACGTTCATGAATTCTTTTTATAGGTACAAACACTTGTCATGAGCGGAATGGAGGCTGTTCCCACCTGTGTCTTGCTCACCAGACAGAAGATGGTAGAAATATGACTCACTACTGTGCCTGTCCTACTCACTTCAAACTCAACTCTGACAATAAAACATGCTCAGGTAATTTATACAGGTCATCTTAATAGTTTCTATGTCAGGCTATGTTTTATTATCCATCTCCTTACTAAGTATTTATATTAAAAATTCAGCCAACCCACCCTTAATGAATGATTCATTTATATGTATGTCATTAGCATGCAACTTTAATGGAAAGGACAAGGTATGATAAGTGCTATTTTTCAAAAGTGAAACTTTATACTAAAATATTGATTTATTAGATATTACATAATGAAAGTTGATAAATTTTAGTTTTTTAAACAAAGAATAGATCAAATCTCATTTTAGCATTTGATCAAACTTGATGTTAATGTGGTTTTTACTCAATTACTCAAAATTTGGTATATTTTTGTCTAAAATAACAATGAGGGGACAAGCGGCCCACAAAAATATTTAAACTGTGGATTTGGCAAACAAGAACTAAAGTTGCCAGGAATTATCTTTTTAATTATAAATATAAATAAATCTTGAGATATTGAATTACACTTAAGAACGGCTAAATAAATACAGTTTATTTTTCTGCTTGAAATTTAAAAACTAAGAATCTGTTTGTACCTACTATAGGTAAATGCATTGATACTATACAACAAACATAAAAATGTAGAAAATTAGGGACAGTTAAGATGCAAGACATCAGATTTTCAATTTTGAATGTCATGTTTATTGTAGCTCCCAAGACATTCCTTTTGTTCAGTCAAAAGAATGTGATAAGTCGCCTTGTAATTGATGCTGACGATTTCGACCCTGAGATACCTGAGGTTGTCCTACCTATACCTCATCTTAAGAATATCAAAGGTCTGGCTTATGACCCTGTCGACCATTTTATCTACTGGATTGAGGGAGGCAAACACAATGCAATAAAGAGATCAACAGATAATGGCACACAAGTGAGTACAACAGAATTTGTATACCCTGCCTACGAAAGTAGAGGGGCATATAGTGTTTGGGTCTGTTCGTCCGTCCATCCGTTCGTCTGTCCTTCCCAAATCCCCAAATTCCCAATTCCTGCATGCTGACAATTGCCACAACAATCATATTAGTGCACCTAGTGATGCTAAGCTCAATGCATGCTTTAGTTGCTGTCTGTGACCTATATTTATCATATGAATGACCACTTACAGAAGAACGGTTAAAGTCCATTTCGGCTAACTGACAAGTGCCACATCAACAATATTGGTATGATATGTGCATCTAGGGATGTATAGCAAGATACATGGTTTAGATGCTGGCTGTGACCTTCTTTTTCTGCACTTAAAATTTTGAAACGTCAGAGTCCATTCCTGCCTATTGACAATAATGCATTACGAGGTGAGCTTTGTAATTGATAGATTACCTAGCTGTTTGATAAATATAAAGGTCTGTTTGACACATTTTCTTGTTATAAATGTTACATTGTTCACACACAAAATTGCATTGAGGGTACTGAAATAAAAAAAAAATATTCATTTAATTTAACACTAGCAAAGGGAACAGTAAAAACTTTTGTCTAGAGATTTTGAATAAGAATTTCAATTGTCCCCACACAAAGGAGCAATGTAATTGCATAATGCATAGACTGAAATAGTGTTGATTCTTATTCTCTTAAATAAAAGAATGGATACATACAAATCTTCCAAAGAAATGAATAAAACACTACACAGAGGATGGTCTGCATACATATAAAACTAAAACTATGGAAACAAGGAAACACTCTGGTTTCTCTTCAACACCACAAATAAATCTTATGCTTTTTTTTAAAAAGGGAAACAGTCAGGGACTTTTCAGTTTAAATTGTCAAATGATTGACTTTGTTAATAGTGTTTCTAAATGATTGATTGATTCTTTAGGAACAGACAATAGTTAGAGATGACGACGATGTTTACAAACCTTACGATATGTCAATAGATCCGTATGCCAGAGTTATATATTGGACCTGTTCTAAGAGGAATGTTATCAACATTACCAAATTGGATGGCACACCTCTAGGTGTCGTCATACAAGGAGAGAAAGAAAAACCAAGATCTATTGTTCTTAATCCACTAAAAGGGTAAAATTATCTAAATATTTTTATATTAAATTTTATAAGTGTGTATAATAAAAACTTGATAATCACTCAAATGTACCAAGATTTATTTGAAAACATGCCATAGCATCCATATAAAACAATTCTAATAAAAGATTTGCAACGGAAAATAGACAGCAGCATTCAAGAAATTTTATATGCAAATTGGCTCAATCTGATACACTGTAGTGTGTGCTGAGTTAATTACTACAACATTATATATAAGGTTGTAACATTAATTGTTTTCAAATTTTCAGAACTTTTTCACAACACACTATAGCGATGATAATCAATGCACAAATGCCATAACAGTCTTCAAACTTTAAGGAGTTTTATCTTTTTGAAAAAAACAAACAATATTACATTTGTAACTTGTACAGAACATATTTATAAATTATGTTGTTGACTTGGGTACAAGAGTTTAACAAGATTAACTAACAATCAAATAATCAATTGTTTTTGCAGCTTTAGTAATCATGCTGAAAAACTATGTGTAAATTACATATATGTTTTGAATTTTTTCAAAGCTGTTTCATATTTTTATATCATAAAGTGTTAGTAATACTTGAAATGAGATGTGAAAAGGGAGTATGTAATACATAACATGCATTAGACAAATTCAACTGATAAATCTGAAAAGAAAAATATCATCGAGATCCAACCTGTAAAAAATGTCACTGCTTGTTTTCTTGCAAAAAAAATGTATTAAAGGGTGATGATTTTACACCCAATGTCACTCAAATTAAAAAAGTATTGAGTAATACACACCAAGAAATTGTTCATTTTCATTGTACAGAAAATAACTGGTTTTGTGATGACAATTAACAACCTGCAAAAACAATGTAAAAAATTGTGTACTATAATTTTCTTATTTTAGACACATGTATTGGGTAAACATGGTACAGAATCCAACAATATACCGAGCAGCATTAGACGGTACGGAGAAAATGTCACTGTTTTCTAAAGCTCTTGGTAAGCCGGGTCCCTTGGCTATAGATGTACAGGGTGAGAAATTGTATTGGGCTGATGGAAATCTCAATCGTATTGAATGTTCAGACCTTGACGGAGGATTTCGTAAAGTTCTTGTTGATGGACAAATTAGTAGTCCTAAAGGAATGGCTATCCTAGGAAGTTATTTATACTGGATAGACAGGGAACATATGTTAATATCACGAGCAAATAAAGTGACAGGAGAACACAGAACGTACATCCAGGGCAGACTCAAAGGCTTAAGTGACCTTCATGTTGCATTAAATGTTCTGCCCAAACATTTAGAGCACCCATGTGCACAAAATAATGGTGGGTGCTCACACATTTGTATAGCAAAAGACAATGGGAAGTCTCGTTGTGCATGTCCTACAAATTTAGACTTGAAAACTGACGAGAAGACATGTGCCGACCCTCCTACCTGCTCGACAGAGCAGTTTGCCTGCGTCAGTGGGGAAATTCAATGTATACCCCGAGTATGGCGCTGTGATAATTCTGAAGAGTGCCAGGACAAATCTGATGAAATGAATTGTCCCATCTGTCACGCTGATCAGTTCCGATGTAGTGACAACCATTGTATTGATGCCAGTAAAGTTTGTGATGGTGTACCTCAGTGTCTTGATCACAGTGATGAAGAACACTGCTGCTTTGAGGGTGATTCCTCTAAATGTCAGGAGAAGACTACACCTAAATGTATTGGATCTCAATGTGTCCAAGCTAAACCGCCATCTAATACATCACCAGCACATTATACTATTATAATTGTTATTGGTCTCATAGTTTTAGTGCTAATACTGGGAATAATCTTCGCTTGCCGACGGAAGTCCCAGCCCAATCATGTGATCATATATGAGACTGATAACAGTGTAATTAAACCTCTAACTGATCAAACAACTTTAAACTCATTGTCATCACATGGCAAATCTCACGAGACAGGTTTATCCCTGGGTTCTGTCGGTACGACTGCAATTTACGACAGAAACCATGTGACTGGTGCTTCTTCTAGTAGTTCAACAGTGACTCAGTATCCTCATGAAACATTAAACCCTCCTCCTAGTCCAGTAACAACAGACAGGTCTGTCTGTAATGGGGAATTCTATGGATATTCATCAAACAGTCCATCAACTATCAGGTCATATCGACCTTACAAACTCCGCCCAGTGCCACCCCCACACACAACCCCGTGTAGCACAGACGTTTGTGAAGAGAGCGAACCTTACTATGTACGGAGTAACAAACGACACAAATCAAAGCGTGCACACTTGTTTTCAGACTACGACCCTTATCCTCCGTGTCCTACTCCAAGGAGCCATTACTTCTCAGATGATTTGAACAGTTGCCCACCATCACCATCAACAGAGAGAAGCTTCTCTACAAATCCATACCCCCCTCCCCCATCGCCAGTAGCTGGCTCTGATTGTTAATGTCTGTATGTCTGTGTGTTGAATGATGTATGTGACGAGTGTTAGGGATTTGATATAAAACAGCATTATTTACTTAGAGATATTCTTTATTTGTACATATTTATTGTGGCTTTATTACTTATTTATGAATTGTTTAATTAATTAAGACTGTACATTTACATGTAATTATAAACTTGTTTAAGATTCGGTTTTGATCCAATTTTAATGGTTTCATATGTATTTCCTATTGGATGTCTTTTTGAAAATGTTTCTCATATGAATTTGTAAATGGCCAGAGGTATTTCTATTTCATTCAAGTTTTCCTGCATTACTGAAAAAGTGCTCAAATTAGTTAGTTAAACTTTTAAATGGCAGGGTTACTTAATGAAATACAAGTACATATTTAGTTACTTTATACATTTTACATACATTCTCTGAAATGACATTTTAAAAGATGTTGAAAAGGTAGAAATTCTTATGAAATCTTATTTTTAAAATCAAAAATTCAAAATTGTTTCTTTCTTGAAACATAATAGATTTTGTGCTTTTGAATAGTCAGTACGTTAGAAAATTAATTGAGGTCACAGTATATTTATTATGCTGCTATTTGAGCTTGACTAAAGTATACATGTACATTGTATCAAAATATGTTATGACCTATTCCTGTTTTATTCAAGAGGTTCAAATATAATTGTCAACTCAGTCATAAATATCTTTACATAACAGCTACATTGTAATTAAACCTATAGGTGTTGATGTATTTTATCAAGAATTTGAAGGAAAAAAATAGTATCAGACATGTCAGAACCAAAGAAATAAGTAATAATGTCATCAATAAAGTATATTGTATTTTCATTGTATATACATGTTTATAGATTGACATCATATTTATAGTTGTATATAATATTTACAAGAGCTTATCTTAAATCTATGCCATGGTATCATTTATTTACAATAGATCTATATCAGTTGTTCTCATTTGACTTCAAATCTATAGTTGCCTGAAGCTGTTTTAATTGGTGCTTTCATGAATTAAGATGCATTTGTACTACAAAATCTATATACTGAAGATTCAACTCTTGTTTCTTATCTGCTTTATCTATAATAACTTAATGTGTTGATGTGGCATGGCATAGATTTTTGATATAATGTTCTTCGTGCAAGAAATATGTGTAAATATAGCCACACTTATAACCTTACAGTAGCCAGTTCAAGGCACAATTGCCAAAAAATGTAAGAAAATGTTTATAGCTGCTATATATGTTATCTATCTTTTTCTCTTTCTGATATTTTGTAGATTAAGTACTTAAAAAATAAAAATGCCAAAATCAATTTAAGTATAACACGTCTCTCAACTGATACATGTAAATCTTCATCTATTAATCTACTTAAAACACTAAAAGATGTACATTTTTATCAATAAAAATGAAACAGTTATGTTTAATATGAAAAATTATGAAGTACATTGAATTAAATCTAAGGAATTCTTATTTTCTAGTCGTACTGCTAGACATTAAGGTACATGTATGAACTACATGTATGTATTCTCAAATTCTTATTTCCTTCTTTTCTATGTGATAGTTATTTTATTCCTACTGAACAAAATTACAATTCCTACTTAACCTTTACCGCAGTGTGAATTTTTAACTTCTCTATCAATTTTATTATGTTAAATTTTTAAAATCGGTCATTAATTTCTACATTTTATGTGTGTGGGTTTTTTTTAAATATGTTGTGCTTTCTTATTTTGTTGTTAGTGATATTATTTTGTTTTGATTTTGAGAAGAAAAAGAAATTTTTTAAGCTATGAATTGAACCATGGGCTCTACTCTTCAGACCTCTGGTTTATTTTTTAAAACAAAAGACCAAAATCAATCTGTTGTGTCCAATTTTCTTTTCGGGAGAATATTATACTCATGCCATGCATGTGTGCTAGTGATATTTTATGTGATCTTTTAACAAAAAGTGCTTAATTTCAACATTGGTTGTTTGTTATAGAGAAAAATCTTATTTATGTTTAAGAGGAGAAAACAATTTCTTTAGTTTTATGTTATGGTTGATGATTTTGTTGAAAATATACCTTATTTATATTTTATCTTGTTTTTGTAATATTTTAGTTGTTAGAGAGAAGAAAACCTACAAATTATATGGTATATGGTCTATAGTGAAATAATTCTAAATGTAAAAGATGCATAAGAATAATTGGTACAATTTCATTTCGTAACTATTTCTTGAGGATCATGATAAAATGGCTGATTCAAGTCTATCAACAGTAAAGTTCACATATAGAATTGTAAAATATTAAGATGTATCGTGATCTTAAGATGATCAATATTTTAACGGTACATTTTGCCAGATAACTTTTGTTGCATAACACTTTGCTTTCTGTCAAGTTATTTCTAAAATGAACAAGAAATGAAGAAGTAACCTTTAGTAACTTCATATATTCCTGAACTAAGTACATGTATAGCCTATAAAAATGCCTTCTACATATTCAAGGTACTACTACATGTATATTGACCAGCCATTTAATTCAAAATAACCATGAGCCTAAAAATGTTATTACATATGTGCCGTAAACTATCTTTTACACATTTTACACAAATTTTTGAAGATTTATACCTAGTTTGATACTAGATTTGTTAATTTCCTCTCAGCTTTTGACACATTTTAAAATGTTGTATTTTTTATCAGACCAGTGCCATCATTCAGTAATGTTTTATAATAAAACCTGATTTCTGTGATAGAATAGGTGTAGTATTACAATACCCTAGTATAAGGAGAATTTGTCTGTGTCAGTAGATGATTTTGATATAAATATATTTTTGAATGTGCTGTATAAGTCTCAAGATGCCATTTTAATGAAGCCATTGTAAATAAAACATATGTTAACTGTACTACATTTTGTCCCTTCGATTTCTATATACATGTAAGTATAAAAATACTGTACAAGTCCTTCATAGCTATATAACTGATAATTTGCCTTCTACACATATACTATGTTTTATTGTACAATGGCTTTTATGCTCTTCTATGTAATAGTATTTATCATATAAATGTACAGATTAAAAACTATATATTATTTCATGTATTATCATCATGTTCATTAACCAATGAATGATAAATGTATGAGATAGATCAGATCTGCTTTAATGTGCTACTTTTAATTAAACGGGTAAATATATACATTGTACGTCAACAGATCTGTAGTTCATATAAAAGGCTGGTATATACATGTACATTGAAGCAAAAGTCACCATCTTTGGTATCAACAGTTTCATTAAAAAAAAAAAAAATAAACAATTTGCATGCCAACAGACATATGATAGAAGGTTACAAATGATAAGTTTGGTATGAGACAAGATACCTTAGATAAATAGAACTTTTTAATCATTAAAATCATATTATTTTCTGTTTATATTGAACCTAAAAATAAACTATGAAACAGTGTTTGTACATTTTGTATTTTCAGAAGCCATTACATGTTATACCAGCCTTTTATAAATGTATGTTATGTACTAGCTTGATAAACTTCTACATAAATTATGCTAAATAAATGGATGATAGCTTTTCTTTCAATAAAAATGAAATTAAAAAAAAAAACTTCTTTGAGTTTAAACAAGTTATTTTGCTTCAAAGTCTTTTTTTCTTTCAGGGTTGTTAACCAAACAGGTTCTGTGTATTTATGTAGAAGTTATCAATGCTAGTGGTAGACTGTTTTGCTTGTCTTTGTGCCTTATATCGCTGTACAATACTGCTTACCATAAAGGCTACATAGAGCCAAAAACAACCAATAAATAGATCAATATTCTTATCTGCATTGTTATTTGTAATAAAAAAAAATCTTACAGACGGTCCATTTAACTTGAAATGGGGACTGGGTTTTTTGTTTTGGTAAGAATTTTTTATTTTTATATTTTGAAGGAGTACAATAGCATTATTTTCTACTAGAATTGATTTCTTACCCCCTGTTGCCAATTTTTAGTCCCCTACCGGCAAAAGCCGAAGGGGACTATAGGTTTGCGCTCTGTCCGTCTGTCTGTCACGCCTCAGTTTTCCGCACTTTTTTTCTAAACGCTTATAGATAATGAACTGATTTTTGGTATGTGAGTTTACCTTGATGAGTTACAGATCAAGTTTGAGTTTCGTGCCGGTCCACAATTTTTTATGGGAGTTATGGCCCTTTGAACTTTGAAAATTCACTAAAATTTCAGTTTTCCGCACTTTTTTTCTAAAAGCTTATATATATAATGAACTGATTTTTGGTATGTGAGTTTACCTTGATGAGTTACAGATCACGTTTGAGTTTTGTGTCGGTCCACAAATTTTTATTGGAGTTATGGCCCTTTGAACTTTGAAAATTCACTAAAATTTCAGTGTTCCGCACTTTTTTTCTAAACGCTATGTGAGTTTACCTTGATGAGTTACAGATTAAGTTTGAGTTTCTTGCCGGTCCACAAATTTTTATGGGAGTTATGGCACTTTGAAGTTAGAAAATCCATTGCAATTTTGTTTTCTACACTTTTTTATTGTTCCTTTTAGATAATAAACTGATCAAGTTTAGGTATTCATTTGTTTGACAAATTGTTACCAGTGACTGAAATATGAGGCCGGTAGGGAACTATGTATTGTTTTGCAATACTCTCAGAATGCTTGTTTTTTATCAAAAATAATAGGTTCCTCAGCAACTACTAACCACAGCCACTTGAGATTTGGTATAAAGCATCTGGATGGGGTCTCAAAACGTATGATTCAATTTCAGTTCTGTCGCTCACCTACTTGCTATTTAACAAAATCCAGCCTTATTTGACTTGAACAGATTTTTCAAAATATTTTTTTAAGGAAAAAACCAAGCCCCCACATCTTCAAGTTAAATGGTTGGTCCCTTACTACATCTCTATCAAATCAATTGCTGTTATTTGAAAAATACATTTGGATTTCAAATTTGGGAGTTACCATGGTTTCATTATTATTCATGGGGTACCAATTTTCATTGGTGCCAGTAACTCATAAAATAAGAATTAAACAGTGTTAGTTTTACAAGTATTTCTTGTAGCAATGTGCAAACCACAAATTAAAAAAATGCAATGTCTTTTTTTTTTAAACCATGAAAATTGATCCCCATGGAAATAAATGAATCTACAACATTGTGATATGATGACAAGAGTTTTGAGTTGCTTGTTGCAGTTGGATATTTTGTTTGTGTTTCTGTTATATTGTGTTGTTTTGTATCATTTACAACCAGTCAAAGAAGACCAGACTTAGGTACGGTGATTCCATAGACTGCTTTGGCAGAGCCCACAGTTGGGGAAGATCATTTCTAAAAAAGTTATGGTACACCACTGATATTTGCTATGCAGTTGCATGCATCAGAACAGAACAGATTATAAGGTTTAACATATCTTATTGTTTTTAGTTTTTTTTTAGGTTGTGTCAACTGGGTTTTGTCTTGGTCTTTTTCTGACTTGCAACATTCGAATGCCCAAGACTTGTTTGCTTCTTTGATGAAACATAATCATTTATTATACCCCACTCATAAGAGAGGGGGCTATATTGCAATCACCTTGTCGGTCTGTCCGGTTCAATTTCTCGGCTTCTACTGGATGGATTGGTTTCAAATTTAGTACACAGCTTCAGCATGATGAGTTGAGCCATGCCTCCCTTTTCCAGGTCAGTCCATCATCTACTTCCTGTTTTCCAAGCTGACTTAAAACTTTTTTAGGGTAAAAAATTTGAAATGTGAAATTTTTTGTAACAGATTTCTAGGCTTCTACTGGATGGATTGGTTTCAAATTTGGAACATAGCTTCAGCATGATTAGTTATATGGTGCCTCCCCTTTCAAAGTCAGTCCATCATCTACTTCCTGTTTTCTAAGCCGCCTTAGACTTTATATGGGTCAAAAATAGACAATTTTTCTTAACAGATTTCTCGGCTTCTACGGACGGGATTGATTTCAAATTTGGTATACAGCTTTAGCATGATGAGTTGTACCGTGCCTCCTCTTTCCAGGTCAGTCGGTCATCTACTTCCTGTTTTCTGAATGGTTGAGTGGAGGTATGCTTAGCACGACTTAGTGAACTCTTTGTTAATTTTGTTTCAAGACTAGAAAAAACTAGAATGAGTCTAAAAATCATGAAAAAAATATCACTTAACATGTTTATGTATAACCTATACAGCATTTTTGGGACATCAAAAATTGGTATCCACCAAAAAGTAACATATCATTATCCCTGAAGATATGTCAATTGAAGGAAATGATTTATTTTGTATGTCGGAATAAATAAACAAAAGCATGGTTTTGGGTCTTCCACATTGTGACCTTTTCAAACTTCAGAATTGCATCCACTAGAAAGTGGACCCAAAGATTCATGGATAAGTCCTTATCAGGAACCCAATCTAAAGGTCAACAGCAGAAGTTACATGTATATACATGTATAACCAAACATTTTAAGAATAAGTACTAATGGTTCACAGGTATGCATTTTTGGACTTGAAGCTTTATGTGAAAATAGACTTGTGGGTCATTATATATGATTTATTTGTCTGACATTCAGGGTGTATGTTGGCACATCTCCAACTTATTTTTCTTTACTAAAGGTATACATGGATTATAATGAAAAACAAAATAGTTGATTTCTAACAGCAGTTTTTAACTTGCATGAGCAAGTTATTTATCAGACTTTTAAGAGCTGAGAAGTTTATGCAGCCACTATTGGCATGGTTGGTGATCATTCAATATGATAAGATTATATAAACATATGATAATAAGTAAATCAGGTATTATTTAAATCGTCATTGTTGTCTGAGTCTCTGGCCCTGATGTTACTTTTCCGTACTTTCCTTGATTTAAAAACAACTTTTGATGAATCCTCTGTGACCTCTTTGACCTTTTCTTCAGTGACCTCTATATTACTAGCCATTTCCTCATCTTCCTTATCTATTGTTACAATCTTGTTTTGTTGGTCGGTTGTGGATTTGTCTGACAGTTTGTTATTTTTAGGTTTTGAGAAAGTAATATGTCCTTTAGAGCATGCAGTGCTCTGTAAATCAATCTTTTCTTCAACTAAATTGTCCTCTCTTAACTTTCTTCTCTCTTCAAGAAATGCATACGCTGCTTGCTTGTTACTGCCTTCATCCATAAGATCAACATCTTCCAAAGAATATTTTTTCCAGGCTTTTGGACCATCATTGAAGTCTGGCATTCTTCCACGACTTCTGAAATTTCCTCTGCTATTTGATGAGTTGTATGGCCTTGACCTTCTTTCTCCTTTTAGAACAGGTCTAGGAGCCTTGAAAGCTGGCGTTATTGTTTCTGTGTCTTCATGATTAGGATCATTTTTACAGAAATCTGTTTTGACTATCTCTTTATTTGCTTTTTCAAAAGCCTGGTGTTTTTCTTCTAATGTTTGTAGACAATCAAAAACATTTTTGGCTTTACTTGCGAAGCCATCGGTGGATTTCAGTACATATGGATCAACAGCCTTGCTATGACCTGACATATTCTTCTATTCTGGAAAAGAAAATAATTAAAAGCATATTAAAATATTTATTTTAAATTGCATGCAATTACATGTATTGGGATTTTTAACGATGTCACACTACATGTAAATATACTGTGAAATCCTTATCTTAAAGGGAAAGTTCACAAAAAAATGAAAATTTGTCATATGATTTCTAATGTATTATCTAATTATGCTATAACATTTAAACTTTTATATTCAATTTAATAAGCTGACAAAAATGGAATTTTATTTTTTATTTTTTGGTTTCTGTCATTTTAAATTACAGAAAACATCTGAATACCACAAAGTCTCTTTTTGACAGTGACCCACCATTTACCTAATTATTGAATTGTCAATATATAATATTTTTGTGTGCATCTATGTTATGGCATTTTAAATAAGTGATAGATAAATCCTTATCAAAATTAACAAAATTGAGTTATTCTTTAATTAGTAATAATGATTTTTTGGTATAAAAATCAATTTAAATAGGTCATTTTTAATTATCCAAGTCATGTTGTGTTGTGATAATCTTGCATATATATCACATTATTGTTTTAAATGCTAGAATGAAAAAAAAATGATCTAGTACATAAACTTTGTTTCTGAATGTTTGTATATGAGGTTTTGACACCTGTAGGTATTGATAATTAGAATTTCCTGTTTATTTCACCCCAAGTCAGCTGTGACTAATTACATTTATGTTTACCTATCCATTACACAGGTACCTGAGAGACAATGACAATGAATTCACATTAATTAACACTTTTAGCAAACCCAGTGGGGGATTAGAAAAAGAATGACATGTAATTTACATAATTAAATCACAATTATTTTCAATGAAATATGATGGCTTACATTTAAATACACAACTTCTTTCTTAGTAATAAATAAAAATAATATTTTTTTAAATTATAGAATTTAAATTTTAATTAATTGATTATAAAGTTCAATTTTAAAGAAAAAGATAATAGATTAATAAAACGTTATTGAAAAGATTTTTATATAGAAAGTAATTTGAAAATATCTTGTTGACTTTTGATTATTTCAATTATTTTGTTGGTTATTGGACATACCACATGATCACTTAAACGTTTGAACTTATATGATTTTTTGCTACTAAGTAGAAATTCTGATTAACTGAAGTAGTCCCCTAATGTAGAGTAGGGGACTATTTCAAATAAATAATCTCCAATATCTGTGTTATAAGTTAAGATATGAGAGAAAAAATTTGCACTCTGTTATAAAACATTGTTCTGAACAATTTAAGACCATATGTCAAAAATCATGAACTTACCCTTTAAGAGAACAAGGTAAATCAATCAAATATTGTTTATTCCCAAATTAAAAGGGCCCCAGTGGGGCATGTAAATCAACTAACAATCAAGTACATTCATACATCCAGCATTCTTACAAAAAAAACCCATAAAAATACTGTAAAATAAAACAAAACCATATACATGATTACAAAGTGATTAGTATATGTGATTTAAAGGTAAAGCCTTCAATGAAACATTCCATGACAAATTTAATTACGGAGAAATAGTTCCAAAGAAATTGATAACATTGTGTGAACTGCTTTTTGAAGCATAAGACTAAGTGGCGAGAACTACTCTGTGACCAGCATGATCAGTACTGTTTACTTATAGATTTCTATACTTAACTAACACTATCCATCAAGACATTACATTGGGTAAATAAAAAAGGATAAAAGCTTTACACAATATGGAGGTCAAAGGTCATCTATTGAAATGAGCAGGGGTCAAGGTCAAAAGTCGTGACATTTTGGAAGATTTGGGGTCAAGGTCAGTCTTTTTTTTTTAAGTTCTCCATGTCTCTGTGGCTGCAATCATCTGGCTCATGATCATTGCTTGTCAGTTTTGAGAATATTTTTAATTTACAACTCAGATACTTTTACAGTAACTCAGATACTTTAACAGTATACATGTATCATGTCCATCTGATCTGTGTATTACAGGTCACTACAGCAATCTTAATTATTGGCATTTCCTCAAATAGTGTTTGGGAAAGCAAGTGAACTGATGTAAGGTTGCTTATGCATCTACTAATCTATGCATTAGTTTAATTTTATCTGTACTTAAAAGATGAACATACCTTTATTTACGATTGAACAACGATTATGAATTGGACCAGTAAAATACAACCGTCAGTCATTGAATATTCCGCGTAGTAATACATTTCGATACTAGGTATTGGCTGAGAAAATTATTACTAATTGAGTATTGTCTCAGGTATTGGTCAATTCGGTATCTAACGTATCCTTGCACATTGCATGCGTCAGATATTGCTGTCTAACCGAACTTTAACTTTTGTCCTGTTATATTGCATTTCTTAGTGGGAAAAGCACAAGAGAAATGGACAAACTTCAAGAAAGAGCTCTCGGATTTATATACAATGATTCCTTGCAACCTATGAACAACTACTTGAGAAAACTTAGAGTAAGAAGACTGAGAACTATAGCTCTTGAAACTTTTAAAATCATTAATAAGAAAAGTCCTGTTTATTAACATGATTTACTAATCAAAATTAAGAAAAACAACTATTCTTTTAGATACCAACACTAAAACAGAGCTACAATATGTAAGAACTACAAGGTATGGACTTAAATCTTTTCGCTATCTTTCTGCCAACCGTGGAATGATTTATCAATTTATTCATGGAATGTTGATACATGCCAATGCAATGCCTGCATGTAGTTTTAGTTGCTTTTTTTAGTGCTTAAATATACAATTCATTATGTTCTGTGCTTCTTTGCTTACATGCTGAGCCTTCATTCTAAATACTGTATACACGTATATGTTTATGAATGTGTCTATATAATTGTCTTGTCTTACATGTAGGTCTTGTGTCTATTTATGTTATGTATTGTGTCTGATATGTATGTTAAAGCCGATTCATAAGCTCAACAGGGCTTGTGTAATAATGTTTTTTTTTATGCTTCGACTATGAATAAAGCTTTTATGTATAAAGCTTTGATTGATTGATTGATTGATTGATACCACACGAAAGACGTTTTCAATTGTAAATGAAAATTGAGAAGTATGAATATTGAAGTGTCCAGTGCAGCTGAACATGTACATAAATTCTTTTTTCTTCTTCAACAGGTTCAATAGTGAATGTTCAAGAGGAGGACTCTGCACTAGTTTTCTAAAAATAAAAGGTGCTGATCGAAATAGCCCTGTTCTAATTACTGTGAGGTCTCGCCTTCAGGACGGACATTATTTGCACATGTAATTTTTGTTGGCAGTTTATTCCAAAATTGATGCGGTTCTTTGGAAGAAGGCATTTCCATAGATCTCTGTCCTGGTCCGTACTTGGAAAACTTGTGCCTTATCCTTCTGTCTTATTTTGTTGAATAATGAAACATGTTTAACTAAACTTAGCTTGGGATAAGCGATCTGTCACTCTGTTTCTCTTGTCACTCGGTCTTAAGTATTGTATAGCTGATCTAAGTCTACAAGGCCACCCTTGATCTTATAAAGCATATGCAGTCTAGATCTGTTCTTTCTCCTTCTCTCCCCGAGGCTTTCCCATTCTAGCTTTTGGATCATGTTCGTGACACAGCCAGATGTTCGGTCTGCGTAGTTGTTGCTTACGAATTGCTGCTCTTTTCTGCACTTTCTCAGTGTTCGTTCTCTACTTTGTTTGCTTGTTGGATCCCATACAGTACTAGCTAGTGCTTGCATATTCCATAGTTGATCTTATGCTATGGACGTGCATGTATGTTGTTGATGCATTCTTGGTGCAATCTTTAAAGTTTCGCCTTATGAATCCTAAGGTTTTGGTACCTTTTGCGATTGTGCTGTTCTGTCCCAATTTGTTAGATATGTTAGCTCCTAGGAATTTGCTTGCGTTTGTACATACATCTAATGTGGGGCCATGCAGTATATAGCTTGTAGGTCTTAGGTGTTATTATGGTGACCATACATTTCGTTGCTTTAAAACTCATTTTCCATTTTTCTTCCCATTCATTAAGAGCTGTTATTTAAGTCCTGCTGTCTTCTAGTGGATTGCTGTTGAGTGATTGTTGATGGTGCGAAAGAGAAGGCTGTCGTTAACAAAGAGCTTGGTTGCTGATGATTTTGGAGCTTCTGGTATGCCTTTATTGTAGGTCAGAAAAAAACAGTGACCAAATTTCTATAGGGTGATGTTATTGCACCCAAGACACATCTAGTGGTGACCTTAACCGACCAAAGTCATTCATCCGTTAAATATAGGTCACAGTGACCTAATTTCTAGAGGGTGGTGTCACCCCTAGACACATCTAGTGGTGAAATATCATTGACCTCCAACTTCTAGTATCTGAGTAGTGGGCCGCTTATCCAAGATCTTAACCAAAGTGGTACGGACGGGCGTACAGTAAACACGAACAAGAACATCACGGGGAATTGAAACACAAAACACAATTACATGTATATATTTGTCAACCGAAAAAGGATCAACAACGCGAACTCAAGTCGTAACAAGAGAGCAGTGTTACACAGATCAAATGCAGTCAATTACTAAAATAATAAATAAATAAATTAATTACTTAGTTGATTAGGTGATTCCACCTGTCACACAAGCTAATCAACAAAGCTATAAACATCTATCTCGGTAGACAGTTGAATCTTATGAAATGATTTAACTGATTGAAAAGGGCCTCAAATGGTATAAAAAATCATCATCATCATCATCATCATCATCATCATCATCATCATCATCATCATCATCATCATCATCATCATCATCATCATCATCATCATCAGTATGAATAAGCTAAAGAACAGTAATATAGTTGTGGACTATATGCAGCAGTGGATTACATTACTTATAAGGAGTAAATTTACCTCAGGATCATTCGACACCTCAAAAAGTATTTATAGGTCTGATTATTCATGCCCGGTTTTGACCGGAAGTTTACATATTTTGCATTTCGGCTCACATGAAGATTTTCCTTTGTTGGATCACTGCTAGTTATCCTACGTAGATCATGAGTAGCGGTGTTTATGGAGGAGGTAGTAATAAAGAAGATAATAAGCCAACAATAGTTATATTTTGGGTTTTTTTAATACTTTTTATACAAGATTTTCTTTTAAAAAAAATCACAAATGATTCAAAAACGACGACACTCTGACATGAAATAAGAATGTGAAAAAAAAATAAACAAAAACGGCATACAAGTAGCAAACATGAATTGCCACATACCAAATGATAACTTCTGTGCCTTCTTAGATCATGTAGATATTTATTGAAGTGACTGGCTGTCTTCGTTTTCCATTCAAGTAAAAACTGCCATTTTCCATGTTTTCTAGCGCTCGCAGCTAGCTATAGGCAAGGCCTAATTCATATTAGGTGATTAGTTAACAGCAATGGAAATATAAAACGATGTTAAAGGGAAGGTTTTATCGCAAAATGTTAATTTATACAGTTGATTTATACAATTTGGCAAAGTGTATAACATTCTGCCAATTTTAGAGTGATTATACATGTATATTCCACTATGTTAATATGTACCAATTAATATTGCAATAGACTATTTTCATATTTCTTGGATGACTGATTATTTTAGTCCTTCTCAACACTTTTTAGAGAGTTATCTTTTCCTGAGTGGGACAAACAAAAAATATTGCATCAATAAGGTCAGAATAAACTTGATTTTGCAATGTTTTCTTACAAATGTTTCATTGTAATCTTGATGGATTTGAACTAAAAAATAAGGAAACAACAATAAGATGTTGATTTGGAACTATTTTTAACTTTAAAATAAGTGTAAAAGGGCACTAAGTCATTCTACCTGAACTTTTTGCTCTATGACATATTTGCATTCAGAAAGACAGTAACAAATCCTCTTTAGACATATTATTTGCTAAAACCAATAATTTCAATAATTTTAATCTAGATTTCCTAAAATAATGTGTTAAAACTTTACTATTTTTCCTTTGCTCAATTATACAAAAAATGGTAAACCAGTCCATGTCGGGTCAGGTTCAGTCCAAAAAATACTAAATTATTCAGCAGTCCCTGAAATATGAAAATGGTTTATAGGATAATGTGATGTTACATTGTACATTTATTTTCAACCAAATGTGCATGTTAAC
This sequence comes from Arcuatula senhousia, assembly GCA_963971305.1. NCBI lineage: Eukaryota > Metazoa > Mollusca > Bivalvia > Mytilida > Mytilidae > Arcuatula > Arcuatula senhousia. Next base: position 47,851,173 of record OZ020313.1, read on the forward strand.
TTTCACAAAGACTTTAGTGCACTTTTTCTTGAATGATTTAGACTAATGGTATAACACATGATTTGATTATTTTCTATTCCTAGATGAAGTTGGTGCTGTTGTATTTGACATTGGATCATATTCAGTAAGAGCTGGCTATGCTGGGGAAGATTCCCCCAAGGTTTGTACATATTGCTGCAGGTATCTACTTCAGGTAGCTGGAGTGTCTAAAATATCTTGTCAATCATTGCATATGATAGATCAGCCCCTCAATCATGTGTCAATGTAATTTAGAAAAAAAATACATGTACTTTGCAGGCTTGTTTTATCTTAATTGGTGTATCAGTGTTTAACACCCATTTTAATGCACCAGAGCCTTTAAGGCAGTCAGTTTTAATGGTGGAGGAACCTGAAGTACACAAATGTACCTGGAGGAACCTACAACATTTGGCAGGTAACTGACAAACCTAATTACATACAGGTGGAAAACTCTCTTTTTTGTAAATTACAAACTGAGAATCGATCCAACAACCAGTAGTTGTAATTGACGAGAGATCAATAGCATTGTATTTAAACTCACAGCCACCTAGCCATCTTTATTGGCACTCAGAATATAGCTACATGTTACATGAATGTTTTCCTTAGGTAATTTAAATCAACTGCACCTACATTTTGTAAGAATCCAAATGTCTATTTATAAAAAAAATGATAAAACTGCAACAACATAAATTTTAAAACAAAAATAGGATACAGAGGAGAACAATTCAACGAAGTTAAAACAACTTAATACGTATTTCAGTGTTAAATACTGTAAACATAATTATTTTCGCAGGTATTTTTATTTATTTTCATGATTTTACTATTTCACCCAAGTTTGCCGGTACGTAATTTCACAAAATCTGCTCATTATTCATTTCATAAAACTTATTTCATTTCAGGGATATTTAATTTCATGAAAAATGCTTGTCCACGAGATCCATGAAAATAAATACCTTGCGAAAATAAGTATGTTTACATTACATAATTGTACAATGATGAAAAAGTCAAACATAGTTAAACTTGTTTAAAACAAACTTAAATATCCATGCATAATTTTGTATCTTGTTAGTAAAGAGTTAATATGATTTTGGTGCATTGTAATTTCTGCAGGCTGAAATCCCCACATACATGGCTGTGTGTGATGACCCAGACGTTCCCATGGAAACAGAAGAATCAGAAAAGATAAAAGGACCAAGTAAAAAGTACTACATAGACACAGGGGCAATCAAAGTTCCTCGAAAAGGAGCTGAAATGTCAACTTTTCTCAAAGAGGGAATGAGTAAGTTGTAAATTGTATTCAAAAGCATAGGCAATTTAGGGCTAGTACATCAAGCACTCATCCTTCTGTTTGACAGCATAATTTAATTATGTTTTATTCATTGTAATCCTAATTCTTATTAATGAAATAATTAATCAAGTTAAATTTCTTGCTTGAAAGCTATATCGATCTACAGTAATAGGAGTGTCCATCCTTCCGTCCGTCACACTTGCCTTTTGCACCTTAGGATCCCCATCTCTTATTATTAGCTACTCAATGGTTTTTCTTTAAACATTCACAAACCACTCAAAGGATGTTCATGAAACTTTTACAGAATACTCTGCTATTTTTGATTTTGATTTGATTGATTTTTTTTAGTGCAGGGGTATTTATTTGCAACCTGAGGGCTGAGGCCCATAGTTTTTAGTTTAGATAAGATTAATTGTTATATTATATAATTTTGATAACTAAATGATTAAATGAGTAAATATTTTTAAGAAAATGTGATCAATTTCAGTTGACAATTGGGATATGTATGAAGAAATGATGGATCATATCTACAACAAATCAATTAAATCAGAATCTAATTTACATCCAGTGATGATGTCAGAACCAGCAGTAAGTTGATAGATCTTTACTAAATCTATTAAGTCAGAATCTAATTTACATCCAGTGATGATGTCAGAGCCAGCTGTAAGTTAATATTATAAAAATATAGATCTTACAAATAATCCATCTAACAAAAATGTGTAACAATTAAGGAATACATGTCCTGGAATGAACAACTTTCATTTAAAACTGTTACTGTGTCTTCAATAAATAGTAACTAGATCTGGAATAAGTGTACGGGATACAACATCCTGAGAACAAGGGTAATTTAAAAAAATTTTTTGTTAGCTTTAACTTTGGTCTGACAAACCTTAATAACAAGGTTCATTTGATCTTTTAGGAACATTACAATATTTATAGCTTTGGAAAGTGGCAAGCACATGCATGGTTTAACAGGTTGGGTGTAATAGCTCATTTGCGCTATATAGCTCATTTGATGGTATTTAGTATCAAATGGACTATTTTTTTCATGAAGTTAAAAAAAAAAATTTAGATTTTCAATTTTTTGTTTGATTGTCGCATAATTGTATATATTGCTGATAATTTTTTGTAAAGAAACATGGTAGTTATTTCAAATGGTTTTTCTTGGACATACATTGACATAGTCATGGAAATTTGCAAATTTTCGTAGTATCAATCAGGAAAACCATAAATATTTCAGGCCATCTTCTTCTACAAAAAATGTTGCTCATAACATGGACATATGGGAAATTATAGTTCATTTGATACTAAATACCATCAAATGAGCTATTAAACCCAACCTGTTTAATGAATTGACAACAAAACTACAGTTATTACTGCACATATTTATCAGATTTAACACAGTAAATAGATATTATGGATACATCTAATGAAATCTTGACTTACTGTGGATATATATATTTTTGTGGGTACCAATTTTCGTCATTTGATGAAAAATTATCATTTCCGGGATTTTTAAATTTGTGGTTCTAAAATCTGCAACGCACATATCAATGTTAAATTTTCTTTTCATGGGGTTTCAAATTTCGTGGGTCGAGACCACCAACGAAAACCACGAAAATTGATATCCAATGAATAATAATGAAACCACAGTATTTTTATGCCCCACCTACAAAGAAGGGAGACATATTGTGTTGGAGTCTGTTTGTCCGTATGTCCTAATTGTTGCATGATTGGGCATAATGTCTTTTTGACATTTTCTTATTTGGAAATATTAAGAATTAAAACTATGTTTTTTATTGTTTTTTATAAGTTACATTGTTTATTTTGTAGTGGAATTCAAAGCAGAAGAGAGAAAAAGTAGCTGAGATCATGTTTGAGAAATACAATATTCCTGCATTCTTTCTGTGTAAAAATGCTGTCCTTACAGCGTATCCTTTCATAATAATAATGGAGTACATGTGTATTTCTATGTATAAGCTAAGATATTCAACAAGTACCACTGGAAGTACACTCTTTCCATCTGGCTGTCTGTCCACATTTTTATCATGAATGCTTAATCTCATTGACCATCATGACCATTAAGATCTGAAATTTGTAACATTGATTTAGTACCATTTGCAAATCAAAATGTAAGGTAAATAGTTGAAAATTTCGGGGGGAAAACTTACATGTTGATTTCAATTAACCCCATCCTGACTTTATGTATTATCTAGTTTTGACTTTAATTAAAAAAAAGATCACAGTACCAATGAGAAGAATTGATTGATTAATTGATTGTTGAATAGAAACATGAATTTTAATATTGGTTATGACCTTAACATTTGATAGTTTTGCCAACGGTAGATCTACAGGCTTGGTATTAGACAGTGGTGCTACACATACATCAGCTGTACCTGTATATGATGGCTATGTTATACAACAAGGTATGTCTAGGGAATCCTACCTGTATATGATGGCTATGTTATACAACAAGGTATGTCTAACAATATATATGGGTCTAAAGAAAATCAGAAAACTCTTACTAAACTGTCGAGAAGCAGACTGGACGAGAACATTGAAAAGTTATTGAAAAGCTGGTACAATAAAATCTGACAAATACTAAACAGTCGGGCCATAATGTGTTAACACTGGGAAATTCAAGACTGTGTCATTTTCATTTCATCAAGGTCGTCATGTTCTTCTCCAGCCTTGCTAAATTTTATATAATTCAATGATGTACAGCCTCCCAAGTGCTTGAAAATTCCTTTTGGAAATATTTCTACAATATTATTTGTTTATATAGAACAAGTTATATTCATTTGGCCCATAAAGTGTGCTGCTCTGTACATCTTTCAGTTATTTCAAAAAGATGCCACTATTAGGCCCCCGAAGCCCATTTTAGCCATGTGCTAAAATGGCCAAATCTCCATTTTTGTAATGCTGTAACATGTAAGGGATGACCGAATGCAAAGTTACAAATATGTTTTTGTACAGACCATATGGCAGTCTTTTGGAAACATATTCCATATTAATAGTCCATATTCCATATTAATAGTCCAACCCTTCATTAATGAAGTATAGATCCCTAAAGTTGGTCATTTCTGTACATTTCATCAAAATACACAGATATTCCCATCTTTCACCCTTAATCCCCAAGTATATGTCTTTCCCGACCCTTAAATTGTACTTGTATTTAAGTTGTATCACATGTTCTAAATGTATTTTGTTTCATAGCAAACACATTCAGATTTTTAAACTGATTCCCTAAAAATTAGATTTTATGTAAAATTACTCAAACATGTCATTGTTTCCTGGAACTGTGGCTAAGTCAAAATTTAAAATCCCAGCTCGGCTTTTTGATATGTTTGTCCTGATATGTTATTGTTTTTGAATTTCTAAAACAGGTCGAGTGTTCTACATTTTATTTGACCTATCAATCAATCAAAATTTTTAAAAAATGACCTTTGAAATGGGGAAAAAATTTACGAAAGTTTTCAATTTAAACATATTTTCTTTTACTTCCTCGCTCATATTTCGTCTATACCGAAAAGTTTTGGTTTTAAACGTTATTTTATTTGGCTCGCGTAAATTCTCCTTATAAAGTAATGTTATGTTCCATATTTTGACTTCTATTTCATTTGGTTCATTGGTCAACGGACAATAACAAAGTTAAAAATAACATTAAAATCTCCCTACTGGTCAATGTTCCCCGGGGAAAAATTGGTGTCCTTTATACTATAACTTTTCATCTGATCTTGATGCAAATAGACCAACTAATTTTTTCACCACTCATTTTTAAAATTTGTTCAGCGAGTCAGTTTTTGTTGAATTATTTCTCAAAAAGCACGTGTTGGTGATCGTAGTTATTTATATTCTCTCTAAAACCATTGGTCAAAAGTTTGATGTAAACACTTTCCTTAAAAGGTAGATTCTGCGACCTGTAAAAGATAGGGATAAAAAAGCGTTACCTTGGACAATAAGTACCCTTAAAAATAACAAATTTCAGCATTTTTGAACAGTCTGGAATACTGCCCAAGTCCTACCTAAAGGTACCAGAGGAACCAAACTTATGAATTACGAAAATTGCACTGAATTTGAAAGACAAAACATCACTATTTCAAAAAATATTGTTTCAATTGTCATTAGATATACGTAAACTAAAAAAAATCACAATAAAAATGTCTTATTTTCATAATTTTTTTTATTGAAATCACTGAAAATCAGATGAATGCTGTATATAGCTATTGAGGCCTGTAGGGCGGCCATCTTTGATTTTTCGAAGGAAAAATTTGCATGAATAAGTCTTTAAGGATGTTCTTTCAGTTGCCCTATACCTTTTACAAAAATGAAAACATTGCTATTGGACGATTTTGCATGGTTTTCTCATGAACAGGCTCTTAATTGTCTTACCTTTCTATTGAATAAAGCCCCAATATCTTTAAGGAAATAATTTATGTTGCTTGATTAAAATAGTCACAGTTTTATTCACCTGATTGTGGAACTGAATCAACCTAGATGACTATGAACTCATAGAAGCTTTATACTGTATAGCGGGTTATTTTCGCGGTGTGCAAATTTCACGATTTCATACCAAATTACTAAGTTTTTATATAAGCAGACATTTATTTTCGCGATTAAATGATATTCAAAATATAAATGTATGTTTATTCTATTTTACGCGGGTTCTAAATTTCCCTATAGAGTAATGGTCGCGAATATAGCAAAAATTAGAACCTGGCGAAAATTTCCTGCTATACGTTACTTCTTTAGTATATTTTTTATGCCCTACCTTCATGTATCAAAGCAGAGGGGCATATAGTGTTAGAAATTTGTTCCTCGGTCTGTCCCAAATCATGTTTACCTCTTTTTTCTTGTTACAAGGTGGGGCATCATGTCAACTGCACATATTCTTGTTAGAATTGAGTCATCATCACATTTGTTATTATTCTTTATTTTAGCTATAGTAAAGTCACCATTTGCTGGAGATTTCATCAGTATGGAAGTTAAAAAATTAATGGAAGAATTAGAAATAGAAGTGATTCCTCCATATATGATTAAAAGTAAAGTAAGTATTAAAGTGATTTATATATTCTTAGCAAAAATTGGTATTTGATTTATAAATTTTCAAAGATTTTTAGTTGCTCTTGTATTGTCAAAATTGACAAATTCCAATAAATGTGAAAAATTTGATAATTTTCTATAGGAGCACAGAAGTTCTAATGGGGCATTTGAATGTAGGAAGTATGAAAGGCTAAGACAAAATCATTTGATACTTAAGAATAACAAGATGAAAAAAACAGGGAACTAAAGAAAACACACACACACAAACAACAAAAATGCAATAGGAAACATCAACTTGCATGACAGAAGTGTACTTAGGTGCTCCAGAAGAGTTTATAGTTCCTGCTTTGTGAAACAGACCTATGATTATTAGATTATGACAGCAGCTCGTACATGTACTACATGGAAGAAATCACACCTAATTAATTGTATGTTTTTTCAGGAACCTGTAAATTTTATGGAACCTGCCCAATGGAAGAAGAAGGATTTACCAGAAGTGACAAAATCATACCATAACTATATGGTCAAGGTGAGGCTCACATACTGAAGTTCTTATTTTTGGTAAATCATTGTCCATGAGAAAAATAATTTTGAACTAGGTATTGATAGCCTAATGGCATAAGGGGCTGATTTAAAAACATTTACTCCGCTCACGATCACCAGTCAATTACCACTTCAGGTTGTTGGATTGATTCCAGATTTGTTATTTCCAAAAACAGGGCTTTCCCACCTGAATGTAATTAGTTTGTCAGTTGCCTGACCCAAAGTCGGTGGTTTCTTTTGGCATCAGGTTTCCTCCTTAATTAAATCTGGCCACAGTGTATGTCCCAGGTGTGTCGAAAAGGGCATTAAGCACCAACACATACTTACCTGTTATAAAAATTTACCAATGTCTTGGAAACAAATGTGAGAGAGAAAAAAACAAATTGAAGGTGACCACCAGTCTTAGTAGTCACATTAGGCACATCCACCAGACTTAAAAGGTTTTTATTTTTATATTTCAAAAGCTATAAATATATATCACATATTGTACATAATTGGAAATACTAGATGACCAGCTAGCCTATCATTGATAACATTTTTTGTAAGGAATGGCTTAACATTGAAAGGCTACGTATTAATAAAAACTCAGTAGAACTTAAATTGTTATGATGAGTTTTCCATCCTGTTTTGTCAACTGTATTGTCATTCTATTCATTAAAAAAAACTATTACATTTTTAGGACGTCTTACAAGACTTTGCTGCCTCAGTTTTACAAGTCATGGACACGCCATATGAACAAAGGTTGGTATCAGTTTTATTGTCTCGCCTGCGACGAATAGTCGCGGAAGGCGAGACATAGGTATTACTTTCCGGCGACAGCGGCGGCGACGGCGGCGGCGGCGGCGTAAACTTTTTTGTAAGACTTTTATGGACGATGAATTGCTTGAAAAGTATAATAGCTAGGCATCTGATATTTGGTATACAGACAGTTGAGGGTATGGTCTACGCAACTGTCGCCATGCCGTTTGACCCTGACCCCATTTTCACGCTCCAGTGATTCTGTGAACTTAGGTTTTTTTTCAGGCCATAAACATTTTTGTAAGACTTTTGTGGACGATCAATTGCTTGAAAAGTATAATAGCTAGGCATCTGATATTTGGTATACAGACAGTTGAGGGTATGGTCTACGCAACTGTCGCCATGCCGTTTGACCCTGACCCCATTTTCACGCTCCAGTGATTCTGTGAACTTAGGTTTTTTTTCAGGCCATAAACATTTTTGTAAGACTTTTGTGGACGATCAATTGCTTGAAAAGTATAATAGCTAGGCATCTGATATTTGGTATACAGACAGTTGAGGGTATGGTCTACGCAACTGTTGCCATGCCATGTGACCCTGACCCCATTTTTACGCTCCAGTGATTCTGTGAACTTAGGTCTTTTTTACAGGCCATAAACATTTTTGTAAGACTTTTGTGGACAATGAATTGCTTGAAAAGTATATTGGTTAGGCATCTGATATTTTAAATACAGACAGTTGGGAAAATCTTTACGCAGCTATAACAATGACATGTGACCTTGACCCTTCAATGACTGTGAACTTAGTTTTTTTTTTACATGCTGTAAACTTTGATTGTAGGATTATTATGGAAAATGAATTTCTTAAAAAATTGTAATAACTAGGCATCTGATAATTTGGATATTGATGGATTAGATTAAAGTGTTTGGGTTTATCACCATGTCATCTGGCCTTGACCTCATTTTTGTCTTACCTTCGACGAAACTCAACACATAGGTATTACTTTCCAGAGAAAAGTCCTTACAGCTTAAGGACCAGGTGAGCGATTCAGGCTCCTGGGAGCCTCTTGTTGTAAGACTTTTGTGGACAATGAATTGCTTGAAAAGTATAATAGCTAGGCATCTGATATTTGGTATACAGACAGTTCAGGTTATGGTATACGCAACTGTCACCATGCCATGTGACCCTGACCCCATTTTCACGGTCCAGTGACTCTGTGAACTTAGGTCTTTTTTCAGACTGTAAACTTTTTTGTAAGACTTTTGTGGACGATGAATTGCTGGAAAAGTATATTAGCTAGGCATCTGATATTTGGTATACAGACAGTTCAGGTTATGGTTTACACAACTGTCACCATGTTTTGTAACCCTGACCCCATTTTCATGCTCCAGTGATTCTGTGAACTTAGGTCTTTTTTCAGGCCGTAAACATTTTTGTAAGACTTTTGTGGACGATGAATTGCTGGAAAGTTATAATAGCTAGGCATCTGATATTGGGTAAACAGACAGTTGCGGTTATGGACAACGCAACTGTCACCATGCCATGTGACCATGACCTCATTTTTACGCTCCAGTGACTCTTTGAACTTAGGTATTTTTTTCAGACAGAAAACTTTTTGTAATACTTGTTTGGACAATGGATTGCTTGAATAGTATAATAACTAGGCATCTGTTTTTAGGTATACAGACACTTTTTGTGTTTATATCAAGAAATGAAAGCTTAGGTAGTTGATTTTAGTGATGGTGCCGGCAGGCGAGACATACTTTTAGTGGCCACACTTGTTTTTTGGTCATATTTCACCCCAAAAAAAGCCAAATAAACAAAAACTTGCAACAATTTATATTTGGTATGCTGCATCAGCATGGATTTTTATGTCACAGGATTTGATTATATGTCACTGACATGCTAATTATTTGATGAAATTTGTCCATTTTCGACTTTGACACATTTATGTTTGAGTGAAATACAGAGTGGAAATTGTTACCTTCTTTTAATGTCACTATTATACCAATAAAAGAGGAAAACAAATGTCAGAAACTGATTATCTATTTATCACTATACACCTTTTAAACATAATAGAGGATAAATGTTTTGTACATTTGATAGATCTTATAAATACAAGATTGAGCAACACTATAAAAGTCTATATTTTGGTGTCCATACACTACTGATACACAGAATTAAACGGCTTACCCACCAAAATAACTCAATAGCTGTTGATCCAAAGTCTTGAAATTTGTCACTCACCTTTATTGTTGTTTACTTAAAACAGCTCTGCAGAGACCATGCCAAACATACACTATGAATTCCCTAATGGTTACAATCAAGATTTTGGCTATGAGAAATATAAAGTTTGTGAAGGCCTGTTTGATCCATCAGCAATTAAGGTGGGTAAACATTTGAGTTTTAATCAAGTTTTATACAGCTCTATACAAATTTTCTATAAAGGAATCATTTAGCAATTTAGAGTATTACAATTTACAAAAAAGTATCATTGTCTTCGTTAAAAGCAATACTAATACATGAACACATTGAATTAACAATTTTTTGTCCAATTTTGATAATGACAATTGTAACAAGAAAATCAAATGTTTCAAAAATTTATGTTTTTGCTGATTTTTTTCCCATGATTTATGAAATGTAGATTTGTAGCTCTACATGGCCCTTTTGTGAAATTTATATGTTATAATATGAGAAAGACAATGCCTTAAAAGCTCGCGTAGATACAAAAAATTAAAAATATAATCTATTCCATTGATAATTTCGAATAATGCCTGGGACGAGATAATTTGGGTTGATGTATTACTATTTCCCGCAATTTTTCAGCACGCGCAGACATTTTCGAAAATTTCCGAAAATTGAATGTTTCCGGTTACAAAACAATTTCTCTTCCATAGTATTTTGAGTCTCGTGCAATTTGGCATACTTTCTACATTTAAGAGCTCGCTACGCTCGCATATAAATGGTAATGTTCCTATAAAAAACACCTTTAATTTCTATTTCCAGGATTTACCTAGTGGGAACTCCATGTTAAGTGTAGGTCATGTCGTCACTACCAGTGTAGGAATGTGTGATATAGATATGAGACCTGTGAGTATTTAATTTCCCGACATTTACTTTACAGGAAGAAGAAGCATAAAGAAGAGTTCACTACTATGTGCCATACTATAAAGTGTGGGATCCAGAAATATTAAAAAGGGGAGGAGCACTCTGGTCATGCCTCAGTGATTTCCTGTATATCCAACCAAAAGGTCCCCCCCTGGATCTGCCTTGTTTGATAATTGTCAAAATTAGATACAAGCATTTTCTAGTCTTTTTTTTTAAACAAATATCTGCATGATCAAAGGAGTAATAATTAGGACCATTTATGGATTTGCATATATTAAGATAAAATGCAAAGGAGAAAAGCCATGAAGGCCCCAAAATGGCCCAGAAATTCAATTTTAATATATCTGCTTGTAGTTTCTGCATTAATGATCATTAGTCTTTCTATTTCATGAATTGCAATATTTTTTCCTTCAATTATTTATCAGTAAGGAGAGCAGTGAGGTAAAAAATAGACTATTTTGTGAAAAATAACAATTTGTGACAATTTTCCTTGATTTTCATGTATAAATAGATGAATATGAAACAGGCCACACTTGTAGACCAAAATTATTTTGTGATAGAAATGTGTATTATGATATTATAAATAAATTATCAAAAAATTACAATGATTGTGGAATGTGGCCAATACTTAATTTGACGAAATATGCAGTGAAACCAGTGAAAATGTGTGAAAAATGAGAACTTTTCGAATTTATGCCATAATGGCCTGTTTAAAGTCTCAAGGCTAAACCTGTAGTATAAATATTTTGCTAAATCTTACAGATATGAAAAATTTGTTCGTATCTTAACATATTTCAGCTAAATTTTAGACAAGTTATAGTAGTTGAAAAAATAGTGAAAATACTGGGCAGATTTAGGACTTCGTGGCTCTACTCCTTTGATATTATTTTTTAAGTGAGTAGTCAGTGCCTCCCTGTCTGTCTGTTTTCTATTAATTTCACAGTATAATATTATATTATCTTTTACAGAGTTTATACAGTAGTGTAATAGTTACTGGTGGCAATACATTACTACAAGGATTTACTGACAGACTGAACAGAGATCTTAGTGCAAAGACACCACCTGTAAGTATTTATAAAATATAGACTGCAGAACAGAGGGTGAATTTGTTATTTTTTCTGCATTTGTACAGGGAACGGTAAAAGGTGGATCTGAGTGCCAAATAAGCAATAAATATATTGCATGAAAAATAAGACCATTAATAAAACTTTAAACAAGAGAAACTTTCAGCAAGCAAAGACATTTTACAAGATATGAAATAAAAAAGCATCCTTTACAGCCACTTTACATTGAGGGCACTATCCATTGTCCAATGTCTTAATCTGGGTTCTCATCCTTGTTTATGGTAAACATTTTCATTGCAATTTGGTCAACACCTACCATAACATGCAATGGGTTTCAGAATTTGGCTTTCTGTTTTAACCTTTGATGCTGTAAGTTGTCCAGCATTCTAATATGGACCACGCCCATGAAGAAAGGAAACCATGATGACAAGCCGTGTGTAAATTATTAGAATAGAAATAATCCATGGCCGCCCGTGTTTTATTGTCAATTTTAACATGGGTATCCATTGTTTTCGTTTATTTTAACCCTCGCTCCGCTGCGCTTCACTCAGGGTAAAATAATAACGAAAACAATGGCAACCCATGTAATAAATCTCCAATAAACCATGAGCGGCCATGGATTATTTCTTAATTTTCATGGTCCTGACTTCTTAACTACTTTCTATTTTGTAAAGGCATAGGTGTTAAAGCACATGTAAAATCTGTCATTGTTTTGTTTTGTTTTTTATTTAAAGATGATTTATAAAAGATAGGGCTCAACATGCTCATTTTTAAGATATTTGCAAAATATTGCTGATCATAGCTGTGTTTAAACATTTTTTGTTAATTATATCCCCACTCATAAGAGAGGGGGCTATATTGCAATCACCTTGTCCGTCCGTCTGTCCGTCCGGTTCAATTTCTCTGCTTCTACTAGATGGATTGGTTTCAAATTTGGTACACAGCTTCAGCATGATGAGTTATACTATGCCTACCCTTTTCAAGTCAGTCCATCGTCTACTTCCTGTTTTCCAAGCCGACTTAGACTTTTTTAGGAAAAAAAAAATTTGAAATGTGAAATTTTCGTAACAGATTTCTCAGCTTCTACTGGATGGATTGATTTCAAATTTGGTACACAGCTTCAGCATGATGAGTTATACCGTGCCTTCCCTTTCCAGGTCAGTCCATCATCTACCTCCTGTTTTTCGAGCCGACTTAGACTTTTGAAGGTAAAAAATTTGAAAAGTGAAATTTTTCGTAACAGATTTCTCGGCTTCTACTGGATGGATTGGTATTAAATTTGGTACACAGCTTCAGCATGATAAGTTATACCGTGCCTCCCCTTTCCAGGTCAGTCCATCCTCTACTTCCTGTTTTCCGAGCTGACTTAGACTTTTTATGGGTCAAAAATAGACAATTTTTCGTAACGGATTTCTCTGCTTCTAGAGAAGGGATTGATTTCAAATTTGGTATACAGCTTTAGCATGATGAGTTGTACCGTGCCTCCCCTTTCCAGATCAGTCGGTTTTCTGCTTCCTGTTTTCTGAATGGCCGAGTGGGGGTATGCTTAGCACGACTAAGTGCAACCCCTTCTTTATTTTTGCAATTTTCATGACTTTACACTTAGAATACAGCCATAACATCATAACTCAGTTACTGTATCATATGCCCTTAAATGTGGTAGATGTGAGAACCAGTCAAATATTATAAGTTTTAAAATATTCGAACTATGCATTTGCTGGGCAGCAAAAAGAAATGGCATATTTTGCCAGAAAAATATTATCCCCCTTTGATAATTTCAAATTAGAGAACTATAAGAATGTATGCTTGAATAACTTTAAAATTATTAATTAGAATATGTATCAAAATAATTGTATGATAGTAATGCTGTTATAAAACCTTTCCATTCTCTAATGAATTTTTATTTGTATCAATACTAAAAGATAGGAACTGTTGTGCTCACACAATTACTAAAATAAAAATAAGAATCAAATTTTTTTAGTGTGGGTTATAGTCTTCACAGGTTGAGGTATCTCAAATCCCCCTACCATGCACCGTTCCCAGCTCTTTGCTGGGGTGTTTTCACACGTTTTTGGTGGACATCGGTAGGAAGGTGTAGAGGGAGACACCTGATTTGAGATATTTCACTATATCTGCATGGCCAGAGTTATCTGGTGAAATAAACATGTATGCACAAATAAAAATGCATGTGAATGATAATCATAAACATTCTCTAGGGTTTTGTTCAATTTTAATGGACATGGAAATCTTTGGATTCATTTATTTTTGTGGGTTTCAAATTTTCGAGAATTGCTGAAAATACTTATTTGTAAGGTTTTTTTCTAGGGACCAATGAAAAATTTTGTTTTTTTCAAATTTCATGAATTTGGCACTAGCTTGTGCCACTTTTACAAGGGAAGCACAACTTTGCCCTACAGCCCCTGCTGTTTCAGGCCTGTCTACTTCATGTTTCCAGAGATCGTTTTAGGGCTACTTTTTTGGTCTAAAACGTGATATTTTTTTTAACAGATTTCTAAGCTTCTGTAAAGAATGGTTTTATTTCTGATTCGGTTCATAACTGAGTGAAGTTCAATGAGGTGTACTTATGAACTACTCTTTCCAGGTTTATTATGTTTCCCCCACCTAATGTCAAAAGTCTGAAAGGGCAGAGACAAAAGCAGTAAACACCAACAAGAACAGGACAAAAAACAGACAACATTTAAAACATTGAAACACAAAAACTACTGAATTATCAATACAAACTCTAGTCGTAATGAGAGTGAACTCAGGTGCTCCGTAAGAGTAAGTAGTTCCTGCCTGCCATATCAGACCTGTCGCATTGCCAACAGTCAAATTCAGTGTGTCAAATCTGGTTAAGGACACAAAACAAAACTCTATGACAAACCAACATCTGCACTCATCTGAGAGATAGACATCCCATATATTTGTCTATAAATGCATAATATCTTCTGTAAAATCTGGAGAGAATACAGCATATGAGGAGCAACTTAACCCTGTGTAAGCATTTTTTGTGTCAGACCTGACACTCTGCTAAGGAAATCAATGTAAGTCCCTCAAGCTCTGGAATAACGAATCTATCTAGATATGTAAACTCCATAGGTTTGAGCAAACAAAATGGTGCTACACAAGAAGAGACTTCTGAAAGCCTTGATACAATTTGATGTTTGCACACATTTAAGACTGAAAGTAATTTCAATAACATAACTTGTGAAGCCCTTGATAGATTTTAATGAAATTATCATACATTTATAGTACATGTATAAGCATATATGTGATTTGGAAGAAGCCTATTGATATTTGGCAAGTAGGTGGAAGGTTTGCCAGACAGTCAGTCACAGGAGACAGTCTCAACCTATGCTCTTGTCCTTTTTGTTTTAATTTCTAAAATAAAAAAAATATTCCTCAGGATTTTTTATCAGAAGCTTTTAAGTTGCCAAATACCTAATGTAAAGATGAGATAAGAAATCTTGATGCAAAATTCTAACAACAAAATTTATCCTTTTTCCTGTAGACCCTCTACCACTGATATTCAGGTTTATACATGTTTCAAACTAGATTATATACAAGGCTTCCCAGACATGTAATTGTAAAATTTTTAAATAATAAATTGCTTCAATTAGCAAATGTAATTGGAATAAGTCCAAATTTAACTAATATACCACTTTAACATGCTTGTTGCCAGATACCAGTTCCATTATTAGCAAAAAATTACCCAGATTGTACCTACTGGTGTATCTGAAATCTTCAATTTCATTGAATGTTACATCTACAACTGTAGGTTTCTTATCACTGAAAATTGAAAGATTATACAATTTTTATTCCTCTGTTAATCAAGTAATTTGATAATATAGTAAATAAAAAATTAGGACCCCACATAGAGGATGCGGAGGACATATATTTTTTACTTTGTCCGTTAGTCTGTCTGCACATCTGTCTGTCTGTCAATAATTTCTTGTGATCAGTACAAACTCAAATGTATCCAATACAGAAATTACAAAGTTAGTACTTACGAGGAATTGCATTAAAAAAATCATGAAAATCAATTGAATATTTTTGGAAAATCTTTTTTGCTGATGGTGCCCTACCTGAACTTTTTTTAATTTGTATTGCTTTATTTGGGTAAATAGGTCAAAGATCACTAGGTCACTAGGTCACATTTAGGCCAATTCAAAGGCATATTTATGTCTTCCCAAATTTGGTGTGGAAAATTGAGTATATGTCGAGTCCTACTGTTTGTCTGTCACATACGTATTCTACTCGACTCTTTGGAAGCTCCTCTACGGAATTTATAAAACTTGGTGTGTAGCAATACTTCATTATGTAGTTGTGAATATTAGGCCAATATAAAAGATATCCTTGATTCTGGTAACCTCCCGCCCAAATTTTTTGAGCCGCCTCAAAAATTTTTATTTTTATTTTTATGCCCCCGCGACGACATGTCAGGGGGCATAAAGTTTTACTCATGTCCGTCCGTACGTACGTCTGTACAAATTTCCGTCAAGCTTTTCTCATGAGAATGATTTGAAACTTGGTAGGATGGTTGAGTATGACAAACTATATGTCCTAAGCGATTTTGAGACCTGTCAGACATCTACTTTCTGTTTGGGACTTAGGCCAATTTTAAAATATGTGAACATGACTATGAAAATTTCCGTCAAGCTTTTCTCAGGAACCATACATGAGAATGATTTGAAACTTGGTAGGATGGTTCAGTATGACAAACTATACGTCTTAAGCAATTTTGAGACTTGTCGGACATCTACTTCCTGTTTGGGACTTACCCCAATGTTAGAATATGTGAACATGACTATGACAATTTCCGTCAAGCTTTTCTCAGGAACCATACATGAGAATGATTTGAAACTTAGTAGGATTGTTCAGTATGAAAAACTATATGTCCTAAGCGATTTTGAGACCTGTCGGACATCTCCTTCCTGTTTTGGACTTAGGCCAATTTCAAAGTATGTGAACATGATATGAAAATTTCTGTCAAGCTTTTCTCAGAAACTGTTTACCAGAATGATTTGGAACTTGGTAGGATGGTTCAGTATGACAAACAATTCGTCCTAAGCGATTTTGAGACCTGTCAGACTCAGACATCTACTTCCTGTTTTGGACTTAGGCCAATGTGAAAATATGTGAACATTATATGAAAATTTCCGTCAAGCTCTTCTCAGGAACTGTATACCAGAATGTTTTGAAACTTGGTAGGATGGATCAGTATGACAAACTGTATGTCCTGAGTGATTTTCAGACCTGTCAGAAATCTACTTCCTGTTTGGGGCCAGTGGGGGCATCCGTGTCCCATGGACACATTCTTTCTTTATTTTTAAATCATTTTCAATCAATTTTCTTTAAAATGACCATTCTTCTTACTTTCTGAGAACAGACTGTCTAATTAAATAGAACTAATAATTTAATAAAATATGAAACCATAAGTCTAAAAACATTTTTGCACAAAGAGCAAGGTCTGTCATGACATGACTTTATCATGTTTATTGTTCTTCTTTAATATCATTATGGAAACAGCTGTCAGAAGCCAAAACACCAAACTGGTTATTGTGTGCAAGCATTGTTTTGCAAAAATTTTCAGATGATAATTAAAAACCACCTCATCTCCAGTAATCAAACATACAGACTGATATGCCAAAAATATACAGATACAGATTAATTAGTGAGCTCTGCTAATGTTAATCATCTGCCAGATTCTACATATCTCCTTTAATTAGCGAACAAAGAAACAAACTATTTATTTTAATTGGTTTGGATGTTGAAATGTAGACAATATGTTGTTTTTTGTAAAGAGATCATGACATATACTTTTTGACTTCAATTTTCCAGTAAACTTGAATTAAATTGTTTATTAAATCACCACTCCACTGTTCATATTATGTAATCAGGTACATGCATTTAAATGTACTTTTAATCAGAGATAGATACTGAGGTGAAAGCCAGCCAGAGGATGGTAGTTAATGAGCCAGGATTGTTAATTGTATTCAAAATTTTACTGGCTTTAAGATCATTGATTTGGAAGAGTTGTTTGTTTTGTCTTCCTTTACCCGATTTGACACAATGAATTGGAAATTAGCATCACAGCGGGTGTGCTCTAGCAGGCAGGAACCGCTTACTCTTCCGGAGCACTTGAGTTCACTCTTGTAAAGACTTGAGTTCGCATTGTTGATTTCCGTTCAGTTGATTTTGTGTTTTGTGTTTCTTGGTGCTGTTCTTGTTTGTGTTGGCTGGTTTTGTGGTTGCCCTTTTGGACTTTTGTCAGTTGAATGCCCCATTGGTGCCTCTTTGCTTCTTTGACTCCATCTAGTTTGAATGTTAAGGGCTTCCATAGTATTTAATTCATCAAAGTTAAACACTGGAACAATTTGTGTGTTAGTTTTATGTTATCTGTAACTAATGGTTTCCATTTGACACGACCCCCTGGGGCAGATTCAGACAGGGGTGCGCCCGGCACTCAGGCACTTTAAAAGGATGGGTTGCGATAAGGCCCTATTTTGGCCCATCTATAGGCGAAAAATAAAAAGTATTTCATATCTTGTTACTTTATACTTTATTTTGTAGCAAAATGATTGAACTGTTGTAAAATACTACTTTTAAATACTTTTGCATGTACACAGCTTCGAAAACCAGGTTCAAAATTGATCCATTTTGAATGGAAATTTCATCTTGATTTAAAGAAAATTTCTAGGTAGGGCTTCAATAAATTGAAATTTTGTGATTATATACTTGAAGCCAGTGTTTACAATTTCATAAAAGGTCCATCATATATATACATCACTTTAAACAACAATTCTGAAATTGAAATGACCGCTTATCTCATGAAAAACGAAGAAAACGGAGAGATTTCGCACATTTTTTAACTACAGACAACAAGTTTCAAAATTACAGTCTTTTTAAATTTTCAGTATGTCTTGCACGCGGAACCAGCTTGAAACTTTCACAAAAGATGTGTTTTAGTTATACAAGTTTTTGAATAAAATATAGAGCTGGTTCCGCGTGCAAGGCTATACTTCCGGGATGGATATATATCACTCATTTGCGCCACTTTCCCATAGACACAATGTTAAAATCATTTGCAATGGTTCATTTCAAGCACCATTTATTAAAAATAAAATAAGCTTTTCAACTATGGACGTTTATTTTCAAAAAATAGAAATATAAGCCTTTCCAACAAGCTATTTTATGGTAGATTTTACTTAATTTTAATTCTGACTTTCGTGGTGGGCTGAAAAAGGGTCTTATCGCAACCCATCCTTTGAAAAACATTTTTTAATGTCATAAAATCTTAATTTCTTTAAATTATATAAATATTTTCTATCTTTTCAACGGGGCGCCCCTAAACATCAAATCCTGAATCCGCACCTGACTCCCATATATATACCTTGCAATACAATTGACCCTCTCTTGTTAATGACAGTTAATGACATAGAGTGTTAAGGTTTGTCCAGTGACCTGTCCATCCTAAATCAGGTTTATCCCCAGGTGCCCAAGGCAGATTTCAATGAATAGAAAGGCATGGCTAATAAAAAGAAATTTCCAAAAAAATCTTTAAATGCTATGTTTTTGTTTTTCAGAGTATGAAACTGAAAATAATATCAGGGGCTACAGGTAGTGCAGAGAGAAGATTTAGTAGCTGGATTGGTGGATCTATATTGGCTTCACTGGTAAGTTTAGATTTAGTAGCTGGATTGGTGGATCTATATTGGCTTCACTGGTAAGTTTAGATTTAGTAGCTGGATTGGTGGATCTATATTGGCTTCACTGGTAAGTTAAGATTTAGTAGCTGGATTGGTGGATCTATAGTCCTTTTTAGAAAGTATTTTCGGGACGTGCAGACCTGAGAAATATTTTACTTATGCACTACAGGTTAACGACTTCCGGGTAGGCCTCTCCATTGAAAATCTGTTGAAATTAACTAAATTCGTCAACTTGTTAAAACATTTTAAATCTGATTGCCAAAGTCTAAAATTACTAAAACATACGTTAACATCCAAGGCTTCACTCCAAACCAGTTTATTTGAACCGGGAATGGGAAATTACGCCAAAATCGGATAGGGATAAATTGATGTTTTTCCTTAGCTCAACGTTGTTTACACCATGAGGCCGACCCACAAAGGGAAACTACTCTTGCAAAAATGAAAACAAAAGAATCGGAATCGGAATTCCGGGTGACTTTTTGAAAAGGGCTATATTGGCTTCACTGGTAAGTTTAGATTAAGTAACTGGATTGGTGGGTCTATATTGGCCTCACTGGTAAGTTTAGATTTAGTAGCTGGATTGGTGGATCTATATTGGCTTCACTGGTAAGTTAAGATTTAGTAGCTGGATTGGTGGATCTATATTGGCTTCACTGGTAAGTTTAGATTTAGTAGCTGGATTGGTGGATCTATATTGGCTTCACTGGTAAGTTTAGATTTAGTAGCTGGATTGGTGGATCTATATTGGCTTCACTGGTAAGTTAAGATTTAGTAGCTGGATTGGTGGATCTATATTGGCTTCACTGGTAAGTTTAGATTTAGTAGCTGGATTGATGTATCTATATAGGCTTCACTGGTAAGATAAGATTTAGTAGCTGGATTGGTGGATCTATATAGGCTTCACTGGTAAGTTTAGATTTAGTAGCTGGATTGGTGGATCTATATTGACTTCACTGGTAAGTTTGGATTTCGTAGCTGGATTGGTGTATCTATATTGGCTTCACTGGTAAGTTTAGATTTAGTAGCTGGATTGGTGGATCTATATTTGCTTCACTTGTAAGCTCAGATCTATCAGCTGGATTGGTGGATCTTTATTGGCTTCACTGGTAAGTTTAGATTTAGAAGCCTTATTGGTGGATCTATATTGGCTTCACTGGTAAGTTTAGATTTAGTAGCTGGATTGGTGGATCTATATTGGCTTCTCTTGTAAGCTCAGATCTATCAGCTGGATTGGTTAATCTATATTAGCTTCTCTTTTAAGTGTTTTCTTGTTTCTCTAATAATTTGGAATGTTACTAAAATGTCTAAATGACAATGAAACCTGTCAAACCCAACTCATGAGAGATCAGAAAGCCTTTATACCAAAACATAATGAAAAGGAGTATGTTCAGAAAGTATTGAAATTGGTCCTATATTTTCACAAAAATGTCAACTTTATATCAATGGATTTAATGGAATTCAGTCATTAGATAATCCAACTTTACATATTCAATGGATTCCACATGGCCACACAACTTGCTTGATATAATGACATCATAAACACACTGAAAATACAAGATTTTAAAACATATCTCCCAGTGATTTTAAGAAGTTTACTCCAAGTTTAAATTTTGGGCCAATTTTGGTTACTGTGGTTTCATTTTTATACCCCCGCTTCGAAGAAGAGGGGGATATACTGTTTTACCCTTGTCCGTCCGTCCGTCCGTTCGTTCGTCCGTCCGTCCGTCCGTCCGTCCGTAACATATTTTCCGTCACAGTTTTCTCAGCAACTACATGACGCAGAGGTCTGATATTTTGTGTATAGCTTTCTCCTATATTACCATATGGTGTATACCGATTTCATGCTCCTAGGTCAACTACTTCCTGTTTACCGAATACTTAGGTTTTTACACATAGTGTACATACATTCAAAATTTCCGTCACAGTTTTCTTAGCAACTACATGATGTAGAGGTCTGATATTTTGCATAAAGCTTTCTACTATAGTACCATATGGTGTATATCGATTTTATGTTCCTAGCTCAAATACTTCCTGTTTACCAAATACTTTGATTTTTGCACATAGTGAACATGAATGCAAAATTTTTGTCAAAGTTTTCTCAGCAACTGCAAGAGATAAAGGTCTGATATTTTGCATATAGCTTTATCTAATAGTCCCATATGGTGTATACCGATTTTATGTTCCTAGGTCAACTATTTCCTGTTTACCGCGAGTATTTAAACTTGTATGCATGGCATAGTTTGGGGAGCGGGGGTATCACTAGTGAGCATTAGCTCACAGATTTACTTGTTATTTGTTGGGTATCAATTTTCGTGGTTTTCGTGGGTGGCCTTGACCTATGAAATTTGATACCCCACAAAAAGGAAATTTAACATTGATGTGTATGCTGCAGACTTCAGAACCACAAATTAAGGATTCAACGAAATGGTCCTTTTTCACCAAACCATGAAAATTGGTTCCCACTAAAATAAATGAATCCACAGTATTACTGAACTTACTCCTTTGGTCCAAAGGGTCGTCAGTTTTTACAAGTTTAACTGGATTAACAAAAAAATCATGGGTTCAAGTTTGTGTATAAATCAAGAAATAAGTTTTTATTTTGTTTGTTTGTTTTTTATGCCCCAACACACTGCAATAACATGTTGCAGAGCATGAAGTTCCACTCATGTCACTATGATCCACTCTTTTTATGAATTTCTGTCAAGCTTTTTCTCAGAAACACTTAAAGAAATTGATTTGAAATTTGGTAGCATGTTTGGGCAGCATGGATTTCCATATCCCATGGACACATTCCTGTTTTAAAAACAATATTCTCATTGTGGTCATATGGTTATATTCAGGCTAATAAAAAGGTTTTACAGATATATGTATTCAGGTAAAAATGTTGGTTTTACAGGGTTCATTTCAACAGATGTGGATATCAAAACAAGAATATGAGGAAGGAGGAAAATCATGCGTAGAGAGAAAATGTCCCTGAAGAAACATTTGATATGATACCATTATTGTGTTCATTGTAAAGTGTGTATGGAAGCTATAGACAATGCGTATGTAAAGTGACATTGGATCTGATAAACAATGGAACTTCCTTAATGTTGTATGAAATGTTAACCAAAGGACTGAAGAAAAGGAATTCAAAGGCTGTGTCTTTGAATTATGTTTTGTATGATTGTTATTTTTATCTTGAATCAAGTAAATGTAAAGGATAGTCATTTTATGGGAATTTTTTTAAATTTCCGTTTGTTGTCTAGAAGTAGTTCATCTTACATAAATATTAATCATACTAGTTATGATTTGGAAACTGAAATAAAAAAAAATGTTTTAAAGTAAATGAACATTCTCATGCCCCCTCCCTGGGCAAAGAAGAATATTCAATATTTTAAATTAAAAATTATTTATATAAACTTCAGGGTACACATGCATTGTATTATACACAAATGGTATGGATTCAAAAACTGCTTCGATAAAATGACCTTGTCCAGCATAAACTAGTATCCTCATCAATGTGTACATTATGTATTGAATTTTATGAATGAACCAGAAAGGAACCTAGCATAAACCAATGAAATAACAGCAACATTCTAATGTAAAGTGCATGACCAATCAAGTTACAGATAAATATTCATGTATGTTCTGGTGCCCATTATGAAATAGTTTGTTTTGTAAATTGCAAAGGAATTTATAAAACTCATTGTGTGTCGTTTAAAAATGGAGAAATATAAAAATGCATTGAATTCTAACATATTTGATCATATTTTGAAAAGTAATATAGAAAATAAAGAATGAAGATGGCAGATTACTCCATCTAGACAAAAATAATGTGTAACACAGTAGTTATCTTATGACAACATAAGGCAGCGAACACTTGCCTAATAAAAGGTAAAGAATTGGTGTCAGTTCAAAGTTTATGCTGTCATTGTCAGGTTAGCACACATATTTGCATTACTTACTATACATAATCCACTTTGTCCCATGAGGGACACTAGTGCCACCACTTCTGCCCCCTTCCTGCCTTTGACTTGTTCTTGCCCATACAAGGGGTAAATAGGGGGGGTGTAAATATTCTTTAATAGGTCTCTTTTGTGACATTCTTTTTTCATTGAGTTTTATCTTAATAACTTGGTAGAATTTGGGCTTAATAGATCAAAGGTCAAGGCCATATGTTCTTAAATACTTAAAAAACTTTAGGTTAACAAATTTTTACGCTGATGAATATATATTATCTTCAAAAATCTAAATGAAGAAATATAGGTATTTTAAAAATTCTGGCTTGGTAGAACCAGCTCCACAAGATCTTCCTACATTTTTTATTGTGAAGCAGATAATGACAACCCACACAAAACTTTTTTACCCTATTTGATTTTATCCCTTGTCATTAACTTTCTTTCAAAATCTTCTCCTTTGAAACTACTGAAAGGATTGCTTTGAAACTTGGGAAACATTATCTATTAGATGTCCTCTACCCAGATTGCAAAAATTATGACTGCCAACGAAGAATCATGGCTGTCATTACTATAAATAAAACAGGGGGCCAGACCCAAGTTTTTTGCTTATAAATCAAAAAGTATAATAGATAGAAAAAATATGAAGCAACCTGCCATCCTTAGCATGAACAGCTCAACAAAAGTCTCTGTTGGATGGAAGTTGTCATATGATCCCTGAAAGGGGTTATGGCCTTTTGAAGGTGAAAAAGCGTTTTGTCATGTTTTTGGCCTATAGAATGAAAACAATTGCAGATAAAGAAAAGCTGTTGCTTGCTTAAACCTTCAGCTGATTGGGCTCTACAAAAGTCCTCATTGGGTCGAAGTTGTCAGATGACCCTTTATTGGGCCACCGCCCTTTAAAGGTGAAAAATAGTGTTTGTTCGTGTTATTTTGCCAATAGAATGAAAACTGTTGCAGATAGAGAATAGCTCTTGCTTGCTTAACCTTACAGTTCATTTGTCCCTTCAAAATATCCATTAGGCTTAAGTTATCAGATGACCCCTTATAATAGTTTTGCCTAAATGTAGATTAATCCTAGTGAACAAAAAATGAGAAAAGCCTTTGTTTTCTTAAATGATCAACAATATGATGATCCTTAATTGGAGTTTTTGCCCTCCAATGCCCCAAAATATTTTCGTTCCATCAGTCATTGAAGTCAGGTGAGCGATTCAAGCTCCTGGTAGCCTCTTGTCTTTATCTTTAACTTATTAAACTATATAAGTTATGCCTGTTATATGAACATATTGATATTCGTGTAACTTAAATTGCATATTGTATAGTATATCTGGATCTCGAAAAAGTGATTTCTTTTATGAGGGTAATGAGTTATTTCCCTTTGAATGTCCAGATAAATGATTGTCTTTGGTATTTGAGCTCTTCTGGGCTGAGGGTCAATGTGAGCTATTGCCATCACTCATGGCATTTGATGTCTTCGTTGTCTATCGACTGTTAACAGTTTGTCAAAAATTTTCTCCTCTGAAATTACAGAACAAAATTTACTGAAACTTGGTCTGATCTATAAACTGACGTTTTAGAAAAGACAAGTTAACAACTTCGCGGATTAATAATTCTTCGATTTTTACTTTTATTTTAAAAAATCTTCAAGCAATTGAATAAACGCAACTTAAACTGTAAAAGAACATATTAATTATATGGTATCATTTCATCTAAAAATATTTGTATTATAATTTCCCTTAAAATTAATTTCGAAATAAAACAAAAGTGTACGACTCCACGTCCTGTACGACTCCACGTACAGTTACTCTAATCAAAATTACAAAACTTCTTTGATTCTTTTTTCCTTCCACAAAATGCTCAGTATTCAGGAATCACTTACACAGCTTTCGTTACTGCAGTGATTGTTTTGTGGCACCAGTCGAAAAGGCATACACTTCTTGCTGATCCTTGTCTTGCAGGAAAGAAATGTGATTATTTCAAACTGTATGGACGGTCAAAATATTCATGTTTCCAGCGGAGGAAAAATAAATTGCAAATTCGTTCGACAAGAGTTATGAATGTTTTGTGTCTGCACAGGCAGTTTATGATAATTATTTAATCTAAAGAATTAAAGTTGGAAATCTGTATAAGTTTGTGTAAAATTTGACTGCCACCCCACAGATTATAAATCAAATGATGGTCGCCCCCTAAAATATTTTGGAAGGATGTCATTGCTTTTCCACAATGACAACATAATCTAACAAAGCAAAAATTATGTTATGTGTTTTTATCAAAATTTTAATAATCCGAGTGAATAACGTCCCCAAGTGTGCTGGGTAAATTGGAGACTTGGCATTGATTGACGGGTGTCAGGTTTCTTTTCTTGCTTTTTGAAGCATTTTATTATTTAAAATAGTCCTTAGTTATTTCCTTGACATGCTGCGTTTGTATCCACTTTAAATTCTTAATTGACTTTAAATGACACAGACGATTTCTTAAACGTCTTAACTATTCCCTTAAATTACAAGGTGGACCTCTCTTATTTTTTCTTCCAGGTTATTATTTTATTTGATAATACGTGTAATTGTACAACCTGGATTTTCATTTTTTTTCTTCTCAATGTCGACTTTTCCTGTCAATAACTTATGAAAGCCTCTTTTTTTCTCCGAGATTGCATAAGCCACAAAACTTAACGTTGTTTAAATATTTATTGAAACTAAAACAATTTCTTGGGCGTTATGGATGTGAAACTTTATTCCGACATTCAGTTGATCTAAACATCGGCTGATCTAACTACCCGTTGGTCCGACTTTTTCAGTTTCAACCACATTTATATCTTTTGATAAATTCAAGAAAATGCCTTATATGGCTTCTATGATGATACTTTTCGATTCCGTAGGTGTCTCATTTTATTGTTCCATCTACGAAGGAAGGGGGCATTTAGTGCTTAAGTCCGTTTGTCCAACCGTCTGGTTTCAAATCCGTATATTGGATCTTACCGAACAAGACTTGCGACCATTTAAGACCACGCAGTCGTTAATCTTGCAATCGGTAAGAGATATACGGAGCTAGTTTTAAATATGACATACATGTTTATTGAGGAAAGACAAATCTCCACAATCTTATCGACAACATATTTATTCAGTTTGGTGGACGTGTTTTTCAGCAAACAATAGGGATTCCAATGGGCACCAATTGTGCACCTTTGCTTGCTGATTTGTTTCTACATTCATATGAAGCAGACTTCTTACAATCTCTTCTAGACAAAAAAAGATCGTATACTAGCTCTCTCTTTTAACCTCACGTTCCGTTATATTGATGATGACCTTTCACTAAAAAAAATCCCGATTAGGTGACTTTCTCCATCTCATATATCCGCAGGTCACAACGGATTCTAGGAAGTCTGCTTCATATTCGAAATTGACTCTCAAGAAAGACTGCTGGCGGTTGTCCAGTGTGGTTTTTCTAAATTGCCGTTTAATTGTGGGTTGTGTCGCGTACACTTATTCCGCATCTCATTATTTTCTATTTCAACAAGGCTCTATGACAAACGTGATGACTTCAACTTTCCAATCGTCAACTTTCCCTTTTTGCGTAGCAACATTCCGCCCGCTCCTGCTTATTAAGTCTTCGTATCTCAGTTGATTCGTTACTCCCCCGGGGTTACTCCAGAGCTTGCGGGAATTACATCGATTTCCTTGGCAGAGCGTCACGTTTGACACAGAATTTGCTGATACAGGGTTATGTTGCTCAACGGTTGCTGTCTTCACTCAAGAAATGTTACGGTATAGACAACGTGCATTCGTAGACAAAATTAATATGGGATTTCTATCTCTCAAATGAGTACAGATTTTGGTTTGTCGTAGAAATTTATTTGGTATTCCTCTACCGGATTTGACACACTGAATTGGAAAATTAGCAACACGACGGGTGTGCTATAGCAGACAGGAACCGCTTACTCATCCGAAGCACCTGAGTTCACTCATGTTACGGCTTGAGTTCGCGTTGTTGATTTCCGTTCGGTTGACTTTGTGTTTGTGTTTTGTGTTTCTTCGTGCTGTTCTTGTTCGTGTTTACTGGTTTCGTCGTTGCCCTTTCGGACACTCGAATGCCCCATTGGTGCATCTTTGTTTCTTGAAAGAAAATAAATTAGTGAATGAATGAATGAAGTGGCAAACCAATCACGATTATTTAACGCAATCAACTTTACTTATTCCTTGTATTCAGGACTCGCGATATATGTTAAGTTAAAATATCTTGTTATTAATTGCCTTCTTACAAACCTTATCTTCAGTTGAACCCACTTACACCAATTATCAAAATAAGATGTTTTTCAGGAGACACTATATATCTTTTCTGTTAATAGAGATACCAGTTTTACGTCAGATCTGGTTAGCAGTGAAGCAGGGTTCGCTGAATACCGAAGTCATACGTCACACCATCTTACAATGTTTGCATTCTGTGATTTTCTGCACTGATTTCTGAAATTGGGGAGACTTTTATTTAATTTGGTATTAATTTGAATTGTCTGTGAATTCGTTCTTATCTTGTTTGTAAAGTTAAAAAACATTCAAATGTTTTGTCTGTGTTTCAGTTTAACGAACATTTGCTTTAATTTCTAATCCGGGCTCTTTGATACCTTTAAATATCTGTATTGTATGAAAATTTACTTGACCTATTGGACCAATCTGCGTATAAATGAGTAGTATCTTAACTTTCAGTCTTTTTGGACTATAAGTATTATCCTGGAGATCCTGTTTATCTTTCTTAGCTTTAGTCTTTTAGTAATTGCTAGCAGCTGCATGATTGTTAATATTTTGTTTTCGGAATTAGTAACTTGCAAGCAATGAATTTTTCATTTTGTATACAAATTGGAGCTTAAAAATATTGAGACCACCTCAGATCTCTTGCGATATTTTGGGGCTATGTACTCAGTAACAGACATATTAGGAAAGAAGCAAAAAATTGAACCAACAGTCTCGCAAAGCTTGTCGGTGAAGGTCTTCTGCCAATGATGTCAAATAGGAGCACTTTGGCTACAGAGCGACTGGGATGTGTGTTTCAAGTGGTTGAATGTGGTACCTTGTTCTGTCATCTTGCAGGCCCATGTTTTAATACAGAACGAACACCGAGCTACAAACCATAGGGTTGCACCATGTGGTGAAAAATGTCGCGGTTTCTCGCACTTCCGCAGGTATCGGCGAGAAAAGGAGGACCAGTGTTTCTTGTATGAGGCTTAACTGCTTGACCTTAACCCCATTCGCAGTCAATTAAAGGCAATAACAAAACTTCCAATTCGGAACTTAGAGGAACAATCTCTAATGTTCAAGAGAACGGACAAAACAAGGAAGACATACTAGACCGGAGAAACTGAAGATTGCAATGGTTCTGACTTAGTTCAGACATTTCATAAGAAAGGGTGAGTTTTAACCAGGATTTTTGGCGTCAAACCTTCCATTACGATCATAGGATTCGGTAGTACTTAAAACCAAACACAAAATTAGTTTTTCTCGATTGTTCTTTTGTCCCTATCCTACCCCTCACATCTTTGTATCACCTTGATATAGTTACAATAACTGCAATATTAGTAGCTTACACAGACGCCCCACAAGTCAGAGTCCTCTCCATGTCATTGTGGAGAGGATTCTGACAGAGAGATATATACGTTGTCTTACGCAGTGTTTTATGAGGTAAAGGTATTTTTAAGACGTTGGCATTGATTGACAGATCGAACCACCCGCCTTATCTAGAGATGAGGATCCGTTAATAACATAACCCGATAGCAAGTCAGATAAAACTGTCAGACGAGATTTTAAAACATTTTATTAGCTTGAGGTAAGTTTTTACGCTTTTTCAAAAATAATAAAATAAATCATTAAATTTGAAGATTAATATGTTTTTAAAAACTCGACACGCTCTATATTCCTACACTGGAAAGAAGCAAGAGGAACCTAGTTTATATTGGTTTGATATCTATTAAGAATTCAACGCTTATGTCCGATCTCTGTAAATTTAATCACAGGGACTACCCCCCCCACCCCCCCCCCCCCTTATCAATACCTTGTTGCCCGAAAGTAAAACAATATTTATAGAGAGAGTGGACAAGTCAACAAACGAAATCACCTTTGATTCATTTAAGTTTATGCATTAGTTTTGATAGACCAGACGATCCCTCTGGTGATAGATTGATTCGATGGTCCGGCCATTTTGTCTGTTTGTATGTCTGCCGTCGGTCACGAAAAAAAATATTGTGTGATCTTAAGTTTAAAAACCTTACACTTGATCTTTTGAAAATCGAGCAAAGTCAAGTTGTTTCCATTCCGTGTATACATTTACCTTGTCTATAGAAATTAAAAAAAATAATTGAATGAAAAATGCATCTAGATTCATAGACGCCCCTTTATAACTGTTTGTTTTAACTTTTATTATATGAAATCTTATTTGCTCATACTCGATTAAGAAATACGCGAGTCCCTATCCAGTTTGTGGTTTTCGAGTATGCACAGGCTACCATGCATTGGGGTATTAATTTCACCATCCACGGGACAGCCATTTGTCCTCCCTTCCAAAGAACTCAAGAGAGTCGGAACATTGGACAATCATGACATTTTCGCACCTGACGGGAATCGAACCAATGACCATTTTGTCAGTAACCTGAGGCAATTACCGCTATGCCACTGGATTAAAAGAATCAGATCGTCCGAATAGAGCAAAGGCGTGCCAAAGACACATTCAGTAAATACGAACGAAAACAGCACAAAGAAACAGTCAGCATAAAAGCCCACAAAAACAACTGAATACTAGTACGTAGCAACGCGAGCTCAAGTCAAAACAAGTGTGAACTCAGGTACACAGGCACTTGGAACATGGAATTTATAAATACCTTCTTTCTTATCGACACCTCAGTCTAATATCTAGTGGTATTCAATTACCTCCCCTGCAGAAAACAGCTAATGTGTTTTTAAATTTTTAACGATGACAACAACGATGGCGACGGCATATAAACAATCTTCAATTTTCATTTATTACGCATGGATTTGACTACTATCATATACGTTGGACATGTTATGTTATTAACGAATCTTTTCTGTTGCGTAAACAGTTGTTTATAAGGTCAACAAAAGTGCATATTTTAACAAATCGAGTGAAACTTATTGACCGTTGGAAAAAATTAAAATGTCAACCCAACCTTTAAAAAATCACACAACGCGTAATACCTGCAGTACATTTTCAAAACTTGTGGGAAAGTAAGGTTATTACCTTTTCTTTCGACAGATATTAGTTTGAAAATTATATTTTACTGTTATCATATAACGATCCATTTGAATTCAATGTGTAACTATGAAAAACTTTCAAGGGACACAACCAAGTTCTATCTTTAATAAATTATAAACATGATAAATGGGAGGCATTCCTATTTTTAAAACGGATGACTGAATATTGAATTGGACATTTACTCCAATACAATGCAAATTCACATACTGTTGATCCCAATTTACGGATACCGGTCAAAAAGGTAAACATGTTCTATGACATAATCGAATTCAACAGGTAAATCGTGTACTTTTAAAAAGAAGGTTGTCAAGACGGACTAGAAAAATAGGTCTTTTTCTTAATTTTATTTTGGCTTTACCTCTTGCAGTACATGTCTGAAAATTTGCATATGGGAAGATATACATTTAAACAAATAGTGTGATTTTTTTCAATTTTTTATATAAAAGTTAAAGTTGTGCGATCCATTTCAGTTTGCACCGTATGCATTTCATAAATATCCACATAATAACATGCATTAAAATGCAATCTGTTACTTTTAAAAAGTCTTTTTAATTCAAAAAAGTTTATTTTATCAGCATAACTTAAAATTGGAAGAAATTTTGTACAAAAAAGAACTTTTGATTCACTTGACAACCAGGATAAACATTCGAATTGACTTTCCTATCTTTTCCGATGAAGAGCTCACATTCTATTGTTTAAATACCACCGGTTTTCGGACTGACCTCAAGCCCCCAAAATAAAATCTATTCAAAATTAATAAATAGTAATTATTTGTCATTTATAAACATATTTTATCAAATTATTGATGATTTATAATGTATCAGGGGGTATAAACAAAATCCAATGTTCCAGGTGCCTGTGCTCATACGTTTCCGAGGACACTTAGGTGACGAGGGCATTTAATGTGAGTTCATAATGGACTAAATAAGTCTTAGAGACTATCTAAAATTTACCGCTTGGGTCACTTTTGTAAATATTACTGTCAAAATATAATGATAATGTTTTGCTATTCAGCATAGAACAGAACATAGAACATATTTTATTGTCCAATCAAGGGCCCCTAAGGGCAGCATGAGCAACAAATAAACAAATATAAGAAAAAAGATAATGATTGAGTTACATGTAATACATATAGATACAATGTATCTTACAGACATTACAGAATATAAAACAGAACAATGTAGCGCACATATTCACAAATTATATTTAACCAATGGTAAACATGTTAAAGATGGTCATTAATAAATTTTCCAACTGCATTAAGAATTTTAGTATTTTCAGAAATAAGTAAATAGTTAAATTTTTGTTCATCATTAAGATATGTAAAGTTAATAATTTCTTTTCCAATAAATTCAAATAAGGTAAATCTTTGCTGGTGATATTTATGACATTTAATCAAAAAATGAATTTCATCTTCAATTTCACCAGAAGTACATTTATTACAGTAACGTTCATTTCTATCTATTTTAACATATCTTCCAACTTCAGCATATGTTCCTATGTTGAAAATTTGAAAACATAATATTATGATTCCAGCGCTGCAGGCATGTCGGACATACATGTAAATAACGAAGAAAAAGTTTAGTGAACTGCATGGTAATAGGAACAAAGTCTCACCATTTAAATTTGTTTGTTTTTTGTTTGTTTGTTTATTTCATTTTTTGTTGTTGTTGTTGCTGTTGTTTGGTGTTTTCCTTAGAGAGTTCATGTTATTTACTTAGAAAATGAAGTCTACATAAGACATAAGCTTAACTCATAAAACATTTTAATTTTTCACATAAATTCAAACGTGCAGTAAAGGGGATAAAAAACTGATAAAGTGTAGCTTTTTATAACAAAGAAATATTATGAGCAAACTGTATGAATGGTAATAAAATGCATCTGTGCAAAATGCACATTCGGTGATCCGTCTTAATCTGTGATATTATATAAAGAGAAAACCGCTTCGTCATCTAACTGTGCATGTTAGGTTAGTCAAGGTATCAAAATAAATCATAGTTTGTTTGGAAATGCGTAGTGTCAAGCGAATGATTTAGTATATTGTCACCTTTGAAAATATTAGTCAAATATGACTATATGTGGCTTATACTTTTACACTATCGAGGCCTACGCATGTATACAACATAAAATTAAGACCAGTAATTCAATACTGTTCAGGGTTTTTTGCCCAGTGCATGCGCTTAAAATACAATACCACCCCTAGTAAGGTGAGTTCACGTAAAAGTAGTTTTGGTAAATACGATAATTTAAATCACAAAAATAGAAAACCGATACGAAACAGAATCCCAATTTGTTTACTTTTTTCGTCACTGGACAAAACATATCCCATTTAAATGTCTTACCAAAACCAAATCTATTTGAATCTTGGTAAGTTTTGCTCATCTCTCGTGAACTCCTCCAGGTGAGGCTACCAGGTGTGAATACGTCTTATGTCTTTTGTGTCTTGTTCAATACATGATACAATATCTTTATTGGACAGATTAGGAGCCCACAAGGAGAAAACAGAGCATGAATGAACACGATGGATAGATTTACAATCAAATCAAGCTCATGGCTGAGTCAAAGTGGGCTGAGTATTATTGAGTGGGGGGAAGATTTTTTTTAAGTCGATATAAATGACCACAATTTAGGATTACCATGATAACAGAACTATAACCTACTTAAGGAACATCAATTTGATTTTTATCGGAGGGGGTATGGATGTTTTCTTTGTCTTGTCTTTTTAATTTCGAAAATAAGAGACTGGATTTTTTGCGCGCTTGTGAGCTAATTTTTTTTTAAACATGCTATAAATTATTCAGCCAAAAACACTATCCTGTCTTTTATTGTAATTCAAAGAACTGTCCTGCCTTTTTATTTCTTGATTTTTGGCATCCTGCCTTTTATTTCAAATTTCACCACAGCCCCCTTCCCCTAAAAATCAAATGGTCGCTCCCTTATATATGCACGTATAACCGTCATCAGGTCAAATGAATAAATTTGTAACTGGCTTCCTGTTTCTTCAGATTATATATAATGGTATTAATCACACTGATTTTTGGGGTGGTCAGCATTTTCTGTTTCTTCCCACGTGCCAATGCATACCCGTAGCCAGAAAATCTTTTTAAGGTTTTGTTTGAAGAGGATAGTTAATATGTCAAAATTGACAGACTTAAAAATGTTTAACCAATTTCAGGGATTTTTTTAAATTTAAGTAAAATCTGTTTTTGAGTTTTTTTTATATAAAGGAACATTTTTATATGATTTTTTAATATAAAGATTATTCAAACTAAAAGTGGTTTTGAATAATTGTCATGAATTGAATGTTGGTTGAAATTATAGATTTAATCGGTCTGTTTTTAACCAACTGTAATCTTATCTCTAGGCTGTGGTTTCATATTAAAACAGAGGACCTTGTCATTATAGCAAAGTGTCGGTATAGACAATGATATCCTCTTTGTCTGGTTCAAGTGTTAATATTCAAAACGGAAGTGCAAAAATTATCATATCAAAAGCTTTGACTTGTTCGTACTTAAAATCAGATATCGACTTAAAACAAGTTATGCCTAGTTATTGATAAATGGCTGCAATTTTATTATTATATCTGCATATTTATCGGATGTGGATCGGACATATGGTTTTACCCTTGTCCCTCGAGCCTTGTACATCCGTAAGTCCGTAACACTTTGGTTAAGTTCTTGGATACTAGATGTTTGGGGTCTGATATTTTGCCACTAAATGTGACTTGGGTGGCACTACACCAATAACTGGAAATTAAGTCACTGCGACTTATATTTTGCGCATGAACAACTATGGTTTAATTCTTGGTTAAGGTCCAAAGCTTGGATACTAGATGTTTGGGGTCAATGGTATTCCACCACAAGATGCATATGTGGTAACATAACACTACCCATTAGAAATTGGGTCAATGTGACCTATATTTTACGCATGAACGACTTTGATGAAGGTCCATATCTCAGTAATACATATTTTGGATGAACGACATTTCAAGAACGGGAGGGTCATTCTGCGGCTCATTGACGCATTCTCTTGAAATTTCAATTAAGAAATAGATTACCTATTTTATATGCATCAAATATGTGTTTTATTATATCTATACATAATGTACTTTCTCTATAATTTTTGTTTGGTTCCTCTTTCTCCTTGTGGACTCCTGTGCCCGGTTTCATAAATTATCTCAAATTTGAGGA
Source organism: Arcuatula senhousia (assembly GCA_963971305.1). Taxonomy (NCBI): domain Eukaryota; kingdom Metazoa; phylum Mollusca; class Bivalvia; order Mytilida; family Mytilidae; genus Arcuatula; species Arcuatula senhousia. The sequence continues at coordinate 47,886,066 of OZ020313.1, forward strand.
TTTCCTCTTTAAGAATTTCAATATTACTTATAGGCTAATTAATTGGGTCGAGTGAATAACCAGTCTGATTAAAATCAGCCCTCTCACTTGCTCCCGTTTATTGATATGTCGCGTGGGACTCCACGCGAAAATATAATGATAATGTTTTGCTATTCAGCATAGAACAGAACATAGAACATATTTTATTGTCCAATCAAGGGCCCCTAAGGGCAGCATGAGCAACAAATAAACAAATATAAGAAAAAAGATAATGATTGAGTTACATGTAATACATATAGATACAATGTATCTTACAGACATTACAGAATATAAAACAGAACAATGTAGCGCACATATTCACAAATTATATTTAACCAATGGTAAACATGTTAAAGATGGTCATTAATAAATTTTCCAACTGCATTAAGAATTTTAGTATTTTCAGAAATAAGTAAATAGTTAAATTTTTGTTCATCATTAAGATATGTAAAGTTAATAATTTCTTTTCCAATAAATTCAAATAAGGTAAATCTTTGCTGGTGATATTTATGACATTTAATCAAAAAATGAATTTCATCTTCAATTTCACCAGAAGTACATTTATTACAGTAACGTTCATTTCTATCTATTTTAACATATCTTCCAACTTCAGCATATGTTCCTATGTTGAAAATTTGAAAACATAATATTATGATTCCAGCGCTGCAGGCATGTCGGACATACATGTAAATAACGAAGAAAAAGTTTAGTGAACTGCATGGTAATAGGAACAAAGTCTCACCATTTAAATTTGTTTGTTTTTTGTTTGTTTGTTTATTTCATTTTTTGTTGTTGTTGTTGCTGTTGTTTGGTGTTTTCCTTAGAGAGTTCATGTTATTTACTTAGAAAATGAAGTCTACATAAGACATAAGCTTAACTCATAAAACATTTTAATTTTTCACATAAATTCAAACGTGCAGTAAAGGGGATAAAAAACTGATAAAGTGTAGCTTTTTATAACAAAGAAATATTATGAGCAAACTGTATGAATGGTAATAAAATGCATCTGTGCAAAATGCACATTCGGTGATCCGTCTTAATCTGTGATATTATATAAAGAGAAAACCGCTTCGTCATCTAACTGTGCATGTTAGGTTAGTCAAGGTATCAAAATAAATCATAGTTTGTTTGGAAATGCGTAGTGTCAAGCGAATGATTTAGTATATTGTCACCTTTGAAAATATTAGTCAAATATGACTATATGTGGCTTATACTTTTACACTATCGAGGCCTACGCATGTATACAACATAAAATTAAGACCAGTAATTCAATACTGTTCAGGGTTTTTTGCCCAGTGCATGCGCTTAAAATACAATACCACCCCTAGTAAGGTGAGTTCACGTAAAAGTAGTTTTGGTAAATACGATAATTTAAATCACAAAAATAGAAAACCGATACGAAACAGAATCCCAATTTGTTTACTTTTTTCGTCACTGGACAAAACATATCCCATTTAAATGTCTTACCAAAACCAAATCTATTTGAATCTTGGTAAGTTTTGCTCATCTCTCGTGAACTCCTCCAGGTGAGGCTACCAGGTGTGAATACGTCTTATGTCTTTTGTGTCTTGTTCAATACATGATACAATATCTTTATTGGACAGATTAGGAGCCCACAAGGAGAAAACAGAGCATGAATGAACACGATGGATAGATTTACAATCAAATCAAGCTCATGGCTGAGTCAAAGTGGGCTGAGTATTATTGAGTGGGGGGGAAGATTTTTTTTAAGTCGATATAAATGACCACAATTTAGGATTACCATGATAACAGAACTATAACCTACTTAAGGAACATCAATTTGATTTTTATCGGAGGGGGTATGGATGTTTTCTTTGTCTTGTCTTTTTAATTTCGAAAATAAGAGACTGGATTTTTTGCGCGCTTGTGAGCTAATTTTTTTTTAAACATGCTATAAATTATTCAGCCAAAAACACTATCCTGTCTTTTATTGTAATTCAAAGAACTGTCCTGCCTTTTTATTTCTTGATTTTTGGCATCCTGCCTTTTATTTCAAATTTCACCACAGCCCCCTTCCCCTAAAAATCAAATGGTCGCTCCCTTATATATGCACGTATAACCGTCATCAGGTCAAATGAATAAATTTGTAACTGGCTTCCTGTTTCTTCAGATTATATATAATGGTATTAATCACACTGATTTTTGGGGTGGTCAGCATTTTCTGTTTCTTCCCACGTGCCAATGCATACCCGTAGCCAGAAAATCTTTTTAAGGTTTTGTTTGAAGAGGATAGTTAATATGTCAAAATTGACAGACTTAAAAATGTTTAACCAATTTCAGGGATTTTTTTAAATTTAAGTAAAATCTGTTTTTGAGTTTTTTTTATATAAAGGAACATTTTTATATGATTTTTTAATATAAAGATTATTCAAACTAAAAGTGGTTTTGAATAATTGTCATGAATTGAATGTTGGTTGAAATTATAGATTTAATCGGTCTGTTTTTAACCAACTGTAATCTTATCTCTAGGCTGTGGTTTCATATTAAAACAGAGGACCTTGTCATTATAGCAAAGTGTCGGTATATACAATGATATCCTCTTTGTCTGGTTCAAGTGTTAATATTCAAAACGGAAGTGCAAAAATTATCATATCAAAAGCTTTGACTTGTTCGTACTTAAAATCAGATATCGACTTAAAACAAGTTATGCCTAGTTATTGATAAATGGCTGCAATTTTATTATTATATCTGCATATTTATCGGATGTGGATCGGACATATGGTTTTACCCTTGTCCCTCGAGCCTTGTACATCCGTAAGTCCGTAACACTTTGGTTAAGTTCTTGGATACTAGATGTTTGGGGTCTGATATTTTGCCACTAAATGTGACTTGGGTGGCACTACACCAATAACTGGAAATTAAGTCACTGCGACTTATATTTTGCGCATGAACAACTATGGTTTAATTCTTGGTTAAGGTCCAAAGCTTGGATACTAGATGTTTGGGGTCAATGGTATTCCACCACAAGATGCATATGTGGTAACATAACACTACCCATTAGAAATTGGGTCAATGTGACCTATATTTTACGCATGAACGACTTTGATGAAGGTCCATATCTCAGTAATACATATTTTGGATGAACTACATTTCAAGAACGGGAGGGTCATTCTGCGGCTCATTGACGCATTCTCTTGAAATTTCAATTAAGAAATAGATTACCTATTTTATATGCATCAAATATGTGTTTTATTATATCTATACATAATGTACTTTCTCTATAATTTTTGTTTGGTTCCTCTTTCTCCTTGTGGACTCCTGTGCCCGGTTTCATAAATTATCTCAAATTTGAGGATTTCCTCTTTAAGAATTTCAATATTACTTATAGGCTAATTAATTGGGTCGAGTGAATAACCAGTCTGATTAAAATCAGCCCTCTCACTTGCTCCCGTTTATTGATATGTCGCGTGGGAGTCCCACGCGACATATCAATAAACGGGAGAAAGTGAGAGGGCTGATTTTAATCAGACTGGTGAATAACCAAAATATAATCACGAGTCAGTGAACGCACACAGATTTATACGAGTGCGCGGAACTTGTTACTTGTTCAATATTACTTTGAAAAAAATCTTAAATTTGAGGACAAAAACCCTCAAAATTAAGATGTTTGGCTTTGTTATCTTTGAGTTGCATTAAAAATCACGTAATGTCATTTTTCCTGCTTATTTCTTTATTTTTGTTTGTCAGCGACAACGTAGACCATTGATTTATCAACTGATATATAATCATTTCAGAGTAAAAATATTACCCATAATTTTGCTATTTTAGGTCAATCTGGCAAAAAAAAGTCATGTTTGACATGGTATTTTAAGTAAATAACATGTAACATTCTTAAAATGAGGTGTACATGCTTTTTCATTCATTTGAATAAGACTAGAACTTTTCTCCTTGTCGATGCTCAACTTTTCAGTCTTACAGGGGGGCAAATACGGGCCTTACCGTGCCTTGTCCGTCGGTGATATTTCAGCCATAGTAGGGACAAAAACAAGTTGTCATATATATAAATAAAAGTTCGGTATAAAAAGCCGTAGGTAAAACAAAAAGAATGACTTGATAAATAAAAAAAACAAAAAAAACCAAAAAAAAACAACCATTAAATCAAAAATGATGTATAAAGAAATAAAATCATTAAAGCACTTTCATATTTGTTCCTACAAAACCATTTTCATTTTTGATCTGAATTTTGAAGAAAAAATATTTGTGCAGCAGAGGTTAAGAAAACAAATATTCTGGAGAAGGATTCCTGCCATTTAAAATAATACTAATATTGAAAGAGAATATTCTTTTCCCCGATACTTTTATAAAGAACATATAAAAACCAAGCCTCCCTTTTTTTCAAGTTAAATGATCGATCCCTGATAGAATGCTCAAGAGAGTTACAATTTATTTAGCTCTTACATATATTACATGTTCAAGTAAACAACCCATACATGTAATCTATGTATAGTGTTCTGTCTTATACTTCAATGCCAAAAACTATTTTCAGCACATATATCAGTGATTTGACAGTTTAGAACACTTAAAGTTAAGTTACCAGCTCGTTAGCGTGTGAATTAATTACGGAGTACTTCTGGCAGCATATGACATCTTGACAAGCAAATATTTTCATGTCATTTCTCTGTTTAACCATTATGATAAATCTTTACATTTAACGCAATCGGGTTTTGTAAATATTTTTAAAATCATGATGAATTAATCAGCCGTTGTTTGTCGAGGAATGTGTAAGATTTGAATTACATATCTTTTCTATATTTTCAGATATTGAGACACACAACTTATCTTTTAAACATCTCTACATATTATGTAATTCACACGTTAGATGGTAAAGAAATAACTTTAACTGCACTTGATAGCACAAAAAGTATTTAGTGTATGGTGAGATTTCAAGCTGTGTGTTTAAAACGAAAGCATGGATTCCTGATGAAAAGTATGGAGATCTATTCGGATTTACTCTATATAAAACCGCTGAAACGGAATAACTTCTATTTTATTTAAATTCATAAACTCGTATTTATTCACACATCGGATTTACTAGAGTTTTGTTAATTTTTTTTCATGTTCTTTCTCGATGGATTACATTAACGATATGTGGATGCTTGTCCTTGCCACTGTTTTTGCCTTTAGTTCTGTCCAAGGGAATTTTTACGAATATAAGTACGGAGATGGATATGTAAGTGATGGATCAGACAAGACAAACTCGGCGTGGCAGGGCACGCTGCTCAGTGGGCGGATGAGCCAACCTAAATGCATAGACATACCAAGAAACTTAACTTTATGTCAAAATATTGGATATCAACAAATGCGACTGCCTAACCTTTTAGACCACGATTCTATAAATGAAGTTATCCAACAGTCTAAGTCCTGGATATCCTTGCTCGGTGTCCATTGTCACCCAGACACCAAACTCTTCCTTTGTTCTCTGTTTTCACCGGTCTGCCTTGAGAGGGACAGAGAAATCTACCCTTGTCGGTCGCTGTGCGAAAGTGTCAAAAATGGATGTGAATCGACGATGAAAATATATGGTTATAATTGGCCCGACATGGTACGATGTGACAAATTCCCGGACCAAACAGAAATGTGCATTCCCGGCCAGGCCACGACGTTGCCGGAAAGTAGGTATACGAAACGTACGTACACTTTATGCTTTACTTGTTTTGTCTAGTCTTTAGCTTACTTTTGTTTCTTTAGCGATTTTTCCCTTAATGATAAGTTTTTTGTCGAATTTTACGAAGCAAAAAAAAAAAAAACAGAAAAAAAACGAAATGGTGAGTGTCGGGTGGGCGGGTCAGGCAAATATTTAACAGTCTTATCACTGCCGGATGATATTTGTGATGCAGCATCAGCATTGGGTCCCATATAATGGAACTAAATTTCATATCTGAAGCTCAAATACTTCCTGTATTTAGAACGAAATCCGACCATTTTTGTCTCCATCCCATATTTTCAGAATTAATTTTCCTCTCCGACATGTCCGACATTCTTGTAGAGTCTTCCTACGAGTGGATTGAAAACATTCTCTCAAAATAAAAAAAAACTCTATACAGGATAAGAATTACCATAACAGACGGGCGACTCTATGTAAGTTAAATTTTCTCATTGCGACCAACTTAAGAAGACTATAAATACATTGAAATACATATTCATATAACCAAAAGATTGAAAAATGATCGATATTCATTGATGAAAAAAAAATCTTAAAGATGATCAATTGTATTTTCCAAAAAGTTTCATAACAAAGTAGTGACAGCAGTTTTGTAGGTTACTTTTCCTTGAAGTAAGTAAGACATAAAAAGTGTTGTTGTTTAGCACAGTAATTGTCTGTACAGGCTTGTTTCTGTATAAATCTAGCTTGGCTTAAGCAAAAAAAAAAACTGTATGTTTGCTTGTAATTCTCTGTACAGCTTCATTTGCTTTTAAAAGTGTGTTTGGCTGATTATTATCACTAGAGCTGATTCTCTATATGCTCTGCCTGTTCAGGAACTGTCTTGTGCAATCTGCAATTAGATAAAAGTTCAATGTGCGTTATGTCAATCGCTTTACAGCGTTGGGCAAACAATCAGTTGTCTCGAAATAAACCTACACAAATATTTAAATGTATATTTTTTTATATATTTAATTCTAATATCAAATACAATGTATAACAAATAGTTCGAATATCATGAAAATACAGTCAGAATAATTAATTATATCATTGACTCTTAAGAAAAAAACAACGCCTTTTGATAGTTTTTTTTTCAAAACACGGGTACTCGCACTTTTTTCGTTCTTTTGTCATATATTGGGTTTTATTGTGAGAGATTTATAGTTATATGGAAACATAGAAATTGTTCTGTATTAAATAACGTACAAGAAGCAATAAATGTGCACCATCAAAGCTCTGTTTAAACCTCAAATTACATTCATGAAATACATTGATAATTATGCGGATTTAAGGAATGTTGGAAGTATTTGATAGTGCATTAAGAAGAATTTTTATGCACTATTTATTAAGCTGTTGCTTTGTTGCAAGACATGTGTTTTGCATACATAAAACTGTTTCAGTGTTTAACTTTACAAAAAAGTGTATCTTTTTTGTCAAATAAACTAAACAGTGCATAAAATTATAAAAGTTTAAGACTTTATTAGAATTTAAAGTAAAGGTGTTTTAAACGTTCCATTCATTAAAAGTCATATACAATGTTATAAAAACTTCAAAACCATAAATCATAAAACCTTTGAAGGACAAATATATGTGAAAAATTACCCGTACACGTGTAGTAAAAGAGATTTGAGACATGGTATTTTCAAATTTAAGCATGAATGGATGGTGCCTTCTCTCTCCTTTTTTCAAATGCATACCCAACTGATAATTCATGTATTTTCTCATATTTTTCAGCCAAAAACATGTGTACTGCGTGTAACCAGATCAACACATTTGAATCTCTCATCCACAACTATTGCCGTTCTTCTATTGGTAAGTTGTTGTTTTCGTGTCCTTGGTTTATCTGTTAAACAGGGATTATGTTTTCTTGCTGTTGCATAAATTGGGTTATTTTGTCGATATTTATCCTAACGAAATCCCCGCTTAGAAAAAGAGGGAAGTATGCTGTTTACAATTGTCCGTTCGGTCGTTAGTTTGTTCTTCTGTCTGCAACATCATTTTCGTTGCACTTACCTCCATGACATGCAGGTCTGATATTTTGCATATAGCTTTATTTTACAAACTCGTATGGTGTATAGAGAGCCAATCGAATAATACTTTTTATTATACTTCATAAGATTTTTCCTACCAAATTTTAATTAAACAATTCAATCTATCATATGACATATTTCAAAAACAAAACCCAGCGGGTGATAATTTTTTATCTATCACCCTCGCGGGTGATAGTGTTTTATCTATCACCCTCTCGTGCGCCGAGCTCGTGCACAGCCTCAATTTGACATTCTTAATAGTTGTAACATTGATAGTATTTAGATTCAACAATATTTCGTGCAAAGGGCTTATTTTAACTAATTTTAATGCATCTACTAACAGACAAAACAAATAAAAAAGTGTTTTCTAAAGTTATTTTATAGGGCAACATTTTATTTCCGTTTAACTCGGACAAAACAAATAAAAAGATTTGAAAATCCGTGCGTAAAAGTACTTAAATGATTCAGTATAATAAATTAAATAACATATATCTGAGAGGGTGATAGAGTAGATTGCTACCCTTCGAAAAGACATTGTCAACCTCGGCTGCGCCTCAGTTGACAATGCTTTTCTCAGGGTATCAATCTACTCTATCAACGTGGGGCCTCTCAGCTATATGTTATTTATATAATATCATATCTTAGTGAACTCTCATATATCTTCGGAATACGCATACCCAGCATTAAAAATCAGCTGTGTTATGTTAACTTTTTCAAACAAACATTTTTTCTTCTTTCATTTTTGGAGACTTTCTCGCATCTTTTTTTGCAGACCTTATATTGTATAAGTACAGTAGCGTTGTTTATGCTGTCTCGCTTTTTGTTGTTTTGAGTGAAGTTGTCTGGTTATAATCGATGTAAATTGATCTTGTATAATTGTTTTGTTTTAATTTTGGTTTACTTTTCTAAAAAAAAATATAACATAATTTAAATTCGTCTTCTTACTTTCAGTTTTCAAAGGCAAACTAAAAAAACACAGCTTGAGAGGGTCAGACACTGTATTGTATTTGAAAAAGAAAAAGAAACTTGTCAAGGGGAATTTGTCGAAGAAGGACCGTCGCAAATTGACCCCCATTATACAGGACGGAGCATCTTGTGAATGTCAATATTTCAATTCCAACGACAGCAAGAAAAACCTTATAATGATGGGAAACTTCACAGAGGCCGGTCAGTTTGAAATAACCTTCATCTCAACATGGGAAAGAAACAAGGGATTCCGAAGAGCAATCCGAGAAATGAAGAAACAAGTGACATGTGATGGCGATATCATTGAACTGGGTTCTAAATCCAACAAATCGAAAGATGGCAAAGGAAAGGGTAAAAATAAGAAGAGAAAAAACCGAAAGAGGAAAAACAAAAACAAGAAAGACAAAAACGATAAAAAGAAAAGAAAGAATCGCAGAAAAAAGGGTGGCAACGGTACAAAACCTTGATCTCAATTTTGCGATAGAGTGTCTTTCATAAACCGATGGCTGATGCGCTGTGATATTGTCAGTGGCGACTTTAATGATGATACAATGTTAACTATTGAGTAATGTTAACTATAAACTACAAAGAGAAAGTTCTGATCAATGTTAAGCAATTGTAGTGACATTTGTTAAGAATTTCATTTATTTTAGAATTTTCCACATTAAATCTTAATCCACAATCATATTTGTTCAGACATTAAACTTTAAGCAGCCATGTTTTCAAAAAGGAAATCTCATTGCTACATGCTATATTTAATACAAACTAAGAGCAGGATCTTTTAAGATGTCCCAATTCTCCGTTCACTTAAAAGTTCAAAGGACAATTACAGACACAAAACTTTGAAGGACATCATATCCTGGTACTTTGCACTAAATAAAGTGTACATACCAAGTTTCATTACATTTTTATGAGTAGTATTCAAGGAGTTAACCGGAACAACTTCATGACTGACAGACGGACGGACGGACGAGACAAAAACTGTATCTCCCAACCGGAGTGGGGGGCACAAGTAGTTTCAAAGTAAGTTTTAATTAATGCCTTAAATTCGCATTAAACTGGTTTCCGGAAGTGTGAAAAAGAGTTGAGATGTAAAAAAAATATGTTTTATTTTCCTGCAAAATAGTGTTTGTCATACGTAAATCTCATTTAATTTCAAAGTTTCGGCCATATCACTTATAAAACGCAGGACATTGAAAGAAAAAAATAATGTTCCATGTTTTTCTTTTAGTTGAATATATGAATTGTATATTTCTGTTTATTTTGTGTACAAATTTATTATGTATTAGAAAAATGTATATGTTTTCTTGTTTTAAGAGTTGATTTTTGTACCAATGTACGAATATATACATATATACATGAAGACTTTGCTCCATCTTAAAAAATATTCCACATATATGACGAAGAATGAACAACCGCATAAAAAAACAGTTGGCTACACCCCTGCTTTTTTCAGTTCAAAATTTCTGACGATTTTGTGTCAAGCTTATTTATTCTCTATGTCCCTTTTTTTTAAATTTAAAGAAGACAAAGTTGCAATAAAATACATAAACTAAATGGACGTAGTAATAAAAAAGCTTTGTTTGCTCTTTAAAGTTGATTGAGTGGCCAAGAGGACACGGTTTTAGTTTAAACATATTCATTTATACTGGACTCAGGGAAACAAGCTTATTGCTTCTATAAATACCTCTCAAGTTTGCGAGTGTGGTCTTTGTATCGGTGTCCATTGAGCCAACTCTTATCGAGCTCTACAGAGCATAGGCGGACCCGGGCCCCCCTTTTGGTGGAACAATTTGGTTGAATATATAAGAAATCATTGAATCGTGACGAAAGCGAGCCCCTTCTTAGGCCAGTCAGAGGGCCCCCTCTTTTCAGAATTTCTGGATCCGCCACTGCAGAGGGTTCTTTAACGTGCACGGGGTATTTGCTTTTCCATACACGGATCTGCCTTTTTCTGTCCCATCTGAAGGACAAGCATCGTTTCTTTAGACCATCCTCGAAAATGGTGTCGAGAGAGTCAGAAAATCGGTCCTTGATTGAAATTTTTACCCTAGACGAGCGGATCGAACCACGAACCTTGGTGTTTGTTGCTCGACGTGTTAACAACACGGAGAAGTCACCATTCATTTTATTATGCGTCCTATACAAAGTCATACAAAAAAGTTTCTGATATAGATGAACTCTTTTTTTTTATGTTTACTTTAGCTCACCAAAGAAGGAGTGATGATACCCTAAAAATATGCAAAGAATTCTTACTGACCTAACATATCAACATGTCAAGTTAAGAGATTAGAGCAAAAAACAGACAGAACCACATTTTTCCTGTTTTTAGATTGGGTGTAAAAAATATTAATTCTGTAATTACGTACCTCTTATCGTTTACTAATGTGGCATATAACATTTATTATTTCTCTTCACAAAAGATATCTGAGAAGAGTGACATAAGTAATATATTATGTATAAGTCTAGACGGCAATTTAATATACTTTTATTCTTGGTGATTTTTCAATTAGAGATTATAATGAGGGTAAATTTACGCAAAGGGTTGGTACTCAACGTATGTGGTTTGTTGCTGGATTTTACGCCTTTGTAATCAAAGAAGCAAATGAGTTTTCCTTCGCTTTGTACCTGAAGCACTCGGTTTTGACAATTATATCTAATTGAAGTTACAGTGAAAATTCCTTTTTATACCACTTATGAAAATATATCTAATGACCTGATATAATGTGAAGGTCAACTGAAGCATACCAGTGATCCTCCCCTTAAATTTTTATGCATATTGGATGTTCTCGGAAGCACGGATCTTGTAAAACCACAATTAAAAGAAAAGGATAAGTCATATGTATCAGAAACCAAAGGGTTGAATTTCCAAGGCGGTCGGATCGCACCCACTATTGTAATGAAAATCTCTTTAAGAGTGCACCAAAGGCCACCAAAAAAGGGTCCAATTATAGACAAAATTGCCCAAACTGAGAGGGGGGGCCTGTCCCCGCACCCCTTCTCCTCAAGTTGCCCGAAACCAGGCGACGGCCCTAATCTCCTATCCCTGTATCCATCAGTAAAAGAAGTTATTGTATATTTTAATTTTCATCTATATTTTATGACGGCGAATAACAGTCCTCCAGTATAATCACGGGGTATCTAGTTGGATACTAAAGGAAGACCTCACCCCGTCAATTTTTAGACCAGGTTTCCATCCCGGGGGGTTTTACCAATGACAAACAACCGATACCATTAAAAAACACCATATACATAGAAGAGGAAAATAGGAGAAAAGATTGACAACAGACTTGGATTAAACTGCTGTATACCATTCCACCTATAAGTCCTTCTCTTTTGTAAAGTCATGCATGCACAAGTATTTTTTACTCTCTTTATTCAGTATGCCAGTGCCAACGATATCTGGTAATACCGGTCCCCGTGATGATGGACAGTAAGCTAATTCTCTACACAAATAAATATAGTAAGCCCTTGTCCCATGAATGATGCACACAATGCAAAGTAAAAACATTATAATAGACATTTAAAGGCAGCAACAAAGATAACCGAAAAGGGGTAAACCAAAATGTCATAGCACGCAGGTTACATAGCGGAGGAATGATTACTTAAAAGTGCTATTTCCAAAGAAATGGTAATTGGCGACAAAACAAACAAAAATCATTAAATGTACCTATTTGACAGATAGAAATGTACTCGAAGACTGGAAGACATCGATATAGGACAAAATAACACTATGTTTGTCTGTCTTATTAGGGCCAAAAATTAGCTAGAGATGACAAAGAGAAGTACTTTAGCCCCTCATGGAACATGGGACAGCTTAAATACATTCCAAAAAGGAAAGGCATTATTCCATTCTATACATCATTTTGTCTTTTCAACCTCTGGAAAGGTTTTTTGATAAAGTAAAGATCACAGCTTTATACAAAAAAGCCAATACAAAGAAATATCCTCCCCTCAAATTGATGTTGCAAGGATAAAGTATAAGGTATAATTATATAATCATGTCCAACGGTATTATGAGCAGGGAATATTGGAAATAGCTGACCAATGTGGTGCACAGCTAGAGTTCTAACCGCAGATTGTAAAATATTTTTTTTACAATAAAAGATGAGCATAAAGAGAATCACTTACCCTTGAATGACAAAGGCAGAAAGATCACACCAAGACCAGAAAGACTGACAAACCATGAAAGCAAAAGACAAAATACAGAAGCCATTAAAACAACTTGTGGGATACCGACAACTATAAGTAAAAGGAATATAACACGCTTTGAGAAAAGGTACAATGGCTTTATTGACAATGACAAAGAAACAATAGGTGAATTTTTTACAAACTCTGCTCTTGTTGGCAGTAGGTATACGAGGTACGAAATCACTTACAAAGAAACAATTCCATGTCTGTTTATATCGCGTCATATCCTTTTGACACTTGCCAAAAAATAAGTGACATCCATTAAGCTATATGTCCAGAGTTTAAGAGGAGACCATTTCTAAATAGAAGAAGAAGAATGTTTTATTAACCATAAGCATGGGCCCACAAGGGGCATGATACAGAGCAATTAACACAATATAATAACAATTTATACATAAGTTACATAGGAAGTATGTAATTATCACCTATATAATAGTTTAGTATATATAAAATATTTATTTTCAATATATTTGGAGTCACTAAGACTATAATAAGTATTCTTATTATAAGCACTCAGGTACAACCCAGACGAGGAGATCGGTCTATTAATGGAAGTAATGGTGCACAGTTATATTCAAAAAAGTTATATATAATATAATTATACAATTAAGCTACAAAACCGGAGTGGCATTCCTCGTGCCAAAAGCAGATACACTAGCACATGAGGCAATATATCTGCAGATGGCACCGCGGGACAATGCTCTATGGCACATTCAAGTCTTGGCCCTTGTATATGAGTGGCTGCAGGATCATGTGGTCAGCCTTGGGTCGTATGTACATGCATAAGCAGATATTAGCTAAATGGTTACACGTGTACAGACAGCACCAAATAAATATCTGGAGTCATTGATGCCGGTGTAACATACTAGTTTTTCCCCCTACTCATCTTTCCCCCCGAAAAAACCAGTATATACTGAGATTTCCCCGCGGAAATATCAGTATATACTGAATCTTCCCCCCTAAAATTTGGGTAGGAAAAATGAGTATATACTAGATTTTCCCCTTTTCGCAACCCATACTGATCTTTCCCCCTTTAAATTCAGGCTCCGTATAGTCTTGTTTGATTAAATGTAATATAATTTTTATCACTATGTCAATAATGCACTTTGAGAAAAAACTTAATCTATTTGTAAGAATTGTTATCAAATTCAATTAATTTTCTTTAATTGTTTGTTTTAACTTTAAATTGTCCAAGTTCTATTTTATTATGCTAGTCTTATTTGCTTTTTGCTTCACAATGGGACATATTAGAAAAAGCATAAAGTAACATCTATTTGAGTTAAAATAAAAAAAATAGAATAAAACAGGCACTGTAAACGAAGCTTTCGAGAATAAATAAAATACAAGAATATATTTTTTGTCTTCCCCAAGAGCAAAACATTCTACGTCGGTTTGTTACACAAGAAACAGATAAGCGATAGTCCTGAAAACAAATCCCACCGTTTGAGACTCCTACCTAAAGCTGCATACCAAATATCGAAAGCCTCACATAACAGTTGCTGAAATACATAAACTGTGACGGACGCCGGTGCATTTCTATAATCCCGGTCCACGTTGTTGAGACACTCGAAGCAAGACTCTTTGTGCAATGGCTTTTGTAGAAGTGGTTCAACAGTAATATTATAGAATATTATAGCATTAAAGGCTCTCTTTTTGAGATGATTATGGATAGGTTGATAGAAAGTTATTTCTCTGTGTCACGTTGACTACGGTTTTGACCATGAACATGTATTAGGAAAGGCGAGAAAAGGATGTGCCTGATAGACTGAAATTTTTGTAACGAAATCTGAAATTCGCATGGCCTTTACAATCTTAAAATATTTGATTTGCACTGAACGTGCACACAAACACTACTCGATTTCTCTTCTCAAATCTTAACAAACATCTATGATATCCCATCCGCACTATGTATAATAATAAAAAAGAATATTCTTTAACTAAAATTCATTACAAGTAATTATCTCAAAAATATTGAAAGGCCCACTTTTTTCACAGTTATTATTAATAGTGCAACGGTTTTGAATACTGGGGGAAAGACCAGTATGGCGGAAAAATGAGTATGTGTTTACACATACCAGATTTTCCCCTGGGGGAAAACGTAGTATATACTCATTTTCCCCGGGGGGAAAATCTAGTATATACACGATCTTCCGGGGGAAATTCTAGTATGGGGGAAAAACCAGTATGTAACACCGGTAACACACCGCGCAACCTCTGTATGTTTTCTAGTGTACCTCCTGAACTTGCCTTCGTACCTTTGTTGTAATGCACATTAGAGATGAGCTTTTATAAGCCACCAACCTTATGAACGCCTCATTTTTCAAACCAGTCTCCATCATACATATATCAATTATGTTCCTTTCCTCTATATGTACAAGTGGGTCCCTGATTGGAAATAAAAGATGTGTTATGTTATGTTTTATCAGGGGTAATTATGTTCTGAGACAAAGATATGATTTTCTCAGATATGTTTAAATATTTAGGCAAGATTTACCGAGAAGACTGTGTATTGTTAAAATGTCCGTTAGTCATATCTTCTAAGGCACGGACAATTTGATTTTCTGGGGGGCCTGGGATTTTACCTTGAGCCGGGAATTTTTTTCGCCCGCTCTGCGGGCCAGATTATTTTTTTCACACACATATTAAGCAAGGAAATTTTGTTGGCAAGATTATTTTTTTTTCAATTGGCAAGATTGAAACCAGATTATTTTTTTCAACCTAAGTGCTGGGCAGATTATTTTTTTTACAAAAATCAGGGCCGGGAATTTTTTCAAAAAAATCCCAGCCCCCCCCCCCCGAAAATCAAATGGTCAGTGCCGTGTGAAATATATTTTCATATATTTATGCTTGTAATTTACAGATTTCTACTCCTAGCAAAATGGAAGGATGGTACGGGTACGGGTTATTTTTTTAGGTACCTCAGATATCCAAAGTATAGTTTCAGTCCCCGTCAAAATATATTCCTCAAAATATTTTTTTTCTCAGGTTTGTAATAAAACGTCATCAGTTGATATCTATCTTGTCCTATGCACAGGGATCGCGCTGGGCTTCGCCAATGTCGCAAATTGCGATATTTTTTTCTTGCTGGCGACAAAAAACGGCTGCTGGCGATTTTTCTGGCGCCTAAGTAAGTTTTAACATTTTTGACCGGAAATTGAATAGACATCGCCAATATTGATCAATATCTCAACAGGTAAGTTATCGTGTGTGACCACGCGTCGCCACGGATGAGCAGGTAGATAATTGAAAAGGTAAACGGTAGATCACAGCAGGTTGAAGAAAAGGATTAACGACTAATTAGAAATAAGGCTCACATCTTTTGATAATTCAATAAAGGTGTCAAAACAGTGATCAGGAACAAATTTCTAATGTACGCCTGATTGAATTTGACAAAGTATCGCCGTGTTGATTGCACACATGGCCTCATGTCAGCCAAGGTTTCAAAACAAATAATTGCCGGTAAATCAAAATTATCTCCAGCTTGTGATGAGTTTTTATTCACAAAACAATGAAAGAATAGTAATCTGTACCTTATTAAGTTCCCCAAATAATCACAAGAAAGAAAGTACACATGTAAACAAACCATTCTATTTTTAGAACAATTTAAATGAGGTTACTGAGGGACACACACAATAATGATTTCAGAAAGCAAACAAAGAAAGGGAAGATAAATAAATCAAAATAAAACTTATTTTATTATTCTTATCTAAAAAAAAAGAGAAACTAAAAAGAAGTTGTTTTTAGGAAAAGAAATATTTTTACCAATTAAACTATTACCATCAGCTGTTTTTTTTTTTTTCAAAATGAAATAAATAAACAAACACATAACAATACTGGAATAAGAAGTTTTTATTTGAGAAAATCATGATAATTTTTATTAAAGCATTCTAATAATGTACAGGATTCAATAGAAACCACACGAGTCATGATTGATGAATCTTTATAATGTGTCCACAGTCTGTCAAACATTGATCTTTTGCAATCTCTGTTGGTCATGAAAATGTGATGGATTCTACAAAATTTTATCTTTGCTTTCCTAAATAATACTTTTTTCATAGTGCTCATTTAGGGCTTTCAGTGATCTTTATTCTCTAGGTTGAGTATTCATTCATTTGGTGCTGGGTTTTTTGTGTGTATTGTTATGTTTAGTGTATTGTTATTATTTAATTTGTATATGGCAATAAACATGATAATAATTAAATAAATTATGGTATGTTTTATTTCAAAAAGATATCAAACAAGAGAGGCTCCACCTTCATCATTTATTATCTTAAAAAAGTCTATCAATGATAATAAACCATCCTTCAACATGCACCTGAAAAAAAGACTGAAAACAATATTTTTAACATATACATGCATCTAAACATACATTACACAAGCATGACCCCTCAATGAAAACGGTACTGGCTACACTTTATAACAAGAAAGGATATGGGTAAACCCATATCCAAGGATACTCGGTTAAATTTCTTTCCCGATACATGTATATTAATTCAATGAATATTTTGATGTTTGTTCATTTTTGTTTGTTTGTTAATTGTTATTAAAAGCAACAGGATGAAGAGAGCGATGTGCTTGTTGTCGTGGCGATATAAAGCAATTTTCTCAAAAAGTATAAAAAACATGTGAAAGTATTTTTGCCACAGTGATTTTTTCAAACATGATACATTATTGCATATTTCTTGAACTGACATTGATATCTTTCTTCACTATTTCATGTATATTGTGTTCCGTTTACAATTAAGTCTTAAAATCCCCAGAAAAGGGGGGGAATACTACTTATGATTTAGGTTCTGAATCGGACCCTGTTATAGAATCAATAAAACTACAAAAAACATGCCCTGTTATATACCATCGAATGATACATGTGATAAACTATGTTCTGACTTCGTTAAAACTTCTTTGATTAATGTATGTTTACTTATTAGACAGATCATGAAAGACCAATTTGAGCTAAACTAGACCACATTAAATACTTCATTTATTTTTACATACTAATGTACCTGTTGGTGACAATTTACATTTCAGTCCGAATAAAAACTACCCTATTTTGTGGCACACCCAAACCATTCTTTATATTTATTTACAAGAAGTTTTTCGTGAGATTTTCTAGTGTGTAAGGTTAATTCAAATTTCATGTTTCTTTTAGTAAGATCTTTGAAAATAAAGTTCAATGCAAAGTATTTGTTTCCTTTCAAATATGTATAAAAAATCTTTTTGATTTTGTAGTCCTAATTTACTTCCGAGTCAGTGATTCCTCTTGATTTTAAATTGATATACAAGTAGATCATACATGCATAACATGGTAGATAATTATAAAAGTTAGCCGTCACTCACACCATCTTCAAGACTAAATATAGATATTTTAAGTAAATAAATCAATACATGCATGTCGATGACAATACCCTATTATTGTTGTTTGAAAATCCATACATTTTTCATACTTTGTATTTATTGAATTAAATTCCATGATTTTTTTTAAATATGTAACCATGTGCTAGTAAAAACGATATATACGTTGACATATCAACAATCGAGTGAAGAAGCTTAGACGACGGGAAGCGTATGGATTTTTTTCTATCACCTAACGTTCAAATAACTGATTTAGCTAAAATAGATAAATCAAGCATGTCTTAATTTTACATATCGTAGAGTAAGTCCAAATACTTTATACCATGATGGCAATTAGAAATGACTTTATTCTTACTCTTTCATCTGAACTATTTTGCGCATTTATAAGTTGTGCTTTGGTACCCAGAACAATAGTATTACTCTTCTATGTATTGATTATGGTTCTTTGATCCGAGTAATACGAAAACTGGCGACTTAATTTCAAATCTGGTGATTTTTCTGGCGACAAAAATTTTGAGGCCAGAGCAGCCCCTGCCTATGCATATAAGGGTTTAATTTGAATAAAATACATTATTTCCTTGATCACGAACCATTTTGTCTACGTTCCAAAACCCCTACATATCTCATCAGGAAGTGAGGCTATTTAATGAGAAAAAAAAGATGTTGTTTATTTAAAATTATTCATAATATGGAGTAGGCATTGCCTAAATGCGAGCATAGCTAAAAGGGTCTACGTTATGTTTATATAATGTATTGGGGTGAGATGGTACGGGGCGATTAAGCTTCGAGACACGTTAGTTTCGTACGTGCATATAACCAAGACGCAACGAGCAGCTTATGTGTATTTATTATTTTAAGAATATTAATTTCTTGTAAAAAGCGCAATTTATTATTTTTTTAAGCATTATTTCTATTCTTATAAATCATTTTAACATTCACACGGGCGGGTCCAGGTGGGGCGTAAGGGGCGTACGCCCCCCCTTGAGTTTCAAAAAAAAATGGGGGAACTAGCAAGGGGACAGAAAGCGAGAGGAAGAAAAGATGAACCTATCATTATTGCGCAAGTCACAATCTGAACTTAGTTCTTTGCAAGAGCTGTAAAGTTACAGAAATACATCTTATGCTTGATTCTCGTCCCGTGCGGGGCCCGGGTGGCGAATAGGCCCGCAGCAGAGCCTAGCTTGTCGTAAGAGGCGACTAAGGGTCTTGGGATTCTGACGTCGGGTCAGTGCTCAGCCCACAGAGCGACCAAGTGTGTACCCTAGGTGGCTGAATAGGGTGGCCCTCGTCCGCGGGGGTTGTCAGGTCTATAATACGGAGACCCTGACCGCCGATCATAGTGGGCCAACGTGTGTGGAGAGTGCCACGCTTCATGCACGTAAAAGACCCCTTTGTGGACCGCCAAGTAGTGCACCACATAGGCTAAATTTTCCGCCCCTACCCACCTCTCCCCTTTTCCTGTGGTTCTTCAAAATTTACCGTTCCTTTGTTTCCCACCCCATCCCCATATTTCATTTATCATCATCATTTCATGTTCATTTTATCACCCTCTTCATGTTCATCGCCTGTAAATAACCTATATAGCGTTGCACGGGCGTAAAACACCAACTCACTCACTCACTATGCTTGATTCTCTGAAACAGCTACATGTAGGTATATTTTTCAAATATTCACCTAAAAGAAGTCGCCGATTGGAAACCGCTGTTGACGAAGTAAATAGCCGTCGACAGGATGGCAAAAAGATAACAAAGTCCAAGTTCAAAGTGTTTTGCGAAACACGGTAGACTGAGAAGCACACTACTCTCGACACATTTGAAACAATGTACGAAGCACTGCTTTGTTGTTTAGAAGCAATAAGCACTAATGAGGGGCGATCATGGGATAGGAAAGCAATTACAGATGCTCATGGTTTACTTTCAAATATTACGGATAGTACCTTCATAGTATGCTTCACTATTGTTGATAATTCTTTGGGTATATCAGTGGATTGAGTGCAAAGTTACAGGGGTCCGACGTCGTTAGACATAGTTGAAGGCTACAGGATGATCAATGATGTAAATCTAATCATAGAACAAACCCGTGCAGATGATAATGAGTTCGAAGTTATTTATGAAAAGGCTAGCACAATGGCAGTTACGGCTGGCATCAGGGAGTTAGCGATGCCTTGCTGTTGTGCTAGGCAGACAAACCGTAACAATGTCCCTTCTAACTCTGATTACTTCAAGCGGGCAATTTTCATACCGTATCTGGATGAATTGATTCAGCAACTCGATATGCGGTTTGATCAGCAAGCTGTTTTTCCGTTGTTTGCGCTCTAGCTCTTTTGCCATTCAGAGTCCATCTATATTCACAGGAGAAAGAGAATGATATTTTTGTATATTACGAAGAAGACTTGCCCTCTCCTGTTTCTTACAGACAAGAAGTGGGAATTTGGAAATCTTTTTGGGAAAGTCAAGCAGATAAACTAGACACAATTACCGCTACCTTGAAGGATTCCAGAGCGTGCACGACATTATTCCCAAATATAACAAAAATTCTCTTCCTGCTTTCATTGACCAGCGTCACATCAAGTTCCACTGAAAGAGCTAACTCGACCCTCAAACTGATCAAGAGCGATTTGGGCAGCACAATGAAGGAAGATCGTCTGAATGCTCTTCTACTTCTTTATATTCAATCATAGAGACATCGCGCTGGATTATGACAAAATAATAGACTTTTACGCAATGAAAAATCCACGTAAAATGGTTCTCACGAATCCAGTTTAAATTAAACTTTTGTCGGAAACCAAAAAAACAAAAAATAAGCATTTGATTGAATGTTCCGTCATTCAAAGATGGAAATGAATTAGGATATTTTCATTATCTTTTTTTTTTCAAGTAGTTTACTCGTTATATACTGAAAACGAAACCATTTATAACTGTCGTCCAAAAACTTTTTGTTGTTGCGGGGTATGCCATAAGTTTTCAGTTTGTTCGTCTGTCAGACTTTGCGTTTTTGTTTGATTTCAAACTACAAACTCACATCTTCAATCATCATGAAATATTTTACACAAGTCTACTTCATAATAAGTTTATTAAGGGCTGAACATTGCAGCAATAAAATTAAATGACTCTTTAATTATTTTGCTTTGCCTGAGCAACAAAGCTGCAATGGGGGAACCTGTGTCATCCAGTGTGACAAATTCCCTCAGTTTTAGTTAATCACTAATCATAAGTATTTTCCGCCTAATTTCACAGATCAATTTGAAAATCGACATAAAAATTCAAAATATTTGACTGAAAAGAATGGTGCCTACCCCCCAAGAACCCCCTGTATCTGTCAATATTGTGGGTTGCGCGCCAAAGTTGTACCCGTGTTATTTGATTGTAATCCGTTACTGTTAATAATAATCGTTATCAGCATTGTCATTTTAAAATGCAAATTCCTTATAAGGTACAATCTGGAAACCTCATAATTCAATGTTAAAAACGCTAAAATCCAGGAGCTTCCGGGGGCTTCGCCCCCCTGGACCCGCTGGGGACCTTGAGCGGTCCCACGACCCCTTGCCGTATTTTACGCCCCTCCATCGCAAAATCCTGGACCCGCCCCTGATTCACTCCGGCCCTGTAAAAATAATAACCCTTTCCGGACCATAAAAAATCTAAATCAGCATTAGCAAATTTGTCGTGGAAACAAAAACCGTAGAGCTCTCCGCTTCGTGCCAGCTTGCGAGCTATGCTCGCTATGATTTTTATTTCATGACACAAATGTCCCTGATAAACTCGCCGAGATGATAGAAACTACATGTACACAAGCAGCAAAGTGTAAATGTTCCTAATAAGTCTAAGGATGTAACAATATACCAGTGGACAGGTCTTGTACAAGTACCAAACAAGCTACATGTAGATAGTTCAATCGAGCTAGTTAAGCTCATTTAAATTTTTATCTCCCTTTGCTGTTTTTGACTAAAATCTGCCTATCCTTATTAAATCATCCCTATACATCATGAAACTATAAGGTTGTTTTTAGAAGGTGATCTTTATCATGTTTATCAATAAGAAATAATAATTGTTCACTTCTACCATGGACATTTTTTTTCATGAAAATTGGACTTTATTGGATTAAGTCTAATGCAAATTTGATTCTTCTAAATGTCAACAGTAAAAGTTCAACATTTTGATGTTTCTTCAATTCAGATATGTTGACTTAAAGTTGTGAGAAAGTTTCTTCTTGCACTGACAACAACTGAATCAAAAATAGAAATCAGAAAGCGAGATAATAATTTAAAGCTCGATCGAGCTTACCTTGCTTGATTGAACTACCTAGCTTGTTTGGTACTGGTACAGGACCTGGTGGGTTTACAACCTAGTCTAAATTATTGTGTACATGTTATTGTACATAACTTGGTATCATAAGCATTTCTTCAATATAAATGCAATGGGCAGTAACTATCTGGTATTGTGATCCGCATTGGATCATTAGGAACTTATTTTTTATTTAAATCTGAGAAAATTTTTAAAAGACATCACTAACATACAATATTAACATGTACATGTAGGCATTGTATTACATGTACAAAAATGTTTATTCTTATCACCTTTAAATTGTTGTTTTTGTGAAAAACCTGGTTCAAGTTATAATTTAAATTACTCCAACAACATTGCAGGTTGAATGACATGCTATTTTTGGACTTGTTGCCATCCTAACCAGTATTGAGTTACGAAAACAAGACCTCTTATGTTATAGGAGTAAATTTAAATTAGATAAGCAATATTATAATTGTAGCGATAATATACTTATTTAACATGTTCAATAGTTGTATTTTTAAATTGTGCTATTAACAGGCATATTTGAGAAGGTTAAATCACAGTGACTTGCTCCCCTCTATCAATATTATGTTAGTATCCATTTGCCATACGAAAAATGGCAAATGGATACTAACATAATATTGTTAAATAACACAAAGACAATACAGTGATGAGAAATAAAAGTGCAAAACTGTGCAGTCAGATACAGAAATTGGTCACAATTAATTTATTTTTGCTATTAAACAGTTCTTAATCAGAGAGTAGTTAATGAAATTTAAATATGAATATGATAAGAAATGAATAAGATTTTCAAGAGGCCATAGTTAATTTAATACTGCATTTGAAAAAAAATGCATCATTGAATAATATTTTTGTACATGTGATATATTTTTGTGTTTGTATTTTAGAGAAAGTAAATTTGAATAGGAAGGAACATCTAAACAAGTAACAGTATTTTACAGATATGAAAAGACACAGTTTAGGAAGATTAAGTATAATCTTGATAAGCTTTACAACATGTTTTCATTTTCTCCTAAAAATGCCACAGATTTAAGGCTTGAATTTGTGATTTAAGGATGTTTGCTACTGTTATTGAAAATAATTAGCTTTCAAATTTGGTGTCTCAAATGAGAAGATAATAGTAAAAGGTATAAAACAAGCAAAAATTTTTGATAGGTTGGTGACCTAGTTTTCAAGATAATTGACATTTAAGTTTTGGCGGGAAAAGGTTTTCTCTGACTTTTTCTTAGATTTAGCATTGGCACAATTAAGCTGTTAAAACCTATGACAGAATAAATAGGATTTGATAATCACTTCTTTGTGATATACTAAAGGCATTAATTAAAAGAAATAGGGGGTTCGTGGGCAGAAAATTTAACCCTACATTTTTTTTTGTAGTTTGATGGTAAAAACCAGAGGATTCCGAAAAAAATGACAGAAATCCCAAAACTAGACTAACCAGCATCCTTAATAATGAATTTTGTACAAAAAAATATCAAAATGGCTGCTTTGTTGTCTGTTCCAATATTATGAACATGGGTGTTTATTATTTTTGTTTATTTCACATGTGCCTCTTGTTTTGATGTGTAATGCCTAGAGAATAATATGACCCCAAAAATGGTAACCGATATGAAAATCTCTCCAGTAAACAATTGCCACAGGTGGCAACCCATATGAAAATCTCAAACAAACCATGGCCATAGGTTGCAACTCCTAATAAAATTTCCAACAAACCCAATATTGCACAGGTGACCATAAATTATTTCTTCATTTAATTTGTTTTTTATGTAGGTGTTTAACTAATGAGGAAGAGAATGATATTCAAACTTGGAGTGACAGTTGTCATCCTTATAGCGATATTTCTTTACTACAAAATTGACTATCAGATTGATAAAGATAAAAAAGATACTGAAAGTGGCATTGCAGACCACATTAATGAAGAAGGAGAAAATGTAGGGCAATCAGAAAATGGTGCTCAGGAACAGCAAAATAATATCAGACCTATGTAAGTTAAATTAGGGTATAATAAATATAACTTTATTGCAAAATTACACCCATTAGGGTCAAGCAATACAATCTAAAACTAACGAATATACAAACAATATCAATAAAACACAATAACATCACATAAAAGACCCCCCCCCAAAAAAAAAAATAATAAAAAAAATAAAAAAATGCTTTTAAAAAAAAACATAATATACTTTACAGTTAATTAATACATGTATGGAACTTGGGGTAAAGTTGTTTAATGATGAAGGTTACTGGTTGCTATTGAACTCACTTTCATTAACCAACAGCTTTTACAATCTTAGTGCAATGTATATGACTGTTAAATTATGATTAACAATACATTGTAACATGTTGCCTACATACAGTCAAGACAGTTTCAGTATTCTTGCACTGACATTTCTGAACATCCTATGTATATATTCCATACATATCTTAAATATAATTTATCTTGTTTTCAACACATTGATCATGTTGATTAAAAAAGTTACTGAAACATGTAGATATCATGCAAGTTTAAAACTGAAACATCTAAATGTTTAATCTGTCATTGGTTGTACATTATCACTCCATTTCAACCAGTGAAAGCTTTAAATCATCTGTTTATTTATATTTTGTATATATTGTAGATACATCTATCTTGATTCTATTTCAGAGATTCTGTCCATTGGAAGTCAGGTATACATCTATCATGGTTCTATTTCAGAGATTCTGTCCATTGGAAGTCGGGTATACATCTATCAGTGGTAGCCTGTGGTGACAGAGCTGAGGAGTCCATTATTTTGTTAAAGTCAGCAGTATTATTTACCAACACACCCCTAGTCTTTCACATATTTGCTGAGTTTGAGCTTCAGGCATTATTTCGACAGCAGGTAATGATCTTTGGACAAAAACCATTATAAACTACTGTGCAAGTATTCTTTTTTATCTGTTCATAAGGTTCCAATTTTCATGGTTTTTGGTTTTTGTGGTTGAATAATTTTCATTTTTTGCAATGGTTTATAGGTTAAGAAAGACAACCAATGCCAAAAAAAATCAATCATATCAAATATTTCATTTTGAGTGGTTTTCAATGAGTTTGTGATGAGAAATTGATAACTCTTTTGATCATATGGTGAACTCCTGGCATGTTACTAGAAAAAAAACAATGAGATTAAAGTAAAAGATGTTCATGCACATAACTATTATGTTACAAAGAGTGTGTGAAACTTTGAAGAAATCCTTTGACATGTGTGAGTGGATAAGAATTTGCTGATAAAAAAGGTACACTAAAGGTGTAATTATGGCAAAGATACTATCATTCTATCGCAATACACCCCAACTTTTCATACATGAATTATAAGAGATGGTTACCCACATGATTCATGGTCTTGAGATGTGGAATAAGTGTGCTCAACACAACCAACCTTTAACATGGCAACCATGGAAAACAGCCAGCAGTCTTGATTGAATGTTAGAATAGGAAGAGTACATGTTTATTATGTCACGAAAATATAACTACCATTATATTGTATTACAGATAGATTACTGGCCAGTAGAAAACAAGTCCAAGAAACTTTATTTTAATGTTTTACAGATAGATAAATTGGCCAGTAGAATACAAGTCAAAGATACTATATTTTAATGTTTTACAGATAGATTACTGGCCAGTAGAATACAAATCCAAGATACTTTATTTTATATACAATATGACATTCCCTGATGATAGTGTGGAAGAATGGAAGAAGCTGTTTAAACCATGTGCTTCACAGAGACTTTTTATACCGGTTTGTAAATGAATATTTATGAGATTCCAAATTTCCAATAATTTCAACAGAACTTGAACAATTTAAAATTTTGTTATTATTCATGCCTCAACTGATATATTTCAGTCAACATGAATACCATTCTTTTGTCCATCTGTTTACTCTTGTGTAGCAGATTTCTACTGAAGGCCATGATTTCAAATTTGGTATACAGCTCTATTATAACAATTTACTTTTTCAAGATATCTTGGTTGTCTTCTTCCTCTTTTCTGAGCTGACATATTTGAGGGGAAATTTGAAAATATTGAGATATCTCAGTTTTGAGTGAAGGTATTGATTTCAAATTTTGTACAACACACACTTAGTTTTATTAGTAGGTACCGGTTAGAGTGCACAACAAAGAAACCATTAGAATTTTTAACTACCATATGTGTAAAGTAATTTTTATTTTCACAATAGTTTTCTTCATTTTTAGCTCACCTGGACCGAAGGTCCATGTGAGCTATTACCATCACTTGGCGTCTGTCGTCGTCGTCGTCGTCGTCTGTCGTTGTCGTCGTCGTCTGTTAACAATTTTTAGCTCACCTGGACCGAAGGTCCATGTGAGCTATTACCATCACTTGGCGTCCGTCGTCGTCGTCGTCGTCGTCTGTCGTCGTCGTCGTCGTCTGTTAACAATTTTTCAAAAATCTTCTCCTCTGAAACTACCAAACAGAATTTAATGAAACTTGGTATGAATGATCCTTAGGGTGTCCTGCACCAAACTTGTGTTTTGATTTTTGATCCGTTAAAAAACATGGCCGCCGTTACTAAAAATAGACTAGGGGGGTCAGACTACTGTTTTTGTCTCGCCTGCGACGAATAGTCGCGGAAGGCGAGACATAGGTATTACTTTCCGGCGGCGGCGACGGCGGCGGCGGCGACGGCGGCGGCGTAAACTTTTTTGTAAGACTTTTGTGGACAATGAATTGCTTGAAAAGTATAATAGCTAGGCATCTGATATTTGGTATACAGACAGTTCAGGTTATGGTCTACGCAACTGTCACCATGCCGTTTGACCCTGACCCCATTTTCACGCTCCAGTGACTCTGTGAACTTAGGTTTTTTTTCAGGCCGTAAACTTTTTTGTAAGACTTTTGTGGACGATGAATTGCTTGAAAAGTATAATAGCTAGGCATCTGATATTTGGTATACAGACAGTTCAGGTTATGGTCTATGCAACTGTCACCATGCCGTTTGACCCTGACCCCATTTTCACGCTCCAGTGACTCTGTGAACTTAGGTCTTTTTTCAGGCCGTAAACTTTTTTGTAAGACTTTTGTGGACGATGAATTGCTTGAAAAGTATAATAGCTAGGCATCTGATATTTCGAATACAGACAGTTCAGGTTATGGTCTACGCAACTGTCCCCATGCCGTTTGACCCTGACCCCATTTTCACGCTCCAGTGACTCTGTGAACTTAGGTCTTTTTTCAGGCCATAAACTTTTTTGTAAGACTTTTGTGGACGATGAATTGCTTGAAAAGTATAATAGCTAGGCATCTGATATTTAGTATACAGACAGTTTAGGTTATGGTCCATGCAACTGTCACCATGCTGTGTGACCCTGACCCCATTTTCACGCTCCAGTGACTCTGTGAACTTAGGTGTTTTTCAGGCCAAAAAACTTTTTTGTAAGACTTTTATGGAAGATGAATTGCTTGAAAAGTATAATAGCTAGGCATCTGATATTGGGTAAACAGACAGTTGCAGTTAAGGACAACGCAACTGTCACCATGCCATGTGACCATGACCCCATTTTTATGCTCCAGTGACTCTGTGAACTTAGGTCTTTTTTCAGACAGAAAACTTTTTGTAATACTTGTGTGGATAATGGATTGCTTGAATAGTATAATAACTAGGCATCTGTTATTAGGTATACTGACACTTTTTGTGTTTATATCAAGAAATGAAAGCTTAGGTAGTTGATTTTAGTGATGGTGCCGGCAGGCGAGACATACTTTTAGTGGCCACACTTGTTGGCTTATAAATCAAAAAGTATAAGAGATAGAGGAAATCTGAGGCCACGCTACTGATTCAGCATCAAAAGCTCTACAAAAGTCTCCATTTGGTCAAAGTTGTCAGATGACCCCTTATAGGGGTTACGGCCCCTTGAAGGTGAAAAATAGCATTTTTTCATGTTTTTGGCCTACAGAATGAAAACTATTGCAGATAGAGATTAGCTGTTGCTTGCTTAAATGTTCAGCTCATTTAACTCTACAAAATTCTCTATAGGGTCCAAGTTGTCAGATGACCCCTTATAGGGGTTACAGCCCCTTAAAGGTGAAAAATAGCCATTTTTTATGTTTTTGGCCTACAGAATGAAAACTATTGCAGATAGAGATTAGCTGTTGCTTGCTTAAATGTTTAGCTCATTTAGCTCTATAAAAGTCTCCACAGGGTTGAAGTTGTCAGATGACTCCTTATAGAGGTTACGGCCCCTGAAAAATAGTTTTTTCATGTTTTTGTCCTACAGAATGAAAATTATTGCAGATAGAGATTAGCTGTTGCTTGCTTAAATGTTCAGCTCATTTAACTCTACAAAATTCTCTATAGGGTCCAAGTTGTCAGATGACCCCTTATAGGGGTTACAGCCCCTTAAAGGTGAAAAATAGCCATTTTTCATGTTTTTGGCCTACAGAATGAAAACTATTGCAGATAGAGATTAGCTGTTGCTTGCTTAAATGTTTAGCTCATTTAGCTCTATAAAAGTCTCCACAGGGTTGAAGTTGTCAGATGATCTCTTATAGGAGTTACGGCCCCTGAAAAATAGCGATTTTTCATGTTTTTGGCCTACAGAATGAAAACTATTGCAGATAGAGATTAGCTGTTGCTTGCTTAAATGTTCAGCTCATTTAGCTTTACAAAATTCTCCATAGGGTCGAAGTTGTCAGATGACCCCTTTTAGGGATTACGGCCCCTGAAAAATAGCGATTTTTCATGTTTTTGTCCTACAAAATGAAAACTATTGCAGATAGAGATTAGCTGTTGCTTGCTTAAATGTTCAGCTCATTTAGCTCTACAGAATTCTCCATAGGGTCCAAGTTGTCAGATGACCCCTTATATGGGTTACAGCCCCTGAAAAATAGCATTTTTTCATGTTTTTGGCCTACAGAATGAAAACTGTTGCACATAGAGATTAGCTGTTGCTTGCTTAAATATTCAGCTCATTTAGCTCTACAAAATTCTCCTTAGGGTCAAAGTTGTCAGATAACCCCTTATAGGGGTTAAGGCCCCTGAAAAATAGCATTTTTTCATGTTTTTGGCCTACAGAATGAAAACTGTTGCACATAGAGATTAGCTGTTGCTTGCTTAATTGTTCAGCTCATTTAGCTCTACAAAATTCTCCATAGGGTCGAAGTTGTCAGATGACCCCTTGTAGGGGTAACGGCCCCTGAAAAATAGCGATTTTTCATGTTTTTGGCCTACAGAATAAAAACTATTGCAGATAGAGATTAGCTGTTGCTTGCTTAAATGTTCAGCTCATTAAGCTCTACAAAATTCTCCATAGGGTCGAAGGTGTCAGGTGACCCCTTATAGGGGTTACGGCCTCTGAAAAAAGCGATTTTTCATGTTTTTGGCCTACAGAATGAAAACTATTGCAGATAGAGATTAGCTGTTGCTTGCTTAAATGTTCAGCTCATTTAGCTCTACAAAAGTATAGGGTCAACATCAAGACCAGGTGAGCGATTCAGGCTCCTGGGAGCCTCTTGTTCAAAAATCTTCTCCTCTGAAACTACCGAACAGAATTTAATGAAACTTGGTATGAATGATCCTTAGGGTGTCCTGCACCAAACTTGTGTTTTGATTTTTGATCCGTTAAAAAACATGGCTGCCGTTACTAAAAATAGACTAGGGGGGTCAGACTACTGTTTTTGGCTTATAAATCAAAAAGTATAAGAGATAGAGGAAATCTGAGGCCACGCTGCTGATTCAGCATCAAAAGCTCCACAAAAGTCTCTATTTGGTCAAAGTTGTCAGATGACCCCTTATAGGGGTTATGGCCCCTTGAAGGTGAAAAATAGCATTTTTTCATGTTTTTGGCCTACAGAATAAAAACTATTGCAGATAGAGATTAGCTGTTGCTTGCTTAAATGTTCAGCTCATTTAACTCTACAAAATTCTCCATAGGGTCAAAGTTGTCAGATGAACCCTTATAGGGGTTACGGCCCCATAAAGGTGAAAAATAGCCATTTTTCATGTTTTTGGCCTACAGAATGAAAACTATTGCAGATAGAGATTAGCTGTTGCTTGCTTAAATATTTAGCTCATTTAGCTCTACAAAAGTCTCCATAGGGTCGAAGTTGTCAGGTAACCCCTTATAGGGGTTACGGCCCCTGAAAAATAGCGTTTTTTCATGTTTTTGTCCTACAGAATGTAAACTTTTGCACATAGAGATTAGCTGTTGCTTACTTAAATGTTCAGCTCATTTAGCTCTACAAAATTCTCCATAGGGTCGAAGTTTGTCAGATGATCCCTTATAGGGGTTACGGCCCCTGAAAAATAGCGATTTTTCATGTTTTTGGCCTACAGAATGAAAACTATTGCAGATAGAGATTAACTGTTGCTTGCTTAAATGTTCAGCTCATTTAGTTCACAAAATTTTCCATGAGGTCGAAGTTGTCAGATGACCCCTTATAGGGGTTACGGCCCCTGAAAAATAGCGATTTTTCATGTTTTTGTCTACAGAATGAAAACTATTGCAGATAAAGATTAGCTGTTGCTTGCTTAAATGTTCAGCCCATTTAGCTTTACAAATTTCTCCATAGGGTCGAAGTTGTCAGATGACCCCTTATAGGGGTTACGGCCCCTGAAAAATAGTTTTTTCATGTTTTTGTCCTACAGAATGAAAACTATTGCAGATAGAGATTAGCTGTTGCTTGCTTAAATGTTCAGCTCATTTAACTCTACAAAATTCTCTATAGGGTCCAAGTTGTCAGATGACCCCTTATAGGGGTTACAGCCCCTTAAAGGTGAAAAATAGCCATTTTTCATGTTTTTGGCCTACAGAATGAAAACTATTGCAGATAGAGATTAGCTGTTGCTTGCTTAAATGTTTAGCTCATTTAGCTCTATAAAAGTCTCCACAGGGTTGAAGTTGTCAGATGATCTCTTATAGGAGTTACGGCCCCTGAAAAATAGCGATTTTTCATGTTTTTGGCCTACAGAATGAAAACTATTGCAGATAGAGATTAGCTGTTGCTTGCTTAAATGTTCAGCTCATTTAGCTTTACAAAATTCTCCATAGGGTCGAAGTTGTCAGATGACCCCTTTTAGGGATTACGGCCCCTGAAAAATAGCGATTTTTCATGTTTTTGTCCTACAAAATGAAAACTATTGCAGATAGGGATTAGCTGTTGCTTGCTTAAATGTTCAGCTCATTTAGCTCTACAGAATTCTCCATAGGGTCCAAGTTGTCAGATGACCCCTTATATGGGTTACAGCCCCTGAAAAATAGCCATTTTTCATGTTTTTGGCCTACAGAATGAAAACTATTGCAGATAGAGATTAGCTGTTGCTTGCTTAAATGTTTAGCTCATTTAGCTCTATAAAAGTCTCCGCAGGGTTGAAGTTGTCAGATGATCTCTTATAGGAGTTACGGCCCCTGAAAAATAGCGATTTTTCATGTTTTTGGCCTACAGAATGAAAACTATTGCAGATAGAGATTAGCTGTTGCTTGCTTAAATGTTCAGCTCATTTAGCTTTACAAAATTCTCCATAGGGTCGAAGTTGTCAGATGACCCCTTTTAGGGATTACGGCCCCTGAAAAATAGCGATTTTTCATGTTTTTGTCCTACAAAATGAAAACTATTGCAGATAGAGATTAGCTGTTGCTTGCTTAAATGTTCAGCTCATTTAGCTCTACAGAATTCTCCATAGGGTCCAAGTTGTCAGATGACCCCTTATATGGGTTACAGCCCCTGAAAAATAGCATTTTTTCATGTTTTTGGCCTACAGAATGAAAACTGTTGCACATAGAGATTAGCTGTTGCTTGCTTAAATATTCAGCTCATTTAGCTCTACAAAATTCTCCTTAGGGTCAAAGTTGTCAGATAACCCCTTATAGGGGTTACGGCCCCTGAAAAATAGTTTTTTCATGTTTTTGTCCTACAGAATGAAAACTATTGCAGATAGAGATTAACTGTTGCTTGCTTAAATGTTCAGCTCATTTAGTTCACAAAATTTTCCATGAGGTCGAAGTTGTCAGATGACCCCTTATAGGGGTTACGGCCCCTGAAAAATAGCGATTTTTCATGTTTTTGTCTACAGAATGAAAACTATTGCAGATAAAGATTAGCTGTTGCTTGCTTAAATGTTCAGCCCATTTAGCTTTACAAATTTCTCCATAGGGTCGAAGTTGTCAGATGACCCCTTATAGGGGTTACGGCCCCTGAAAAATAGTTTTTTCATGTTTTTGTCCTACAGAATGAAAACTATTGCAGATAGAGATTAGCTGTTGCTTGCTTAAATGTTCAGCTCATTTAACTCTACAAAATTCTCTATAGGGTCCAAGTTGTCAGATGACCCCTTATAGGGGTTACAGCCCCTTAAAGGTGAAAAATAGCCATTTTTCATGTTTTTGGCCTACAGAATGAAAACTATTGCAGATAGAGATTAGCTGTTGCTTGCTTAAATGTTTAGCTCATTTAGCTCTATAAAAGTCTCCACAGGGTTGAAGTTGTCAGATGATCTCTTATAGGAGTTACGGCCCCTGAAAAATAGCGATTTTTCATGTTTTTGGCCTACAGAATGAAAACTATTGCAGATAGAGATTAGCTGTTGCTTGCTTAAATGTTCAGCTCATTTAGCTTTACAAAATTCTCCATAGGGTCGAAGTTGTCAGATGACCCCTTTTAGGGATTACGGCCCCTGAAAAATAGCGATTTTTCATGTTTTTGTCCTACAAAATGAAAACTATTGCAGATAGGGATTAGCTGTTGCTTGCTTAAATGTTCAGCTCATTTAGCTCTACAGAATTCTCCATAGGGTCCAAGTTGTCAGATGACCCCTTATATGGGTTACAGCCCCTGAAAAATAGCCATTTTTCATGTTTTTGGCCTACAGAATGAAAACTATTGCAGATAGAGATTAGCTGTTGCTTGCTTAAATGTTAAGCTCATTTAGCTCTATAAAAGTCTCCGCAGGGTTGAAGTTGTCAGATGATCTCTTATAGGAGTTACGGCCCCTGAAAAATAGCGATTTTTCATGTTTTTGGCCTACAGAATGAAAACTATTGCAGATAGAGATTAGCTGTTGCTTGCTTAAATGTTCAGCTCATTTAGCTTTACAAAATTCTCCATAGGGTCGAAGTTGTCAGATGACCCCTTTTAGGGATTACGGCCCCTGAAAAATAGCGATTTTTCATGTTTTTGTCCTACAAAATGAAAACTATTGCAGATAGAGATTAGCTGTTGCTTGCTTAAATGTTCAGCTCATTTAGCTCTACAGAATTCTCCATAGGGTCCAAGTTGTCAGATGACCCCTTATATGGGTTACAGCCCCTGAAAAATAGCATTTTTTCATGTTTTTGGCCTACAGAATGAAAACTGTTGCACATAGAGATTAGCTGTTGCTTGCTTAAATATTCAGCTCATTTAGCTCTACAAAATTTTCCTTAGGGTCAAAGTTGTCAGATAACCCCTTATAGGGGTTACGGCCCCTGAAAAATAGTTTTTTCATGTTTTTGTCCTACAGAATGAAAACTATTGCAGATAGAGATTAGCTGTTGCTTGCTTAAATGTTCAGCTCATTTAGCTTTACAAAATTCTCCATAGGGTCGAAGTTGTCAGATAACCCCTTATAGGGGTTACGGCCCCTGAAAAATAGCGTTTTTTCATGTTTTTGTCCTACAGAATGTAAACTTTTGCACATAGAGATTAGCTGTTGCTTACTTAAATGTTCAGCTCATTTAGCTCTACAAAATTCTCCATAGGGTCGAAGTTTGTCAGATGATCCCTTATAGGGGTTACGGCCCCTGAAAAATAGCGATTTTTCATGTTTTTGGTCTACAGAATGAAAACTATTGCAGATAAAGATTAGCTGTTGCTTGCTTAAATGTTCAGCCCATTTAGCTTTACAAATTTCTCCATAGGGTCGAAGTTGTCAGATGACCCCTTATAGGGGTTACGGCCCCTGAAAAATAGCGATTTTTCATGTTTTTGTCCTACAAAATGAAAACTATTGCAGATAGAGATTAGCTGTTGCTTGCTTAAATGTTCAGCTCATTTAGCTCTACAGAATTCTCCATAGGGTCCAAGTTGTCAGATGACCCCTTATATGGGTTACAGCCCCTGAAAAATAGCATTTTTTCATGTTTTTGGCCTACAGAATGAAAACTGTTGCACATAGAGATTAGCTGTTGCTTGCTTAAATATTCAGCTCATTTAGCTCTACAAAATTCTCCTTAGGGTCAAAGTTGTCAGATAACCCCTTATAGGGGTTAAGGCCCCTGAAAAATAGCATTTTTTCATGTTTTTGGCCTACAGAATGAAAACTGTTGCACATAGAGATTAGCTGTTGCTTGCTTAATTGTTCAGCTCATTTAGCTCTACAAAATTCTCCATAGGGTCGAAGTTGTCAGATGACCCCTTGTAGGGGTAACGGCCCCTGAAAAATAGCGATTTTTCATGTTTTTGGCCTACAGAATGAAAACTATTGCAGATAGAGATTAGCTGTTGCTTGCTTAAATGTTCAGCTCATTAAGCTCTACAAAATTCTCCATAGGGTCGAAGGTGTCAGGTGACCCCTTATAGGGGTTACGGCCTCTGAAAAAAGCGATTTTTCATGTTTTTGGCCTACAGAATGAAAACTATTGCAGATAGAGATTAGCTGTTGCTTGCTTAAATGTTCAGCTCATTTAGCTCTACAAAAGTATAGGGTCAACATCAAGACCAGGTGAGCGATTCAGGCTCCTGGGAGCCTCTTGTTCAAAAATCTTCTCCTCTGAAACTACCGAACAGAATTTAATGAAACTTGGTATGAATGATCCTTAGGGTGTCCTGCACCAAACTTGTGTTTTGATTTTTGATCCGTTAAAAAACATGGCTGCCGTTACTAAAAATAGACTAGGGGGGTCAGACTACTGTTTTTGGCTTATAAATCAAAAAGTATAAGAGATAGAGGAAATCTGAGGCCACGCTGCTGATTCAGCATCAAAAGCTCCACAAAAGTCTCTATTTGGTCAAAGTTGTCAGATGACCCCTTATAGGGGTTATGGCCCCTTGAAGGTGAAAAATAGCATTTTTTCATGTTTTTGGCCTACAGAATAAAAACTATTGCAGATAGAGATTAGCTGTTGCTTGCTTAAATGTTCAGCTCATTTAACTCTACAAAATTCTCCATAGGGTCAAAGTTGTCAGATGAACCCTTATAGGGGTTACGGCCCCATAAAGGTGAAAAATAGCCATTTTTCATGTTTTTGGCCTACAGAATGAAAACTATTGCAGATAGAGATTAGCTGTTGCTTGCTTAAATATTTAGCTCATTTAGCTCTACAAAAGTCTCCATAGGGTCGAAGTTGTCAGATAACCCCTTATAGGGGTTACGGCCCCTGAAAAATAGCGTTTTTTCATGTTTTTGTCCTACAGAATGTAAACTTTTGCACATAGAGATTAGCTGTTGCTTACTTAAATGTTCAGCTCATTTAGCTCTACAAAATTCTCCATAGGGTCGAAGTTTGTCAGATGATCCCTTATAGGGGTTACGGCCCCTGAAAAATAGCGATTTTTCATGTTTTTGGCCTACAGAATGAAAACTATTGCAGATAGAGATTAACTGTTGCTTGCTTAAATGTTCAGCTCATTTAGTTCACAAAATTTTCCATGAGGTCGAAGTTGTCAGATGACCCCTTATAGGGGTTACGGCCCCTGAAAAATAGCGATTTTTCATGTTTTTGGTCTACAGAATGAAAACTATTGCAGATAAAGATTAGCTGTTGCTTGCTTAAATGTTCAGCCCATTTAGCTTTACAAATTTCTCCATAGGGTCGAAGTTGTCAGATGACCCCTTATAGGGATTACGGCCCCTGAAAAATAGCCATTTTTCATGTTTTTGTCCTACAAAATGATAACTTTTGCAGATAGAGATTAGCTGTTGCTTGCTTAAATGTTCAGCTCATTTAGCTTTACAAAATTCTCCATAGGGTCGAAGTTGTCAGATGACCCCTTATAGGGATTACGGCCCCTGAAAAATAGCGATTTTTCATGTTTTTGGCCTACAGAATGAAAACTGTTGCACATAGAGATTAGCTGTTGCTTGCTTAAATGTTCAGCTCATTTAGCTCTACAAAATTCTCCATAGGGTCAAAGTTGTCAGATGACCCCTTATAGGGGTTACGGCCTTTGAAAAATAGCGATTTTTCATGTTTTTGGCCTACAGAATGAAAACTATTGCAGATAGAGATTAGCTGTTGCTTGCTTAAATGTTCAGCTCATTTAGCTCTACAAAATTCTCCATAAGGTCGAAGTTGTCAGGTGACCCCTTATAGGGGTTACGGCCTCTGAAAAAAGCGATTTTTCATGTTTTTGGCTTACAGAATGAAAACTATTGCAGATAGAGATAAGCTGTTGCTTGCTTAAATGTTCAGCTCATTTAGCTCTACAAAAGTCTCCATAGGGTTGAAGTTGTCAGATGACTCCTTATTGGGGTTATGGCCCCTTATAGGTGAAAAATGGTGTGTTTGGCCTATAGAATGAAAACTATTGCAGGAAGAGAAAAGCTGTTGCTTGCTTAAATGTTCAGCTCATTTAGCTCTACAAAAGTATAGGGTCAACATCAAGACCAGGTGAGCGATTCAGGCTCCTGGGAGCCTCTTGTTCAAAAATCTTCTCCTCTGAAACTACCGAACAGAATTTAATGAAACTTGGTATGAATGATCCTTAGGGTGTCCTGCACCAAACTTGTGTTTTGATTTTTGATCCGTTAAAAAACATGGCTGCCGTTACTAAAAATAGACTAGGGGGGTCAGACTACTGTTTTTGGCTTATAAATCAAAAAGTATAAGAGATAGAGGAAATCTGAGGCCACGCTGCTGATTCAGCATCAAAAGCTCCACAAAAGTCTCTATTTGGTCAAAGTTGTCAGATGACCCCTTATAGGGGTTATGGCCCCTTGAAGGTGAAAAATAGCATTTTTTCATGTTTTTGGCCTACAGAATAAAAACTATTGCAGATAGAGATTAGCTGTTGCTTGCTTAAATGTTCAGCTCATTTAACTCTACAAAATTCTCCATAGGGTCAAAGTTGTCAGATGAACCCTTATAGGGGTTACGGCCCCATAAAGGTGAAAAATAGCCATTTTTCATGTTTTTGGCCTACAGAATGAAAACTATTGCAGATAGAGATTAGCTGTTGCTTGCTTAAATATTTAGCTCATTTAGCTCTACAAAAGTCTCCATAGGGTCGAAGTTGTCAGATAACCCCTTATAGGGGTTACGGCCCCTGAAAAATAGCGTTTTTTCATGTTTTTGTCCTACAGAATGTAAACTTTTGCACATAGAGATTAGCTGTTGCTTACTTAAATGTTCAGCTCATTTAGCTCTACAAAATTCTCCATAGGGTCGAAGTTTGTCAGATGATCCCTTATAGGGGTTACGGCCCCTGAAAAATAGCGATTTTTCATGTTTTTGGCCTACAGAATGAAAACTATTGCAGATAGAGATTAACTGTTGCTTGCTTAAATGTTCAGCTCATTTAGTTCACAAAATTTTCCATGAGGTCGAAGTTGTCAGATGACCCCTTATAGGGGTTACGGCCCCTGAAAAATAGCGATTTTTCATGTTTTTGGTCTACAGAATGAAAACTATTGCAGATAAAGATTAGCTGTTGCTTGCTTAAATGTTCAGCCCATTTAGCTTTACAAATTTCTCCATAGGGTCGAAGTTGTCAGATGACCCCTTATAGGGATTACGGCCCCTGAAAAATAGCCATTTTTCATGTTTTTGTCCTACAAAATGATAACTTTTGCAGATAGAGATTAGCTGTTGCTTGCTTAAATATTCAGCTCATTTAGCTTTACAAAATTCTCCATAGGGTCGAAGTTGTCAGATGACCCCTTATAGGGATTACGGCCCCTGAAAAATAGCGATTTTTCATGTTTTTGGCCTACAGAATGAAAACTGTTGCACATAGAGATTAGCTGTTGCTTGCTTAAATGTTCAGCTCATTTAGCTCTACAAAATTCTCCATAGGGTCAAAGTTGTCAGATGACCCCTTATAGGGGTTACGGCCTTTGAAAAATAGCGATTTTTCATGTTTTTGGCCTACAGAATGAAAACTATTGCAGATAGAGATTAGCTGTTGCTTGCTTAAATGTTCAGCTCATTTAGCTCTACAAAATTCTCCATAAGGTCGAAGTTGTCAGGTGACCCCTTATAGGGGTTACGGCCTCTGAAAAAAGCGATTTTTCATGTTTTTGGCTTACAGAATGAAAACTATTGCAGATAGAGATAAGCTGTTGCTTGCTTAAATGTTCAGCTCATTTAGCTCTACAAAAGTCTCCATAGGGTTGAAGTTGTCAGATGACTCCTTATTGGGGTTATGGCCCCTTATAGGTGAAAAATGGTGTGTTTGGCCTATAGAATGAAAACTATTGCAGGAAGAGAAAAGCTGTTGCTTGCTTAAATGTTCAGCTCATTTAGCTCTACAAAAGTATAGGGTCAACATCAAGACCAGGTGCGCGATTCAGGCTCCTGGGAGCCTCTTGTTTATGTTTTAAGAAAAACAACCTTATTATGACCTGTTACATGATAATACATTGAATGTCTGGTGAGCAGTTCAGGCTCAAGTGAGCCTCAATGTTTAGAACTTATCCCAATTTAAAAAAAATTGTGTTAAAACTGTCCTTTTCTGTAGAATTATAAATATTTTTCAGTCCGTGTTAACAGATGTTGACAGTTTACTGTATGTAGATACAGATATATTATTTCTCCGACCACTAGAGTACATATGGAGCTTTTTTGACAAATTTAACACCACACAGCTTGCCGCTTTGGCACCTGAACATGAAGATTCTGGTATTGGATGGTACAACAGGTTTGCAAGACATCCTTATTATGGGAAACTTGGTATGTAAAACATAGTAATATTGTTTTTATTTTGTTTGCTTTGTAACTTTCTTAGCCATTTCTGTGATTTATGTAATACATGACATATTACTGACATGTATTTTGATAAGCACCTTTTCCCTTTACTGACTATGTAATATAGAATATTATGTACTTTCCTTTTTGATACTATTTATATCTAGGTGAGTATCAGACGAGTCCGGTAGGATGAGAAAAAAGGAAATATATAATATTCTTTTTATGACACACTTTTAATAAGTTTTCAGTACAATAACATTGCATGATGTCATAAATAACGTCACATAAAAAATGGTCTGACTGAAACTTTTATTTCAAACATAGGAGTTAAACAAGGCTGCATTTTAAGCCCTACTCTCTTTTCATTATACATGAATGATATTGTTGATGAATTTAATATGTCATGTGATGCAGCCGTGTTAAAAGATAGAAAAAAAATCATGTCTACTTTATGCAGATGATTTGGTACTGTTATCAAATTCATCACAAGGTTTACAAAACATGCTTGATAAGTTATATATAGTTTTTGCCAAAGTGGAATCTTGCAGTGAATGTTGATAAGACAAAAGTCATGATTTTTAATAAGTCAGGAAAAATTTTGAAAGGCTTTCATTTTCTCTATGATAATCAATATATACATCAAGCAACTAAATACAAATATTAAGGTATATATTTCAAGGCATCAGGTTCTTTTAGATATGCCATCAACCATCTTTCAAAAAAAGCCACCAAAGCCATGTTTTGTGTAAGAAAAATATTATTCTCTGAAAAACTTAATGTCCTAGCTCATATCAAGCTTTTTGATACATGTGTTAAACCAATCCTTCTTTATTGTTCAGAAGGATGGGGACTTAAGTCCCTTATAAAAGCAAATCAATCACTTGAATCTAAATATAAAGATTTCCTTCCTAACAAATTGCAAGTGAAAAATGCCAAATTTATTTTAGGGGTTAGCAAAAAAGCTTCCAACACTGCAGTTCTTTCAGAACTTGGTTTATTTCCACTAGCTATATCAGCTATTAAGTTAGTCATAGGTTTTTGGGATCATTTGATTAAACTAGAGGAAAATTCTATTGCCAAAAGAGCTTATGAAGCTAATGTTCTATTGAAAGATAGCTTTTGTGACTTATTAAAATGCTTATTGTCTAAACTTGGATTCAGTCATATATGGGAAATTAGGGAACATTTAGTAGAAATAGACTTGTTTTTTTCCATTAACAAAAAATTGGAAGAACAATATATACAATTTTGGAAACTTTCCCTTTTTGACGATTATAATAATCCAAATGGAAACAAACTCAGACTTTATAGAAAAATCAAATTTGATT
This sequence comes from Arcuatula senhousia, assembly GCA_963971305.1. Taxonomy (NCBI): domain Eukaryota; kingdom Metazoa; phylum Mollusca; class Bivalvia; order Mytilida; family Mytilidae; genus Arcuatula; species Arcuatula senhousia. The sequence goes on from OZ020313.1 coordinate 47,926,771, forward strand.
ACAAAATTGAAACATATCTTTTAGCTAACAAAGATAAACGTTCCACCTCAAGTTTCACCAAAGTTCGCATAAGGAATAGTAATTTAGAAATTGAAATAGGGAGATTTAATATAACTCCTTTGCACAATCGTTTGTGCCCATTGTGTAAAATTGAAGTTGAAGATGAGTTTCACTTTTTAATGCTTTGTTCATGCCTTGATAATCCTAGAAACATATTTTTTAAGAAAAAAATAGATATTGTTCCTTCATTCTCAGATATGAGTATAAATGATAGATTTATGTTTATTCTTAAGGACAAAGATGTTGATTTGTGTCAAATATGTATTGATGGGTTAAATGAAATGTACAATTTGAGCACTAGTTTAAGAAAATAGCATTATTTATTGATACAGGTTTATACTAATGTTATAAAGTTGAAATTCGTTTAATCATAATCATATTTGTCTTTCACACATTGCTTTTCTTAATGTATATTCATAGCACCTCCTCTGGACAGATTGAAATAAGTATTTTTGTATCTCTGATTATAAATATTGTATTGCTTTGTATGTTTGGTAATAATTCATTTATTTTGGATTTTAAAACAATAAAGAATTTGAATTTGAATTTGAATTTCTTCGCAATCTTCGCATGAAGTAAAAGTTATCAAGTGCTCCAACCTGATAATTTCTTGTATCACGGAGTGTCCATGATACTAAAAAATATCGGGCAGATGAGATCAAAGGGAAAAGCCGCTAATTACCGATAAAGTTTTAGATCATGTTTGTAAATTGGAATTTTGACTTTTTTAACTTGTTAAAAATGTTCTAAATTATAAATATTTTATAGAAATGTCAAACCTGTCTTGAGTTATGTCTTATGAAGCCTCTTATGATTCATTATAGGTATGAACTCAGGTGTCATGTTGATGAACCTCACAAGGTTGAGAAATACAACTTGGATAGAAACTTTAAAAAGTCTGTATAAGGAATACAAGTTAAAAATAACATGGGGAGATCAGGATCTCATCAATATCTATTTTCATTTTCATCCAGGTATGTAAACAAATATAAAACAAACAGGAAAAAAAGGTCAGTTTTATTTTACTCCTTCTTCCAAAAAGAATTGCTTGTGTCTGTCTGCTTGCCACCTGCAACAAAACATTTGTAACAATTTTCTCACCAACTACTTTTCACAGCAACTTGAAATTTGAAGTATAACTTAAGTATGAGGTGGTTGATTTTTGTTACAGTTTCTCAGGAACTACATTTGTAAGCAGTGCAGTAATTTGATATTTTGTATGCAACCCTAGCATACAGAATTCAGGGTTGGTAAACATATTTTAAAGTCTATTAGAGAGTAGAGGTGTATACTTACTGAGCAAAGACTCAGATATTTTGTTTGCTCAGTTGATTAGTTGTATGTTTAATGTCATGTGATTTTCAGACCAGTTATTTGTTTACCCTTGTGTTTTTTTCCAGATCAGTTATATGTTCACCCTTTATTTCAGATCAGTGTTATGTTTCTCTTTGTGTTATTTCAGATCAGCTCTATGTTTACCCTTGTGAGTGGAACTATCGACCAGATCACTGTATGTACATGAGTGTTTGTAAAGACATTGATGTCAATGGTATATCTGTGTTACATGGGTGTAGACGTGTCATGCACAACGATAAACAACCAGCATTCAAAGCAGTTTATACAGCATTTAAAGAGGTAATGGTATTTATTTTAAATTTTCAAAACTACCAACCATTTTGTTTTAATTTCGAGCTTTTCTTTGAAGTGCCTTGCTTGATCTATTTGAAACTTTTTATGTTAGGCAGTAGGGAAAACATCTATTTAATTTAAGGACAGTGTCACTAATTAGTTTTGGTATCATAACCTTTACACCTTTTTCCTGGCCTGTTGTGTTGTTTGCCTTGTCATACAGACCTATTTATTTTCCCTAATGGATGGTCACTCCTGAACTTTTTTATATCAAATATTTTATGATTTGTGATGGAAATGATAGATAATTGTCCATTTGATAAAGTGACCAAAAAGAAAATTGTATGTCCATTTGCTTGTTTCCAATATATATGAAGTCAAAAATTGGCGGGAATTCAGAGTCCTCTAGACTTTACATAGCTTTATCTTTGTGATGTTTTATGGTCTTCAAAACCATGAAGATGTATCAAGAATTTCTAGAAATTTTATACATTTGGTTTTTAAGGTCTATATGATCAGAAAATGTAAAAATAAGTAAGGGTCAATGTGCAAAAATTTCTTAAGTAATTAAAGATAATTTCTAGAGGAGTTCCAAAAATAGAAATGAAGAGTGACCATTCTTAAGAGTTTCATCAAAATCATAATTTAATTTCTTTTTATTCTATTTTTAGCACCAGTTTTCAGATACAATAAAAGATGGGTTGCTGAAAAACATCAAACACAATTTAGCCAAGGTATCCAAGACTCCATGTGGACAGATAGGAAAACTTGCATATACCAAACATATAGAGGAATTTGTACTTAATCAAAACAGCTGATCAGTAACTTGCCATTTATTATATATTTGCAATTTTTCAAGTTATTTTGAAATTTTTAATTTTACACTTGTTGAAGTCCCATCAAATCATTATATTTTTATTGTTATTTCAAGTTTTTATTATTTGTATATATATTTACAAGAAGTGGTGGTTATTTATTGTTCTGTATTCATTTCATAAATAAAAAGAATATCTATATTTTTTTCATGCGAGAGTAAATTTTGAAATGTCTTTAACACACCAACCGTTTTATTTCTGAGGAGGGGTGCTGCAATTTGATCCTACGAACAAAATTCGGGCAAACACAAAATTATTACAAAACAATTATTATTTTTTTTAGAACCTATTATGAATGATTTTTCTGACTAAATGCTTAAAACATGTCAGCCATAATTAAAATTAGTATTTTTTTCAAAAGAATGGTAATAAAACGGTTGTTGACTTATTTCTTTATAAGAATATCCATTGAAGATTGTCATCTCTGTAAATCTGTCTTTGTTATTTTTTAAATGTTCGTAGGATATTATTTAGGTTTGTGTTGTTGTTTTGAGATTTATAATTATATGATTATATAAAAACACAAATTTTAACCAAAGACATTTTTATAGGACCTCTCCATTTTTGGATGGTCATTTAGAAAATAGAGAATGCTTGTGGTCAAATTGCTTTTATGAGAAGTACCGGTACATCAAAATTGACAATCAGTATTTCTGAAGCCATATTTATATGTTGTGAAGTTTTTCGTCTTCTCTGAAGTCCGAAATTGTCTCCTCTAAATCTTTATGTCACAAGTTAAGGATGGTCGCACCTCAATTTTTTTATAATTTGTGATTAAAATGATACATAATTGTCCACTTAATCAATTGACAAAAAGAAAACTATAGGTCTTTGTGCTCGTTACAAAAGAAACATATATCATTAAAAGCAGATAGTAACTTCTTGGCTATTTTTGTGAATGTAACTTCTGTGATTTGTTGACCCACTCTTTGGATCGGTGTTTTAGAGATTTGGTATTCATACTGGATAGTTGTAGTGATTCCTTTAAGTATGACAGTTATTGTTTAATCATAGAATTAAATTTTATATCAAATTTCAATGATTAGACATGATACAATAGTGTTTTGTTTAATTATTAGCTTCATTGGTTATAAAATTAATTAGAATTTTTATGATATGAAATATAGATAATAAGATGTCTGGCTGTTTTCATGTCTAATTTCATCATTAGTTTATTAAGGTTGTGTCTTATAAGAAATATCCAAATATCATCATAATGCAGCCTGCAATGTTTTGCAGAAGTAATATATAGGTGTCACTGTGACACGTAACAGAAGCAATATATAGGTGTCACATCACGTTACATCTTGCATGGAAACTATAGTATCTGTGGATTCATTTATTTTTGTGGGTACCAATTTTCTTGATTTGATGATAAATAACCATTTTGTGGCATCTTAAATTCGTTGATCTTCAGCATACAGATCAATGATAATTGTCCCTTTCGTGGGGTATCAAATTTCTTGGGTCAAGGCCACCCACAAAAACCATAAAAATTGATACCCCAGGAATTATAATGAAACCACCCAGTCGATCGCAGGCAGAGGGACAGGGGCCACTGGCCGCTGCCTTTCCTCGATCTTATGCCACAGTTTATGTATACATAGGTATATAAAAAGGAAAATAAAATGTTTTCTTATGCATTTTAACTTTTCATCTTCTTAAAATCTTAATCATTGGATAACCCAGCTGATTTGGTATGGGCTATTATTATTACACATTCTTTTACTGTTATTTGTTATTGAGGAGACCAATATCTTTTAGAATAAAATATTTATTTATATGTTAGTATTGTTGCCTTATGAACATTTTGACAACAACCAGTTTTAGCTCACCTGCCATCACTTGGGGTCTGTGGTCCTTCTGCCGTCCGTCCATCATCGGTAAACTTTATAAAGCATTAACTTCTCTGACACCATAAGTTCAATTGCAACCAAACTTGGTATGGTTGTTCATTAGTATTCGGTGCTTAGAACTGATGTGGGGATTTTTGATTCGTTGAAAAACATGGCCGTCATGGCAAAAAATAGAACATAGGGGTAAAATGCAGTTTTTTGCAAATAACATAAAAAATGGCTACAGATATCAAAATTCTGGCTGGGTAAAAGTGATCAGCACCTCAAGATCTACCTACCCTGAAATTTTGAAGAAATTTTACCCTTCTTGTGGATTTTTTGCAAATTTTGCACCTGTTTAACTCAATATCTTGAAAACTATACAAGATATTTGAGAAATTTAAATTGCATATTGTTAAGCACACCAAGATCTACAAGAATGTATAGGATCAACGCTGTAGTACCTTTCCTTTAAGGAGTTTTTGCACTTAGAACATCAAAATTGAGCATTTTACATATTAAAAACATTAACTCCTCTGCCACCTTAAGTCCAATTGGAACCAAACTTGGTATAGTTGTTTATTAGCATTAGGTGTATAGAACTAATGTGGGGATTTTTGATTGGTTGTAAAAAATTGCCGCTGTGGCTAAAAAATAGAACATAGGGGAAAACCACAGGTTTTTGCAAATAACTCAAAAACGGTGACAGATTTTTAATTTTAATTGTGAAGAAAAGTGATCAGTGCCCCAAGATCTACCAGCTCTGAAATGATGAAGAGCCAACAACCCATGTAGGAGTTATTGCCCTTTTGTGTTTTTTATGCCCCATCTACGAAAGTAGAGGAGCATATAGTGTTCGGGTCTGTTCGTTCGTCCGTTCGGATGTCCGTCCCAAATCCCATATTTCCAAATTTGCATTTACTGACAAATGCCACATCAATCATATTGGTATAGTAGGTGCATCTAGTGATGATAAGAACATTGCATGCTTCGGATGCTGGATGTGACCTATATTTTCTGCATGAATGATCATGTACAGAAAAATGGTTAAAGTCTATTCCCTCTAACTGACAAGTGCTATATCAACCATATTGGTATTGTATGTGCACCTAGTGATGCTAAGCACAATGCATGCTTCGGATGCTGGCAGTGACCTATATTTTCCGCATGAATGACCACTTATAGAAGAATGGTTAAAGTCCATTCCTTCTAACTGACAAATGCCATAGTAACCAAATTGGTATGGAAGGTGCACCTAGTGATGCTCAGCACAATGCTTGCTTCAGATGCTGGATGTGACCTATATTTTCCGCACGAATGACCACTTAAAGAGGAATGGTTCAAGTCCATTCCTCCTTACTGACAAGTGCCATACAAGCCAAATAGGTATAGTAGGTGCACCTAGTGATGCATAGCCCAATGCATGCTTTGGATGCTGGATGTTACCTATATTTTCCACATGGATGGCCTCTTAAAGAAGACTGCATGGTTAAAGCCCATTCCCACTTACTGACATGTGCCACATCTACTCTGTTGTTATGATAGGTGCACCTAGTGATGCTAAGCACAATGCATGCTTCGGATGCTGGCTGTGACCTATATTTTCCGCATGAATGACCACTTATAGAAGAATGGATAAAGATCAAACCTTTTTCACTGACATGTGCCACATCAACTATATTGGTATGGTAGGTGCACCTAGTGATGATTAGCACAATGCATGCTTCGGATGCTGGCAGTGACCTATATTTTCCGCATGAATGACCACTTATAGAAGAATGGTTAAGTTAAAGTCCATTCCTTCTGACTGACAAGTGCTTAAATAGCAACCATGTAGATGCTTTTAGTGATTGTGGAAAAAAATAAATGTTGCGAGATGGGGCATTATGTCTTTTGGACATATTCTTGTTATGTGCTAATTTTGCACCTATTAAGCTCAATATCTTAACAAGAGGCTCCCAGGAGCCTGAATCGCTCACCTGGTCTTAATGTCAACCCTTTGAAGACTTTTGTATAGCTAAATGAGCTGAACAATAATTTTCATTCCAAAGCAAAAAACACTATTTTTCACCTTTAAAGGGCCATAACCCCTTAAAGGGGTCATCTGACAACTTCGACCCTATGGAGACTTTTGTAGAGCTAATTAAGCTGAAGGTTTAAGCAAGCAACATCTTTTCTCTATCTGCAAAAGTTTTCTTTCTTTAGGCCAAAAACACTATATTTTGCCTTTAAGGGGCCGTAACCACTATAAGGGGTCATCTGGCAACTTTGACCCTATGGAAACTTTTGTAGAGCTTAATGAGCTGAACATTTTAGCAGGCAACAGCTTTTCTCTATCTGCAATAGTTTTCATTCTATAGGACAAAAACATGAAAAAACGCTATTTTTGACCTTAAAAGGGCCATAACCCCTATTAGGGGTCATCTGACAACTTCGACCCAATGGAGACTTTTGTAGAGCTTTTGATTCTGAAGAGCTTAAGATCCTTCAGATTTTTTCTATCTGTTCTAGTTTTCAAGTTATAAGTCTTTGAATGTGATTTTACCCTATGTTCTATTTTTAGCTCACCTGACCCGAAGGGTCATGTGAGCTATTGTCATCACTTGGTGTCCGTCGTCCGTCGTCCGTAAATTTTTTAAAACGTTAACTCCTCTGACACCATAAGTCCAATTGCAACCAAACTTGGTATGGTGGTTCATTAGCATTCGGTGCTTAGAACTGATGTGGGGATTTTTGATTCGTCGTAAAACATGGCCGCCATGGCTAAAAAATAGAACATAGGGGTAAAATGCAGTTTTTTGCAAATAACTCAAAAACGGCTACAGATATCAAAATTCTGACATAGGGCAAAAGTGATCAGCACCTCAAGATCTACCTACCCTGAAATTTTGAAGAAAATCCAACAACCCATATAGGAGTTATTGCCCTTTTTGTGGATTTTTTGCAAATTTTGCACCTGTTTAGCTCAATATCTTGAAAACTATACTAGATATTTGAGAAATTTAAATTGCATATTCTTAAGCACATCAAGATCTACAAAATATGTAATAGGGTCAACGTTGTAGGACCTTTCCTTTTAGGAGTTATTGCCCTTAGAACGTCAAAATTAAGCATTTTAACAGCATTTCCTCATTACATTGAAAACGTTAACTCCTCTGACACTTTAAGTCCAAATAGAACCAAACTTGGTATAGTTGTTGATTAGCATTAGGTGTATAGAACTGATGTGGGGATTTTTGATTCGTCGTAAAACATGGCCGCCATGGCTAAAAATAGAACATAGGGGTAAAATGCAGTTTTTTGCAAATAACTCAAAAACGGCTACAGATATCAAATTCTGACAAGGGTAAAAGTGATCAGCACCTCAAGATCTACCTACCCTGAAATTTTGAAGAAAATCCAACAACCCATGTAGGAGTTATTGCCCTTTTTGTGGATTTTTTGCAAATTTTGCACCTGTTTAGCTCAATATCTTGAAAACTATACTAGATATTTGAGAAATTTAAATTGCATATTGTTAAGCACATCAAGATCTACAAAATATGTAATAGGGTCAACGTTGTAGGACCTTTCTTTTTAGGAGTTATTGCCGTTAGAACGTCAAAATTTAGCATTTTAACAGCATTTCCTCATTACATTGAAAACGTTAACTCCTCTGACACTTTAAGTCCAAATGGAACCAAACTTGGTATAGTTGTTGATTAGCATTAGGTGTATAGAACTGATGTGGGGATTTTTGATTCGTCGTAAAACATGGCCGCCATGGCTAAAAATAGAACATAGGGGTAAAATGCAGTTTTTTGCAAATAACTCAAAAACGGCTACAGGTATCAAAATTCTGGCATGGATAAAAGTGATCAGCACCTCAAGATCTACCTACCCTGAAATTTTGAAGAAAATCCAACAACCCATGTAGGAGTTATTGCCCTTTTTGTGGATTTTTTGCAAATTTTGCACCTGTTTAGCTCAATATCTTGAAAACTATACTAGATATTTGAGAAATTTAAATTGCATATTGTTAAGCACATCAAGATCTACAAAATATGTAATAGGGTCAACGTTGTAGGACCTTTCCTTTCAGGAGTTATTGCCCTTAGAACGTCAAAATGTCTGTATACCCAATATCAGATGCCTAGCTATTATACTTTTCAAGCAATCGTTGTCCCCAAAAGTCTTACAAAAAGTTAACGCCACCACCATCGAAAAGAAATACCCTCCCAAGTCAAAAAATTCCCTTACCAAATCACCCTTCCAAATCATTTTCAAATCAGCAATTTGAAAGTGATTTGGAGATGATGCAAACTCACATGCAAATTAGCAACCAAATCATCTTTCCAAATCATAACCTAATCAACTGATTATAATATCTTCATCGAAATCATAAACAAATCACCCCAAACAAAATAATCCCTCCCCCTTATTCCCTTTCCAAATTACATTCAAATTGTTACCAAATTATTTCCAACTTGCTTCCAAATCACAATCAAATTAGTTCCAAATTGCAACAGAATCATATTATAAAATAACCAAATCACAACCAAATTGTTTGTTTTTAATACATAACAAAATAATTGAAAATAAGTTACTTCTCAATAAATGTTACTCTTCAGCATATGTAAAATATATATGGTCACCAACAAACATCAAATCTTGCTCAAAGTCAATATATTCTTGGTGAATTGAAGCCTAAAGTATTTTCTTCGATCAGTCTTTCTGATAAACATGGCCCCTTCATATTATAGCTATAAAGACAGGCATGCAATTGTGTTCGATTGAAATTTAATAGGAATATTTTTATAAACCCCATCTAACATTATAGGTGCAATTTCAATATTTTCTGCTCTAAAATATAATATAAACAACTTACCAACATGTATTAGGGCAATATATAGCCATTTCGTACATTCCATAATGAACAGTATAATAACAACAGTAATTGTTTTATATAAGTTTGTATTTTGACTTCTCATTGAATATATCATTGAAACTATACACACAATTAATATCTATGCACATAAAAGTCAGCTTTCCAAAGAATCCGCAACATTTACTTTAACACACTGCTTTGCTTAATTTCTCTTTCACATAAAAATGTCTGACAATAACAAATTTGAATTAAGCCAATGATTGCGCCAGATTTTCAAATCATATAAATTGGCATACAAAGTGTACGAAATTGCTTCAAAATGATAGCATCTCAAAGAAAAGTTATTCAAATCTGAACCAAATTATTTCTGTAAACGAAATGGCTACCAAATCATAACACCATATTTGTACATAACTGATTTGGTAGTGATTTGGTTCTTAAATCAGTTTCAAATCAACGTTTCAAATAGCTAAACAATGATTTGAAAGTCATTTGAAAATTTGGAAGTGATTTGAATAAGAAATTTTTGACTTGGGCTTGTCTCGCCTTTTGCGTCTATTCGTGGCAAGCGAGACAAAAACTATAGCAATTCAAGACAAATAATTTTATACTAACGCTTTTATATTTTACTCCATTTAAGACTCAACAGAGACACTCAAACCAAAAGTTGTAACTATATTAACTAGATTAGGGGGAACACAATACGAAATCCAGTACAACGAACTTATGTCCTAGAATAATACCCACATTTGTCAGTTTTAATTTATTATCACAGCGCATTTAAGGTAGAATATGACTGCATTCGGCCATAAAACTCTTTCCGTCAACCAGTTGTAAAATATAACTCATCAAAATCAATGAAGTAATTTTTTATGAAAGTTATAGGTATTTGAGTTATATTGGCATAGGCCGAAATGATTTAGGGACGAAAGAGGCGAAATCCTGGGACGAAAGTTTCGACTGAAAAGTTCTGGGGCGAGCAAGCCGGGGTCACAGCTTCAAATCTTTTATCTTAAAACGATTGTCATATTTTATTCTAACGAAAAATTGCCGTGCCTTGTTCTCTTGTATATCCAATTTGAAAAAAATGAGAATTTATTGTTCAAATTAGCGAGTCCGAGCCTACCTGGTGACAATTTATGCTAATCATATTATTTGTATAGCAAACACACTGTGTGCACGGCAATATAACGTTAGAATGTTATGTGGCAATCGTTTTTAGATAAAAATTTCGAAGCTGTGACCCCGGCTTGTCCCAGAACTATTGAGTTGAAACTTTCGGCCCAGGATTTCGTCCCTTTCGTTCCTAAGATATTTCGGCCCATATAAGTATAACACAAATATCTATAAATTTCACATACTTGAGGGGTCTTATTTCACATCTGGTTGACGGAAAGAGTTTTATGGCTAAATACAGTCATGTTCTGCCCTAAATGCGCTGTGTATATTATCATGTATCTGTATGTGAACACCTTTATAAATGTATAAATCTTCGTTTGTGTGTTTTTCAGTTGTTCGTTTCTTCGTGCTGTTCTCGTTTGTGTTATTAAGTCGCCCAAAACAAAGTTTTGGCGACTTATTGTTTTTATCCCGTTTCTTATTATTATTATTTTTCTTCTTATTATTATTATTTCTCTTATCCATGAACTTTTCCGAAAGGATTGCTCGGAAGTGCTTTGTAGGAGTTCTATGACACTTGATAGGGTCATAGAACACCAAAAGGAGTTATGCAACGTAATGTTTAAAAATTCAAAATGGCCACCGTTTCAAAATGGCGGCCGTTCTAAAAATAGTAACAACGACTAATACTTATCGGAACATTTTGAAAATAGGTTATATGGGTAAATGGGGTATCCTGAGTTCATATATGAAATCAGATATCAGATTGGACTTACCGTTTTTAAATGGCGGCCATTTTTATACCCCCGCCCCCTATGAAAAACTGCTAATTTTGTCCTACTATCTAGTCTGAGATGCTTTGAAGAGAGGTAATGAAACTTTGCACAGTGATTAACCTTCATTTGAAGTTTTGCAAGAAGTTTTCAGAATGTTCAAATTGGCCGCCGTTTCAAAATGGCAGCCCGTTACTAAAAATAGACGAAAAATTAAAGTTTGTCTGATTGTCTTGAAAATGGGTTATCTGGGTAAATCTAGTATGCTGAGTTCAATGGTGCAATCAGAATTTTGATTGGACTTCCGGTTTCAAAATGGCGGCCATTTTTACTACATTCCCGTTGTGTTAAATTGGAATCTTTGTCTGATTTGTCTGAAATTTGATTTCTAGGCATATTTTATTATACTTATTTGAAAGAAATATAATCCATGGCAATTTTGGGCGACTTCTGTGTTGGCATCCCAACACAATTATACCTAGTTGTTTTTGTCTTACCTCGCAGCTCCTTTGTTAGATTTGTAAGTCTCAATTTTCCGATGGAGAATTTAAATCTTGGAACCCGTTCCATCCCTTATCTGAAGTTTCTTATTGGGGACATATCTAATTGAGCAAGTCGCTAAAAAATTCTTTTTTTGTCAAGATTTTTTTTTAATACAATGTCATAATTATAGGGAGAAACAAATCAGTGGGTAATGGTGCATTATTTTTTTCTAATTCGTTTCCATGTTTTGATTCCTCTTCGTTATATATATTATGGATTCTTCCCGGAGAAGTTTCAAGGTCTCATTTAATTATTTTGATTATTTAGAGAAGAGATTTGTAACAACAAGTTGTCATTACAATGGGCACAATTTGTGCCCCTCTCTTCGCCGTCTTTTTTTTATACTCTAACGAGACTGAATATCGTCGGCATCTCGTTAAGAACAAAAAGATAAAAGAAGCTAGATCCTTTAATTTCACTTTCAGATATATTGGTGAGGTCCTCTCTGTCAATAACGCTTCGTTTGCAAGATGGATTCCTTCAAGTTATCTTCCAGAGTTGGAGATTAAAGAAACCACCGAATCTACTTCCTTCACGACTTTCTTTGATTTGCATCCCGAATTTGACTCGGGTGCTCATCTCAGTACAAAAATATACGACAAAAGAGATGATTTTAATTTTCAAATAATCAATTTTTTAAATCTGGAAAGTAACATACCAACCTCTCCAGCATATGGGGTGCATATTTCCCAACTTATTCGATATGCCGAGGCTTGTACTAATTTTTCAGGTTGTCTCCGTGATCGGCTTTTGGACCAATGTTATAAGAAAATACGCTTAAAACGGTTTTTTTTATATCAACCACTGGTAGCAAAATTCAAAATTATGTCAGTTGAAATGCTTCGTGATTGTTTCAATTAGTTTGTGACAGTTTGTTGTATTGAGATGATCACCGCTTTATCTCTATCGTGTCTCACAACTATGATGTGTTTTATGTTGATCGCAACGAAAGAGGGAGGTTTGGCACCATAAATCATGGTTCAACCCACCATTCTTTTTGAAATGCCTGTACCAAGTCAGGACCATTGCGATCTTCAATTTCTCTGGTATATCTTTGCTTTGTTTTGTCTTTTTTTCTTGGATATATGAGATTGATCATCCCAGTTCTTTAATTTTGTTGTTACCTTATAAAGGAAGATGAGGTGTTTATAGAATTGTTTTTCTTAAATTTTGGTGACATTTAGCCCTATAAATGTGATTCAAATCTCGATAATAAGTTTGAAAGTTCACCATAAAATTTTTTTTGTATAATTCTCATGACTAAAATGCATGTTTTAATAGTACTTTCAATATAGAATAAATAGGAAAAACTCACATTTCCTTCTATTAGAAAAATATACTCCATATTTATATAGTATACTAGTATATAAAATAATATTATCTTCCTTATATTGATCTCTGATATTTTCAGACCAGGGTGTATCTAAATCCTTTTTTCAGCTTGTGCTCGTATACGTCTACAAATACGGGATTTCTATCTCTCTGATACGTACAAAATGTTTTTGTTGGTTATAGAATTTTTATTATTTCGTTCTTTATCGGACCTAGCCTACACTTGAGATTCATTGGCCCCCTTTTCATAAAGTGATCGCTTATCGTTATTCCAACGTGCCAATTGTTTGGTCTAGTACCTTTATCTATAAACTATACCGAGCGCGCGTTAGCCACGTTAATGTGAGTTGGTGTCATTTGTTTTATCTGTCTTTCATTAAGTTATGCTTTTCTTTTGTTGCTGATATCTATGCTGTAAAATGAATCTGTCAGTCTAGGAGAACAAGTTGAGAAAACGAATCGCAGAAATCCTACGATGTATGACCATGTATTGCATTTTCAGACCTGTGTCAAGCTATTCAGTCAAGATTTAACGTCCAAAAATGAACAGTCATTTTTGTAAAAAGAAATGTTCAATATTGAACTAGATTCTGGATCTATGTTCAACATTCTAAATTTTGCTTTCCAACTAAAAGATATGCATGCTTAACAATTGCTATAATTTGTACTTGTAAAGAACACGATAATATATAAAAGATCATCATTTTTTTCTGATGTTTTCTGCACAACAAATCATAACAAGATTGCTACGCGTAGCCATGTGTCCCCCGCCGCCGCATAAAAGTTGTGTGGTATGTCAATTCAAGCAATATATTCTCTGAGAAACGATAGAAATCGGTTGTCAAAATATGGGATGATCACCTGTTATCAGTACCTTATCAGTGTGTAAAGTTTCAGCAACATCCGTTCAGTAGTATCCGAGGAGTTGCACCCACAAAAATGTTTGATATGACAAAGTCCCATTTTTTGGACCGGAAAATCACAAATTCGTAAATAACTCAAAAACTCCAAATATTGTTTCAATTTTTTTTTCGTATTATTATAGAGTACCTTTTGTTCTATCAGCCTACAAAATTTCAGAACCCTGTGCACCTAGGTAACCGGGATGTTGAATATCCTATATTTTGACCTTTCTTCCCCGTTTCCATGGAAACGGCGGCCATTTTGAAAATTTCAAATATGGGATGATCACCTACTAATAGTACCCTATCAGTGTGTTAAGTTTCAGCAACATTGGTTCAGTAGTGTCCGAGGAGTTGCACCCACAAAAACGTTTGACATAGTCCCATTTTTCGGACTGAAAAATCACAAATTCGTAAATAACTCGAAAACCGTAAATATCGCTTCAAAATTTTTTTCCCGTATTATTATAGAGTACCTTTTGCTCTATCAGCCTACAAAATTTCAGAACCCTGTGCACCTAGGTAACCGAGATATTGAAAATCCTATATTTTGACCTTTCTTCCCTGTTTCCATGGAAACGGCGGCCATTTTGAAAATTTCAAATATGGGATGATAATCTACTAATTGTACCCTATCACTGTGTAAAGTTTTAGCAACATCCGTTCAGTAGTGTCCGAGGAGTTGCACCCACAAAAAAAAAAAACGTGACGGACGGACGGACGGACGGACGGAGACCATTACCAAGTCCCTCCGACGCGTTGCGGCGGGGGACAAAAATGATTCCTTTATCTTCACGGCACTTAAAAAATATCATATAATAAAGACATCATTAAAAATTCATATATTTTTTGTTATGTAACGGTGCCGATTTCTTTTTTTATTGTGGTAATTTATTATGAATAAATGCTGGTATGGAAAAAATTCGAAATCGTGTTATCGTGAAAGAAAAAAAGTTATAGATTTGAATAATAATTTCGTGTAACAAAAAAAAGGGAAATTAGATACAATCTTCACTTTTTCGTCTACAAATTATGACCCATCCATCCATCCACGTTACCCGATGGACCTACAGGAATGTTATCACATTGAAGTTGTGAAAATTGAAGCACACAATAGTCAGCCTGAATTTGGCTATGACTGAAACAAAAGGTAGGTCTATTGTCAGAGGTTACATTCATTTTTTGTTAATTTACGTGAAACTAACGTTAGCAAATGATTAAAAATTTAACAGTACCTAAAGTTTAAAATTTTGCGTCACATCATTAAAAATAAAAACTAACTTCCTCCAAGATTCAAAACAACGGCATTCAAGTGGTTAAAATTGCACACCCAAATTAAATCACCGGGCGGAAGTTAAATATTGACGTGAAATTTCAAGCCATTTTAAATTTTAGACGTTTTCTCTAAAATTTCACGAGTGAAACAGGTTCATCTCTCTCTGTCTTGGATTATATATCATGATTTCTTTACCATTCGATAGTCATATCTTATTTTCACTAACTCGCCAAGGCTTGCATGATACCATCCGACCACTTTAAATCGATTCCTCGTTCGTCGGAATTCCCGCACCTTCAAATTATCTGCAAGAAAAGGTACAGTCCCATGCCAAAAGTGTTCATTGTTCTGGTAAACTCCGTGTCCTTGCTTTCAATGGCTTGTGCCAAATTTTGTTTAAAAAAACCCAAGTCTAGTTTCCACACGATCTACAACATATGAAATTCAGAATATAGAATATGCTAGAACGTCTAGACAGGACCATAAACTTTGCTAGTGTTGCGTTTGTCGTCTGCAAGCTGTCATATTTTTCTTAATATGGTCACGTGAGCATTACTTTTATCGAAATTGAATTATTGATGAAACTCTTTATTACCACAGTTGCTTGAAGTAGTAATAAAAATCGATAAAAGGGCGAAACTTGAAAAAAAAACCTGTGTTATTACAATGTTTTAGCTGTTAAAAACAGTTCAATACGCTTGAAATATTCAAAAAGAAATATTAGAAATACTCAGGCATTTTAGAAACTAGAACAAAAATTAAAAAAAAAAGTGAAATGAAATTTTGAAGCCCGTATTCACAGTATGTAAACCTGTGCGCCTGAAATATCTTAATTACGTTAAATGTGTATGATTCTTAACGTTTTAAGAAGTAAACATCTAGTCTGATGGATCTATCTGGCATAGTTTGTTCATCTCCCTTTATGCTGGCGTCACACTATCCCGATTTTGACCCCGATGTAAACACGATTATGGATATTTTCAAAATCGGGAGCGATCGTATTCAAATCGCGCTATTCGTGTTGTCACCTTTTACCATCGTAGCACCATCGGCTGAAATATTCCAACTTCGGGAGCAACTTCGTAATGCCTTCCTAATTTTTTAACATGTTAAAAAACTCCCGAAGGTTCGTGCGTAGGTCATTGTTCGTGTAGTGTTCGTTAATCCATCCTTTCTATCGTAATGCCTTCGTGAAAGCATCTTCTGATTTCGTGTTGCCTTCTATGTGTCATCGGCTTAATTTTTCTTACGATGGCGGCACGAATAAAACGAGAAGCTCTCCGAAGGTGGTGCGAAGGAAACACGGCGTCGCAAAGACCTCGCTTTGTATTCGTATATCCGTCGTAACTAATGTAATGGCATAGAGTAATGGCGTGGAGATGGAAACACGGCACTGGTCAAAGCAGTACGATTTCTGAAGTAAAAAAACTATCAAACGTGTCAAAAGTGCCTTATAGGGACATTTATTAATCCCTTTCAGTTAGGGCGTGTTACAATAAATCGTTTAGAAAAAGATAAGTTAGTACATGTATATAGCTCTGTTTTTTCCCCAAAATGCAGCAAGAGGAAGACTTACAAGACAGCAGCTTATAATACAACTATCCCCATTAATTCTTTATTCATAATTATTTTAGTTTCGAAAAATTGATAAAGGAAATTAAAAAAAAATTGAAACTAGAATGACCAGTCTCAAAAGTACAAGAAGAAAAGACAAAACAAAGCGAAGACAGTCTGGATCTAGAATCTTCTGACGCTTTTCTTTTCGTCCTGTTCTTTCCAGCCAGGAGCTTCCCTCTTTCGCGTCCTCGTCCAGGCTTTTATGGCACCTTTTAATATTTAAATTTCAATATCAGAAATAAAGGTTTAAACATTTTAAACTTACTTTAGTTTTTATCAGTCCCCTACCGACAAAAGCCGAAGGGGAATTTAGGTTTGCACTCCGTCTGCCCGTTTGTGTGTTTGTCCGGCCCGGCCGTCTCGCTGTCACAACAACTCTTTCGCACTTTTTTTTTAAACCTTATATAGAGATATTAAACTTTAAACGGATTTTTGGTATGTGAGTCTTACCATGATGAGTTAAAGATCAAGTTAACGCGTTGGTCCGGTCCGCAATTTTTTTTACAGAGTTAGGACCCTTTGAACTTTGGAATTTCACTGAAATATCAGTTTCCCACACTTTTTTCTAAACCCTTAATTATAGTTATTAAACTGCTTTTTGGTATGTACTGTTTGCCAGTCCACCATTACGGGTTACTGAGATAAAGTTTACATTCCGTTTCGGTCCGCAAATATTTACGGGACCTTTGGACTTAGATACTGGTATCGGACCGGTTACGAAGTTATGTATTATAAGGTGGACACGCTTTGTTCAAGAATCGTTCGCAACAGCTAAAATTGTTGAACGTTCTGCATAGTTACAACATATTTTTCTTGTTTTCAGATTATGTATGCTTCGGTCAACTCACACGAACAAAACAAGATAAAGTAGCGTCATCTTTTTTGTTCTATCTCAACAGGCTCTACATATTAGCTTTAGATCAAATGTCTTATCTACTCTTACTGATCAACATCAGGGACAGCAGGGGTTTGCTTGGAGAGCCATCGTTTTAACTTGTTATCCATAAATACTAATTAGAGGCTGCAAAGGACAATTTATATAGACTAAACTGGGTTGTTTTTCAAAATGGATACAACAAGTCTCACACAAAACTAGATTATTTGGGTTAATATGCATTATCTAGCACAAAAAGGTGAATTGGCTTCTTCTTTTATCATTCATGAACAGTTTCTAAAAATTATTGTATACCAACAATGTTGATTTAAAAGAAAATATTATTAAAAACCTACCTAGCTTGTTAACACTTACGCAATTTTCCCACGAAAACATAAATAAGCCTACACATTTAACATTAGTAAGACATTTCAGGCGCACAAGTTTACATACTGTGGTATTGAATTATGTATGTGACTTCTGGCTCCAAAACAAATAAAAATATCGCATGCTCGCTACCTATTGTTGCCAATAATGTCCGACAAATGAGGAATCGATCTGAAGAGGTTTTTTTACCAGTCTAATATCTAGTGGTATTCAATTATCTCCCCTGCAGAAAACAGCTAATGTGTTTTTAAATTTTTAACGATGACAACAACGATGGCGACGGCATATAAACAATCTTCAATTTTCATTTATTACGCATGGATTTGACTACTATGATATACGATGGACATGTTATGTTATTAACGAATCTTTTCTGTTGCGTAAACAGTTGTTTATAAGGTCAACAAAAGTGCATATTTTAACAAATCGAGTGAAACTTATTGGCCGTTGGAAAAAATTAAAATGTCAACTCAACCTTTAAAAAATCACACAAGGCGTACAACCCGTCCGATTTAACTATGGACTTTCGATTGATGTGTGCAAACACAACAATGAAAATTTACGGCGTCATGAACAAGCCAATCGGTAACAAAAACCGCAAATCGTCACAGTAAGAAAAACAAACGTCATCCAGACTATTCATCAATATCCAATCAGATTTAATGTTTGCACGACCCATTCGTTCAATCAATGTATTTTTATGTAATCAAATGTAACAATATGTGAACATGACTTGAAAATTTCCGTCAAGATTTTCTCAGGAACCATACATGAGAATGATTTGAAACTTGGTAGGATGGTTCAGTATGACAAACTGTATGTCCTAAGCGACTTTCATGTCTGTCAGACATCTACTTCCTGTTTGGGGCCTAGCGGGGGCATCCGTGTCCCATGGACACATTCCTTCTTTATTTTTTATTTCTATTGAAGCACCAGTTTTCAGATTCAATTAAAGATGTGTTGCTGAAAAACATAAAACACAATTTAGCGAAGACATCCAATACAACATGTGGACAAATTGGAACACTTGCATATACCAAGCATATAGAAGAATTTGTACTGAACCAGAAGTCCAAAAGTTGATTAAAGACTTGATAGAGTGACAGTTACTTTATATATATGTTTTACCAGCCTTACATCCTTGATATACTCCGTTCTGGGTTCGAATTTATTTGGTTTGAGTACTTTTCGTTCATTACGTTTGGGGTTTGACCTTCTAATGTTTTCATGTTTTGATTCAAACGCTGCTGGTGAGAAGTTACTTCTTGAAAATGCATATACAGCATAACCAAATTACCCGTTTTTATACCCTTTTTGGCCATTTGATGAGTCAATAGCGAATTGAAATACATTAAGGTTCGCCTTTACACTTCGAATAAAATGGCTGATATTTTACGTCTTTTTCATTCTATATGTGCAGCCTGAACTATACATTCAGTTGATGAATAAGCCATACTCAGCGTCTAGATATTTAGGATATGTGTACTTTTTTTTTTGTCATTGAATCTGCTAACATACGTGTATATGGAACGTTATTTGGGGATAATAAAGCCTGAATTATCCCCAAATAACGTTCCATATACACGTATGTTAGCAGATTCAATGACAAACGTCTTGAACAAAAACAAAATAAATAGAGAAACCAACAAAAGTAATCTTATTTCACACATGATAAAATGATTTGCGAATTTTATAGCTATTCTATTTTTAATTTGTGTGTGTAGTTTAAGCTGAACCTAGACTAGAAAAAAACAGGTCAAATATTCGAAGTGCAGCCATGAACCTTACTACAAATGGCTTCATATACCAGTTTCATGTGTATTGTTTATTGGCAAGATGGAACAGGCGAAATATCATTGAGTTGTCATTGACCCCTAACATCTATTTTCTAAATTATGGAATCACTTAACCAAGAAAGAAGCAGAGGTACCAATAGGGTATCCGAATGTCAAAAGTCCGAAAGGGCAGAGACAAAACCAGTAAACACCAACAAGAACGGGACAAAAACAGAAAACATGTAAAACATTGAAACACAAAATACTGAATATCAATCAACAACGCGAACTCCAGTCGAAACAAGAGTGAACTCAGGTGCCCCGGAAGAGTAAGCAGTTCCTGCTTGCTATAGCACACCGGTCGCGTTGCCAATAGTCCATTCAGCGTGTCAAATCCGGTAAAGGAAGACAAAACAAAACCCTATGACAAACCAACATCTGCACTCATCTGAGAGATCGAAATCCCATATTTGTCAATAAGTGCATGATGTCTTCCGTAAAATTTCTTGAGTGAAGACAGCAACCGAGGAGCAACATAACCCTGTGAGAGCAATTTTGCGTCAGACGTGTCGCTCTGCTAAGGAAATCTATGTAAGTCCCGCATGCTCTGGAGTAACGTATCAATTGAAATACGTCAACTCCATAGGCTGGAGCGGACGGAATGTTGCTACACAAGAAGGGAAAGTTGACGATTGGAAAGTTGAAGTCATCACGTTTGTCATAGAACTTAACAAAAGTGTTACGTTCAGGTGGACAAGGGTAAAACTATATGTTCGATGCACATACGTGGTCGGGCCTTACCAAAAGGTAACCATAAAAAGTATTTTTCTTTCCCCCAGTTCATACATTTTAAATAATGTTAGGGTTAACGCCCTTTCTACACACCTAACCATATAGGGCGGTCAGTTTTAATGGTGGAGTAAACCGGAGTAAACCTGGAGAAAACCACCCACTTTTGGCAGGTAACTGACAAACCTAATCACATGCAGATTGGAAAGTCCGGTTTTGTAAATTACAATCGAGACTCGAACACCACCTGAGAGGTAATCGACTCTTGTCTCAGTCTTTGTTTCTGGTACTTCTAAGATATATTATTGAAATAAAAGAAAGTTACGAAATGTCGATGATAAGTATCTTATCAATTGAAAGGCAACCTACTTGTCTAAAAGGTAGACCAATTCTGTTATCAAATGTTTGGCTGACACCATTAAAAGAATAGAGTTGGAAAGTGAATTGGGATTTAGAGCAAAGGTTTGGTTCCCACAACGCAAATTGTGATGCCACATTGATTGTGACAATAAAATAAGTTATATAACCATAATATAGCTACTCCGACAACAGATTTGTTAAAACGATTTGTAAATGTGTTGATTTTTCATTGCTCAAATTAATGATCATCCTTTAGTAGATGAAATGGTAAGTAAAATTCCCTTTTTTAATCAATTCATTTTCTTTCAAAATGTCAACTATTAAATTCGTTGATGAATGCAGATTGATGCACGTCAAATATAAATTTTGCGTGTTTTGTCATGTTCTCTCCCTTTTAAAGTTTTTTTACCGTATTTATTACTTTTAACAGACAAAGCACCGTAACACTAGACCTTAACATTTTCGAAAATCAGTTCAATCCATTATGAGCTATGGAATAAAATTTTCGACTGACCGGAAGAAAAAAGAAAGTATCGCAGGAAGTGAAATTTTATTACTTTTTTAACAATTCTATTTTCCGTATAATTTTAATCTTTTTGAAATAATAATAATGTTTTCTTATTTCTGAACCTTTTCAAATTCAACTAAAAATGTTCGTCTAATAACACCTCAGTTATAATTAATGGTGAACCGTATGAGCTGCTAGCTTTTTGAACATACTTTTAAATATAAACCTCCTACCCCCTCCAATTAGATGATGAAAGAATTCGATTCGATTGAGATTATTCATATTTATATCAGAATCAAAAACCGTATCTTCTTTAATTTTACCTGAAATCATTAAACTTTTAGTTTTTCTCAGATTGTTCTGACTAAAAAAAAGGAACTAAATGCAATTCCCAAAAATAGAGTGACATAATAGATTCTGATATTTTGTTTTTGTATGATAAACACATTTTTTCTAAATTAATTAAAACACTCCTGTTGGCAAAAGGCATAATTCATGAGTTCATGTCAAACGATTTAATTGACCAGCACTTGGTACTTCGAGAAGTGACTTTGGTTAATGATATTGCACATGGTCGATACCCATGGTGCTGGATTTCCCTCCCCTTTCGAACGGTTTTGGTTTTGAGTACTTTTTTTCATATTGGTTTTTTTTAACTTCCAATACTTTTTATGAAAGGTAACTCCTTGAAATTTGCATATTCAGCACAATCAAATTAACCGCGATTTTCATACCATTTTGGTATTTTGTATTTTGACACCTTGTTATTGCAATCGTTATAAAATCATTACACATCAGACATTGAATACTTAATATTTTATGCTTATATCTTTTTTTTTCTCTTCAATGTGGTCTTTTTTTCTAGCGTGGATTGAAGCGTTTAACATTCTTCAGTCAACACAAAGACGCAGAAAAAACTACCATGACTACCACCCTGGTATTAACACAGTTTTCCTACAACAAAATCTCGGTGTCTTCGTGTACATCCGTTATCTCTTTTAAAGTCTTTGTTTGAACGTTTCTGTCAAAATGATCCGGAATTAACATAATAAGTGTAAATATATGACATGATTAACATGGATTTTACAAATATGAACAAAAATGTAAGCTCGCTTATGCTCCAATACCTTTATAATAGTTTACACCACATCGTCTTGCTCCTGTCCGCGTGCTTTGTTCGGTCCATGGTTTTGACTGTGAAACGTAATGTTTTAAATACCATTTTATAAATACATGGACATAAGGACCACTTGAAAAGAGACATTTTTTAAAAAATGCAATATTTTGGGGGGTATCAAACCTTTCCAATGAAATGATTCAAGGGATAAAAATGAATACCAATATTCGGGCAATATAAAAGAAAATTAGGAATTATATAGAGAATTTTGACAAGAAAGAGAGCGAAAACATTCTTATAATGATGGAAAAAGGAAATGAATCAAACAAGGAAAAAATTGTTGGAAATAGATGGTTTAGTTTTTGTTCAAAATGGGTAAACATTTGAAGAATTCTGAAGTTGCAATTTAAAGATAATGCTAGAAAATGAAAAGTCTTTAAGTTTTTGTCTCTTTTTATGCTTCCGGTGGATTCAAAGTTATTGTCAATTTTTTCGGCAGACTTTTTCTTGGTTTTTATTTATTATTTTTCAAACATTCTTAAATGGGTAACTATCGTCCACAATAAAGGTAAAAATGGTTAATCTGTTAAACGTTAGAAAACGCATCGTTTTTTTAATCTTTTTGTGGAATTTCTGAGAAAAAAATAAGTGCTTCTTAAAAAAATAACAATATTTATATAAATAAATAAAAAAAAATCGAAAAACAAAATTGTGATGATTAAAAAATGTGGGGTCTGAACTTACGTCCTAAAGTATATATATTTTCAAGTCGACTTTGAGAGAATGAATTTTGCGACGAGGAATAAGTACATGTACTAGTACATGTTAAAAATGTTGTTTGGAACTCTTATTCCATCCCACACCATAGCTTAGTCAATAGAAATCAATATATACGTCAATGATTAATTCACTTCAAAACCAATGTTAAAATTACCTCAGCGAAAATATTTTAAAAGGAAAGAGAGACAACACGTTTCTAATAAATGAGAATTTGCTAAATTTGCATTTTCATAAATTGGTCGAAATAGGCATTTAAAAATGAAAAGTTAACTGATTAATAAAATATATCCTGCCACAATATTATGATAAGATACAACATCCAAGTCAGAACGGAGAACATGGAGCTGTAGCTTGTCCAGAACTTGAGACAACTGGCGAAACAATAACGAAATATCTGTACTCCCAGGAGCATAAGTGCTTCTGCAAACCATGGTTTTTGTATAAACTATACTGATTTGACACATTCATTACCTAATGGCAAAAGAAGCGATTCATTTTAATGTTCTATCATCTCAAGAGACACCAGTGGTCAAATTTTATTTCCTTTTATGTTCTATCCCCCATAAGAACAATGCTGGTCTGTTGTTATAATATTATAAATAAATTAAGAGAATAAAAACATTGTAGCATTTATTTGGTATTATTCATCTTAATACTGTATGGTTTGTGTTGGCACACAATGAAGTAACACAAAGTGTTTACAGACAAATAATAAATTGGGAATAAAATGATTTTACCATGATTAATAAAGAGACATCTAGAGAAAAGAAGTAAATGATTCTGACTTTTTTATTTGCTTTTGTTGTTGTTTGAAAAGAAGGATAAAAAGGGATGAAGACTTCGGTTATGTTGATACATTAGTACTATTTGAAGTTGACAAGGTAAAAGATTAGAAGTAATTATAAAATGAGGTCTCAGCCCTTTATAATAAAAAAGGTATGCGTTCATAGGGCAGATTTGCCTAGTGTAAAACCCCAGACAAGAATAGAAGACATGTCTGAAAGTCGCCTGATTTGTTATACTGAACCACCCAACAAAATCATATCATTCTCATGTATAGTTTCTGAGAAAAGCTTGTCTTAAATTTACACCGCGACAATTTTCATATCGAACCAATCCCGCACAAGAAGTAATCATACAGGCCTGAAAGTGGCATTGGACGTACAGTTTGAACCACCCTACCCAATTCATTGTACAGTTTGAACCACCCTACCCAATTCATTGTAAAGTTTGGACCACCCTACCCAATTCATTGTACAGTTTAGACCACCCTACCCAATTCATTCACATGATAGGTTTCAGAGAAAAGTTTGACGGAACTTTTGACTTCAATTTTTATATACCAGGCAGTATTGATAAAACGTCATTTCCAGTGAATCAAATCATATATATTTTTTATATATTTATTTCTAATGGCTTTTCATAAAGTCCCAGTCCCAATAAGAAAGTAGAAGTCCAATAGGATTGAAACTCGATTAGGATGTACAGTTTAGCATATTGAACCACCCTGCAAAATTTTTAAATCATTCTCACGTTTGGTTTCAGAGAAAAAATTGACTGAAACGTTCACGTCAATTTTCTTATCGCCCCGTCCCGAACAGGAAAATTTTCTTATCGCCCCGTCCCGAACAGGAAGTATAGACCCGACTGGGTGAAAATCGCGTAGGACAATATCGCCATAGCCCCAGTCACACTGTCACGTTTCGACGTCTAGATTTTAAGTTACTACGTTTTCAAACGTCCCGTATCAAAGAAAGATTGTGTCATTTTTTTTCTTATTGTCCACTTTGTACCAGGTTTCAGCAAAGGTTTTAAACGTTTAGCCAGTTTTACCTTCTAGTCGTTCCGGTAATTTTTCAATATGATTCAATACTTATCACTAGGTTTTGTTACGGTCGGTGAGTTTAAAGCTACGTTTCGGTGCGTATTGATACGGTGTTGTTCGGTTTTAAAGTTTTAAAGGGTTTGTACTACATATTACTACGTTGTGATAATTCTTTTATCTTAAGGAAAAATCAACGTCTGAAGTTGTAGCATATTTAAATTTTCATCTGCGGATATATTCGTGAAAAATCAAACCTTATCGAACAATCTCTAACATGTCTAACCTCATATCCGTAGTGTTGTCAATGACGAGTTTATCTAACTGAGTAAAAAGACATCACAAAAAATGAAAGGCGTTCGGAAATTGTCTGTTTTTCTTGTAAAAAGCATCATGGCAATATTTTCGAGCTACTTTTGTAATTTTTTCGGGTTGCCAAAATTGTCAAACACCAGAAAGTAACCCCAAACGATTACCGTTTTCAACAATACCGAGAAGGCGTTACGCGCCGGCCATGCCTTTAATGATCATATTAATAACGGATAGTTTTTTTTTCTAATTTTCCCAACAAGCATGATAGCTATTTCCCACTGCACTAAGTATTATGTTTTTTGCACAATTAAAATCCTTTGAACATATTTTTACCTCATAAGATAGCCATATTTTACGACTTTTACAAGACTTATTAATGGTAATGCAAGGTGACTGCGTTTTCATGGTATATGACCACGATTTTATAACTTGGTTTTAATGGCCGCATTGTGCAATATAAAGAAAAATAAAAAGTACAGCGAAGTTTTACATTACTGATTTTTGAATTCTCGTTGATATATTTGAGATGTGTCGCGAACACTCAGTAAACACCTCATTATATTCTAGCAACTGCAAATTAATAAGGGCCGGACGTACATGTAAGTCCATTTTAATGGTAATGGATAGAAAATAATGAGATGTGGGATAAGTTTACCCGACACAACCCACAATCAAGCGGCAATTCAGGAAAGACAACCACCACCAGCCTTCAACGAGGCCTGTAGGCGCTGCTCGCGGTTCTGCAATTGGCCCATGGTCTAAATAAAATGCATACAATTCAAATCAAGTCCTGAAATAGTCACAGATAACAAGGAACATGTAACTTGGCAGAAGTCACATGACTCATATACTTCAATATGCGCCAGTGAGGACAGAGGGCTATCACCAGGATATTAGTCATCAACACAATAACGAGTTAATATTTACTCTGACGTAAATATGAGCACATTACAAACGAAGGAACGTCGACATATTATGGCGAACTAAACAAGAGAGAGAGAAAACCCGTGGTACAATCCCGGGTATAGTTAACAGTCATTATATGGCGTCACCACTTTTCCTTTTTGTATTTACAAGAAAAAAATCAACAAAGCAGTAAAGGTTCTAACTGACACATGTACATACAAAGAAACAAAAAAAAATGAGAATAAATCTAACATTACAATGTTAACTTGTTAACCAATAAACTAAACTGATTCTCTTATTTCACTATCATTAGGTAGACTGCCTTCAAGTGAATTGGGGATTATTCTGCCCCTTTTGCTTTGAACACACACTAATTCTACATTATTAGTATAAAACATAGTCCTTCTAAAGATGTTTAGGAAGACGAATCGTACGTTTCGGACGTTGTGGAACGCACTGTGGATCGTCGGTAACAACTGTGTCACAGGTAGACATTGGTTCGGGCGATTGGTTAAGGTCAATATCATCAGTAGGTGGAACGGATATGATGTCGGGTATAGTTGGAGGGTCTATTGGTTTTGCGTGCGTAGCCGTTTCATCGGAAATATTTGAAACTTCAAAAAGGTCATCCTCATCGTGCTTACGTGTAATGTCAAATTGTTGAGGTTGTGAATTCTCTACGGATGGTACCTTATAAACGTGTAAATTAACACACGGTAGGAATTGTCTCTTAGTTGGGATCCTGCGAACTTCCGCACATTGCACCATGGGTGGTTAACAGAGACTACGAGGTACCTGTCGCGAGCACAAGTTTTGTTTCTGTCATGTAGTAAGTAAACCAGGTCACCAACGGAAATATTAGGAGTGTTCGAGCGCTTACCGAGAGGAGCTTTTGACTTTTCGCTGTGACTGTGATTGTTGACGCGTTTATCGTGTTGAACTTGTATAATCTCTCTATCGACTATAGGTATTTGATTGTTAGTAAACTGATCACGACTATACCACATCTCACGGGCGGAAAGACCACGGTTCCTTATCCTGGAATTAAGCTGAGCGACAGCTATCGTTAACGAAAGAGGTGTTACGCATCTTGCAGCTGGATCGAGTTTAAGAATTTCAAATTCCAACTCTTGAACAGCTTTCTCGGCAACGGGATTCTTGTTAACGTTTTTGGGATTTCCAACTTCGATAGAAATTCTGTGGCGTCGTAAAAGTTCGTCGTTTACAAGAGACTTTAAACCGGGCGCGGCATCAGTACGGATAACGGCAAACGGTCCATCAAGAGGGCGCAGTTCGATACACGACCTGAGTAAAGCGTCCCTTAGCGTTTCACGGCGTTCATTGTCTACGATACAAGCACAGGTAAATGACGTTACACATTCGCGAACCAATAAAATAAGCTGTCGTTCACGTTTGATTACGTCTGCTGCAAACGAAAGACCAACGGACTCAGGTGGGTCTTCTGATGTCTGTTCTCGGCGGAAATTCGGAATTCGCTTCAGCGACGCGCAATGGTGGCATCCATTAGTGACGGTTTGAATAGCACTATCCATATCAAGTGCGAACAGATATCGGTGTGCGACTGTCTTGAGCTGATGATATGTAGGATGGCTTAGTTTTACGTGCAGTGACGTTAAAAGTCCATCTAACACTTGTCTGGGAACAATAAAAGATTCATTGGTCGGTCCTAGTGGTTGAGTTCTTTTCACCACAAGTAAGCCATCTTTGGCTATGCTAGCGACATTCAGGTACCGTTTAACGTCTTTGACATTAGTCAGTTTTTTCGACGGACGAGTGCCTTGTACTAAGTGAGCATGTGTACGACGGAGGTCGGGGCATTCGGACTGAATTGAAAGCCAAGCATTTCTGCTTGTAAAGGGTAACTTCTGAGTCCCTTTTAAGATATCATTGATTGAAACTGACCGCACAACAGTTGTTTCCATTTCGTGAACAAAATTACAAATTTGGCATGTATTGTCCTCACACTCGGGAGCGTTCCTGCTCGCAAAATCGGAAGGCAATATCGAAGCACCAGCAACGTGACGGACAGACACTTGATATCGACTTGCAGTGGAAAGAAATGTAGAAACGCGTGGACTTGCGGAAAACTCTCCACGACATAACTTTTCAAACGCCTGTACGCAAGGTTTACTGTCGGTAAGTACGCATCCGTTTTTACTCGACTGCACAATATACGGGCTAAAATGTTTAATTGCGGCTGCGATAGAGAGTGCTTCTATTTCGCAAGGCAGCCACGTGAACTGTCGTTTCCTTAATTTTGCGCTAAAGAATCCAGCAACAAGGACTTTATCGTGTCGGGAAATGTAGAGCGTCGCACCTAGACCGTGTTTCTTTGCTGCGCCATCTGTAACTATCCAGAGCTGGTCGGTCGGCTTCGGAAGAGTTATCGAACGACTTGAAGTTAAGGCATTTTGAGCCTTACGAAAGGATTGTATTAGATCATCCGACCACTTAATGTTGTCCTTTGATTGGCAACCTGCGATAGCGTCTTCTAACGGACCGAGCAAGGAAGCACAGTTCGGAACCACACGAGCTAATACTTTATACGCACCAATGAAAGATCGGAGACCGGTGACGGTAGTTGGTAACGGGCATGTCGATATAGTGGAGATACGGTGTGGGCTGGCACGGAGCGTTCCTTGTTCCCAGATCCAACCGAGTATCGTGACTTTTCTGGGAGCGATTACAGTTTTCGAAGCGGACAGGTTTAACGAGCAGTTTTTTAACGAATCGAGGACTCTTCTCCAGTTACATAACAGCTCTTGTGGGGTGTCGCCACCACAATATAAGTCGTCCGCGATTTTGGCAACAGTACCGTCCTCAACCATATCACCGAGCACGCGACACATCAATTCCTCTAATGCGGTTTCGGATCCTGGCATACCCATCGCAGAACGTGCGTAAACGCGAACACCACGAAAAGGAGTTACAACTCCACAGTACTTCATTGAATCCTCGGATAACGGTATCTGATAGAATGATTGTGTAAGGTCGGTAGCAATGATGTATTTCCACTGCGCGATTTGTCGGAGCGTACTGTCAATATCAGGCATAAGTGAGGGCTGAGGTTTGCTATAACGTCCTACGTCGGCAAAAGCTGTAACAAGTCGAAACCCTCCGCTTGATTTTTTAACTAAAAAGGATGGGTTCACGTATTCGACCGATTGACCGATATCCTCAGGCTTACGGAAAACGCCAATGTCCTCCAGCTCATCGAACTTGTGTTGTAACTCTACGAGTTGATTTTTCGAGTATTGTGGAACACGACCTTTTCTCTGGGGCGGTAAGACAGGGCCCATATTTACCTTGGCCTCGAACGGACCTACAGCACCGTTATAGCCCGAAAATCGTGGATTAAATACGCTATCGAATTCCAAAAGTGTTTCTTTAAACTTAGCTTTCATTGTTGGCGTCAACAAGTTGTCAGGATCGAGATTTACTGTGTCGGAATAAATCTTGTTGTTTGAAGCGACAGAACTTTTGAAGGTTACGTCGGCTTTATCCACCTCTACGAAATCGGGTTTTACGGTTCGGGTGATGTGACCGATATGATCGTTACGTTTAACTAGAACAGGTTCCGAAGTGGAGTTTGGAATTCGTATTCTCCCGGCTACACTGGTAACGAAATTTGGCTCGGGCCACGTCGCTGACGGTTTGTCTTGTGATAAATCTGAGGTCTGTAAATGGGGCTCGATAGCATAAGTTTCGTCACACTCATCTAAATCGGTTGGAAGTTGAAGTTCTAAGTAGTCTCCAGGCCATACAGTAGTGGTGTGTCCAGGTGCGCGTAAAACATGTGTGCGTCGTACCGAGTGGTGGCCATTACTCGAGTGAGATCCGTAACGATATATAGTGTCGCTGATCGAGACTTGACGCTTCGCGGGTCGTGTAGACACATCGTTCTTCTCCATGAACGGTATACCGGCAAGAACTTCGACGTCTAAAGACTCGACAACAAGGCCTTCAAAGTGTAATTCAAAGTCATCGCGCGTGAATGATACGTGGACTTCTCCCATAATTTTCAAAGGGGATGAGCCGTCAGCTTGGTGAGCGGATTGCGAGCTTTTACTAATAGGTATTCCTAGACGTTGAACTGTAGATAACCGGATCATGTTCCCGGTAGCGCCACTGTCAATTGTCAGGCGAACGTTATAATGAGCGTAAAATGTGTCGAGATACGGAGACTGGCGTACCATTACACGATGAGCAGCTACGCTATCAACGTTAGACTGTTTTGGTGCTTCGCTTTCGTAATCCGAGATGTCGTCGTCAGAATTTTGGAGAAGTCCTGTGATTTGACGCGCTTTTATCATGTACTTACGGTCGCTGGCTGGTAAGTACGAACATTTACTTAGAAAATGTTTGTCGGGTCTTCCTGCCTCTTTGCACAACGGGCAACACTTGCTAGATCGACTTGAGAGTTTGAGACTGTCTTCGTTTACGAATTTAGATTTTTGGCGGGAAAAGCTTGATGATGCTGCGGTACGCATAACTTTCGCGTCTTCGGACGACCGTATCTCCTCAAGTAATGATTCAAGGGCTTGGGATATCTCGGGTTTGATAGAAGCTAAAGTCCGTGAACGGAGCTCGGTTCCGTACCTTTGCTTAACGAGTTTCGGAAGATCGGTGTGAATGAGTCGGAGCCAGGTTAGAACGACAAAGTTCTCTAACGTGGGGGTCATTTCCTCGTCCTCGTCGATGTTATCCCCGTGATGGGATATGCCACAGTCTTTGTGTAGAAGGTTGTCCTCCACAAAAGCCATTAGACGTTGATACAGGTCTTCGGGGCGTTCGTCAGGCTGTAATGCAATAGACGAAAAGTCGATAAAATGAGCACCAGTTGACTGAAACCCGTAATGTAATCTGATGGTCTGCCAAATAATGTCCATAGAAGTTGAGTTTTTGACAATAGTGTTTCTTGAGATCACGGGGCAATAGTTCGCGATTTGCCCTAACATCAGTTCAAGCATACTGACTTTTTGCTCTCGGGTCCTCCGAGCTTGTTCATCTGCGACCTCTTCACCGTCATTGGCAAACCCTTGGAACGGAGACGTCTTTGACTTCTTTTCCCATTTAGTGCCATCGATCAAAAAGGGGGCGAAGTTTTTGTCCAGTGACAACGTGTACAACAAATTTTGTTTCCAATTTTCAAAAGAGTTCACAGTCTCGTTTTTTGTTAGACACCACTGTTTTGGTGCACGATGTGTGCTAGCCATTTTTAGTTCCTAGAACGAAGTGCGTAGGTAAGGTCGTCAGTGTTTCACGGTAAACGGGTACGTTTACGGGATGACTATGCAGGTTTTCCTTGATAACCCAATGTTATTAAATATTTGGAG
Organism: Arcuatula senhousia; assembly: GCA_963971305.1. NCBI lineage: Eukaryota > Metazoa > Mollusca > Bivalvia > Mytilida > Mytilidae > Arcuatula > Arcuatula senhousia. The sequence continues at coordinate 47,958,586 of OZ020313.1, forward strand.
ATCTATTCTTGGGCGTAAATTCGAATCACGCTGCCACCACGCCAGTGAGGACAGAGGGCTATCACCAGGATATTAGTCATCAACACAATAACGAGTTAATATTTACTCTGACGTAAATATGAGCACATTACAAACGAAGGAACGTCGACATATTATGGCGAACTAAACAAGAGAGAGAGAAAACCTGTGGTACAATCCCGGGTATAGTTAACAGTCATTATATGGCGATGGGCATTAAATATCATTTAATTTCTAGAAACTTTTTATTCTAATCTATAGAAAATGCCTGATTATTTTTAATCAATTCAATTTTTTATTTTGTTTTAATCACACATGGTTTGAAAATGATTTCACAGGCTAAATAATTACATTTACCGTGCATATAATTAAAATGCAGTAATTCTATTGATTAATTGACACCTTGAATCGTCGTTCATACCTCGATGAAATGTCACTTGTTTCACCGTGGCCGTAGCCGGGTTATGACCTAACTATACGCGCAACTAAAATTTGTTCTTATCCAGGTAAATTCTCACAACTTGAATTCGCATTTGAATATTAATGCGCAAATACAAAATACACAAACATACACCACAAAACAAAACGATAAACCTGAATCAAATAAAATAACATTAAAATGTAATTATAAGAATTGAATGTTTGTATTTTGGTGTTTCAAAGGGTTGTAAAACAAATGTCCGGTCGCACATTGTGCTACGGTCAACGGTTTTACACGCCGATGAAACATTCAATTCTTAAAAAAATGTAATAAAAGTTTTAGAATTCTCAGTGAAACGCTCACGTGACCAAAACAAATATGGCAGACGACAGAAATCACTGGTACAAGCATGGTCTTTGACCAAGTTTATGACCCTATCTAGATAAAGCGTGTTTTCAAGTTCGATACTTATTGTCATAGAAACAAGATGAAACTAGATTGGTAAAAAAGCACACAGCCACTTTGGGTGACTAGCCAGACACTTGCTGTGATACGTTGTGGATCACCATGCAGACGCTAAACTCACTATAGATAAGACAGTACATGCAATGGTAGGGTTAACAAATTTGACCTAGTCCAAGCTTTATGATCAATATTAGAAATGATGTAAAAAAAAGTGTGTTTTGGTTTTCCTTTTGTCATCCCATAAGCCAGGCCTTACGTCCCTCGATCAGGTGTGTCTGTCTCATATCAAACAGCCACCAGCCTTCAATTGGACCAGCGGGCACTGCTTGCTGATTTTTTCCGCTCTAAGCGTATATGACCTTAGATAATCACTTGTTTTCGTATTTTCACTTGGTGCTAAAAAGTAAAATTTTCTCTACGTCGTCATTTTAGATCGAAATGGAAGAGGGAAGTTTGGCGCCATGAAACCTGGTTCAAACCACCATTTCATTTGAAATGCCTGTACCAAGTCAGGACCATTGCGATGTTTAATTTCTCTAGTATGGGTTTGCCTTGTTTTGTCTTTTGTTCTTGGATGTATGAGATTGATCACCCCAGGTCGGTAATTTTGTTGTTACCTTTATTTAGCGCCTTGGATGCATTTGTTTTGAAAAAAAGAACCATGATAAAAATAACAATAAAACAACAACAATACTAGTTTGGGAATCGGTCCCTTGATGCTATACTAGTAACTAGTTACACACTCGATTCTTAATGAGAATATTTTTTTTCGCTTTTTTGTCGAGGCTTTTTGGGTTGCAGTATCGGTTTCTTTTAATGAAAAGGACCCATGTTCAAAATAGTCGAAGGAAGCAGAGGTACCAATGGGGTATCCGAACGTCAAAAGTCTGAAAGGGCAGAGACAAAATCAGTAAACACCAACAAGAACGGGGCAAAACAGACAAAAATGTTATGTAAAACATGGAAACACAAAATAATTGAATGTCAATCAACAACGCGAACTCCAGTCGAAAGGAGGGTGAACTCAGGTGCTCCGGTAGAGTAAGCAGTTCCTGCTTGCTATAGCACATGCACCCGTGTCGTTGCCAACAGTCAATTCAGTGTGTCAAATCAGGCAAAGGAAGACAAAACAAAACCATATGACAAACCATCATCTGCACTCATCTGAGAGATCGAAATCGAACGTCATTGCATGTTTGTGAAGTCTATATGACAAAAGCTTGCAATTCTCAGTTCTAGTCCGTTTGAGTTTTATAAATCAACGAAAAATGGCTTGTAAATTTACGTCTTGCAAAATATTTTAACTATTTTGATATGTCATGACTTTTTAAGGGCATACGAAGTCAGGCCAAAAATTTCAAAAATTTTGCATGATTAATAAAAATGTTTTCCATAGACCTTAATAGTAAAAATGGACCAAAAATTCATAGAAATCCATGGGAGTACAACCTAGGGACCAGGAACAGCATTTGCTCCGTATACCATTAAAAATCCTTTGTGGAGCTAAGTGGTCATCTAATCTCCTATTGTTAGTCCTTTCAATTATGTTCAGTTGGCTCAACACCTGGCTGTTCCGTCAAATATACACACCATTTTAGGTAATCTTAAAATTGGTGAAATATTTAGCATTATACCATATGGAAAACTTTTTTGTTTAAGAAGATAACATCTTGGTTTTTGTTATCAGAGTTCGTGTACTAATAAAAAGTTTATTTGTGTTTAAAAAATAAATTTTATTTGAGAGACAAAAAAATTTAAAAGAATTTTCGTTGATTTATAGAACTCAAATGGACTATAAAAACTGGTGGATTTCCGTTCGGTTGATTTTGTGTTTTGTTGTTTGTTCGTGCTGTTTTGTTCGTGTTTACCGGTTTTGTCGTTGTCTTTTCGGACTTTTGACATTCGAATGTCCAATAGGTGCCTCTTTGCTTTTTTCATATATTTAAGTCGTAACTTAAATGACTTAGTTAATGTGGTATAAGCTACGCAATTTCTGTTATCTTGATTATTAAAAAGATGATAAAGTAATCATGACTTATATGTTCTAAAATCTACAAACTGCTTATTCTATGGAAGGCTTGTCTCATGTCAGATTTAAAGACTAAATAGTCAGTCCAAAATATAGCCTTTGATCACGTTATTTCAGCCCAAAATCTTCGTGCACAATTTTGTATTCTTTTATGCATTTTACGTTATCTCTAATAACGCTATTCATTTTGGGAAACGTCACGTAGTGAAAACTACTGAGAAATAAGAAAGGCGAAGCTAACTTGACGAATAAAGTATCGAATCGTATCGAATTCAGACAAAAGAAAACTCCAAAGATGATAATACTTAATGTTGAATTTGTACGCTAACAATTAACAACACAAGCTAGTTATTAAGAAAACACGCTAAACTTAGTTAGTTAATCGATCTAAAGACAAGAATCGAACGAGGAACCTATTCCGGACATTTGTTTAGTATGTTATATAGTATACACCTACAGTTAGTAAAAAAGGTTATATAGTCTCCAGTGATCGGAGCGATATCAGGACTTAACCAAAGCATCAGGTAAGACTGTAGGTAGAACTCTACTGTCTCAGGAATTTATCTTTCGTTTACCTGGAAAAAAGGTTTGTCACTTAATAGATTCTTTGGTCATCAATACATATTTTCAGGTAGGAAAAAATTAGGTATTTTTTTTAATTATGTTTATTTCGACTTTTTATGTTTGACGAAAATTGACAAAAAGTTTTTTCTACTTTGAAACATGTTTTTTTTATATAAATCTCGAAATAAAGTTCTATGAATATTTCCATGCCAAATAATGCTTTAAGAACATTTGACAGTAAATTCAAATCTATAGAAAAAATGTGTATTTACTCGTATTTGCTTAAACTAAAATTGTCTTTTACTTAAGTAAAAATCTTCTCTTATCGAAAAAGGTTCAATTTTATTTTTAAAACGTATTTAATACTATGAAAAGATAGTTTTCTATAACGAAACATGTTACAACGAAATTTTTAGTTTACTTCTGTGATGAAAGAAAAAGAAAAAAATACATGAAAATTTGAAGAGAGAACTGTTAACATTAAATTTACATACTGTATTCAATCATTCAGAATCTTTCATGGCAAGAAATTGAAAGCAATATTAATCATTTGAAAAACAATCCATCTTAATTTCTGAATTTAAAATTGACACTCCAGATAACTCAAGTGAAAAAAAATGAAATAGAAAAAAGCCTACAAATATGATAGATAAGACCCTTAAGTTATAATAACAATTACGAAAAGGTATAAATGAAATATGAAATTAAAAACAAAGAGAGATATAATAAAACTATCAAGTTCACGAAGTATAAAAAATAAAAAGTTAAAACTTTTCAGTCTGACGTCATCTATAACACTTTCCCCTTCTTTTTGTTTAACCTGTGTATCATTTCAACACGTCTCAAGCTTAAGCTACTTATTGCTAATTCTTTGCAACACAAACAATTCGAAAAACCGAGAAAAAAATATTGGTCACAACATTGTTTTCAAACCATTTTCTTTTTGAAAAATGCTTTGCCTGTTTGAAAAAAAAAAACAATGCCTGAAACAAGGTGATCTAGATAAACCTTCGACGAACGCGTCTGCCTTCGATTGCTTAGTGCCAATCGTAATGTTTTCCATATTTCGTTGATCAATAGTTTCATGTCGTTGTTTTTCGAGTGAGTATTTTAAGTCAGAAAATGTGCGTTTGCATACAAGTATCTAAATATTTCTAACCAAAATATATTGTTTCTTCTTAAAATATGGTTCTTTTTGTTATTTTACCTACTCATAATTTTTATCCAGTCTGATATCCTCTAATATATAACATGCTTTTAACATTAGTTTAATACAAAGCAGATTTTCCTCTTCTAACTATGTTTTTTTTAAATTAACGTTTTGTTTCAATCTAACCATAAAACATGATACTTTTTTACTTTGTTGTAAATTTGATTTAAAAAAAACTATTTAAGTTCAATAAGGCATGTAGCATTTTACGGAAATTTAAGTCTAGCCAATGAATGGCATTAAAATACAAGTTCTGATATCATGTTTATGAGCTTAGATAATTGCTCTGAAGTTTATTTCCCATAAAGTCTTGAAAAGATTTTAACAAAACTCCACGAAAAAAAGTAATGTTTGTAATGGTCTTTTCAAAGTAAATTGATGTAGTATAATGCTGTCTGAACATTTTTGCACGATAAACGGTGATTCAAAGTGTGTCTTTAACTTGCACATCACTCTGATGTGATTAAATAAATGTCTGCAATTGCAAGGACTACCCAACAATGCATATATTTGACTGTATTCGGTCTTTTTGGAAAAATTTAAATCGAAGATGTGCTCAACAGCATTTTTTCAAGACATGTAGTAGTTTTTTTTTCGCGAAGTTTGTTTTTATTATTAGTCCTTATAAAACTAAACAATTTGGAATATCTTCATCAAATATCATACAATAAGAAAAAAAAAAATTGAAAATAAGACAAATAAAGGTAATAACAAAACTAACGAACTTGAATGATCAATCTCATAGTCCAGAGAAAACGACAAAAACGAATCAGTTATACCGGAGAATTGGTGGATCGCAATGGTCCTGACTTGGTACAGGCATTTCAAACGAAATGGTGGGTTGAACCAGGTTTTAAGGCGCGCCAAACCTCCCTCTTCCATTGCAATCTAGGAATCCAGTGGTACAAAAAAATCACAACCTTAGTTGTGAGACACAATAGGTAAAGGTGATCATCTCATTATAAACACGGCATAATTTTAAATTTCAATCGAAACAACGGTCAATTATGTTTTTAGATAATAGTTGGAACCTTTCAACCAGTGGTTGATAACGCATGATGAACTTTTTAAGATTTTGAATGCGACAAAACAATTTTCTGCATAAATAATTTTTTTCATGTTTGAGGACCACTCAAAAGTAAAGGGTACAAGGACTGTTTAATCTTTTTTGTGGGGTTCACAGCGTTGTGTAATTTCAGTCAACACGTTACTAGTGGTATAGTAATCTTTCTATTTTTAATCTTTCGGTGAGAAATATATGAATGTGAATGACAATAAGCATCCACAGTTTTACAAAGATCAATGCAACCCCATTATTATCATTAAGAAAAACTACTGCAAATGAATGTTTACAAGCATCAACTACACAGCTTAAGCGTCATCACGTATTAAAATTAACAAATGCACTTCTAATGGGTTATAATCCAAGTTCATCTGCGAAAAACTTGATCGCCATTTTTGTCCTTTGAAATTTGTCGAATGCGGAAAACGAAGAATCTCTCTGATATGTATTAAGTATTTGAACTTTAGTTGCTTTTTTGAATTAAATAATCAGATGAATGTGTATGTTACAAAAAGAAAACTTGTTATCAACCATAATCATTTGATTTTGAACATTTTTATGTCAAACATTGTCTTTTTTGTTGTCAATGAGTGACACGGTAACTTGTTAATCAAATCAAACCTGCTAGAAAAAAATCTTTATCGTATTTATTTTCACATTTTTGCACTACATTCAGGCGATTAATGATAAATCATTACAAATCAAATCAAGTTTTTAAAACGCATTTAATAAAACGATATCAAGAATCTCCCCTCTAGATTTTTAATAAAAAAATGATCAAATAACTTTAAGTAACAAAAGCCCCTCAGACTAAAAATGCCGAATTCAGGGAATATATATCAAAATTTCTCCCATTCAGATCAAATTGATTGAGTTTGCAGAAAAAAAACCCACCAGGTGCTTATAGCCCTTTTCAAAAACTCATCCGGAATTCCGATTTCGATTCTTTTATTTTCATTTTTGCAAGAGTAGTTTCCTTTTTTGGATTGGCCACATGTGAACAACGTTGAGCTTTGGAAAAAATCCTTTTATCCCTCTTTGTTTTTGGCGTAATTTCCTCTCTCTCTGGTTTTGAGTAAAGTCTTAGATGGAAACGAAACGCAAGTTTCAGTAGTTTAAAACTTTGGCAGACAGATTTAAATTGTTTTAACAAGATGATTTTTGTTAATTTCAACAGATTTTCAATGGCGACGCTGACCTAGAAGTCGTAAACCAGTAGTGTAAAATAAAATCATTTCTTGGGTCCGCACGTCCGGAACATAGTTTCTAAAAAGGACTATTATTGTACATGCGAGGTTTATCTCCATTTCAAAATCTGTACGTTTATTAATACCATGACTAGAAAATACCTTAGCTAGTTTAATCTATATCCTGATAGACTCTCTCAAATTTACAAACTAGTAATACTCACTATTTAGATGTTACTAGCTTGAGTTGAGACTTCTTTTTGTCTGAGCTATTAGACCAATATTGACTGAAAATGTCTATATATGTCCTATACAAACTTGTTATTATCTGCAATCATCCAAAGATTGAACCTTAGAATATCACAGCAGAAGACAGACAAAGAGACATGCAAAAAAACCATACACTAACAAAACAAAAGCCAAATTGAATTACTACGTGTGTATTATATATAAACGTTATAAAAAGTTGCAACAGTCAAAACACTTTTGTTTCAAAAAGATGTTTTAAACGTTTCATAAAAACAACTGTCTCAACGCTGACAGTAGTTTGAGTATTTATGACAATTTTTGATGGATCGACAGTCATATTTATTCTGACTAATTTACTGACAGTCGTTTTCTTCAGAGTATATAAATTTTGTTGAATCTATTCAATTAAAGGGTCAACATAAAAAAATGACGTAAACTAAGTTGATGCACTTTCATGACATACATACAATCTTATCGACGTAAAAAGGTTGCAACAGTCAAAATTTATTTGTTTCAAATATATATTATGTTAAAACAGATAAAAAATTAACTGTTTGAGTATTTTTGACAATCGTTTTTGGATCGGCAGTCATATAACATCTGACGATGATACTGACAGTCATTTTCCTCAAAATGTATATGTTGAAACTATTCAATTTAAAAGGTTAACATAAAAAGAGACTTTAACTGACCCAGTTAAGGTCAGACAGCTGATGTACTTGTCAATTTATATATCAAAGACATAACTTACGTTAAATTAATTAGATTGTCTTGAACAAATCGGAAATCTTTTGGCATACAAAAACACGGTAACAGTAGACCACCTGACACTAGAACAAACAAAAGTCGTGACACAAGTCCTAGGTCGTCTTATGTTTGGGTTTGTATACATGTTAAGGTCATGACCTGTCAATAACAGTGGTGAAGACTACAGAAAATGACGGAGATACCACAATGATGTGAAGTTATGTGATGAGTCTATTACAGGATCATTAATTATATCGACAATCTAATGTGTTGTATGCATCACTTTATCTTCTGCTAATACAAATACCTCTTAAGATAAAGTCTCACATTTATGGAGGCTACATATATATTGTATACTTGTCTTCAAATACTTACTAAACGGTTCGATCCTTTATCAGAAAAAGCATGAACCAATTGAACGAATCCCTCTAGAAATCCTTTCAAAAATTATCCAAAACTCTTGAAACGGTATTGATTTTTCGTTAAAAAAATTGCTTTTTGCTGTCTTATGTTGGAAAGACAAATCTCTATGTACGTTGTACGGGACTTTTTCGTCAATTTTGATCAGAGAAGCAAAGGTGTACCAAAGGGGTAATCAGTATCATAAAACCGTAAAGACAAGGACAAAACCGGCAGACAAAAAATCACAACAAAACAAACCACATAATAACATAAAACACACACACACATAACAACAAAACCGCATTCAGCAACGCGAACTCAAGTCGAAACGAGAGTGAACTCAGGTGCTCCGGAAGAGTAAGCAGTTCCTGCTTGCTATAGCACACCCGTCATGTTGCCAAAGATCGATTAAGTGTTGGTCAAATCCGGAAAGGATGACATTACAAAACTCTATGTCAAACCAACATCTGTGCTCATCTGAGAGATAGAAATCCCGTATTTGTATACAAGCACATGATGTCGTCCGTAAAATTTCTTGAGTGATGACAACAACCTGGGAGCAACATACCCCTGTGTTAACAATTTGCTTGTCGGCCGTTTAGCTCTGTCAAGTAAGTCGTTGTACTCCCCACATGCTCTGGAATAACGAATCAATTGTGATACGTAAACTCCATATGCTGGAGCGCACGGAATGTTGCTACACAGAAAGGGAAATTTAACTATTGGAAAGTTGAAGTCATCACGTTTGTCATAGAGCTTTGTCCGAAAGATTTCAATTTGCGAAGGTCGGTCGATAATATTTGATCAATTTTAGTTATACTTATTTAGTTATTTAAAGTTTAAATTATATACTTTTTAATTTTGTTTTAATAATACTTAAATGAATCATTTAAAAAAGGGGGAGATCTTTTGTACGGTTTGTGATCTTATATCCTTCATAAATTTCAGCTGTGATCGAAAATCATATATCTTAGTGTCACATCTCTATCAAATGTGTACTTTTATTTTTTTCGAAAAAAATCTGATAGTCTTCATCATTGTTGAAAATGTCTAACATCCTAGTATCCTTTATTATTTGCCTTCTATTTTTCTCAACTAAAAATTAGCAGTATGTCTATCTTATGTTTGGTCACTATAGTCGCAAAGTCAATTTCATCGTTGATGGATTTTGGCTTTGCTTTTCGCCTTTCCCAACTTACGACTATATGCATAGAAAAGTTGTGCCAGCATTTGTATTTGAGTAAAACCAGGTTTTGTTATATCTCGTTATAGTGCAACTAACTACAACCCTTCACTGGACATCGTGCTCGGAACAGCAGTTGAAACTATATAAAATTTAAGAAGTCTCACTTGAAAAATGCCGTTTATATTACTTGAAGTTCTTTTAAGAAAAATGAGTTCTTTTATCTCATGTAAAGAGCAATTGTATAAGATATGCACTTCAAAATTAAACAACCAATTCGAAATACATTTATTTAATTGCGATTATTCTGACTTCATATAAACATTTACATAACTTCATAAACACTAACAGAAAATATCACCGCTCGATACATATTGACTAAACGCCCATTTTTAATTAACGAGTCCATTCATTATAACAAGTGTCATTAATTTATAGAACAACATCTGATGTCTTATGATCAACTAATATTGAACGGTGAAACGGCTTCTAATCGCGGTTTGGTCTTAGCATGTTTTTGTTTTTAAAACATTTTTAACTGAGGTTTTGCCTAAAAATGATCATAATAAGTTTATGAATTTTACTGAATTTATGGCTGTGATTTGGTCTTAGTTACTAAGATATAATAGTCTGATTCTTTACCTTAAACTAAGGTTAAATGTAAGCATGGATCTCTGGTTCTAGCAAGAGTTTTGTCCAATCATGATCGTTAAATTTGATTTGTGCACACGATTATTAGACTTTAAGCGAGTTTTTCAAAGCATGATGATTAAAATCTTAATTGAGGTTTCGTCTAAATATCATTATATGATATTATTCTTTGGTTAGGTCTGTGATTTCACCTTAGCTTGAACATCTTATTTTAACTTGAACTAGGAAGAAGCAAAGGTGTACCAAAGGGGTAATCAGTATCATAAAACCGTAAAGACAAAGACAAAACCGGCAGAAAAAAACTCATCACAACAAAACAAACCACATAACAACATAAAACACACACACATAACAACAAAACCGCATTCAGCAACGTGAACTCAAGTCGAAACGAGAGTGAACTCAGGTGCTCCGGAAGAGTAAGCAGTTCCTGCTTGCTATAGTTTAGTATTAGATGATTCGTTGATTTAAACAGGGTTACGTTGAAGCATGATCCTTTAATTTTAATTTTGAGGGTTCAGTCTTATGTGTTATTTTTTGTGCTTTGTACAAGATTAACAATGGGGGACGGTTGTGTCCCAAAAACTAGTTTAACCCTGCCACATATTATATGTGCCTGTCCTAAGCCAGGGATCCTTGTCAAAGCTCTAACCGAAGTTTTGTGTAAGCATGATTTCTTTATTTTAACTGTTTTTTCTAGGCACGATTTTGTTACTTCAACTAAGGCTTAGTCTTTTAGTCTTGGTATGATTATTTTATTTCAAATTTCAATTTTGGCTAAGCACCATTATATTTGGTTTTGGTCAAAGAATTATTCTTTAATTCATTTATTTAAACTGGGGTTCTAAGTATGTTTCTTTAAATTAAGTTATATAAATTTAAAAGAAATTCATGTATTTTCTTCGTTTCTTTATCATTTTTTTATACGACCGCAAAAAAATTGTAGACATATTGTGGTATGATACTGTCGTCGTCGTTGTCTGTTAACTTTAATTTGAAAATAAGGGGCCAAAAATGCTACTCTTTTGTTTGTTCCCACAATTACTTTTGTTCTGGTTAACCAAGTGCTGTGGAATTCTAAGTGAATGTTTTATCCATAAACGGATGAATGGATTGATTTCGGGGGCCCCTCATTTAGAATAAAGGGGCCAAAAAAGGGGAAAACTTTTTTCTTGCCGATATGATTTTGAAATTTTCTTTGCAGGTACAAGTCTTGTCAAGTAGTGAATACAAAATGGGGAATATTTTTTTGCAATCCCCACTTTTTTCGATATGAAATAAGGGGCCTAAAAGGGTTAAACTTTTTTATTTATTGCCCGATTTCAATTTTTTTTTAGCTAATTGAAATATTTGTCAAATAGTGAATTTACAAAATTAAGTTTTATAGCACTCTGCTCCTCCTTATTGTCGTTAAGGCAAGAAAGGGGCAAAAATGAATGCTAGCAGGTAGCCTTAATAAGGGGCCAAAAGGGGTAATATTTTTGTTGAAATGTAATTTATTTTTGGTCTGCTTTTGTAAAAATCCGAATTCCTTGTGAAATGTGGGGGGGGGGAGTCCACAAAAGGCTGCAAATGTCAAAAAACTTTGTTAGTCACCCATGGGCTGCATGTTTCCACAGCAATACGTACATGTTGCGCTCGGCGAAGCTTTTTATTTTCTCATTTCGTAATTTGATTATTTTCAGAATAACTGTTCGTTTAATACATTCCATCATGTAGCATGTATAAATTTTCAATGTTATTATTTTCGGGAGACGGACTTGATATAAGCTATTTATAGCATGATTCCAACACCTTTTGCTTATAAATGTGTGTATGCTTGCTGTTAAATGTTTAGTTTTAAAAAAATATGTTTAAACTAAATGTTAATATGGGTTTTGTCTTGGCATGATTCTTTTATGTAAATAAAGGTAATAACAAAATAACCGAACTTGGAGAATCAATCTCAAATGTCCAAATGTCAAAAGACAAGACAAAACAAGGTCTATGGGTCCGGTAGTTACACAAAACATAACATGTTTGTGAAGACATATTAGGGATACTAAGGTGATCATCTCAGTAAATAGTTGTAAGTCTTAGCATAAATATTTTGTTTAAACTGGGCTTTAGTCTAATTATGATTTTTAAATTTTAACTGTAGTTTTGTCTAAGCCTGATTCCTTGATTTTAACAGGGCTTCTTTCTAGTCACAATGCTTTGATTTTAATTTGGGCTTAGTATAAACATGATTCGTTGATTAAAACTTGGGGTTTGGATAGGCATATTTGATTGGGTTTTGGTCTAAGCATGGATCTTAGATTTAAACTGAGGTTTGGTATTATTTCTTGGCATTAAGAGTTTATCAAATCAAACCTGCAAGCAACAATTATAAATTTTGTCATTCTCTCGGATATTTGAGATTGATAATCCTAATTTAAATTTATCTATCTTATTTATATTTACTAGTGAATGAGTTTGCAAAATATTTCAAGACATTTAGGTGGGGTAAGTGGTACAACATTGTGCAAAAAGGTTTATTAAACTGCTCTCATCTTCAGTTAAAAAAACCCTTAAAATGCATCTATCATTTCTGTTATAAAATAATAATTTGCAACCTCAGTCATGTACACGAAATAAATGATAGTACGTTCTTGTCATACTATTCCTTAATGATATAAATAGACCTTTTACATATTAAACTAGAATTGTATTATATTTAATTCAACATTGAAATAATTTCACAGCTGAAAAACTTGTTTAACTTCATTTAATTTAGCTACCATTTTCAAGTTAAGAAAATAATATAATTAGTTAGATATTGATATGTTTATAAACACCGTTCTCAGCCTAGTTTTTGTCCTGCTGATTTTCTGGCATATTTTTAGCACTACATTCAATGAATCTGTTACATTTAATTCAAATTACGGAAGCTATATTTTCTAGTAAATTTCTAACAAAAGCTATATAATAAAATATAATAATTCTCTAAAATAATTGAACCTTCTTTTATGGTTTTCTGTGAACCAAATCTCAAATCTATAAATAAAATTAAGAAACGTTTTAATGTTTTTATAAAAAATCTTAAGGACAAAGATCTTTTTTACGACTACCAAGCTTTTAGAGAAATTGAAAATATCAATATCATAGTTTAGACAACACAGAAACACGATCTTTTTAAGAACATAGATTAATGTTGAAACATATAGATTAATCTGGATATATTTTCCAAGTGATGGGTGAGATCCTCTAACTTATCAAATTTAATAATATTTCGGAATTTTTGTCTACGGCATGTTTAAAACCATAACATGCATTGTAATATGACCTATACGTAATAGTAAAGTAATAGTATAGATAGTTTAAATCATTGCCTGATTTTCGAGCATTCTAGTTATAGTTTTCAAATGGTTTCAAAGCAATAAACGACTATTCTACTTTTCGTTTTATTTTTCATAATCTTTGGCATGTCCTTTTTACAAAATCTAATAGGTAATTTAAAATAAAATTTGATGCCCCTTTTTCCCTACATTTAATCCTTCGGTGCATATTTTAGAAAGTCTTGGAACCTTTACTTTACTCAATACCATTTCAAACCATGATGTCTTTTATTCTCTGTTACTGCTACATGTATAGCTTCGAACGATACTGAATTTGTAAAATGTTAAGCGTTTCTGAATTATATTTCAGTTTTGAATAATCGGGCGTTACCTCTATTAATACATTATGCTGCACCCCGAAGCACATATGTTTCAAGGGCTAAAGAAAAGAAGCAGAGGTACCAATGGGATATCCGAATGCTTAAAGCACATGCATCCATAATTATGTGAAATGTAAATAATACGTAGAAAAAAATATCCTGACACCTTAACAATAAGAAGCTTTCGATGTAAATCTAATATAAGGAAGTGCGTTTTAATACTACTTAATAATAACAACTTATAATTCGGTAGATATTTAAAGAAGTTTGGACAGCCCCGTCGATGAAAAATTATATTTCAAAGGAGACAACATGGAATTCGTATAATAATAACAATACATTAACTCTTTTCACACCGCTAATTGATATCTTACAGTCCAAATCGAATTAATACTTCAGTCAAGATAGTCAAGGGACCGACGAAGCGTTAAATTCCAGAAAAGGAGTGTTTGTGACATATTTGTGGTTGTAGACACATAAAATGTGGCTAGCCCAAATCCCATAAAGAAAAAGACATTTCCAAGTTCTTTTAATACTTTGCTCTTATGAACAGATACCACTACTAAATGAACAAAATGTGAGGTTTTCAAATAATTCATACGTTCCTATAGTCCTATGTATTGCTGATGTTTGTTCTCATGACGCTTATTTATATAAGAGAAAAAGTTTTTTTGTTAAAATAGACCGCAGGGGTGAGTTGTTGTGGTGCTGTGACAAAAGCATTTCAACCGTCTTTGTCAAAAAAAATAACAAAGTAAGTGTTTGAGGATATAAAACCTAAATATCACTCAATTGAAATTAAAATGTCATATGCTTTATATGTACTTAAGACTATGTTAAAGTATCAACGGATCTGTTTTATCTGAAGAAGAAGAAATGGTGAACGTATTTAACCTTGTTTGATTTTATTGGGGAATGAAATAACATGCTGTCCTTTGATTGAGTTTTTTCTAAGATTGATCGCTTAAAACATTACTTTATTGAGCTACTAAAGTGCGTATCCACCCGCCACAAAATCAGACAATGGATAGCACGCATTTTACTTCTAAGCTTTGCTCTATATTTACCATGCTATAACTTAGTTTAGGAGCTTCATTTTCACGACTTTAAGGTTTTATCAAAATAGGTAACCACCCATTGATATTGAGATTCATCAATAAAATTGATTTCCTGTACGAATTCGTGACCTGCTTTGATTTACCAGATGCTTTTTATATTTGTTTTGAGGCTACACGTGCGTTACTTTGTATTTAGTACTCTAAGCAGCGTATGATGACGTAATAGGGCTGAAATAGTAACCTTGTGTCAAATGTTATCTTAAGGTGGTCCTTACATGATTGCACATGATCATAAATGCCAAAATATATTTTAATAAACATAAGATAGTACAATAACTTATCTGATTACACCAGAAACATGCACATCAATAGTTCAATACTGTATGGTGTAGGGAGTTACCAGTGAAGATGCTTAATAGATGGAAAATGCAATTGGTTTTCGTTACAACATATCGGACACATTCAAATTTTGTTCTAAGCTATTTTTAAGAAGTATAAAATAATATTGTTGTTCAATCTTCAAATGAATTGCTTTGAAAAAATCTCTTTTTTTTCATGTAAAGTGGTGTTTGCTTTAATGCCATGTTATTTTACTTTTAAATCATTGAATATGAAATGATAAAGGGCAGCTTATTGCCTACTCATTCTGAGCCATTGTTTACCAAAACAAATTTGTGAATTTGTTTTATTCCAATCAATTGTATTTCAAACTAAAAGACACTATCTGTTCTTTAATATCGGATAATGTCTTGTAATTTGACTATCAATATCCCCAATCCTTAAATTCTTAGAGTTGTGGAACCTCCCACTGATCAGCATCACTCAAATATTCGATAGAAATAAGACACAATGAAGAAAGTCTCCATCACACATGTCAAATTAATATTGAATTTTCCTCAATAACCTTTCCATCAAAATCTGTCAAACATTTCACGCGTAATTCAGCTAAATAAAAGCAGCAGACTTATACCGTCATTTATAATTTAAACTCATTAGACGAATAATTCAAACAAATTCATTGAATGTTATAGGAAAACAATTCTCATTAACATATATCACAAAATGTACAATATCCTATTATCTGAAGATGAGAATTGACACATTTATATGACACTCTTGGGTATTGATGTTATGCACTCGTTTCCCCTTTTACTGTTATACTACTACAGTTTATCGTATTTGCTAAGGACCCGGGTAGCTGACTGGTATAAAACGCATGTGGTGGAGGATAATTTCCCGGGGTTCGCCCGCTCCGGTATCAACACTTTTGTGTTGAAGAACACATCACAGCTATAAATTACGTGTTTAAATTTCAAAATTATTAGAATTCCTTTTGTCCTTCCTACTCAAGACATTGGTTGATCTGTCAGTATTCTAGTCCCTGATATTTTCTTTCCAGTGATGCCCTTTTCCACTGTCTTGCATAAAATCTGTGTTATTTTGTCAGTTATTTCTCTGTTTCTGAGTTGTTCAATTTTCTTTTTTCTTATATTTAAAACTTTATATTAATAAAAAAGAGTGAAATTAATCACAAAATGTTTAATAGGTGCAAGAAAAGGAAAATAATGAGATGTTGAATAAGTGAACAACTCACATAACAAGCGAACATTTAGAAAAAAAAAACACAACGGAAAACCGCCATCAGCCTTCAGCGCGGCCAGAAAGTTATTGTAAATCATATCACAAAGTATGCTTCCAACAATTTTAAATTACTCCGAGGAACCAAAGAGATAACATTGTTTGGTTTACTTGTTTGAAGTTCGTAGCTGGGTGGTTCACACATTATTATCACCAGTCATTGGGTGGTATTACATTTAATATTTTTTTACTCATAAACATAGAAAATTGAGGGATCGATATAGTATTCTTTCATTTTTGAAGAGTTCAATTCTATGAATGGCTATGAAAATCTCGAAAACTCCTAATATAGTACAGGTACTTTGCTCTGATCTTTGTTTTAAAAGAAAACTTCCTTACAAAATGAAGAAAATCGAATTTTACCATCACTGCATATTCGCCGTTGACTTTTATTGACTTTTCAGAAATGAAAGGTAAAACTGAGTGATGAAATCACCATTAAAGTTATTACTAAAAGATTTTTCCTGAGCATTAAACATGCCGTTGACAAAAATTGATAATACGAGAGCATAATCTGCAGTCTATCTCCTTTATAGCGTCAAGGGAATAAGGTTTGCAGAATCCTTAATTTTGTAATGTGATGTTTTCTGTACGAGAGTGAGAGTAATTGGGGGAATTAGAAAGTTATCTTTATTTATCTGCATGTTTAAGAAATACGACTTCATTTTAAAGATAGGGAATTGTGAGAAGATAAGATGAGCTATGAATATTACCAGATTATGCCTTTCTTTCATGCAAATATGCATAGTAAAATTGTAGTAACTCAAAATGACACGTTTACATAACTGCTGTTTTGATATAGTACACGCAAACTCTCTAAATTATTTGTTCTATTATAAACCACACAGTGAGAAACCTTCTGAACAAAATTGCAACTAAGTGAAAAAGCATTGTGTTTTTTTCTTTTTCTAAAAAAAATAGATATTCACTTTTGTTTTATGATTTCTATAAAATTTAAGTGACAAACTATCGGAAATAATTCAAGCATCCCGCCAGTAACTAGAACTAAGCCTGTCATAATAATTGTATACAATTACCGTGTTTACGCGTTAAGTTATTGGCAGTATTTGTCAATATGTCCGTGGGAGAGTTTTGTTCATTTTACAGTAATACCTTCAATTATTTTATTTTTCATCGTTTGAACATTAAATATAACATCAAATTTAGTTTGTTTACTTTTATTGTTTGTTGTATCTGTTTGGGCATTCGCTCTTACAAACAACAACCAATCAATCTCCACCCTTACGTACTGCAATCCTAGTTCAAGTCTCTGCTTTAAGATTTAATTATTTTATTGTGAAGTTTTGAGACGATGTTTCAGTGATACATACCAAAACGGGTATAAAAACGGGTGATTAAGTTATGCTGTTAATCCCAAAATCTTTTTTTACGTGAAGTAAAACTAAAAGACGAATATACATCCACGATTATACAATTTTCGTTCCTAGAAAAAAGTATTAATATTGTTGGTGAAACAGCGAAATATCATACAAAAGTGAGGTGACTTTGTTCACATATAAAGATTAATTCCATGTAAAACCTTCAAAACGTTTCCGAATTGTAATATACACGTTGATTTTGCATCCTCGTGCTTTAGACGAAGGTTTATAATATCAGCATCTCGACATGATTTGTTATTTATCAAAAGTTTTTAACAAGCTATTACAATCAAATTACACATAAATCATCGTAATAAATTGATTTGTATCTCCTCAGAATGTATATTCATAACTTGTAATCTGTGGCAAAAATGTACAATAGCTGGATTCCAATTTCATAGCAAAGTATGATTCAGTATTAAGCAAGTCATACAAGTGTAAAGGGTCTATTTAGAAAGTCTACAGACCTTGATGACCCGTTTTGCATTTCGCTTCTCTCTAATAACTGCTCATTTCTATAGCAGGAGTCAAAGTGATTTGGATATTTTTGACTTCCCTTTCATTTCATCTCGATGCTGTTATATTTAATCTGACAGAGACTTAGATGCTTTCTCTGACCATGGTCACATGAATGGAGATAAAGAATAGAGGTTTACGATAGCTTTGCTGACATTAACCTAAATAATTCTTCTCTATTTAATCCAAGATTGGTTAAACATGAACAGAAAATAAACTACATTTATGTGACATATTTAAACACTTTTGGAGTTAAATAAAGGTAATAAGAAAGTTATCGAATTTGGAGGATTCATCTCTAATGTGCAAGACAAAAGACAAAACAAGGAAGACATGCCAAAAAAATTGAGGATCGCAATAGTCCTGTCTTGAAAAAAAAGTGGGTTAAACCAGGTTTTGTGGCACAACCACCCCCCCTATCTTCCATAGAGATCTTAGGGTCCGGTAGTAGCACAAAACTCAACACTGTTGTGAGACATAATAGGGATATTGAGGTGGTTATCTCAGTACAATAATCATCCAAACACTAGTCAAAACAATTACTTACCATTACGTTTACAACAACCAACCAAACCATAGTGAACATTTAGGAAAAGAGAACAGTTGTATACATAGAATCAAAGTAGAGAAAATATATGTTACATTGGTAAATTCTTAAAATTCAGAGATATCTTGGACTCGTGGAAGATATTTCAACGCGTGAAAAAGACTAAAGTTTATTCTTAAAATTTGTTAATCTAGATGATTAAAGACAATTTTTCATGTCGCTTCTTTCATGTTTTGTGAATACCCGTTCCCCATGAGAAGCAGTTGCACTCTTACAATTTGTTATGCTGAATAGACGATTCTTTGCTAAGGTGTTAGATATATATGGAAGCAAACACATATATAAAGTCATGTAAGTCAAACTAAGATTTGTAGAGACATGTTATAACAAAAAAAGACTAAATGGATCATGATCTCAGGTGCTATGCAAGAGTGGGCATATTGTAAGGCGCTTTGATTTATGCTGTAGCAGTAACCTTTCATAAGCAGCATTTGAATCCAAACCTTAGAAGGTCAAAACCAAACGTATTGAAAAAATAGTAATCGTATCCGAAACGTCCAAACAGGGCAGCAAAATCCAGCACCGAGGATATCGACCATGAGCGGTACAAGGAAATATACCTGTTTTTAAAAGAATTTGAATTAAGACAAGCGGAAAAATTCAGTAAAATTATAAAAAGAAATTGCTCACTTCATACCAGACAAGTCTGATGGCCATGCTTTTGATTACTCTCGGGGACCTCTTGGAAATTTGATTATGCTGTACTTGCCTCTTTCAAGAGGCAGTTTATGAATAAAACATTTGAAGGTCAGAAACCAAACGTATTGAAAGAGAAGTACTCGTATTAAAAAAATTCGAAAAGGGCAGTCAAATCCTTCAACGAAGATATCTATAATTGCGGTACTTAGATATCTGATGCTTTAAACAATAAACGGAAAATTGCTGCAAAAGTACCACGAAAATTTTCGGCAATTTCTGATTACTTGCCTTGTGAAAGTACGAAAGCAGTATAAACTGAACGAGTAATTTGGTTATGCTGTATTTTCACATTTGACATGTTTGAGGGAGTAAATTGAACGTATGTTTGAACGTCCGAACAGGGAAGCCGCATTCTGCGTCGAGAATATAACCCTACATAGACGGTCCACTATATTTCAAAAAGGGAATATAGGGTATATAGATGCTGAGTCTAGCAATACACAAACGCACTTCTTACGAACAAAATTCTTTACAGATTGATGCTAACAACATATAGGACTGGATAGGAATGAATAAAGACGTATGATGAAATGTTTTTCATGAAAAAGAATTTCACTTGATTCTTTGTAAAAACTAATCTATATGTAGTTTTACTTAAAAATACAAATATCTTTTATTGATATGCATGTTAATATGTATATCCAAGATGAACTTTTTTTTCAAATTACAGATAAAAAGTTGAATGAAACAAAATCTAACCACCAAAAAAACCAGAAAAATCTTGATAAGATTGTCTTTTATGTGATAAATATGCATGATTAATGATTGCACTATTATGAAAATTTGAAAGAAATTCCATTCAAGAATTCTGCATTCTACGTGCATTTGAAATCTATAGTGTTAGTAATAATAAGTAATACATCGCTATATGGCCACTGGAATGAAAAGTGCTAAAGGCGATGGAAATTAATAATTAAGAATTAAATGTTGCTTCAGTCTCTATAGACTTGATAATAACATGATGTATACATACGAATGTGAACCATAACATCTCTACTTGGGCATTTAGATGATTGTATACTGTAATAATTTCATGCCATAAAATGTTGAACCATACTTTTACGTTTTGAAAGATTTCATCGCAAAAGCTGATACCTTTTATCGTTTACTTTTACGTATTGAAAGAATTCGTCACACTATAGACATCACTTGTTAAGTGTTTTACATTGCTTGAACGTTTTGAACATTTCGAGATTATGTAACGGAACCTGTTTTATTCTTCAGAGTATGAATGCACCCATTGAAGGAATTTTCGTCACAGTGTCCGTATTGTTGCTGACGGGAATGGTAACGTGTAGACCCAGGCGACGGTTTTGTGAGTAAGTATTAAAACTGTGTCCTTGCTACGATTTTGTCAGTACATGTAAGTATGAAAATGGAAAGATAAATAGCTATAAGTGTATTTTAAAGATTGAAGAGAAAGATAGATGCGAAGATTTTGCGAGCAAGTATAGAGAAGACGGAAGCAACGGTTTGATTAGAAAGTATTTAAGTACCCATGCGGATTTTTGTGAGTAAGGTATAAAAAAACATTGACAGCGATTTGGTGGGAAATCATAAAAAAGGAGGCGACGATTTTGTAAGTATTTATTAAAAAATGTGTTCTTGCTACGATTTTGTGATTTCGTGTAAGTATGAAAACGGAAGGATAAATAACTAAATATTATAAGTGTTTGTAAGAAAAAATGGAAAGATAGATGCGAATATTTTGCGAGCAAGTATAAAGTAGACCGAGATGACAGCTTTGTGAGTAAGTATCAAAGGACCAAGGCGGAGGTTTTCTCGAGTAAGTTTTAAAGAGACAAAGGCAATGGTTTTATGAGTAAGAATATAAAGATATAAGACCCATGCCACAGTTCTGTTGTTCTGTTAGAAAGTATTAAAAGATCCAGGAGACAGGTTTGTGAGTAAGTTTAAAAGTCCAATGCGACGGTCTTGTGAGTGATACTATTAAAAGAACCAGAGGACGGTTTTTTGATTAAGTACAAAAGACTTAGGGGAGAGTAGAAGCAAAGAGGCACCAATAAGGCATTCGAGTGTCAAATGTCCGAAAGGGCAACGACGAAACCGGTAAACACGAACAAAAATAACACAAAGAAACACAAAATCAACCGTACGGACCAAGATATTGTGAGTAAGTTTAACAAAGACTCAGTGATGATTGTCTGAGTTAGTTTAAAAAAGACGACTGCTTTGTGTGTAAATATAATAAAACCAGGGCGAGTAAGTAGAAAGCATACTAGGCATTTGAGATGTAAGATTAAAACACAATTTATCATATTGCCAAGCCCTTTGTGCATACACGATACAACTACAAGAAAAGTAACAACTTTTTCTCATAATGACATTTCGGTAGTTGCATGTACAATGCCAAGTTACAAAACTTCTCATTTGCATTACGAATGACCACGAATATAGATGGATGAAGCATTTTGATGTAAGGAACTTCGAAAAATATTTAAAAAATCCAAGTCAGAAATAAGATTTATATTTTGTTGCTTGTTGAAGTGTCTGTTATTATTGTAATTGTAGCCTTTGTATTAGTTTTTGAATTAATTTTCAAATTAACCAGAAAATCAATTTTTCGGTCATTTAACAAATTGTTTGTCTGGTTTTATGAGGTGATATATTACAAAATTGTCGTAAAAGTCCATAAATCTGTCAAAACTTTTAAAAAATCTTGTTTGTTTTGAAAACTTGCGTTGTGATAGCAATTTTATTAATATGAAAACTGAAAAAACACTTAACTCTTTATGATGCACTTTAGGATTTCTTAGAAATCGGACGTTGAAGGTTCCTTTTAGGGTAGTTAAGTATCGATAAAAATCAAAAAATCATAAGGATTTAATAGGAGGAAACAAGTTGAACGTCATATGTGATACATATTTTGTCAATTTATGCAGATTTTTATTTCATTAATGAACTCAGCCAAAGAGCCAGATTTTTGTCTCGACTAAAGTATTTTTTGTACTTGATTGTTAATCATTCAGGACGGCAATACTTATAGAGCAAAGAGATAGTTATATTTCTAAGTAACACATAAAGGTGGGGCGTTTAAAAACGACTTTACGATAAAATTTTACATGTACACTGAAAAATCCTTCTTCAGGACCGTTGCGAAACGCAACATTAATTTTATGAATATTCTATAGCTATTATCACATAAACATGGTATAGGGAATGTTTACAAAATCAGATCTTGAAAACGAAGTCCATAACTTTATTTAACATAAATGCTTCTAAAATTTTCAAAGGAATATTATATAAGTTTTTGGCCATTTTTATGTAGAAAAAGTTAAAAAGTTTTTATTTCAAATACTAGTAAGATATATATGACTTAAGCATTTTCATTAAAAGGACCAGAGCCACGAACCCCCATATTTGGCCCTGTAAATATGCAAATATTAAAATTCTTTTGTTTTAATCGAAAATTGGTGTATATAATAGCTGCATAGCAGTGTTAAATGAGAAATGATTTATTTTTGGCGTATCGATCAATTTGATAGCAACCTGATGCTTAAAAGCGATTTTTCCCTTTTAGGCCAAACTGACCAGTTTTTCAACCGCAATCATGTGATTTTCTATGTGGCGCCACCCCTCGCCCATCGCAATTTTTGTTGAAACATAAAGAAAATAATGTGTTTGAAAAATTTCAGCACCATCAGCAAAAAATATTAATGGGCGAGGGATGGCGCCACTGTCATTTTCACAAATAACGAAGTTGAAAATGACGAAATTCTGCTGAAATTAGCATATTTTAAATTTTATTGTCACAGCATATAGTCTCAATAGCGATTTTTCCCTTTTAGGCCAAACTGGCCAGTTTTTTAATCGCAATCATGACGTCATTGGAATGTCTTAATTACAGAAAACTTTAAAATTGGTTTTGTTTTGTAACAAGCAATTATTCTAGAGTAATTAACCACCATAGTCTTCTCTGAAAAATGAATTTGAAAATATGACCTGATTAAGGGCCAAAAAAACGCAGATTGTGAACTTACTCCTTTGAATATATGTCATTAAGTATTGTTCCATTTTTAAACAATGGTAAAACTATATGACCGATCCACATACGTGGTCGGGCCATAAAAAGATAAAGTAAAAAGTTGGAAACATTTGCAACAGAAAAAAACAAGTAAACCCGTAGGCTTATGCTTACTAGTGATACGCCTGCTCCCAAAAGTATGCCTTGCATAAAACCCAAGTTTTCGGTAAATAGAATGTATAAGATCGGTATACACAATATGTTACTATAGGATAAAGCTGTATAAATAATATCAGACCTCTAAAACATGTGCTAAAAAAACTGTGACGGAAACTTTGCATGTTTGTTAATTATGTGTAAAAACCCAAGTATTCGGTAAACAGGAAGCAGATGACCTAGGAGCATAAAATCGATATACACCATATGGTACTTTTGGGATAAAGCTGTATACAAAATATCAGACCCTTACCTCATAACTGATGAAAATTATATTACGGACGAACGTACGAACGAACAATCAAACAAACGAACAAACAGACGAACGAACAAGGGTAAAACGGTATAATCCCACTTTTTCGAAGCGGGGTATAATTACACTAACAAGTTTCTTTTGCATCTATTTTCGGGGGTATTTTAGTTGATTTTAATTAATACAATCCAACGAAATAAATGTAAGTTGCTTGAATATAAAGTAAATGTACCTGAATGGTTGTCATTCAAAATGATAAATCCAGTTTTAATTGCTGTACTTATATTATTGCTTGATACATTGCAACTCAAATAGATGCATTAATCTAAATGTCCCCCTTTTCCCTCCCTCCCTCGTCTAGCTAGAACGGTAACCAAAAGAAAAAAAGAAAAAAAAATAGAATGGCGGTCTTCCATGGAAGACGTTTGTCGCCTGCGTCTTAAAATATTCGGTAAGCAGGAGGTAGATGAATTACGGGCATAAAATCGCTTTACATCATATGGTTCTATAGAAGGAAGCTACATGCCAATAATCAAGAGTATGTGACATGTATTTGCCCGTAAAAATGCAACGAATTGTTTTGGTTTTTTTTGATGCCGCAAAACGGCGGATAGTGTCAAAGTGTCCCCCTATATGTCGCTTTGCAACACGTTGCAGGCGACATAAAATGACGATGTATTCAAATTTTAAGACGGTCGTATGTCTACCTCTTTAATAGTCGTAGATATTCAAAAGAAAATTGCATGATACAGATATTAAATTCTTTGGTAAAGGTGGTAAATATCGCAACGCTGGTTCTGCAAAACACCTGTTGGTATTTTATATAATGATTATGCACGATTGGGCGAATATTGTCATAAAGTTACAGAGACTTGTTTCTTAAACAAAATATACTTATTATCACAGGCACTTGTTTCTAGAAAAATATATAATTAATGTGGTTAATATGTAAGTATATTTTTTCTGGAAACAAGTGCCTGTGATAATTATATATAATTAGTGAATAGATTTCATAATTACAAATGGTCATTTAATCAATTACTAATATTTTAATCAATGGACTGGTATAATTATATGACTGCAAGTCTATGTGAAAAAATAGGGCCTTTAGCTGTTGCCCAAACATCTTTCAGATAAAACGAAAAGGCCACTGTTCAATATTGGAACCAATGACATAAATATATGCTGGCTGTTTTCCATTGTGGATGTTTTAAATTACTTTTATATTGTAGGTTGTGTCGCGTACACTTATTCTACATCTCATTTTCTTCAATTTAGTTGTATGTTGATGGCCTATGTTTACTTTTTTAGAAACTTTCCATTTGCCCCACGGTGTCTAGGAGTTGCTGCTAAAAGGGACGTTTCACACAGTTATAACACTGACTCGGACCTGGTGAATGCTTATAAAAAGCTAGAAACTTTGTAAGTAGACAAGAAAGAAGCAAAGAGGCACCAATGGGTCATTTGAGTGTCAAAAGTCCAAACGGGCAACGACAAAATTAAACCAGTGAACACGAACGAGAAGAGCACGAAGAAATACAAAACATAAAAAAAACCCACAAAATCAGCCGATATCTACTCTTGTGACTGGTGATAATAACAATAATATTTATTCAGGCAAAAGCAAGTATTTCATACAAATTTAAGACATTATACGTTACAAGCGTCACTCAATATAAACTAATACAACATGATTGCCTGCAGAAAAAACAGTTAAAGCTAAAAGCCTACATCCAATGGGTTCCCTATACTAAAAAGTTTGAATTTGGAACACAAAAAACTAACTTGGATGTCTGGTGTTGTTTGATTTACGAAAAAAACCTGATGACATTTAGTCCAGAGCAATTGACGAGCTATATAACTACACCACCAAGAGGTACAAAAAAATCCAAATCATCATTAGTTTACACCTTCACACCAACTTCATGGCTAAATTCTTCCAGAAAAAAATCAGTATCAACTAACATATATATATTTATCCACCACCTTTTCTACTCACTAGGTTAGAAAAATTTGATAAGGATACATCAGAATTCTATGATGATGGAAGTCAAGAGGAGCGAGCACAGGAGGGTATAAATAAACAGACAAAAAACTATCCCGACCCATACCAAGCTATTAAAGAATTATTGCGACCTCGACGAAACCCTAGCGTGGACAATGAGGTAACAAAGGAATAAACTTTAGGGTCTCTTCATTTATGTAGATTCTTTTTGCATTTAATATCTTCATACATAGTATATGTACAGTATATATTCGCATATAAGTAATCGCTTTAATATAATTCCATGAAAAAATCTTCCATTCATATTTTCTGAAGTCCGCAAAATTTAGCTCCTCATAAAACACCCAACAACTCATACAGACATGTGAGGCATAGTGTTATGTTGCTCTCCGATCGTTGTCTTTGCGGAACCTCTGATGTGCTTAAAGACAAATGTGAAATTTCTCTCATATCGCTGCATATGTGTGTGTTTGTCATAGACTTTTTGTTTTATATAATGTCCGAATTGACCATTGGGAACATGACGGATGCGTTCCAGTTATACAAGCAATTTTATTTATTCATAAATTTTCAAAGTGATGCACAATTTATTTCCCCCGTGTAATATGTTGTTATAATTGCACGTAATTTTCTAATCAAAACAAATTATTTTGAAGTTTGTTGGAAGATGCATTTAATTCACAAAAAGTTTATAAAAAATAAGATGGAACATTAATCAAACAATTTACTGGGAGGTTAATTATTTCTGTTGAAAATTTCATTCATTACACAGTTTAGAAAAGTAGGCATGCTCCAACGATACTCTGCTACCAGACTGTAATTTCTTGCAATTTTAAAATGATATATTCATATTTTATCTTAAAATATTTCACATTCGTCAATTTCTAAAATTAATTGATTTATTTTTAACAAAACGGAGATCGTTGAACTTGAGTGTAGAAATACGGTATCCTTGAGGAAAAAAATCAGAAATCAGAAGAATTACAAAAAAATACCTGCATCTTGATTATATGCAGTCGTCTATTACGATTAAAAATGTATCTTTTATAAAAAAAAAAAAAAAAAACACATTGACTTTTTCTTTAGATGTCAGTTAGTTTTGAAGATTCATGAAACGTACATTGTGATGAATGTATCAAGTTTATTGTTATGCACTATAGTCATCTAGTACTATAACCCTTACAGCTAAACTACACGGAGATGTACAGTCGAAGGTTTTCTAACCTTATTTCTACTGATGTTCTTTATGAACATCATAAGTTTTGAAAGGTCTTTATTCTTTAGATAATAGATTTTAATTCCAACAAAAATACAACATAGTTCTAGTAGATGATAACTATAACTGCGATGCGTTTAAGTCAAAATATTAGCTAGAGTACGATAAAAAAAATATGAAACAGTAAGCCGAAAATAAAACAACATCTAAATTATGCCATGAAGTATTATAATCTTAGAATTTTTCAACAGAAAAAAAAATATACTTCGAATTTCAAGTACATGTATTTTTTTTTTCATTTCAGATACTAGATTCAGATTTTTGGAAAGATTACGAATGAACTACATGAAAGGATGAATACCAAACTACATCTTCATCAGACATCATTTAAATGCTTATTGTACATAAAATTTACATTTTTCTTCTGGACATCCTACTTATTCTTCAACTCTGAGGAATTTTACAAAATTATTTTTGGGTATTTTCTTTTAACACAAACTAAATACATGTAACCAAATGACGTTGATGTAAAAATACTTTTCTTTCGTTTTTGTTTGGAGTTTTAATAAATTATTAATTACAATATGAACTTTGCTTATTCTTTATTTTTTTTACAGAACAGGTCAAAAGGTTAATAAACTGACTTATATAAGTTCAATATTTATGGTTCGTTTCTGGAAGCGATATTTTCATCATGTTATAAAAACTACAAAAAGTCTATATCGTGTCACTGTACTAGTATATGCCACTACATGCTGATGCGAGCAATAGGCTGGGATAAGTTCTTGTATTTGATGAGAAAGTTGATCAACTAACTCTTTTTTCTATCTGCAATAGTTTACTTTAACAAAGCGGAAAAACTTTGTTTTTGACATTTAACAGGGGCCATCCGACAACTATGGGCTAATGTAGACACTTTTATAAAGCTTTTCGAGCTACCAAAAAAAACAAAAACAAAACAAAAACAAACAAACTTTTGTCTATCCGGAAAAGTTTTCATTTTATTAGTGAAAGTTTTTAATTAAAAAGTAACATCTCGTCCGCTCCATCTCATGGAGTTTAGGTATCACATTGATTCGATATTGAGTATTCCATTGCTCAAGGGACTTACATCGAAGTTTGGCAAAGCGTCATCCCTGACACAACAAGAGTTAAAACTGAAGTGTGCCGACAGGCACCATCAGAAACAATAATTCTTTTTTACTTACACTATATTTTGAATTTAAAAGGATTTTCAGTGTCTGAGATCTAAAGGTGTTTATAGAATTTGAACATTGATAATTTAGACGTTAAAGAGATGTGGAATAAGTGTACGCGACACAACCAACATTAAAGAAACGGCAATTAAAAAAATCACAATGGAAAACAGCCAGCAAAATATATGCAAATTAATATATGCAAAAAAATATCAATATCACTGAGCCATAAAATCAAAGTCAAGGTCGAACGATGGGGATGCAGTTGTGCTAAGCTATTAATGGGGCTTTTGCATACCAAGTTTTATCAACCTAGCTTTAATAGTTCTTGAGATATGGAAGTGATTGCAAAATCTTACCATTGCTAATTTATGTATTGAAAATTGTCAAAGTCACTCAACCGGAAAATCAATGTCAATGTCAAAAGTTTGGAATTCAACTGTGCTAAGTTACTACTTGGGCATGTACATGCCAAGTTTCATCAACCTACGACTTATAGTTCCTGAGATATGGAGGTGCTCACAAAACCTTAACATTGATACATGTATTACATGTATCAAAAATTGTCAAAGTCACTCAACCAGAAATTCAAGGTCAAGGTCAAAAGATAGAAATGCAACTGTGCTAAACTACTACTACTGGGGCATATGCATGCCAAGTTTCATCAACCCAGGACTTATAGTTCTTGAGTAATGGAGGTGCTCGCAAAACCTTACCATTGCTTTTATATGTATTGAAAATTGTTAAAGTCATTCAACCAGAAAATCAAGGTCAAGGTTAAAAGACTGGGATGCAACTGTGCTAAGCTACGACTGGGGCATATGCATGCCATGTTTCATCAACCTAGGATTTATAGTTCTTGAGATATGGAGGTGCTCGCAAAACCTTACCATTGCTTTTATATGTATTGAAAATTGTCAGTCACTCAACCAGAGCTTCAAGGTCAAGGTTTAAAGGTTGGGATGCAGCTGTGCTAAGTTTCTACTAGGGCATATGCATGCCATGTTTCATCAACCTTGGATTTATAGTTCTTGAGATATTGAGGTGCTCGCAAAACCTTACCATTGCTTTGTTATATGTATTGAAAATTGTCAAAGGCAATATTTTAAACCTGAAAATCAAGGTCAAGGTCAAAATATGGGGGTGTAACTTTGCTATGCTACTACTGGGCAACATACATAACAATTTTCCTAGGACCTATAGTTCTTAAGATATGGAGGTGCTCATAAAACCTTACCCAAAAAGGTAACGCCGCCGCCGGTAAAGTAACACACATGTCCCGCTCTGCTTCGCAAGCGAGAAAAAATTACTATCACAAGGTTATGCTCCTCTGTTGTTGTCTTCACTTGTGGTATTTTATGGAAGACATCATGCTCTCATAGATAAATATGCGATTGCTGTCTCTGATAAGTGCAAATGTCGATTTGTCAAAGGACTTTGTTTTGTCTTCCTTTACTGGATTTGACACGCTGAATGGACTACGCGACGGATGTGCTATAGCAAACAGGAACTGCTTACTCTTCGTGAGCAACTGAGTGCACTCTCGTCCTGACTAGACTTCGCGTTGTTGATTGAGAATCAGTTGTTGTTGTGGTTTTTGTTTCTTCGTGCTGTTCTCGTTCGTATTGTCTTTGCTCTTTCGGACTTTTAACATTCGAATGCCCAGCCCAATAGGTAGTGCTTTGCTTATATGCTAAATATATTCGGTTTAACTTGAATACTTTGATATACGGCTAAGATATTTAGCATGTAGTATTGATAGACGATGCGGTGCTCCAAAGTTACTATCATTTTACATAAACCTTTGAACTTTAATGGTGACCTTTAAGTAAACCTGACGAGAGAAGACGGCAGTTTTACCTAGCGTTAATTTTACAAAGCAAAATCACAAAAAAATATGTTTTTGGCCTTTTACATGTAACACTCGTAACCGATAAAAGTGGTCATCTACCGAGATTATCACCTCAAAATCTCACTTATGTCTTTACAAACGTGTTGTGTTTTGTGTTACTACCGGACCCTAAGATCGCAACGGAAGACGGAAGCTTAGCGCGCCATTAAACCTGGTTTAACCCACCATTTCTTTTAAAATGCAGGTACCAAGTCAAACGTTTCTCCGTAATGTCTTCCTTGTTGGTATTTTTTTTGTCTTTGATCTTGGATATTTGAGATTGATTCTCCAAGTTCTGTAATTTTGTTGTTACTTTTACTAACAACTTTAACCCATAGGACAAGCTTTTTGGACTGAACATTTCATCAAGCAACACCATTTCTATTATACATTCAATAGTTCTCATTTTTTTTCTTTTTCCTTTAAAGGGTCATAACCCCTTAAAAGGGTCATCTGACTATTCGCATAACCTCTAAAACAAAAGTCGTCTGAAAACTTCAACATTTATTGTCTGGAACTTTGTTGTCATTTGAATTTCAACACAATTAAAACATGCATCAAGCTTATTGAACTGAACATTTATCCAAGTAAAAGATGTCTTTCTGCCAAAGTTTCCTTTCTAAATGATTAAATACGATGTGTGACCATGTAAGGACTAATATCCCTTTCAGGAGTCATTTGAAAATGTTGAATGTACAGAGACGTTTGTATATGGAAGCCCATTAGTGCCAAATAAGACTGAAACATTTTTATTTATCAGTAGACCGCCACTTAATAAATGGCGGCCGCCAGATAATTATCTGGCGGCCACGACTTACTATCTAGCGGCCGCCACTTATTATATGGCGACCGCCACTTATTAACTGGCGGCCGCCACATAAAATTATCTGGCGGCCGCTACATGATTTATCTTGCGGCCGCCACTTATTATATGGCGACCGCCATTTAATTAAGTGGCGGCCGCCAGATAAATTGAGTGGCGGCCGCCAGATAAATCAT
The DNA here is from genome assembly GCA_963971305.1 of Arcuatula senhousia. Taxonomy (NCBI): domain Eukaryota; kingdom Metazoa; phylum Mollusca; class Bivalvia; order Mytilida; family Mytilidae; genus Arcuatula; species Arcuatula senhousia. The sequence continues at coordinate 47,990,109 of OZ020313.1, forward strand.
GTAGCGGCCGCCAAATAATTATGTGGCGGTCGCCATATAATAAGTGGCGGCCGCCAGATAATAAAGTGGCGACCGCCAGATAATTAAGTGGCGGCCGCCAGATAATTAAGTGGCGGCCGCCAGATAATTAAGTGGCGGCCGCCAGATAAATTAAGTGGCGGCCGCCAGATAATTTTATGTTGCGGCCGCCAGTTAATAAGTGGCGGTCGCCATATAATAAGTGGCGGCCGCTAGATAGTAAGTCGCGGCCGCCAGATAATTATCTGGCGGCCGCCATTTATTAAGTGGCGGTCTACTGATAAATAAAAATGTTTTAGTCTTATTTGGCACTAATGGGCTTCCATATTTGTAGACCTTTTTGTGTTAAATGTTTAAGCATGCAATAGTCTTTCAATATAGCAATGTACAAAAGATTTAATGCTAAAAGGAAAAAAATATGTAAACTGTTTTTTTTACCTACTATTGGCCATTATTCATATGAGGTGACATTTGGGAATTTCAACTCTATGGAGTTTACTCTACCTACCATCATCAGATATGTTCTATCTGTCCTGTCCCTTCGTTATAAACGAACAAATGTGATTTTAGCCCATACACAACTTTCTTTTATAAGTTATGTCATATATCAAGTCTATGTGACGAGAAGTTGTCAATAAAACTGTTACGAAAATTTTTAACAATTGATGTTGAAATTGCCTAAGTCAGTAAACAGGAAGTTGATATCCGACAGACCTTTTACTAGTGCTTTACATAAATGACCTCTTTCTGAATTTATATACAAAAATATCAAATCCCCGGGGTGAGTAGTTGCCAATAAAACTAAAAAAAAATGACTCAACAATTAACCACTAACATTGAAAATTGTCCAAGTCGGTAAACAGGAATTAGGTATCCGACAGACCTAATTTCGGTACTCTTTATAGAGTAAATCATATATACTGTAGTCATATATACCAAATATGACGTTTCTGTGATTATCAGTTGCAAACAAGAAAGAACTGCAACAAAAAACCATTAATGAAGAAAATTGATTAAGTCTGTAAACGGGAAGTATATATCAGTCAGACCTAATTTCGGTACTGGCAATAACGGGCCTCATACTGAAGTCATATAATAAGTCACTGTTGTGAGTAGTGGTTTAGAAATTTGTCACAAAAATTGTCAACAATTAACAACTTACAAATGTATGTTGAAACTGGACTTAGTCGGTAAACAGGAAGTAGATATGCGATAGACCTAATTTCGGTACTCGCAAAAGAGGACCTCATGCTTAAGTCATTCGCCAAATTTCAAGTAACTGTGGTTTGTAGTTGGTGAGATATCTGTTATGAAAACAAAGCTGCGAGAATAAGACGGACAAACATCGGTAACTACCCCGGCTTCGAAGGAGATATAACTAAACTGCTCGTTTACCTCCATGTTTTCGAAAGATCGAAATTAAACCCTAATATAAGTAATGTGCAAAGTGTCCTAATAAACAATTACATTTGGTTCCAATTAGGTATGGGTTTCAGAGATTTATCAATTTACAATTGTCTAAAAAAAAAACAGTAAAAAGAGGAGAACAGTTCCTGCATGGGTAATCTGATGTTATTAATATTTAGATAGTATTTAATGTGAAGTTCTTTTTTTACATATTTGTACCATGTTGTAACGTTAACGGTTTTTGGTTTATTTGAAAAAAAAAAATGTTTAAAAACGAATAAAAAAATCCGTGAAAAGTAATGAGTTGGATTCCCTTGGAACCAGTCAGACCAAATTTGGATCAAGATGCTATTAAAATAAAAGTAAATGGCCATCCCTGCGAACACGTCATCGCAGGGTTATAAAACAATTCTTATTTTACCAGAACAATGAAAAATGTTGAAAATTTGAATAACAAAAAAAAAAAAAAAAAAAAAAAAAAAATCAAAAAAAAAATCAACGACTTTCAACATTGAATACTATAGCTATGTTCATATTACTAATAGATGATAGTTACTTGAATCAAAAGGGCATTTCTTTTCTTTTTCAGCTTTTAAAACACATTAAAATTATATCTTCAAAGGTTAAAGATTAAATAATTAGCTTATGATAATGGCATCCCTTTTCAATATACGTTTTTATACAGACTTATCCGTCTTCCGATACATTTTGAGACAATTAATAGGATATTCTACCACACGATGCTAAGTGAATAGACCTTTAAGTTTTTATTATTAAAAATATGCTCTCTTTTCAAATAGCCTATCTATATTTGCTATTAAAAATTCAATCCCTTATTAAAGTATTGACTTGTTAATTAGATGGGGTTAATGCTATTTAGTATTTTAATCTAGATTTCAATAAGGAACCAAGTAAAGATATATAATGCATTTTTGTTTTGTTTCTGATTAAAAAGTATTGTGATGACAAACAGATTTGTAAGATAAGACCTTTTTTTCACAAAGCTCAATTTTTTTTATTAACTTTTTTATTTTTAAAAGTCTCTGATAATGACATTTTAATCTTCTTCTTTTTTAAAAATCTGTTAAATTGCACCCAAGTATCATGTAATTTATTTTCTAAGATCAATATTTTTAAAAACTTTTATATGATACTTAAAATCTTTCAATGTCAAGGTCTCTTACAAAGCCTTGGTAGGACTTGACGCAAAACAATAAAAAAATAAATAAATAAGGAATGGATGCCCCCGCTATGCCCCAAACAGGAAGTAGATGTTCGACAGACCTGAAGTCATACTAAACAGTCCTACCAAGTTTCAAATCATTCGGTACCTGAGTAAAGCTTCACAGAAATTTTCAAATTGATTTTCATAGATTTTCATATCAGCCTAGTCCCAAACAGGAAGTAGATGTCTAGACAGACCTGAAAGTCGCTTAGGATGTACAGTTTGTCTACTGAACAACCCTACCAAGTTTCAAATCATTCCCATGTTTCTGAGAAGAGCTTGACGGAAAATATAATGCCCCCGACATGTCATCGCGGGGGCATGAAAATGCATTAGTATTTATTCTTTAAAGCACAGTAAAGCCGTGTTAAACTTTTTTTACCTTTAAAATGCCATAAACCCTTGAAAGGGTCATCTGACAACTTAAATCTTCAGATTTTTGTACAGAGGTTCTTCAGCCTAAGCTGTTACAGTTTTCATATAAAACATGCATATACAATTGTTTTACATGTACCTTAAAAGACTGTAGGCATTACCATGTTGATTACCAAGTTTTCATTTGAAACCCGACTAAATAAAAGAATTTTGTGGAGCTACTTGAGCATAACATTAGAGCAAAGAAAGGTTTTCTTTGTCTGCTATATGGTCTGAAACTTTGTTGCAATTTCTATTTCTAACATCCATGACAGTTAGCAGTGCTGGTGGAATTTTAATTCCCAAATTTAGCCCCTCCAGCATCAACACTTTTGTGTTGAAGAACACATGAAAGCTTTAAATTAACAGTTTAAATTTCAAAATTGTCTAAACTCTAAGGTTACTTCCTACCCAAGAAACAGATTTGATCTTAGTCATAATTTGGGTTCCAGTTCGGTATTTTTGATTAATTGTTTTATGCTCCTTACATTCATAAAGTGTTTCACATTTTCAATTTTTGGACAGAGCGCCTCTGATGAGTCTTGAATAAAACATTAGCTTTAACATTTAAAAAAAAAGAAAATTTACAATGGTCATGACTTTGTACAGGCATTTCATATGAAATGGTGACCTCATTGTTAATGGCTACAAACCTCCATCTCCCATTGCAATCTTATATACGACACCCAAAAATAACAACCATACGAAGTCTGGTTTTATTTGGTTAACTGATTTCAGGGAAGTAGTTGAACGCCAACTGAAGGTCATCTGAGCTAAAAAGTGCCACTTAAAACTGTCAAAGCTGCTGCACTTTAAACTGTGTGTGTGTGTGTGTGTGTTGGTGTTTAACCCCCTTTATCATGCACCTGGGCCATGTAGGGCGGTCTGTTTTATAGGTGGAGAAAACCGGAGGAAACCACCAACATTGGGCAGTTAACTGACAAACCTAATGCACTATAAACAACTAAATTCCTAGGTCAAGGTAAAAAAAATAAGGATGCAACTGTTATATATTTGAAGTTATGTACACGTATACCTAGTTTCATAACCTAAGACTTTGTCCTGAGATATTACTGTGTTCATAAACTTTAACAATGCTATATATGGTAAAGAATTGAAAATTGTAAATCAACCACCGCCCCCCCCAAAAAAAAATGAAATCAACAAGAGGCTCCAAGGAGCCTGAATTGCTCACCTTATTTGACCCAATGGAGACTTTAGTAAAGCTCAGTGGGCTGAAGACTTAAGCAAGCAACAGCATTTCTCTATCTGTGATAGTTTTCAATATAACAAATACACTACTTTTGATCTTTAAAATCGAAGAGCACCTACAGTAAGTTCACTCTTGTTGCGACTGGAGTTCGCGTTGATTGCTATTCAGTTGTCTATGTATTTTCGTGTTTTGTGTTGTCTGTTTTTCTTTCTGTTCTTGTTGGTGTTTACTGGTTTTGTCTCTGCTCTTTCTGACTTCTTACATTCAGATGCCCCATTGGTACCTCTGCTTCTTTATGCCCCATTGGTACCTCTGCTTCTTTATGCCCCATTGGTACCTCTGCTTCTTACAACAGATAAACTTAAGGTCTGGGGAGACACTGTTACCTTAAAGGTATTGGGAGAGCTGATGATTTAAGGTAGCACAACAGTCAAAAATGTTTTTTTTATGATTTTTTTTGTAGATTAACTTATAATAAAGAAATACAAGTTCATTGTGAAATAAATTATGTCATAAGCTTCGACCATTAATAAGTAATTAGATAATAAAGGACTAGAGCCACGAACCCTATATTTGGCCCTACTAATACTCAAATATCAAAATTGGTTTGTTTTACACCAAAATTTGTGTATGTATAGCTGGATGTCTGTGTCAAACGAGAAAAGATTTGATTTTGGTGTATAAATGAATTTTCAAGTACCCTAACCCTTCAAAAATAGCCTAGATCAGTGATTTTTTTTTACTTTTTGGCCAAAATGAATTGTTTTTCAGTCATAATTTTGTGATTTTCTTTGTGGCGCCACCCCTCGCCCATCGAATTTTTTGTTGAAATATGAAGAAAATAATGTATTTATAGCATTTAAGCAAAAATATTAATGGGCGAGGGGTGGCGCCCATGTCATTTTCTCAAAAAACCAGGTGGAAAATTGTGAAATTTAGCTGAAATTAGCATATTTTCAATTTTAGCGTCACTTTATGACCCCATTACAACGTCACTAGTACAGAAAACATCAAAATTGATTTTGTTTTGTAACAAGTAATCATTCTAGACTACTTGGCCACAAAAATCTTATCTAACAAATGAATTTGAAAAACTGGCCCGATTTAGGGCCAAATATGAGGGTTCGTGGCTTTAGTCCTTTATGTAAACAAAAAGCACATGGTCTTATCAGCAATAAATAGATTTGTGGTGTGTCTTAGCTGTCAATTATCACTCCAGCTGATCACCGACCACAAAAAATAATGACAACACTGCAACTTATCATTAAAATCATCAAATGGTATTGAAAGTAATTGATACATGTAGGTTGGTACCAATGTAAAGTGACTACATGTAATAGAATAAATAAAATGATGGAAGAAATAATAAAGGACATTGGGTAATATCAAAATACAGAATGTAAATCTCATATTAACTTACAGAATAATTGAGGTGCTGTTATTTTGCTTTATTGTCTCATTTCAATACTAATAAATGTGGTTTTGTGTCATATATATATAATCCATATCCTTCAATTTTTAATACCCAGGCAACATCTGAACTCCATGCTTTTTTTTCTTTTGGGATGATATCATGGCTATGGTGAACATATCTTCAATTGGGAACTTTACACATTTTTAATGAAGTGTTTAGTTTAAATTTTAAAGACATGAAATAGTTTTGGTGTATAAATTTTGAAACATAATTCTTTGTCTTGTTCAATTGAAAGCAAGCTAAGGGTGAGTTTGTTAAAATGTATTAACTTTTCAATATCTAAAATAAGGCTTATTTATTTCTTTTATTTAAAGACAATTACACAGAAGTATCTCTAATATCAATTAATTCTGTATGCAAGCAAAAATTATTAAATTATCAATTATCATAAGCTGTTCTGCATATCAAAGAGATAATCTTGAAGTGGGAGGAGTTATTCCTTATTAGATTGCTTGATCTTAGATAAAGAAAGTGACGTGAAATTTACGCCATTGCCAGGTCATGTTGTTTAGGTTTGACCATGCACACAATTTTACATATAATGTAATTAGCATGAAAGAAACACAAGCTAATGAGTTCTAAAAATAAATCAAACATGTGAGAACATCACCTAAAATTAATTGTCCACTGGCCTATGGCAGATAGGTGAAAAACTCTGAAAATTCTAAATTATAACTAACATTAAAACATTTTAAATACAACTTTATTGCACTGAAATATACAAAGGATGAAATGTGAAAGGGAAAACGCCATCCTTGTTGTCATTTCTCTACATTGTGACATAAATGTTTCTGGCACAGACTTTAACATTCCAAGGAATATACATCTCCTTAAAAGATCTAGAATTAGGATAGGCCAGCTAACCCTTTCAGCTGTCATTGATATACATTTGACACCAGTAACAATATTTAATACTTCAAATAAAAAAATATAGTCAATTCCATTTCATCATCCAAACCAGAAATGCACCATTAAACATGAATGTAGGAAAATATGTGTGAAAATAGAATTGTAATAAAAGATCATTTCACTTTCCTTGTATCCTGGGTAAGAAATCCTAATTTTCAGGTACATCCAATCAGTTTTCCTTCAACCTTTTATTAGTTACATCCGATCAGTTTTCCTTCAACCTTTTATTAGTTACATCACTCATTGGTTGTGATCGTTTCAGTCTTGTTTCATCTTCAAGTTTCCCTTTTACTGGGTTTTCTGAGTCTTCCTGAAAAAAACAACAACATGGAGATGAAAAACTGTGTCCACTATGTTATACTCAAAATGGCAAAAAAAATGAAGAAAGAACATGGAATGCAGTCAATCAACACTGTTTACATGTTTCTAGAATTGCAAATTCTGTTTTTGATATTCTAATCTCAAACTTTAGGCAGGCTACAATTAAGTTGATAAATTGATCTTGTTTAGTCATTGATTTAATATTTTTGGCTTAAATTTTTAGTTTTTCCAAATCCAATAACCTACTGGTCTTCCAATTTTCGACCTCTACCGTTTCTGATGAAGGTAAATCCAGAAAACGCTTCGCACACAATGAAATTTTGCTTTTAAATTTGATGATGTTTAAAAATTATGTCAATGTGTGGATCTTGTCTTCCTGGCACAGATATTCCATATTCTTTCTTTTCAAAATCTTTGTCAACATTATGATATTACATCATAGCTTAAAATAGCCTTGCAAACCATGCCAACTGATAAACTACTGTGGCATCATTTGTATTCATGGGAACTTATAGCTGTGGTTTCTCCCCGTAAAGAAAAAAAAAATCTGTCAAAATTAAAGAAAATGCTGGATTTTGTTAAACAGGAATAAGGTGAGCAACAGATCTGAAATTGAATCTAACATTATGGGACCCCACCTTGATGCTGTATACCAAATATCAAGTGGCTGTGATTAGTAACTGCTAAGAAAACTGTTAAAAACTTATTCCCCACCAGATCACTGCTTGCCAAACATTCATAATCATGATAATTTTATAACCTGTATTTTTCACTCTGTGAAATCTGGCCAAAAAATCATGGTTTCCAGATTTCTAGCATGTAGTATGTTAATGAACTCTTTGTTGAATACATGTACTTATTTTTTGGGTTGACTTTTCGTGTTAAACAGACATAAGAAAAAACTTTAACATTTAGCTACTAAAAGTCACTATACTATGACTGCAAGAGCAGTCAAAATGAAATAGATGAAATGCTTTTGAAATTGACCTGTACTAATGCTAATGCTAATGCAACTGCATACCAAATATCAATGGTGTACCACAACTGCTTCATGTTAAACAGACGTAAGAAAAAACATTAACATTTAGTTAATTAGTTTAAAATCTCTAGACTGTGACTGCAAGAGCATACACACAAAATGCCCTTAAAATTGAGCTGTACTGATGCTAATGCAACTGCATACCAAATATCAATGGTGTATTATAACTGCTTCATGCTAAACAGACTTAAGAAAAAAGGTTTACATTGGCCATATCAGTATAAAATTGCAAAGTCAGTAGACCATGACTGCAGGACCATACAGATAAAACCTCCTTGAAATTGATCTGTACTGATTCTAATACAATTGCATACCAAATATCAATGATGTGAAATAACTACATGTAGTTCCCATAAAACAGACTTATGCAAAAACTCTAACAATTGAGGCCACCAGAATCCCCATACTTGTATCTAGGTCTCGCCTTTTGCGATATTTGTTGCAGGTGAGACAAAACTCATTACATATATACAACTTCTTATATACTGAAAACCTTTGTGTTAACTTTCAAAAATAGACAACTTTGTACATGTAGTATATTTTGACTAATGTTTTATCTCTGAACTACCGTATATACATGTATCAACTGAAAAATATGTTTAACTGTCAAACTTTGTGTCTTTCTGTATTGAATGATATAAAACCTTTCTTACATCATGGCATTGGGTATCCGTAGCATGTTTCCTTGTCCATTGTCTTGCCTTTTCTGTATATAAAGCCTTGTTAAATTTGTATTCATCTGACTACAATAGTGAAATATACTGTTATTATTTCTGTTGTATCAATTTTCTTGGTTTTGGTGGGTGGCCTTTACCCACAAAATTTGGTACCAAACAGAGAGGATTTTAACAATGACATGTATACTGCACTGTCAGAGCAGATATAAGAACCACAAATTTCAGAATCCACAAATTGATCAATTGTCATCCAATGAATCCACAATACATTATCATATTTATATATGTCACAACAGTGTGCTAAGAACTATTATTCAAGGGATTTTATAACCAAATTTTGTAATTCAAATTATTGAAAGGTTAAGTTAAAACATCCCAAAAAAGTAATAAAAATCTATCAAAGAAAAAATGGTCAAATTTCATTAAATAGGGAGAAGGTATCCTGAAAACAATTCCAGAGGTATTAGAGCCCATGCTGATTCTGTGACTATTGTAAATTTCAAGAGGTTGAAATTGTGGATCTGAAAAACTGTTATGAAAATTGTTTCCAGGCATGCCACCTGACATTTATCGCTACAGAACCTGTTTTTTTTTTTAACTCTGTGTAAATCCAGAAAGTTAACTTACAATTTCAGTCATGAGGGGATCCTCTGGGTTGGGCTCCGCCATTAGTAGCTGGATGCTTGTTAGAACTGTACTTATATTTAAACACGGTTTCCAGGCTCCCTGTAAAGGCAATATACATTTACAGTTGTGTATGATAGTTTAAACAAGATTCAGCAACAAATACAATGTATATCTGAAATATTTTGAAATCTTAAATCATTAGGAACTCTAAAGAAGTATCTTTCACAATATACTTGGTTTGACTACATTCCCTGTCCATGAAAATTCATAAAAAATAATATAGCCATAGCTCTGCCAAAAAACAATACATACAATATATATTTACCTACTGTCATAAGTCAAAATAGGTCACCCGATTAAACTGTAAATAGTTGGTAGCATAAGACTTTCGGTGGACCAGAATAAGAGGTTTCTATGGAAGACATATGACCCCAGTGTTTAAATGCATTCTACATTTCAGTGCACAGGAAGTAGATGTCATTGAGTATGAAACTGACATAAATTACTCTACACCCATTTACAAGTAGCTAGTACAGGCATCACAATACATGTATATTTATGTTGAAATTAATTTATGCAACATATCCTGAGACTGTAGTATGAATTGGTAGATGCCAAAAAAAAATGCAAAAAAGAAATTTCTTGTACATGCTGCAGGATTCAGAATATCTAATTATGCCAAAGTGAACCCTATTTGTCTAATTTCTAAAAAAATCATTTAAATTGTTTATTTCAAAGCTACTTGGAGCCTGTTTTGAATAGTTTTTATCATGCCAAATCAAAATAAACTTTTACTTACTGTCTTACATTGCAGGTGACAACAAAAATCAGTAAAAAATATTTTAACAAGACCGGATTCTTTACCTTAGGAGGCATTTTGAGAGTATCCAGGCATATTCTTCCTCCTGTGTCAATGTTGGGGTGATAAATGGGAGTTACAAAGCGTACTTTAGGTGGCTCAAATGGATATCTGAAATTATACAAACAAAATTAGTTTTCTAATCTTCTCTATAGACCTGGAAACACATCCAACTATATGAGACTCCTTCCTGAAGCTGTACACCAAATATCAACAGCATACCGATAGTAGTAGCTGACAAATCTTTTACAAAAAGAAGTGACAGACACACAGACATTGGCATTTAAATGTCCCTGCTCCCCGTTGAAGTGGGGAACAATAAAATGGCCAAGACAGGTATAACATAAAACATTATACAAGTACATGTATACAGGATATTCATTCTGTTTGTAGTGCTATTTCACTTAAGTTTTGACATACATCACTTACCAAACCTCTTGATACACCCTTACCCCATCATGAAGCTGAATTAGGGTAAAATTTGAAGACAGTATAATGTTTGTTAGTATTCTAATGCTAATGTTGAAAGTTTCAAGATCAAGGTTTTTTCTTTGCAAAGTAATCAACATGTAACCCATGTAAATCATTAGGTAAATCCAATTTGGGATGCGTAGTAACCTAATAGCCATTCCCCAAATGCAACACACTTTTGTATTTTATATTTCTTTTATTATTTTACGTTGCTACAGCATTCTTTGTTTTTCTTCAGTTGAGTCAGCCATAAAAGTATGCTGTTCAATTTTTATGTTTTCTACAATATTTCAAAAGCTTCGAAAAACTTACTAAAATACCATACATTATCCCCTTTATCTTTTAATGTATGGCATGAAAATGTTGTTGTGTTCTACATGACACAAGAACATTTGACTTACCTGTCTGGGATCTGTATTTCTAACTTAAAAATGCCTTGATGATACGGTGTACCATCTCCACCAAGTATTTCTAAAAAAAAATACATGTATAATCCTATTTATTAAAGTGTTGTAATGTCTGTTTTGACAGGCAGGATAATACACAGTCAATAAATTTCCTACCCCAAGGCTATTGTGAACATCTTTTGAATTGTGGATTTCCTTTGTTTGGGTTCTAGTGCTGCTGATGAGAAAACATTTTCTGAAATGGCCATACAGCTCATAAAAATTAATTGTGTTGGAGTTAACATATACATGATGTATGTTGTGGTCTCATGTTCATTTACCCCATATCATTTCATAAACTATTTAAATTAACACAGAATTATGAAGCCATCAAATGAATTAATAAGGATTATTTATCAAAACATGCTTTATTGTATGATTTATATAATTGTTTACTGTGTACATATATCGAAGATGATTTTAGCAAAAATAAAATAATTTTGAAATGATGCCCAAATCTATTGTCATTTACATCAGAAATTCTAACTTTCATTTAAATGATGCTTCAATCTTTTTTTTATTTCTTTTTCAAAGACCCAAATTTACCATGTTTACTTGAATTTACTTTATTGTTATCAATCTATATTTATATAGTACCATAATGATTGTTATAACCTAGAATGTACTCGTCATTTGACTGGATAATTCAATTTACTGTGGATTCATTTATTTTTGTGGGTACCAATTTTTTTGGTTTGGTGAAAAAGGATCAGTTTGTGGAATCTTAAATTCGTGGTTCTGAAGTCCAATGTTCAATTTCCATTTCGTTTGATATCACATTTTGTGGGTCAATTATGCTACCCACGAAAGTTGATACCCCAAGAATAATAATGAAACCAAAGTACCCTGTAATACCCAGAACAACAGGCTCCCAGGAGACTGAATCGCTCACTTGACTTAAATGCCTTTTTTACACTGAAAGGGCCATAACTTTTATACATGTACATGTATTATGGGTCATATGGAAACATTAACATGATCAATTAGCTTAATGCATTTAAGTGTAGAGTTCAATTAGCTGAACATTTTGGCAATCAAAAGCTGTTTATTATTTTTCTACATTTTGCCAGTGATAAGCTATAAACACTTATTTTGACATAACTCCTTTTAGGGTTAGGGTTGGGCAATCGGAAATATTTCATAATCGATCATTGGAAATAATTGGAAGATCATAATCGATTATTAATCGATTATAAAATCGTACACTATTTTTCATGAAAATTATTAATTTACCCCCAAAATCAATGTAATTATTTGCCGTTTTTGTGTAAAATCACTAAAATTGAATATTTTCCGATTAATCGATTATTGATTTTATAATCGATTAGTAGCATCGGAAGCCCATTTCGATTAGATTTTTCGATTAATCGATTAATCAGAACATCACTAATTAGGGTTCATTTGAAAATTCCATAATATTGAATTTTTAGGGCTTAACTAACTTATATAAGTTTAAGCACTTTTTCTCTAGTTCTAGCGGTTTGTAATACAATGGGGAACAACTAGAAAATGATCAATTTTGACGTTCTAAGAGGAATAACTCCAAAAAGGAACGGTCCAACAACTTTGACCACAATGAATAATTTGTAGGTCTTAATGAGCGAGCTTAACAATATGCAATTTAAATTTTTCAAATATCGATTAATCGAAACATTATAGATTTTAGTGAATTTATGCAAATATTGCTGAGAATTACATTAATTTTGAGAGTAAATTCTATCATTTTCATGAAAAATAAAGTCCGATTTTATTATCCTTTAGTTTAATAATCCATTGTGATCTTTCGATTATTTCTGATGATCATCATCGATTATGAAATATTTCTGATTGCCCATGTTAACACTATCTGTCACCCTTTTTCAGTTATTTGCAAAAACTGCAATTTACCCCTATGTTAAATTTTTATCTTCAGCCGCCATGTCTTTTATGAATCCAAAATCCAAACACCAGTTATGAAGCACCCATGTCAATAACACAGTATGTAAACCTGTGCGCCTGAAATGTCTTATTTATGTGAAATGTGTATGCTTATTAACGTTTTAAGGACTAAACATCTATTTTGATGGGCCTATCTGGTAGGTTTTTTTCATTTACTATTAAAATTACATTACATATTCTCTTCAAAATAGTATCAAAGGTACAATACGGGTTTAAGTACAACAACAGATCTTCAAATAAGGAAATTTTGTTTAAAAAACGAGTAATATCCTTATAAAGTGGTACTATTGAATGTATAGTAACCAAAATACGCACAATTGTATGGTTGCAACTGCATCTTTAACACTAATATTCAAACACAACACGTATGTGGTCAGTTGAAACGTATTGGGAACGAAGAATGGACTTATAGTTGCACTTAAATAGAAATAATATCACTTTGGTAATTTTGTTGACTGTATTCTTCAAACAGTGTCACTGTTACTCTTATTGATGTGCCAAAAAACATAAAACTGTATCCTTGTTGACGTTAATTTGATTAGAAATCTTACGTTTTTTTATTTAATTATAAAGTTTTATATTTTAAGGAATAGGTATGATAAGGGCCCAAATTTGCCCCCAAATTTTGAAATATTTAAAATGAGCTAAAAGTATGTGATATATACTTTAATTAGTTAAACTTCACTATATCAGCATACAAAAATATCTTTGTGGTACTCTGTGTGGCTCATTGTTAAATTTGCCAAAAACTACTCAAAATTTGCCTGATTTTAACACTTTTTCACAAAAATGCCATAATGAACAGGATTTAGTTAAAACAAATGTTATTAACAATTCCTTGTTCATCTAAGAACTGATCTAGAATAGTTTAAGCTCATTTCAATTATTTTTTAAAAATGGTAAATTAGGGGGCCAAATTAAGCACTTATCATATCTTGTCCTTTATAAGTGTTTTCATCTAAATAAAATGTATTTTTCGTGATATGGACCAATCCAGCAATTACAGCTGCTATTACTGTCCAGAAACCTTCACAACCTTTAAAGATGTATCCGAACATTTAATTAACAAACACCCCCAGGAAGTTTATAAATTTAGACAAATAAAATTATGTGGCAAAAGTGGAGCAATTGGATACCCGACTTTAAATTATAATTTTAGACCTTTAGATGTAATCTTAGCTGGAAAGCACATAGTATGTGATGACCCTCAAAAAGTTGTTATTAAAGACTCAAAAACCATACAGACACCGAGCCCCAAGGTCATTAAAAGATCAAATTTAACTTTAAGTGTTTACTCCTCCGCACATGAGATAAGCTCAGACGAAGATGAGCTTGCCACAGAAATGCTTGATTTATCTATACAGGGCTTAGAACCAATCACTAAAGATCAAGCAACTCAAGTGGGCGATGACCTATCTGAATTACTTTCTATTCTCCCAGATGCGGTTTCTTGCTTCTAAAAGGGCATTGGTCACATTTGTAAATCTTTTTTGATATAGCTTCCCCTTGCCCTTTTCTGTTACCTTATTGTTATCGTCTGGGGTTTCCTTTGAAGAGCTAGGACCTGGTGTGTCTGATGCTATGTAATGTAATTACGGTTTACAAACCTCTATAATGCTCGTATTTTGTATATCAACGTTTAGTTTAAGCCTCTAAATCGTCGAGTGGGGTGTTAAATAATCGATATTTATTATGTGTATAAAACCTCGGGTGAATATTGCAGTATTTCATACTTTATGATATTAGTACGATTATATTTACGACAATTGAGCCACCTCTGACAAAGTTTTTCACGTTAAAAAGAGTACAAAGACTACGAAATTAAGATGCACAGTACACAATACAATACACATTAAAAAGTCTACAATGCTGTTTTTCTTTAATCCAAAATTTCTCAATAATGAAACAACTTGATTCGTCCAAAATTTATATCAATGTATTTCGGGATAATTTAAACTATCGGGAAAAGTTTGGCCGTACAATATTGAAGTTTTCTCTTCAAAATAAGTTGTTTTTACAAATTGGATACACAAAGTCTCACTCAAAAGTAGATTATTTTGACTTATATGGGTTATTTCACACAAAAACATGAATTGGCTATTTTTTATAGGAGTGTTCGCCTAGCTCATTAGTGATGTCATATTCACTAATTTGCATCTCATTAAGTGTCAAATTGGATGGCAATAAACAGTGCAATAAACAAACATCGATTGATAGGATAATTTCCTCAAATTTTAAATCCTTGTAACTTTTTTATTTGATAAGATAAATTGGTTCTGTAAACGGTTCTGGGAAGAAAAATTTATTCATATTTACCATAATAAAGTTTTAAAAGATTGCCCAAAACATAAATTTTCTACAAAATTGTTTCTGGACCAACATGACCAAGTTGATTTTTGTTGAAAATTTTAAATCAACCAAATTTTCGATCTTTTGAACCACTGAATATTTATTTGTAAAATACACTACAAAAAGGATCTTTTTCTGAAAATTGTAGAACCAAAAGAATTTTTCAATTACCTTGAAAAGCAAAAAAGTAATGACAGTTTAAAGAAGTTTTTAACACAATTTTATTGTCTTTTTGCCCTCCAAAAATATTCCACAGGTAAGCTCTGACATCACGGCGAACATCCCTATATCATAGATCTGTATATTAAATATTTAATTTACAGGTCTATGTTTATATGATCTTTATATCACTCACGAAAAGAATCCTACAATAAGCAAATATGATAAATGATGTTTTGAAGAAAAGAATTATAAAAAACCTACCTGACATACTGTCTCTTCGGCAATTTTCCCACGAAAACGTTAATAAGCGTACATATTTTACATAAATAAGACATTTCAGGCGCACAGGTTTACATACTGTGAATAAACAACTGTACCAAGTTTGATTGCAATTGAACCTATGCTATGGTGCCAGAGGGTTTTTTTTTTCCGTCACAGCACAGGGGCTTGTGTACAGTAAAAAAATATAAATCCCCCTATATACCCTTTTACATATAGGGGGATTTTTATTTTTTTACTGTACACAAGCCCCTGTGGTCACAGGTCCCTGTGATTATCTTTGTTATTTCTTGTCGGAATCAGGTCGTGTTTTTTGCTTTGATTAACACCTATTAAATGAAATAAAGTTGTATAAGTCGTTTTAGTTGCACTTTAAAGAGCTAATGATTATGAAGGTTCAGATATCATTTTTATAAGATGATCGATTTCAGAATTATAAATAATATGTTTACGGGCTTCTAAGTGATCAATTTCATCATCTTTAGGCCAGCAGGATATCCCATATGGCGGAGTTTTCGTTATCATTTCAAGTTCCTTTTTAAGTCTCAAAGTTCTCTGCATCTTTTATCAAATGCTGCAAAACTAATGATTTGAAGATCCCGCTTGTTTACAAATTGCACATACGCAAAGATAAAATGGTAATCAACTGTACCCTTAGGTCACGAGTGTCTAAATTGTGTATTCTATTACCGAATTCGTACCGATTAAGACGCGGAGTAACTCAATAATAATAAGTTTAATTTAAAGTAACAAGTAAACATAAGATCTAATGAGCCTTTGAACGAATCTTTCCCAAAGGCAGCACAAATATACATATACAAAGACAATGTAGACATACATATGATTTAGAATTTCCGCAAAGCATGAAACAAACGCACGCATAAAGGGCCATAAAGCAAATAATACATAAAATATCATGACTAGTTAAAATCAAATCAACCTATAGTCATCCATGCAGAACAAGTAGACCACAATTACCATCATGCTTAATAACATAAAGATACACCAGCATACCAATTTAGTCACCTTTCAGCTTTAATCATTCTTCTTTAAGGAATTGGATATCGGTAAACCCCAAGCAAAGTTTGATTTTAGATTTAATTTGGGATTAAATTCATCATTTTTGGGTTGTCATGATCTTCATGTTCATATACTGTTTGGGATTTTCATTCTTTCAATTAGAGCTCCTTTATAGAAGATTCTTTCATAGTCGAAGCGTGTGTCAGGCAACCCGAAACTTTGTTGTGATTTCTCAGACATTTGATGTATATTATTCTCATGGGTATAGTTTCTTTTCACTTTTATTTGCATAGTTTCTTTTCACTTTTATTTGCATTGCATAAACATTACTGCAAAAAATATATTGGAAGCAAGGCAAAAACGAACCATTGAGATTGACAGTCGCAATTTCCCCGACATTGTACAGGCAATAATTTCAAAATAAATGGTGATTTAACCAGTTTTTATGGCGCAATATACATTGCACCTCTCTCTTCCATTGTGAGTTATTTGAGGTTACCTTTATTAGCATAATCATTACAAAAATTAACACAAGCTTAAGCCTGGTCGTCAGACTTGTCTGGCACGATTTACCAAAAAAATTTCTAATATTATTGTTGCTGAAATTTCCCGATTTTTAAATTCAAAATTGTTAAAAGTAAACACCAGGTTTCTTTCTTAATAATGCACCGTATGGTCGATATCCTCGGTGCTGGATTTGGCTTCCTTGTTCGAACGTTTTGGTTTTGAGTATATTTCGTTTTCAACAGTTTTAAAATTTGACCTTCCAATGCTACTGAAGAGAGGTTACTCCTTGAAATATCGATATATAGCATATACAAATTAACCGTTTATACCCGATTTTTGGTATTTGTAACATATAATTCAGTCAGAGATCATTCTTATACAAGTGAATTTGTTTCATTTGGACAAGTGAAATCAAATCACTGATATAGGTGAACACATTTTTGCGTGAATAAATTTCACTTGTTCCAGTGAACTTTTAATTTATCAAATTAATATAGCAACTAAACGAAATTTCTTTTTATTTGGTTTATTTAAGAACAAATTTACAATTTCTACACTTCATTAGTATCATTATAGATATAGCTTGTCTGATTAATAAAATTTCTTCTTCAAAGACACAGTAAGTACAAATTAATAGCCATTTAATTTCTCAAGGGACCTATTTTCAAAGCTTTTGCGCCCACTCAAATTCTTCTGCGCCCAGATGATTTTGATTGATATATAAAGTTTCAATTTAGATCTATAGAAGAAAAATACTGCTGACCACATGAAAAATTGATATAACAGCATTACAGATGATCAAACATTAAACATTTTGCATAAAATCACTTGTACCAGTGAATTTAGATTGTTTAGAAATCCTATCTACTTGAGCAAGTGAATTTGTATCACTTAAATAGGTGAATTAAATTCACTGCTACAAGGGTGATCCCTGACTGTAATTGGCAACAAGACAAAGGCGTACCGGAGAGATCGACGACCACAATGGTCCTGACTTGGAACAACACTAATTTCAAAATAAATCTTGGGTGAAACCAGCTTTCACATCGCCATACATCTCACTTCCATAGCGATCTTGGGTCTGGTAGTAACACAGAACGGTTGTGTGACATGATAGAGGTAGTGAAGTGAACATCTCAGTACAACAAACAGCCAAAAATTAATTAAAACATCCACAAATACATTCGTCTGACATAAATGTGATTTTTTTCTCTACTAGACGCTGATATCGGAAGAACACTTCTTCAGAGACATATTTTCTCAAAATCCGATCACATAGACGACGATGACGCGGATAAAAAAAGTCAGAAAAATTAGTGCAAGACCTGGCATCCCGAACGAATTTTGAAATAAAAACATAAAAACACCATGTGAGATAGGTGAGAAAGTTCTGATACTACAATTGCATCTTTTATCGTATGACCAACCGAGTCACGGCAAATTCGAGATGCGAATCACGGAATGACGCGAAGCAAGTAGATTCTGTGGTTTCTGTGATCTGTTAATCTGGGAGACTCGATCTAGCAAAAATCAAGCGTTGTTGATGGACAAAGGGTCATCCGGGGAGTTTGAACCGGGGTTTGAACTTTGGAAAAAAAATCATAGTTATATGTGCAGCACATACGTCATGTTATCAGGACAAATAAAGTGATAAAAACACATCTTATTACCTATGTTAACCATTTTTTGTTGAAGAGAGCACATTTTTTTTCGGTACAATTTTCCCGTTCATAATGTATTATGAATAAGGGCAAAATATCCATATTGTTTGTACCTATTAACAGAATTGTTGTTGAACACTTTGATCAAATTATGATTAAATGTCGCATGTGATTTGAGGCCACATGAAAGGGTAGAAGTGATAATAACATAGAAACGGCTTTGCTCAAAAACGGAAAAAAAGCAGAACATAAAAATGAAAATCTAAACAAGACATAAACAAAACAAAAGCATAACAAAAATCAATGAGAACTGATTAAATCTAGGTCTTACTACGGTTTATTTTTTAATTTTACATGCAGTCTTTGCTATACACATACTGAAATAGTACTATTACAAATACCAAAACGGGTATAAATCGGGTAATTTGGTTACACTGTATATGCATATTTCAAGAAGTAACCTCTCATCTGCAGCATTTGAATTAAAACTTTGGAAGGTCAAAACCCCAAAGTATTGAACAACGAAAAGTACTCGATTCAAATTAAAGTTGAAAAAAATGATCGTGATTTTAAGATGCTCTTATATATTTTCGAGTACTGGAATATGTGTTGGAAAGTCACTGTTTACATATTTCCTGGGTTTTTTTTACGTTCTGATCTAAAATTGTAGCTAGACGTTATGCAGTTGATAAATTTATCTCGTTTAGTCATTGTTGTAATATTTTTTGGCTATAGTGTTTTGTTTGTTAAAATCTAATGTCCTACCGGTCTTCCATTTTTCGACCCCTAGCGTGTCCGATAAAAGCGCTTCACACGCAATGAATGTTTGTTTTTTATCATTTATAAAAATAATATCAATATGTGGATCTTCATGGTTTGTGAAACCATTTTCTTGAAGATTTTTAAACTTATTACTAGGAACCCGCCACTTTGTGTCCTTGAGTACCGGTAATACGTCCGTCAGTCCGTTTGTCTGCACTTTGCTCTATACTCTTGCCGATATTGGGCTGATATTTTGTATGTGAGTCAAACATGATGAGTTACAGACCAAGTACACGTTTCGTTCCGTTTCGCTATCTAAATAAGAGTTAACTTTCAAATTTCAGTTTTTCGCACTTTCTTTCTAAACTCTTTTAGATAATGATAGGATTTTGTTATGTGAGTCTACCAGGATAAAGTACAATACATGGAAATGGCATCGGTCCATATAAGGCCATTTTTAGAATTTATTAAACAATCTAAATTTTGATTAACTTTACAACCATGTACCTGATATGCCTAGTCTATGATAGTTAGATTGTGCACAGCTTATTAATGAATAAACCATTTAAAGTTTAACAATTACTGAACCGTGATAGAGTACTAAATCCATATTTTCTTTATGTGATTTTTTCATACCGTAAATATGCTGTAAATATCTGATATTTTCCCTGTAAGCTGGAATTAATGGAATACGAATATAAAGTAAAATCGGAGGATGGAGGGGAAAAGTCTTCTATAACATTTGTTAATCATTCCAATGTGCCTGCATCGCTTAACTGGTTCGATTTTGATGGAAAACTTGTGGAATATGAAGTAATTCAGCCTGGCGGTAGTCATGGCATGCAGACGTTTGTAGGGCACCCATGGGCATGTATTGACAAGACGAGTGGTAAAACTATGCTCACTGGTGGAGTACCAGTGTACTACCCAATCGCTAGCTCCACCCATTATGACGTCTTTATAGGAGCACCAAATGGTAAGTCCTGAGAATTTATTTCCCAAAGTAATAAGTAAGTCGATAAGAAAACAATGTTTCCATATCTCAGTATACAAATTGTATACAAACTTAGGACTTAACCTCTCAACTCCGGGAATACAGATTTACGAAGCAAGCCATTTAAATTTATTTCCAAATATATACATTTAAATAACACCTAAACGTGAATTCTTATGTCAATCCATTTTATGTAAGGTCATGTAAGGATATCAGGTGGACAAGTTTTGGAAAAAATCGAACTTTGAAACAGATTCATCGATTCTCATTATAAATGATTGACATTTTTCTTTCAGATTTAACATGAGCGCAATTAGCATGATTAGACACTTAATAAAAACTGAAATAGCCACTGATTCGTGAATACGTTGTGCTTTGTTTGCTTGTTTGTTAGGGTCGAACGCCCCTTTTTCGACACACCTGGGTCATATAGGGCGGCCAGTTTTAATGGTGACGAAAACCAGAGAACCTGGAGGAAACCATCGACCTAATCACAAACAGATGGAGAAGTCCCTTATTTGTTAATTACAAACGAAACTTGAACATGTTAAAGGTACATGTTAAACACCACCTGAAAGGTGATAGGCTAGGTGATCAAAAGTGTACTTATTTAAACCAGAACCTTTAGACAACTCGGCCACCCAGGCCCAAAATACGTTGTGCAAATATACGTTCAAACTATTATTAATTGTACTAATAAAGTAATGACCACAATAATGAATTTATTGTTTATAGATAAATTAAAATCACATATATGTCACAATTAAAAGTAATATGATATTAGAAAAAATTATAATAAAATTAATCAATTTATAAATTATGATCAAAAACTTTATTCATTGGAATCTGGCAAAAAAAGGTTGTAGACGATTATCTGAACGTATTACCCTATATAATATTTTGCAAGCATTAAGCATCTATTGATCTTGAATCAAAATGAATTAAATCCTTTTCAGATATTTAAACTGAAAACATCACCTGTTTTTTTTTCACTCGCCACTGTTTTACAGGTTTTTTTCCACTCATCACTGTCTTGCACGTCTTTTCCACTCATCACTGTCTTACACGTTTTTTTTTCACTCATCACTGTCTTACACGTTTTTTTTTTCACTCATCACTGTCTTACACACGTTTTTTCCCACTCATCACAGTCTTACACGTTTTTTTTTCACTCATCACTGTCTTACACGTTTTTTTTTCACTCATCACTGTCTTTCACGTTTTTTTTTCACTCATCACTGTCTTGCACGTCTTTTCCACTCATCACTGTCTTACACGTTTTTTTTCACTCATCACAGTCTTACACGTTTTTTTTTCACTCATCACTGTCTTACACACGTTTTTTTTTTCACTCATCACTGTCTTACACACGTTTTTTTCCCACTCATCACTGTCTTGCACGTCTTTTCCACTCATCACTGTCTTACACGTTTTTTTTCACTCATCACTGTCTTACACGTTTTTTTTCACTCATCACTGTCTTTCACGTTTTTTTTTTCACTCATCACTGTCTTTCACGTTTTTTTTTCACTCATCACTGTCTTACGCACGTTTTTTCCCACTCATCACAGTCTTACACGTTTTTTTTTCACTCATCACTGTCTTTCACGTTTTTTTTTCACTCATCAATTTCTTACACGTTTTTTTTTCAGAAACAAACGCTGGCTTCCCATCATTTAACACACAAGGTAAGACTTTACATTGTTGATTGAGAATTGTTAAAGTTTTTCAATATTCGGCCACAATATATAGATGTCGTCGCTTTACTTTATATTTAGTTGGCCAACTACTTTGAAATGCTATATGATGTTCCTTACCTTTATATGTTCAAAGGAAGGATGTGATTGATTTTCGCGGTCTCCATATTAGGGTCCAAAATAGACAGAAACGCATGAAATATTTTTTTGTATTTAGCTATTAACATGAGACAAGGGTGTTAAATCATATCGTTTCCGATCATTTCTTAAATGATGCCCAAAAGAATAACCAAGGCATTAAAGCACCTAATAAGAGACAGAGATAAACGGGATTGTATGAACTGAATAGAAAGGTTTTGTTTAAAAAATGTCATTTTTAGTGAAACATTTCATATTGTATGTTTTTAACCAGGTAAAGACTTTGAATATTGCAATTAAACACTTCTCAATATTTGAATTATTTCCTTGTTTTTTTCCCCGATTCTTGATCTGGTTTTTATATTACAATATAACAGGGCAGTATAAATAAGATATAGCATCATGAATGGTCTCTATGAGCTAAATTTAATACTATAATTTTTATATTTCACAGGTCAGCCACCACCTCCATACAGCCAGTACCCCCAACCTATAGGAGGACAGGTCTACCCCCCTCCCCAGCACATGGCATACCCTCCTCCTCAGAATATGGCATACCCCCCTCCCCCGAATATGCCTTATCCTCCTCCCCCAGGCTACAGATATTAAGATACATTGATATTTTCGTTAAGTGTGTAAATCTTATCTCTCATTTAGAAAAAATAATATTTGTGTGATTTAATTATTTATACTTCCATTCATTTCATGTAAATATTTTCAAAGTATGAAATATAATAAAAAGTTACAAGAAAATGCGTCTTATACGATCTCTTCTTTCGTTATCAGCCTCATTTAGAAAGAATAATATTTGTGCGATTTTATTATTTATAATTCCATTCATTTCATGTAAATATTTTTAAAGTATGAAATATAATAAAAAGTTACAAGAAAATGCGTCTTATACGATCTCTTCTTTCGTTATCAGCCACAGGTGGAGAACATCAAAGTTATGTTAGACGGAATGGTTAGCGATTGGATTTTGCTGGTTGCTGTACTGAGATGATCACCTCAATATCTCACTTATGTCTGCACAACCGTGTTGTGATTTGTGTTACTAACGGACCTTATGATCGAGTGGAAGAGGGAGGTTTAGCGCGCCATAAACCTATTTTAACACACAATTTCTTTTGAAATGCCTTTACCAAGTCAGGTGCATTGTAATCTCCAACTTCTTCGCATGTCTTTCTTGTTTTGTCTTTTCTCTTGTACAGAGAAATCTGTTACAAAAAGTACGACAGACATACAGACTCTGGCATTTTAATGTCCCTGTATCGCGTGGTATAGCGGGGTTCAATAAAATGGCCAACAAGAATTACATCAAGCATTATACATGACATCCTATTATAGTATAACTTGTACAATGTAAACAGGATATTCACTTTGTACGTAGTGCTATTTCATTTAAGTTGTTGACATACTTCATATACAAAATATAAAATATAAAAAAATCACTTACTAAAACTCTTCATGCACTCTTGCCTCATCCTGAAGCTGAAGTGGGTAAAATTTGAAGATAGTATAATGTTTGTTAGTATTCTGAAGCTAATGTACAAAGTTTCAGGATCAAAGTGTTTTTTTTTTAAGTTATTAACATGTAAGAAGCAAAGGTGTACCAAAGGGGTAATCAGTATCATAAAACCGTCAGGAAAAAGACAAAACCAGCAGACAAAAAATCATCACAACAAAACAAACCACATAACAATCTAAAACACACACACATAACAACAAAACCGCATTCAGCAACGTGAACTCAAGTCGAAACGAGATTGAACTCAGGTGCTCCGGAATAGTAAGCAGTTCCTGCTTGCTATAGCACACCCGTCACGTTGCCAAAGATCGATTTAGTGTTGGTCAAATCCGGAAATAATACAAAACTCTATGTCAAACCAACATCTGTGCTCATCTGAGAGATAGAAATCCCGTATTTGCATACAAGCACATGATGTCTTCCGTGAAATTTCTTGAGTGATGACAACAACCTGGGAGCAACGTACCCCTGTGTTAACCCATGTAAATCTTTCGGTAAATCCGATTTGGGATGTGTAATATCTGAGCTACAGGTATTCCCAAAATGAAACTAACTGAACTTTACTTCTTTTATAATGTTAGTGCTCCATCTCCACCAAGTATTTCTACAAATAAAAACTATAATGAATTCATATTTTTTAAAGTGTAGTAGTATCAAATATAATCGAAAAACATATTTTTGTCATTATTTTTTAATTGTAGATATTTTTCCAGTACATTTTTTGCATTCAGATTGTATTTGGAATACGGACAAACTGGAGAAATGTAAAATAACTAACAACGGGTGCAGAAATCATTCAATTCAATTTTTCCGAACAAAATTATCTTTCTGTCATATTATTTGAGTTAAAAATGCAAGAATTTGAAATAATGTCTTAATTTAACAAAGACCTAGTGATTCTGTGTTTCGCAACTTCACCCCACTTGGTAAGCTACGGGTAAAGCGGGCAAAGTTGTTATAAATGAAAAAAAAAGTTAATTTAAAAAAATAAAAACAAAAGGCTCCCATGAATCTGAATCACTCAACTGGTCTTAGGCTACTCTGACAACTAAATTAGAAAACTTTTCAGTGTTTTTGTAAGAGATAATTTCTTCCAGGTGTGGTATTCAACTAAGTTCCTATTGGATTTTATAGCCAATTAAATGTTTCATTCCCCAAAGCTAAACAGGAACTTATCAAGGTACTTTGGAGTACTGGTGTGTTGAGATGATGCTTACCCCATTCCCTTAATTAAATTGACTTCAATTGTTTTATTAATAAACTTTTATTTTAAACTGTTATGAAGACAAGATTTGATTTACAAAATTGATTATAGGTATCATGTTATTTACAAAGCAATATTCATACTAGTTGAGGGTGTACCCAACACTTTGGCTAAAATAAAATTGTGTCGTTTAATTTTCCTGAAAATTTGCAAAAATATGTACTTTAGTCAAATAAATTTAATTTCTAAATCTTAAGAATATCAAACCATAGGTTTATTGGGACAAATTTCATTGAACATAATGGAGTTTCAACATTTCATATTGTGATCATTGAGAAGCTTGATTTCTTTCAATAAATGTGCCTGACTAAAACGTTCAAGTGATATTCAAGAGCTATTTCCCTCCTTAAGCTGAAGTATAAAAAATAAAACGTTGAGCTTCGTGCAAAAATGTTAATTATAACGTCACCATGCACTGTACAAAATGCAAGACGACCAAAAATGATGTTTGCATGCTCACACACAACATAACGTCACGTAACATTTTATTTAATATTCAGTAGTTCGATGATAACCTTCTCAACCCCATTGGTCGATAGGTTGCGAATACTGCCCGCAACTTAATGATAAAAATAATTGAGGCTTAGTAAGGAGAAGGAGTAAGTTTAGTTCCTAACAATCAAATTGGGATTCTTGAAAACTGTTTGGCAAACATTATTAGAATACTAGTTTAATGTTTGGAATAGGATTTAAATTGAGATGTTAACGTTAAACAATGATAATAGGGGGACGTGCTCCCTTCGTCCAGTTTATTTCGACACAAGCTTTAAATCTTTGGATTGGAAAATATTTTAAATTCACTTTCTTACAAGTGTGACTTCCAGATTTGGTCATGACAAGGGATGCACATGTTGAATTCCAGGATGCGTTGGAATGCGACAGAGTCCTATAGACTCTAAGCGCTGCTCCGTATCCGGAATTCTTTTATTTTCTTTATATTTTTAAAAAGGGTACGTACCATTATTCATTTAAGTCAATAATAATTTTATTTTTTGACAAACTATAATTTTTAATATTCAGCGAGCGTTCAGCACGATTAATAAATTGAAAATAGTTTACATAATTAATTTCAAATTTAAATATAAAAATGGCAATTGAGAAATAAAATATTTATTATGATATTGTAAGTTACTATTTAGATTTTATCAATGTTTGAAAAAAAATAAATGTTGTACGAGAATTACTTATTTGTTATCGGACGACTGGAGGCAGAGCCAATAATCATTTCTGGAAACAAAGACAGTTGAAATATTGTTCGATCTATAGTCAACAAATTTATTTCAATTATTGTTAAATTCTGTTATTGTTTTGATGTTACGTCTTCAATACAAAATTCATCTTTATTCAATTTGATTTATTTTCGTTATATTAAAAAAAAGGACCAGTTGGCTCTCATCCAACCACAAAAAGAGACCGGCCACCTTACACAAGAAAAGTTCCCTATACAAAAACCAGAGGCTGCATCATAACTGGTGCTTAATCTATCTACAGAATTTTGTAATAATAGAAGCTAATCTTTTGATCAGTTTAACTCGCACCTTCATTGAAAATGAAAACTACTTGTCTGTTTAAACATATTTTATTTGTAATAAAACAAAATGGTTTGGACACAAGTAAAATCATACTTAGATATTCCCCTCCGCAATACAATGAGAGACATTACAATGAAATATATAATAAGGTACAAGATCGTGCATTTTAAATCAAATAGAAAAGAAATCAAATTTAAGAGCTATACACAAATAATAAAATAAAGATAGAAGTATACAGAAGTACTGGAATTTCACAAGAAAGAAAGAAAAAAATGGAATGAGAGAGAGAAAAAGACTGACAAAGTGCTGATGAGATGAATGTCCATTTAGAAAAATTACGCGAATGTAAATCTTTTGGATCGTTTGATAAACTCAAAAACATTTCTAACAAGAGTTAACACTAAAGTATGTCTCGCCTGCCGGCACCATCAGAAACAATTATTCTTTCTTACTTCCATTATATTTTGAATTTACATGGATTTTCAGTTTCTGAGATCAACAGATGTTTATAGAACTTAAACATTGCAAATATATGCAATAAAAATAATCAAAGTCACTCAACCGGAAAATCAAGGTCAAGGTCAAATGATGGGGATGCAACTGTGCTAAGCTACTACTGAGGCATATGTATACCAAGTTTCATCAACCTAGGACCTATAGTTCTTGAGATATGGAGGTGATCGCAAAACTTTTCCATTGCTATTATATGTATTGAAAATTGTCAAAGTAACTCAACCAAAAAATCAAGGTCAAGGTCAAAAGATGGGGATGCAACTGTGGTAAGCTACTACTGGGGCATATGCATACCAAGTTTCATCAACCTAGGACCTATAGTTCTTTAGATATGGAGGTGCTCGCAAAACATTTCCATTGCTATTATATGTATTGAAAATTGTCAAAGTCACTCAACCGGAAAATCAAGGTCAAGGTCAAAAGATGGGGATGCAACTGAGCTAAGCTACTACTGGGGCATATGCATACAAAGTTTCATCAACCTAGGACCTATAGTTCTTGAGATATGGAGGTGCTCGCAAAACTTTTTCATTGCTATTATATGTATTGAAAATTGTCAAAGTCATTCAACCGGAAAATCAAGGTCAAGGTCAAAAGATGGGGATGCAACTGAGCTAAGCTACTACTGGGGCATATGCATACCAAGTTTCATCAACCTAGGACCTATAGTTCTTGAGATATGGAGGTGCTCGCAAAACTTTTTCATTGCTATTATATGTATTGAAAATTGTCAAAGTCATTCAACCGGAAAATCAAGGTCAAGGTCAAAAGATGGGGATGCAACTGTGCTAAGCTACTACTGGGGCATATGCATACCAAGTTTCATCAACCCAGGACCTATAGTTCTTGAGATATGGAGGTGCTCATAAAACTTTTCCAAAAAGTTAACGCCGCCGCCGCCGTCGCCGCCGCCGCCGCCGCCGCCGGTAAAGTAACACCTATGTCCCGCTCTGCTTCGCAGGCGAGACAAAAATGAGAGTATTTTCATCGTAGGATAGCTCTTTACTTCCTTGGGTAAGCGTATTAATATCAAGGTTTATTCCATTCGGAAGCCAAGTTAGGTTATTTAAAAGTTGCATTGTTATATAGAGGACATACAAAAAAGTAATGTTGTATGTTTTCGATAGGGGAACCGCATCGGCAACCAGGGTTAACAACAAGATTTGCTCTAAAAAGACCATAATTAAGAAAGGAGGCAGAGCATCTAAGTTGTGCTAAAATTATATTGAGTTTTCGTGGACCATATGCAAAATGTTTTGGGACTTTTATACTGGTTAAACCGGATGCTTTCAAGGCATTCTTGAAGGCCCCAATAGAGGGTGCTTTTCGAACATTTGGATCAATATTATTCCACTGCCTTATTGTATTTGGAATAAAAGAGTTCGAAGTAATAGACAGCCTGCAAAATGGAAGTATTATATCTTCACCATTCCTAAGTGGATACTCAGTGTTTGCACCTTAGGATGTACCAATCTATTTAGATAATTTGGGGTATCAAGGTTTTGGATGTTATAAAACATGTTTAGTCGGCGTTTGAATCGTCTATTAGCCAGAGTTTCCCAGCCAATTTCTCTATATAATGTTTCTAATTTTGTAAAAAGAGGAAGTCTTGTTACTAAACGTGCTGCCTCTAATTGTAAATTTTCCAATTTTGAGGCATTGCCAGCACCACAATTATCCCAAACTTCCGATGCATATTCCAACAATGGTCTTATAAAAAACTAGATATAACCTTTCCAAATTGTCACGACTTAACTGATATTTTAATTTTCGGAGCACGTTAAGATGTTTTGAGACGCTTTTTACGATGTGTTCAACATGGGTGTTCCATTTAGCATCACTGCTAAATGTTAAGCCCAGGTATTTATGACTATCGGATATGGGAATAGGAATATCATTTAGATTAAAATTTACATCGTTTACATCTGAGTTCGAAAAAATGACAATTACAGTTTTGTTTGGGTTAAATGACATCTGCCATTTTTTTTACCATTCGTCCAACTCTTGCAAATCATGATCAATAACCGTTTTAATGTACATTCGGTCATGATGGGAATAGTTAAACGATGTGTCATCAGCAAATAGCCTACACAAAGATTTTAATCTAAGTGCAATATTAATACAGATAATGAACAATAAGGGTCCTAGGACGGAACCTTAAGGTACACCAGCTGTTATATTATTTAAGGGTGACTCAGACGAATGGATAACAACTTTTTTTTTTCTTGCTGTTAGATAGCTTTCAAACCACAGATAAAGATTATTTTTAACTCCATATGCTTTTAAGTTTCTTCAAGAGACCATCATGCCAGACTTTATCAAACGCTTTAGAAAAGTCACAGAAAACGAAACAGTTAATTTCTTTCTTTTCTAGTGAGTTAAGTATGAAAACTGCTCATACGTAAATGATTTTTACCTGAAGGAAAAAAACTCCTATCTCTGAGAGAAATTGCTTATATCAATGATTTTCGCAACTAAATAATTTTCTTTTATGAATTTAGTGTTTTAAACAACTCTTTGACATTTATCTTGCACATTTTCTTTTGTATAAATACCATTTTTGAGCTATTTTGCCAATGTGAAATTTTCAACAGGTAAATCTTTTATTTAAGGAAAATTTTTCCTTCATACAACAAGATAATCTCCTTTCTATAGATGCGAGTTTCAACTGATCAGAGATCAACTTTAATTGTAACACATTCAGTAGGAGGATTAAGTACGGGTACTCCAAAGTACCTTGATGATTCCCTGTTCAGCTTGGGGTAATTTAACATTTAATTCGCTATAAGGTATGAAAAATATTTTATAGTTTTTTTTTAATTGACATATTATTAAATAATATCCAGCTTTATTCCGTAAATAATGCATTTAATCATGAAATATTTCATGGGGGAATTTTATGCCGAGTTTGATTACTGAAATGTGTTAAGTGAAGGGCATTTGAATAACGGTTTACCCAAAGTAAATATTTATGCTGGAAAACACTTAATCAACGCGAAGAATTAATAGCGATTATTATATATAAATCTGCAAAAAAATGACCTTTTGTGCCGGTAAAGGTAAGTTTTAAAAGGTATATTTTTCATATATGTGTTTTTCATTCAGTTGAAAAATTTGCGAAATCGATATGTTCATGTCTTTAAATGTAAGCAAACCATAATTAGTAAAACCATTTAAATATAAGAATTAGTGAACCCTAGTAGTTCGTTAAAACCATACTTTAAAGTGAATATCTTTTCCTGAATCAATGGAATACGAATATAAAGTAAAATCGGAGGATGGAGGTGCAAAGTCATATATTTCGTTTGTGAATTGTTCTAATGTGCCTGTGTCGCTGAACTGGTTCGATTTTGATGGAAAACTTGTAGAATATGAAGTAATTCAGCCTGGCGGTAGCCATGACATGGAGACGTTTGTAGGACACCCATGGGCATGTATTGACAAGGCTAGTGGTAGAACTATGCTCACTGGTGCAGTACCAGTCTACTTTCCAAAGGCTAGCTCCAGTAACTATGTCGTTTCTATAGAAGCACCAAATGGTAAGTTTAAATAATTTTCTGAGAGGTCCCGTGAGAGTACAGCCCCCCAAAAATTTAGTCAACAAGAAGAATGAGTCCATGTGCACTGTATATAAAATCATAGGACTTTATTGTAATCAACACTTCGAACTTTGAAACCTCTTAACCTAGGGAAAATAGATCTACCAAGCAAGCCATTTAAATACTTTTGTAAATATATACACTTAAGAAACACTTATTAAAAAAATACATTTGTACTAAATAATGTGTACAATTCATATGTCAAGCCATTATTTGTAAGGTTATCAAATTGGACAATAAGGACTTAACTTTATGAACAAATCGAATTTGAAAATAGTTTCTGTTCCTTTTATATATTAGTGGCTGATATTTATACCCCCCGCAAACAAAGTTTGGGGGGGTATATAGGAAACACCCTGTCTGTCTGTCCGTCTGACTGTCCGTCTGTCCGTCTGTCCGTCCGTCTGTCCACATAACTTGTAAGCGCTTCTCCTCCTAAACCGCTTGAAGGATTTTGCTGAAACTTAACATGGAGGAAGTACATCATATGTAGATGTGCATGAAGAATTTTCATTGCACTCTGACATCATTCAGGGGAGATAATTGGACTTAGACTTTTTAAATACATTATTCAATGGGAGACCCCGTAAGCGTAACTCCTCCTAAACCGCTTGATGGATTTTGATGAAACTTTACATGAATGATGTAGATCATATGTAGATGTGCATGAAGAATTTTCATTGCACTCTGACATCATTCAGGGGAGATAATTGGACTTAGACTTTTTAAATACATTACTCAATGGGAGACCCCGTAAGCGCAACTCCTCCTAAACCGCTTGATGGATTTTGATGAAACTTTACATGAAGGAAGTACATCATATTTAGATGTGCATGAAGAATTTTGATTGCACTCTGACATCATTCAGGGGAGATAATTGGACTTGAGATTTGAGTCCAATATGAAGCGGGTGGTATCCTTTTGTGAGCTCGCTCACAGTATTACTTGTTTATTTCAGACTTAGCGCAACAAGATTCGTATAAGCACCAGTTTATTATTTTTATATTTCACAGGTAATCCAGCACCTCCATACAGCCAGTACCCCCAACAAGTAAGAGGGCAGGTCTTACCCCCTCCCCAGCACATGGCATACCCTCCTCCTCAGAATATGCCATACCCTCCTCCTCCAGGCTACAGATATTAACAAGATTTGGAGTGGCTACATTGATATTTTAGTTAACTGTATGAAACTTACATCTCCCATTAGAAAGATGTTAATTCTTAGTATTAACACTTGTGTGATTTTATTTATTTATTCCATTTACTACATGTATCTATCTAAGTAGGAAAAATAATAAAAATTGTTGAAAATACGTCTTATACGACCCCTTTCTTCGCCATCAGACACTGGTGGAAAAATTCAAACACAAAATGGCTAGTGATTGCGTTTGGCTGATTGTTGAAGTAAGATAACCACTTCCATGACTTCAAGATCCCTATTTGATCTTCACAGCCGTGTTGTGTTCTGTGTTACTACCGGACCCTGTGATCGCAGTATGGTTCCGCGCAATGTTGGTGTTACTTTTGAAAAATGCAGTAAGCTTAAAATAGATATTTATTATTAATTAATAATAGATAATAATACATAATAGAGACATAAGAAAATGCAATAAGAATTGAATTTTAAAGGCTCCTCTTCCTCAATTTTATTGAAAAAACAAGACTTTACCATAAAAACGATACAAAAGTTAGCATAGTGTCACGAATTTCTCTTCCTTGAATAGCACAAAATGAAAGTACATGCTTAAAATTTTAGAATTAAGTTTATACGCTCCTGAAGGGAGCGATAATATTAGAAATGTCAATATTTTTGTTGTTCTATGGGGTGAATTTTCCTTCAACGTCCGGTTTTTCACGCTTTTTTTCCCGAACTTTCAGCGTCTTTTATAACGCTTATCTATTTGAAAATTTCGAACGTCATTAAGCGCATGCAGGACCTGGAACTGACTGAAGAAAAGCTAGTAATTTTTTTTAAATTTTCGAATACAAATTGTTTCAATTCATTTACATTTTAAATTTTATATGGCATGATATGTTGTATCGTAACTTCGGAAACGTCACAGGTGAAACCTGCCTCATATTATATAATTATGTTTTACGATGTTATAAACGAGCCATACCAACGATTAAAGAATAAATGAACAGCAATCAACAACGCGAACTCAATTGCAAGTTTAAACGAGAGTGAACTAAGGAACTAAAAATTCAGGCAGGGATTTTTATAAGGATTCCAATGAAAAAAAAAGATTTTGAAAATCGGACCACAAATAAAAAAGTCGATTTTTTGGGTGTGGCCCCTTTTTGAACCTTAATAGCAAGGTAACGGTGCAAGAAACATCAAAACAGTTGTTACATCTTGTTGACGGAATTTATTTAGGAATACAATTAAAAAAGAGTGGTCAAAATCAGATGAATTTTAAACATTCTACATACGTTTTCTAAAACGGTAGGGACCAAAACCCCCAAATGTAATACCAACCATCTTTTAGTAGTTACAAACATCATATTCAAATTTTATAAAATAGATATACCACTAAAGTTATAGCGCGGAAACCAATGTGTCTACAGACGACGACGACAACGACAACGATATCGCTATAACATAATACGATCGCAAAAACTTGCGGTCGTATAAAAATCTTTAAAAAGGGCAATAACTCCTACATGGGCTGTAATCTTCTTCAAAATTTCAGGTTGGTAGGTTTTGAAGTGCCGCATGATCTCTTTTGTTCTCTATCAGAATTTAAAAATCTGTCACCATTTTTGAGTTATTTGCAAAAAAACTGTAATATTTTCTCCTATGTTCAATTTTTATCCTCAGCGGTCATGTTTTACAACCAATCGAAAAACCCCACATCAGCTATATACACTAAATGCTAATAAAAAGCTTTGCCGAGCGCAGCATGATACGAGCGCAACATGTTGAGCCCTATACGTTGTAGGCCCAATATGGATAGTCAATTGCTCTGGACAAATGCTGCCCATGGTGGACTGACAAGGTTTTTCGACACATGCAGCCTTTGGTTGACTTTCCATCCACATTTCACAAGGATTTCATTTTTAAACCTATTCAAAAACAGAAAAAAATAAAAAATACGAAAAAAATATATCACCCCTTTTTGCCCCTTAGTTTTAAACAGGATACTTTAAGAACTAATAAAGAAAGCCGTAGGACAACCAGGATTCCGTCAGAATAGATATGTGCTGACCAGATAGCCACCCTATGAATCATAATTGAACAATCAATGAAATTTAATTCGTCTCTATATACAGTATTCATCGATTCCCAGAAGGCCTTTGAAAGCCTTGACAGACATGTACTTTGGCAACTTATGAGTGATTATGGAATTCCAGACAAACTTATCACCATCATCAAAAACACATATACCGGAATGCAGAGTAGAATATCACATGAAGGTATTTAACAGTTCCCTTTGACATCACAACAGGGGTCCGTCAAGGGTGCTTGCTGTCTCCTTTCCTTTTTGTGCTCCTGGCAGTCGATTGTTAATGAAACGAACCACAACCAATAGAAGAAATGGTATCCAATGGACTCTGACAGAACAGCTAAATGACATAGACTTTGCGGACGACATTGCTCTTTCATCACACAACCACCAACAGATGAAAGATAAACTGTCTCACTTAGAAAACAGAGCAACTGATACTGAACTCATCATTAGCATTAGACAGACCAAAGTGCTCAAGGCCAATACCAACTGCCAAACCAGTCTAGAAGTAAAGTCAACCCCTCTCGAAGAAGTTGACTGCTTCACCTATCTGGGCAGCGTAATGGATAGCAAGGGTGGTTCAGAGAAAGATATCAAATGCAGAATTGGGAAAGCAAGAACAGCCACCAATTTGAAGAGCTAGCTGAATACAAAAATCAGGCTCTTTAATTCCAACGTCAAAACCATACTGTTATACGGTTGTGAGACATGGAAGACGACCAAATGCCTCTTAAACAAGAGTAAACAGCTGCCTCAGACAGATATTGAAAATCAGATGGCCCGACAAAATTAGCAACATTGACCTCTGGAAGAAGACTCTACAAGAACCATTTGAATTAGAGCTGATAAAACAGAAATGGCGTTGGATTGGTCACAAACTTAGAAAACCTGCACACTTCATCGCCAGACAGGCATTACAATGAAAAAGGCGAGGTAGGCGCCCTAGAAACACCTGGCGAAGAAACCTTACCACAGAAATGGAAGTCAAGGGGAAAAGATGGACTGATAGCACCAGACTAGCCCAAAACTGAACTAGGTGGAGAAGTGTTGTCTGTGGCCTATGTACCGCTTTGGTACCACAGGCACAAGCAAGTAAGCATTTGGCCCCTATTAAAGGGTATTTGCATCCTTTCACTTTTGCTCCTTTTGACCCCTAACAACAATTCGGAGGAGGGGAGTGTGTCAAAATCAATCCTCATTTTTTTTTAATTCACTACTTGACAAAAATAAATGAGCAAAAAAAAAAATGAAATAGGACTATAAATAAGTTTCCGTTTTCGCCCTTTTTGGCCCCTAATTCATCTCAGAAAAAAAAGAAGATTGCAAAAATTAATCATGTATTTTGTAATGACTACTTGACAAGACTTTACGTACAAAAAAAAATCGTACCAGAAATAAAAAAGTTGCAATTTTTGCCCCTTTTTTTGGCCTCTCATTTCTAAATTAAAAATATTGAGACCCCCAAAATCAATACCAAATTTGGTTTGATAGTAAGACATATCATTGTCAAATTTCGTAGCAATTGGCCGACCAGAATTAAAGTTACTGTGGAAACAAATAAGATATTTGAATTTTTTGCCACTTTTGGGCCTTTTATTTATAAAAGAATTGAGGGGGACCCCAAAAATCAATCCCATTCATCCTTTTATGGTATGAAACATTACTGCAAAATTTCACAGTATTTGGTAAGCCAGAACAAATGATAATGTTGGAATAAACAAAAAAAGTAGCATTTTGGCCCCCTTTTGGCCCCTAATTTCTAAACAAAAAAGGGGGACCCCCAAATTCAATTCCATCCAACCTTTTATAGTAAGGAAGATCATTGTCAAATTTCATACCGATCAGATAACTATACATGAAGGTATTGAGGGAAAACTTAAGTTAACGCAGACAACGCAGACGACGACGCAGACGCAGACGACGACAGCATCATACCATTATACGTCCGTAATTTTGTTTTGCGGTCGTATAAAAATGAGAATATTTTCATCATAGGATAGACCTTTACTTTCTTGGGAAGGCTTTTGGTATCAATGTGTATTACATTGGAAAGCCGAGTTAGATTATTTAACAGTTGAATTCTGTCATGAAAGAAAAAAAGTATTGTTATTTGTTTCCGATAGGGGCACCGCGTCTGCAAGTAGGGTTAACTACAAGATTGCTCTAAAAATATCATATATAATTAAGAATGAGGGCAGAGCATCTAAGTTGTGCTTAAATTATATTGAGTTCGTGGACCATATGAAATCTAAACTAGTTAGACCGGATGCTTTTAAGGCAGAAAACAATAGAGGGTGTTTTGTGAACACCTAAATCAATATCATTCCATGTAAAGTTGTAGTATTCCCGGCATGCATTTGAATTATAATAGAAAATAACAATAATAATTGAACCATACAATGAAGAGCACTGTAGTTGGATTTACGTAAAAAAACCACAAATAATAAGTCCAGCCTTCTACTAAGTACTGATTTTTCCATCTTATGAGAAAACCATATTTTACCTTATTTATATAGCCTTTCGCTGCCAATGCTAATCCAAGAAGCATATTGAATATTCAAAGTCAAAATATGAATGAAGACATATGTATAAAGTTTATAGCAGCTCATTAAAAAAAGTATTCATTCTAAATAGAAAATAATGAGATGTGGAATAAGTGCTGGCGACTAAGCTCACATAAAAATTTAGAAAAACCACAATGGAAAGCCGTCAGCAGCCTCCAAAGAGGCCAGTAGTCGAGCATTCTTGCAACGAACAAGATAAAACTATCTATGTGCAGTTTGAACTGTGCATAGATTAGGAAAATAGGTCAATTATCAACCATTTTATTCGAAGTGTAACCATGATCATTAATGATTAGGAGCATCAAGTATGCACAATAAAATATTTAAACAAGAGTTGACGCTAAATTATGTCTCGCCTGTCGGCACCATCACAGAACTCATTGAAGGTCTAGCTGGGCCTTCAGAAAAGTTAAGGTAAAGGTCATGTGACAGGTGACAGAATTCCATTTAACCATCACAAAAGTTATTGAGAAACAATGAAAAACGACCAACATTAACTAAGTCATTCAACCATGAAAATGGGATCAAAGTCACATTACATGGTGACATCAGTTGTGTATACCATAATTCCCAAAAAATCAGATGCCTAGTCATAATATATACCTTTCACCTAACTCATTTTCCACCCAAAAATCATCTAAGTTCAAAAAGTCACTGAACCGTGAAAATGGGGTCATGGTCACACAGTGTAGACCAAAACTCCAAATGTCTGTATACCAAATATCAGATGCCTAGCTATTATACTTTTAACTTAATTTATTTTCCACAAAAGTTTTTATTGTCCCAATAATCATCTAAGTCCAATGAGTCACTGAACCATGAAAATTGTGTCAAGGTCACATGACATGGTTTCAGTTGCATAAACCATAACTCCGGGTGTCTGTATATCAGATATCAGATGCCTAGCTATTATACTTTTCACTAAATTCACTTTCCACAAAAGTCTTACAAAGAGTTTTTTGGCCCCAAAACTCATCTAAATCTACATAGTCATTGAACCATGAAAATGGGTCAAGGTCAAACGGCATGGCACCAGTTGCATAGACCACAACCCAAAATGTCTGTATACCAAATATTAGGTGCCTAGCTATTATTCTTTTCTTGGAATTCATTTTCCACAAAAGTCTAACAAAAAAGTTTACGCCGTCGCCGTCGTCGCCGCCGCCGGAAAAGTCGCAGGCGAGACAAAAATTTCAGTTTCTGTACGTTTTGAACATATCAAAACTCTTCATTGTAAATGCACACGTTTTGTTTTTGTTTTGTTTAATTAACTAAATTGGTTGTAAAGTTTCAAATTTCATTTGAGCAAACCATGACATAACCATTTAAAGTCTAAAAACTTCTGATCCGTGGTAGATCATTATATCCATATTTTTTATATGTGTGTAATGGTTATCTTAAAAAGATGGAACACGAATTTAAAGTAAAGTCGGTAAGTGGAGGAGCTAAGACAACTATTACATTTGTAAACAATTCTGATATCTCCGTTTCGTTCAACTGGTTACTACCTATTATAAAAAGATTGGCAGCGATACATCAATTAGGTCGTTTGTTTCCGTCGTTTCTATATTTACAAAAGCTCTTTGCAATGTACATACTTTCACTTTTCACTCGGGGGCTATATTCGGATTCTCAATCTTCGGATTTCCATCAAGACAATATGGCCGCGACCAGTAGATTATGTGTTCCGCTTCGGATTATATTTTAGTCAGTGTAGCATATCTTGCGTAGCTTTAGCGTAATGGATATTTGATTTTGGATTGCGAAAATTTACTTGATTGAATAAAGTTTAAAGGACAAAAATACTATTCGGACACCAAAAATAAGTTAATCATGCAAAAAAATTGTACACAGCATCTTTTATGTGGCGGTGTTTTAAAGCAACAATGCGATTCAACTAGATCATGTAGCGTACATGGCGTAGTCACTTTATCAGATTGTGCACATGTTTAAGCGTACTTTCTTATAAATTTTTGACTGCAAAATGTTAATTCATTGAATAAAGTTTATTATCACAGACAGAAATAATGCTTATGCAAAAATAGGTCAATCAGACACACACAATTCAAGCATTTTATTGATTTCTTGAAAGTGACAAAATAGCCACATTGGGTCATTCGTCTGTCTTGATCTAGGTCAGTTTAATAAGGATAAATAATTTTATCTATTTCTCACAAAGCTATTGCGGGATGCGGAAAAATAAACTTATTTTTCAAAAGTTATTGGTTGTTCGAAAATGTTATCATTGCTTGATAATTTTGTCGATTCACCACACAGAGACCAATGTCGCCACAACTACAAACATGTCAGAAAATAACCAAAGGAACCACAGGGGCTTGGATTAAAGAGTAGGGGGAAGGCGACTTAAAAGTCAATATAAATGACTAGAATCCAAGCCCCTGTGTGCGGAACATGGATTGCAACGTTCGTGTATAAGTTTGCTTTAGTCTCTATCATAAAGGGAGGGACAATCTTTGAATAGGTGACAATCAAAAATATTTGAGCAGCGGCGGATCCGGGGGGGGGGGGTCCGAGGTTGGAATTTTCCTCCTTTCCGACAAAAATTTTGCAAGTATCGTGTAGGTTTTCTGCAAAATTTGTATTGAACCACCCCCTTTCCGTCCTTCGTCCACAGCGGAATTTATGTGGACCAACCCCTTTCAAAAATTTCTGGATCTGGCCCTGTTTGAGTTATAATATAATTTATTGCTATTAGAGGTAAAAATTTTAAAGGCATACATGTACATTGCAAATTTTCATAAAGAGATCTACAATTGGGTTTAAAGTTATTTCATATAATATCATATACTTCAAAATCATAGGCTGATCTGACAAATGATAACCATTAAAGTAGACGATAATTAGATGTGGAATAATTGTACGCCACACAACCAACATAAAGAAACGTGAATTTTAAAAATCACAATGTAAAACAGCCAACAGTCTTCAGCATGACCATAAGTCGCTGCTTGCCGTCTTGCATTGGCCCAAGGCAAAAATACAAAAGAGGATGAGTCCAGTTTCTTTTTTGGTCACACTTAGAAAAAAGTCAAAATAACAAAAATGTACATTTTTTTTACATCTCCTCATGCTTGGAATGCTACTAAATGTTGAAAATAATAATATTATAAAACGAAAATTATAAAAATTTCTAGGCGCAAAATATATGTTTGATTTTCTTCTTCGGTATTCCCAGAATCCCGTTGGTAGCTTTTGTTCTCAGAATAATTTGAAGATTGAAATCTTTTTAAACTTTAACATTAAGCTGATTTATAAGTATATATGAGCAACAGACTGTGACATCTTTGATCCAATGGAGACTTTTGTACAGCTCGATGAGCTGTAGGTTTAAGCAAACAACAGCTTTTCTCTATCTGCAATAGTTTCCTATTTTCTCCACTAACATAACCAAACTTAGATGCAATTATTTTAAACTAAATAGGAGATAATACAATGCTTATACTGGATCTAAAAACAAAAAATGTTTGGGATAAACACTTACATGACTTAGATCCATCGACATGGCTTAATTTTAGATCGATTTTATAGTATGTGTACAGCAAAGGCTACATATAGAATTCAACTGAGCAATAAACCTTAGCAGGACCTAGAAATAGTAAAGTATTTTTTATGTTACTAAAGCAGACCTTTGCTTTTTGTGTCCATAGCGGCTTGCTAGGCAATATGCATTAGAGTCCACACTTGTTTGATTATAAAGGAAAACTTGTAGAATATGGCGTACTCAAACCTGGTGGTAGAAGAGGCCAACAGACGTACGTTGGACACCCATGGGCATGCATCGGCATAACTAGTGGTAAAACTATGCTCACTGGTGGAGTACCAGTGTACTACCCAAAAGCTAGCTCCAGTCATTATGTCGTTTCTATAGAAGCACCAAATGGTAAGTCTGAAATAATTATAGGAAGAATTATAGAAACCACTGGTACCAAAATAAAACATAAACAGTCGATAGGAATTGCATATATCCTATATATAAACTTATAGGATTTAATTAGAACTTTGAAATAGTTTGTTCGGTTCTTACGTCTAAATATTACACATTCACTTGCATTTAAGAATTACAATGAAGTTATTCAATACAACATTAAAATGAGGACAATAAGACATATTTTATGAACAACTGGAACTTTAAAAGTTCCTCGGTTTCACTCGGCTAACTGAGAACTCGGTCTGTTGGTTTAATTTTTACATTGAGGCTATATGTGAAATTGGTCTGTTGATGAGTCGACTGTAGGTCTATTGAAAGTAAAATCCAAAAGATGTTCATGAAATTTTGTGAAAAACGTAATTTTTTTAATCGTTAAAAAATTATCTTTAAATTGAATGCATAATGTTTCGTAAAAATGTTGGTCGTGTTCTACTCGCGATGTCTTAAAGTACATTAATCAAACAATTATTCATTTTTCTTGCTACCGGATTATTTTAAATGAAAATCGGTTCCTGTCCGCTACAGCATACCCGTCGCACTGTCAATTTCCAATTCAGTGTGTCGAATCTGGTAAAGGCAGACAAAACAAAAGGATTACAAAAATTTCCTGATTGAAGACAGAAACCGAGGAGCAACATAAGCTTGATATTTACAAAAGGGATTTGCACACAAAGATCGAGCGCGAGTGAGTGTGAGCTGTTTTTTTACGCCCTTGTAACGCTTAATAGGTTATTTAAAGGTGATGAACATTAAAAGGGATGATAAAATGAACATGAAATGGTGATGATTGATGAAAAATGGGGGTGGTTTTAAAAATTTTAAAGAACCACAGTAAAATTAAGGGAGAGGTGGTGGATAAGGGCGAAAAATTTAGCCTATGTGGTGGACTTCTTGGCGATCTACAAAGGGGTCGTTTACGTATCGAATTTACATAATTGCACTACGCAAGTAAGAATCCTCTGATAATTACATTTCTATTTTTAGTTTGTACATGTATTTCAGTAGTTTATTTCGTTTTATTTGTGTTTCCTTGTGCTTTTCTTGTTCATGTACAAAGGTTTTGCCGTTGCCATTTCGAACTTTTTACATTAGAACGCCCATTGATCGGGCCAATTGCTTCTTCTCCTAAACTTACAATAAATTTACAATAAAATCGCCTTTTCCCATCTTTACTTTCAGAAACAAATAATGGCTTACAATCATCGAACTCACTGTCTACTGATTCTCAGAAAACAATGGAAAGCGAATCTAAAGTAAAGTCGGTGAGTGGAGGAGCAAAGTCATGTATTTCATTTGTGAATAATTCCGATTTCTCCGTTTCACTCAACTGGGTTAATTATGAAGGAAAACTTGTAAAATATGGTGCCCTTAATCCCGGCAGCAGAAGAGACCAGCAGACGTACGTAGGACACCCATGGACATGCATCGG
Organism: Arcuatula senhousia; assembly: GCA_963971305.1. Classification (NCBI taxonomy): domain Eukaryota; kingdom Metazoa; phylum Mollusca; class Bivalvia; order Mytilida; family Mytilidae; genus Arcuatula; species Arcuatula senhousia. The sequence continues at coordinate 48,032,324 of OZ020313.1, forward strand.
CATAACTAGTGGTAAAACATTTATCACAGGAGGAGTACGTGTGTACTATCCACGAGCTAGCTCCAGTTACTATGTCGTTTCTTTAAGAGCTCCACAAGGTATGAGTCTGTTAGTATTGAGCACGTTAATAAAGGTAATAACAAAACTACCGAACTTGAATGATCAATCTCATAGTCCAGAGAAAATGACAAAAACGAATCAGTCATACCGGAGAATTGGTGGATCGCAATGGTCCTGACTTGGTACAGGCATTTCAAACGAAATGGTGGGTTTAACCAGGTTTTATGGCGCCAAACCTCCCTCTTCCATTGCGATCTTAGGATCCGGTAATGACCATAGAACACAACATAGTTGTGAGACTCAATAGGGATATTGAGGTGATCATCTCAGTACAAAAGACCAGTCAAATACGAATTAAAACAATTAACTACCATATATTTTAACTCAATTTTGAACTTTTCTACTAGTGGCTGATAACGAAGAAAGAATTTTTTTAGTGATCGTATGAGACGTATTTTCTTATGGCCCTGCTCCAAAAGTCGGTCACGAAGAAATTGGTGTCTGACAAAAAAATCTGTGAAATGTGTGCAAGCTCTGGCATATCGAGACAGAGACAGAGATAGATAAAAGACAGAGATATATACATGAACTGAAATGAAAGGTTTTGTCTTAAAAGATGTGAGACTTTTCAGTTTTAATATGGTAAGACATTAAAGATTGTAATTGTTTACTTCACAACATTGAAAATTATTTCCTAGCTTTTGTTTCTTATGATTTTGACATGTTACATGTAAAGGCTTAAGCGAATTGTATGATCAATTCCAATGAGTCAACTTTAATTTGATACAGTTATTTTTTACATTTCACAGGTCATCCACCACCGCCGATCTGCAATCTGCAGTAGAGACAGTCCAAGCTTCTCCCAAGCATATGGCTAACCTCCTTCACAGAGCATGCCCAAGATATCAACAAGATTCGGGAAGGCTACATTGATATTTTCGTTAAAACTAATATCTGTCCATAAGATAAACATTAATACAAGTATTAAAACTTGTGTGATCTTATTTACTGTTTTTCCCTTTTCATTAATTCATGTTGTATAATAATATGATGTTAATATTTAGACTGGTCACTGTCTTGCACATCCTAAAAGAGGAAAAAAGACTGTGCGATATTTTTTTCTTTTCATTATGTATGCAACTATGTAACATTTTAATAACAAATAATACGATGCGGAATAGTACTTTGTTAAACCTTACATTATGCAAGGTCTTAAGGTGTTTCGGGGCTATTAGAATTCTACTATAGATTTTGTTCATTTTTGGCACATTGATAGGTCTTAATGAACAGATAAAAAATATCAAATAAAAAGAGGGGGTCACCATTCATTATGGAGCGCTATAAGCTTTCTAAAAATAGCAAAGTTTCAATATTTTTATATAGGATATATAGGGAAAAAAGCTATAGAGGCACCTAAATAGGAATTCCTACTAAAGAATCAGCTCAAATTCTGAAGGAAAGTCTCTTTTCTAAAATGTTGAAATTGTCACAGTTCATTTTTTCAAGAAACTCATGAAAATTGAAAAATTTCTTATTCATTCTATATTAATTATCTCCCTTTGATTTAGTACGGGAAATTCTAAAAATGATTGAAATGTCGTTTTTTCTATCCCAATTGCTTTTAATTTGATAAAATATATTAAAGTATATAGTTTTTGTATGCCAAGTCCAGTTAGTTTATCAATTTTATATAAAATTCCAATATGTGCAAAAAGATGCTCAGTTTAAATGCCTCGAGCCACCTTAAGAGTCATATAAAGTATAAAAGCCTTTTAAAGCTTTTGGCATCCCTCTTGTCTAAACGTTTTACTTTTCATAATCTCCTTTTCAAGCTGGGGGTATAAAAATCCAAATACACATCCATGTGTTTATATAGAAACTATCGGAGTCTTCCTTGCTCCCGTTAAATTTGTTCGATGACCCATTGTAGTAGTTTCTGGACTTTACAGGTGAAAAAACTTCAATTCTATATTTAAATAATGTTAGGAAGCAAACGTATTGCATAAGAAGGGAAGCTGTGATTTCATCAATTTATTAAGCCCGAAAATGCTAGGAATCACAGAAAAAAACATTACTAGTAAATTGCTGAAATTTAAAGTTTCGTCATGTTTTACGAAAGTTATATAAAAATTTTTTAATAAACTATATTGAAGACAAAATGAACAGTTTACCCTCAACCGTAGTTCTTACTTAACTCAGTGAGGTAACAAAATTGTGTTCTTTTAGCATGTCAAGTCTCATTGCTCTTTTGTATTCTTCGGAATATTTTTATGAGAGAAATTTTAAAATGTTTAGAAATATTTGAAATTTATGAAGTTATTTTTGGTTTTCTGTCACGTATATATATATGGATTATATTAACATAATAAATTTTATGTTTACTAATCTTTTTTATATGCAGCATATCATAGTAAGGATTCAGGACTCACGATCTACGGATGAAATCACTACTTTGTTAATTTCTCAGCAATTATGTTGTATCTGTAATGTTTGGTTTCGGTGTTCTAGGCTCTTCTATTTAAGTTTGCTAAATATGGAGACGAAGCCAGAGTTACTAACTGTGCAGTTTTTGTGCTTCAGGACTAATTTAATTCGAATAACTCTCAAAATTATGGCAAATAAGCCCTTATGTTGTGTGTTCGTTGCTGGTTATGGTATTGATCTGCTTGTCCCGACATCAGTTTCTGTTGATGATTGTAATAAGAAGCAGAGAGCTACAAAAGGCGTTGTCAAAGGTTCGAAATCAGGAGGACAGAATCTGCGTACAGTAAAAGACAAAATACGATAAAACGCACATTACCAAATTAAATTGTACTTAACAAATGTAAAGTTGTAGAATGGTTGGAATTTGATTAATAATAATTTTTCAAAAAACTAAAATGAAGTGCACTCCAGTTAACTACTCGTAAAAAAAAAAACATGTCATTTCTTTCTCTTTTTGCTGAAAATTATAATAAATAGTTAAAAAAAATTGTGCTACGGTGCGCGCGCTAAAAAAAAATAAGTTCCATTTTTTCTGAAAATAAAAAATAAAAAAGGCAAGACGAAGAAAGTATCCATAGCCTCCATTCCCATTAAAAATTAAATGGTTGCTGGCATGTGTGTCTACAATGATGTGATAATGTATATGTTAAGTTCTGTTGGTTTTTTTCTTGTAATTATTTTTTTTAGAAATAAAGCTGAATGCACGCAACTCATCGAGCCCTACAAAATCTTCCATAAGTAAGCCATATAAAGTCCATAAAACGTTAAAAATCAGAGTGTTTTTAAATAAGGCATTTGGAGCTAAAACATTTATCGCTAACTGAAAATATCACTTTTCTAATAGTTTGTTCATTTTGAGATTTGCTGAGCTTTCAATAGTATACCGTGATCTCGATTAGTATTTGTACATGTCCCTTTATATGGATTTCCATATAGAGTTGGTCACTAAGACTTTGTCGGTTTAAAGAGTGTGAAAGGTCTGAGATAATATCCAGTCTGGTTGAAATACACAGACTTTCAATCTCGCTACCCCTTTTTTGCTTGTCCGCTCATTGTTCAACGGACAGCGGACATAGCAAACTAGAGGCTCCCAGGAGCCTGAATCGCTCACCTTGTATTCGATGATACTTATAAGCTGGATATTTTAACAATGGACTGGTCTCTGTGGAATTGTCAATTTTAATGTGATAAGGGAAACAACTCCTTTCAAGAAAGGTCTTACAACTTTGACCCCATTACATATTTTAGATCTCTATGTCATGTATGTGCTTAACCATATGCAATTTAAATTTTTCAAATATCTTGTATAGTTTTCAAGATATTACTCTTAAAAGAGCAAAATTTGAAGAAAAAAAAACAAGAAAAAGGGCAATAACTCCAACAAACATTGTCAGATCTTCTTCAAAATGTGCTGGTCATTATTACCAAAACAGAATCTGTTACCATTTTTGAGTTATTTGCAAAAAACAGCAATTTACCCTTATGTTCTATTTTAGCCATGGCGGCCATATTATTTGTCGAATCAAATATCGATCGTATAATTTTGTAGACCACATACTACAGAACAACAACAAACCAACCAAGTTTCATTTTATTTGACTGAGCAGTTTCAGAAAAGAAGTTTTTTGAAAAGTTGAACAAAAAGCTGTGAAATGGTCAATTTTTACAATCCAAGGGGTATAACTCCTAAAGGAACGATCCTACAACTTTGACTTTGTTACAACTTTTGTAGATCTTGATGTGCTTAGTCATATGAAATTTAAATTTTTAAAATATCTTGTCTAGTTTTCAAGGTATAGTGCTAAATAAGTAAATTTCTTGAAAAAATCAAGAAAAAGGTCAATTACTCCTACATCCGATGATGGATCTTCTTGAAAATTTGTGTGCAGGTAGATCTTGAAGAGCTGATCACTTTTACCCACGCCAGAATTTTGATATCTGTTACGGTTTTTGAGTAAATACAGTGGCGGATCCAGACATTCTGAAAAGAGGGGGCCCACTGACTGGCCTGAGGGGACCCGCTTTGGTCACGCTTCAATGATTTCCTATATATTCAACCAAATTTTTCCGCCAAAAGGGGGGGGGGGGCCACGGGCCCCCAGGCCCCCCCCCTGGATCCGCCTATGCACTAATTTGCAAAAAACTGCAATTTACCCCTATGTTCTATTTTTAGCCATGGCGGCTATGTTTTTTGTCGAATCAAAATTTCGAACCATTTTTTGTAGAGGACATACTACAGAACAACTCTACCAAGTTTCATTACATTTGGCCAAGCGGTTTCAGAGAAGAAGATTTTTGAAAAGTTGAACGACGGACGACAAACGACGGACGACGGAAGCCGAGTGATGGCAAAAGCTCACATTGCCTTCGGCAAGGTGAGCTAAAAAAGGGGAGCGACATTGACGTTCTGATTTTAATTAGACTGTCGCAAGATCATTTAAATTATCGCTTTGAATGATCTGCTTACCGTCCATATGGTAACAGACAATCATTGATGAATTTAAAGTCAAAGAATTACTCAACCGCGGTAGATTATAAAATCCATATTTCCTTTGTGTGATTTTTTTTCAGTCAAACAAAGTCTTGAATTAATGGAATACGAAAATAAAGTAAAATCGGTACATGGAGGAGGGCCGTCATATATTTCCTTTGTGAATAATTCCGATGTGTCTGCTTCGCTTAACTGGTTTAATTTTGAGGGAAAACTTATAGAGTATGAAGTTTTGAAGCCTGGCGGTAGACATGGAATGAAGACATATGTGGGGCACCCATGGGCATGCATTGACAAGGATAGTGGTAAAACTATACTCACTGGTGGAGAATATGTGTACTACCCAAAAGCTAGCTCCAGTCATTATGTCGTCTCTATAGAAGCACCAAATGGTAAGTGTGTAATTATAGTTATTCTGAGAGGTATCCGGGGAATTCTAGAAACAACTTAAACCCAAAATAAGATTTAAATCGTTAAGGATAATGACCACATGCCCTGTATACAAACTTGTAGGACTTAAATCTAATCAACAAGTCGATACTATTAGTTTTATCTCAGTACTCTGCACCCAGTAAATATATGACTGTTACCAGAGTGTTAACGTTAGTGTAAGCAACCAATTCCGCATCCTCCAGATTTTGTCAATAGTTCGTATATGCATTACTGTATATACAAGTACTGACCAGGCGCAGATCGAAGGAAAGGGGCACAAGAGCAGGTGTACGAATTCCACTTAAAATAAAAACAAAGCAAAAATAATTGCTCCTCGTTTCGCGCAGCGAAAAAAAAAAATCACGCCCCTAGCTACCCTGAACACAAATCCTGGACCAGCACCTGCTGACTGAATCATGTGAATTTTGTTATTACAGGTCAACTGCTGTCTTTATGACCTTCACCAATTAGACATATATAATGAACTTAAAAGCCATTTAAATACGTTGTGCAAATATTTAAAGTTCAACATATTAAATTTTTAACATGAAAATATTTTTTGTTATTATCACATTCCCCAATTGTCTTAATTTCTTACGATTCTCTTCTTCCTTTAACTTTCAGAAACAAACGCTGGCTTGCGATCATTTAACACACAAGGTAAGACTTTACTCGGTTTGCTCCCCCCCCCCCCCCCCGAAAAAAAATAGATGCTGACCGCAGGTTAGTTGACCAACTGCTAGAAAATCTTACAAGACGTGCTAACCGCTAATTTATGTTTAAAAATTAGAGCCCCAAAATGTAGAGTAAATGCATTTTTATTGCTAATAAGTCAACAACTACTTTTGAATATGACAGACTTTCTGCCAGATATGTACTTCATGTAAAATTTACCGTATACCAGATTGAACATAGTCAATTTGTTAGCCTTAACAGTTTAAAAATGTTACCTCAATTCATTTTGTTGTTGTTGTTTGTATTTTGTTGTAAAAAACGCTTGACATCTTTTTTTACTAACATTGATATTTATTTTTGATTTTTTACTTGTAAACATATTGATAATTTCACATTGCAATTATGTTTTTTTTTATATTTCAGCATGTCCCTCGTGGGTGCGTAAAAAACTGACGTAACTTTACAGCAATTGTGGCAATCAAAATAATATGACGAGATTAGGAAAGGCCTCTCAATGTTTTTTTCGTGCTGAAGTTAAAGATTTAGGCACACTGTACTTTGGACGAATTTAAAAATGTAGACATTTTTCACGAAGTTAAAATTTATTCATAATATTAATCATGCTATCTGGACGAAGTTAAAAATTTAGGTATACACTACTCTGAACGAAGTTAAGAATTTATGCATAGGCTACTTTGACAATGATAAAAATTGAGGCATTTACTACTTTGAAAAAAAAATGTACTATTTACTTATTATGCTTGAAAACGACAGAAAACTTTGAATGCACTTGTTTAAAGGTATTTTTATATGATATTATATAGAATCTCATTGCAAAATGTTATATGTGTTGAATGTAATTTAAAATACATTTTTTTATAAACATAACTTTGTTTTTGTCAGCTACATGTATAAATACAAGCCATCTAATGATTACTAAGCATTGACAGTAAACGGACATGACGGAATGCTTAAACTATTATATTAATACATCTTACTGTTACGGAGTGCTGTATCAGGGGCGGATCCAGAAATTTACGAAAGGGTGGTTCCACATACTGGGTTCTGTGGGCCAAAGTGGGAGTTCCAGACCAATTTTGCTGAAAATCTACACAAAAATTAAAAAATTTCGGAGGAAAGGGGGGATTCCGACCCCCGGACCCCCCCAGAACAAGTAGGTCACAGACCGCATAATTCTTAATGGTTCACCATACAGATTAAGTTGATGTGGAACGTTTCAGGTAGCAGCAATGGACTTTAATCATCAATGTAGCATTTGAAGCATCTCTAAGCGCACAAACCTTATGGAGACTTTTGTAGGGCTAAATTAGCTGAACATTTAAGCAAGCAACAGCTTTTTTCTATCTTCTAAAGTTTTCATTCTATAGACCAAAAACACTATTTTTTGCCTTTAATGGACAATAATCCCTATAAGGGGTCATCTGACAACTTCAATCCTATAGAGACTTTTGTAGAGCTAAATGAGCTGAACATTTAAGCAAGCAACAGCTTTTCTCTATCTGCAATAATTTTCATTCTTTAAGCCAATAAAAAGCTACGCCGAGCGCAGCATGATACGACCGCAACATGTTGAACCCTGTACATTTTAGGGCCCAATATGGATAGTCAATTGATCTGGACACATGCAGCCCATGGTGGACTGACTAAGGTTTTTGACACATGCAGCTTTAGTTGGACTTTACACTCACATTTTAAAAGGAATGATTTTTTTTCCAAAGGAGATCAAAGTTAGACCACAAATAAATAAGTTTCCATTTTGGCCCATAATTACATAATGGGGGAATTTCAAAATCGGATCACAAGTAAATAAGTTTCGATTTTGGTCCATTTTGGGCCCTAATTACATATCAAGGGCAAAAAGGGGGTCGCAAAAATTAATTCTCAATTTTGTATTGCTATTTGACAAGAACAATCGTGCAATTTTTTTTTTTCAAAATCGGAACTCTTCTAAAAAAGTTTTGATTTTGGCCCCTATTGGCCCCTAACTGTTCTGTTCAGGTATAAACCTCCGTTATGTCGGAGCACTCCCACTTGGGATTATATGATTTAAAATGTCACAAAAAGCACTAAAACGTAAAATGACGATACTATGTACAATGTTATACGTATACTTGAGGTGTGTAGATTGCGGGGTTCCCTGCCAGGGCTGTCATGGTTTGCAAGAATATATGGTGCAAAAGCTTGGAATTCCATGCGTATTGCAATTTGTCACAGACAAGCATATCTAGCTGGGTTAAGTTGTATTACATTGATTATGAGACAAGACAAGACTCTGGTAGTTAGCTTGGAATTCCATGCGGGTCACCAGAGTAATGTGTATCTAAATGAAGGGTATATATGCCCTAGCTATAACTATACTATACGGGTGAGTGTAAGCTTTATTTTAGATGCAGATGAGCTTGGATTTCCATGCGCCCTACTTTATTAATAGTTATGTGAATAAGCACTATATGTTATGATATGCGGATGCAACTACCCCAGTATATGAGTATTTGAGTTAGTATTAGGCGGAAGGTTCATGAACTTCTATATATTCTCCATGTTGGAGGACATTGTCTGTTATATATACATGCTACGTCTATAATCTGCTCAAATATTGTGTTCGAGCTGTATGCAACTTATAGCAATAGTGCTGGGTCTGTCTTTCAAGCTGCATAAGGATATCTTCTGATGTTCCTCTTAGAACGTCTAAAGCTGTACAGTCCAAGATTATTTGCATAACCATTTTTGAGTCAGTGATCCTGTCTATACCACCCCCTAAAATCTCTGCTAATCTTAACACAAGATTGGACATCAATGGTTTCCTTATATCTTCTAGGCCTTCACATTTAAGGAGGAAGTGCTCTATATCTTCATCCATGATCTTGCATATTAGACACCTAGCTGATGTTTGATTGTGACTATAATTTGCTTTGGTTGATTGCAGCATGTATGTTCCTGTTACCATCCTTATTTTTATTTCTGCCATTCTGACATCATAGATGTTGTTTCTGATTGATCTAAGAATGTTGTGAGGATTGTTGAAGGGATTTTTTTTGCATGGATAGAAACTGAAGTGACGATTTTGCCTTCTTCTCCTCGTTCCAGATATTGCTCCAGTAGTTACTCATGGATGTTTTTGCAATTGTTTTCCATTTTTGTTTAGTTGGTGGGTTTTCCAATAAAGATTCAGTGACTGGCAGATTGTATTTAGTGAGTATCTTTGTTATTTTGCTGATGAATGACTTTGGGTTGTGGACTGATTCTGCCATATCCCATTTGATGATATCTTTTTCTATAGAGACATCCTTTCTAACTATGGCAAGGAATAGGCTCAGCATATTTCTGTCTAAAATGAACTCAATTGGCTCAGCGCCTAGTAGTATATTCGTAGCAATAGCTGCTGTTCGCTCTGGAAGAGTAAGGAACCTACGGAATGTTGAACGCTGAAACTTTTCAAGTTGTAACAGGTCTGACTTTGTAAATTGTTGAACTTCCAATCCATATGTGAAACGTGGTATTACATATGTTGTCCATATCTTTTTGAGAACTATTGGTGACATTCCCTTACGTACATGGAAGCCTGAGCCTAGTAGTGCATAGCATGTTTGCCTTCCTGTTTTAATCCGTTCTTCTATGTTTGCTTTATTATTTGTAGCCCTGTTTACGCCCAGATGTTTCATTTTCTCCACTCTAGCAATCTCTTTATTACACATGATGTATTTAGATGATTCTCGTGTGCTGTCCCCTTTGGTCAGGGAGAGTACTTCAGATTTATCTGGATTTATTTTCACCATATCTCTTTGAGTATGACATTCAATGATGCTCAACATTGCTTGCACCTCTTTATGATCTCCAAGCAGAGCAATATCATCTGCACATGTTGGCACCGCAATCCAACTGTTTCCTATCTTTGCTCCTAGCTGGCTTCTCTCTAGTGCTTTCAAAATAGTGTTGTTATATCTTTTGTATAGCAAGGTTGATAGTTTTGCACCTTGTCTTATTCCCTGGTGGATATTTATGTGATCTGATTTTTGGTCTTGCCATTTAACTTGGAGAGTCATGTTGGAGTAGATGTTCTTAAGAAGGGTCCACATGTCTCCTGTGACTCCATCATGGTACAACTTGTTTAGCATTATTTCATGGTTAACAGTATCAAAGGCCTTTTCAGCATCTATGGCCACAAGCTCCAGGGGCAGTTTCGATTGGCTATATACTACTGTAGCTTCTGAGATGATGAAGGCTGCGAATAATGATGATATTCCTTCTGTGAACCCTCGTTGTAATGGGCTTTGTGATGTAAGTAGCTTTTCCTCCAACCTATTTTTTATAATGGATTCAAAGATTTTGGAGAAGATGCTGGTGACTACGATCCCTCTATAGTTGCCTGGATTGCTTTTGTCTTTGTTCTTTTTGAGTATAGGTGTTAGTATACCATTTTTCATCGACTGTGGAATGTGGAGCTCAATGAATATCTGGTTAATAATATCTGCCACTTCTTCGACTATTTGCTCTTTGGCATATTTGTAATGCTCAGCCATAATCCCATTTTCATCCATTGCTTTACCATTGTTTAATTTGCTGATGGCTTTTTCAACTTCTTGTATTGTAGCAGGCTCAATACACTCTCGGTTCTTCTGGGTTTCATCAGATATCAGCTTATTTTGTAGCTTGGCCATTTCATACCTTTCGCGGTTGAATATGTTGTTGTTGAGATCTGGTGTTGCTAGGGTGGCAAAGTGTAATTTCCATGCTGTAATGATCTCATCGTTGTCATACATTTTCCCATTTATATAGAGTTCTTGGGTGTTGGGCTGTTTATTAAATCTTTGTTGTCTGATGAGCTTGTGAAAGGTCTTCGAGTCACTAGCAGATGCCTTCATTATGTCTTCTATCAGTTTGGCTTTCTTGGATGCGTGGTCTCCTTAGATGTCGTTTGTTTTCCGTATGTATAGCTTTTTCTTGGTCAACATTTTCATTTTGCTGTTGTTTTTCTTTCAGATTATGATGTGACTTTTTGGCTTTCCTAGCTGCATCGCTGATATCCCTATTCCATATACCTTTCCCGACTGTTTTAAGGGTCTTGAGTTTTCTGTAGCTTGGTATTGATTTTTTTGCTGCACAGTGTAGAGATTGCTCCAGCCTTTTCACTCTGAGTTGTACACAATCTTGCCTACGTGTTTTTCTTGATTGCTCTTCTACAATTGATGCTTGGTAGGTAGTACTGTTGCATTTATCCCAGTTTGGTTTTGTATATATCTTGACTGGTCTTGGGGCTTTGTACTGAATGTTAGCCATTAGCTTCGCTGTTACCATTGTATGATCTGATGTGTTTGTTGAGTGCATATCAGCTATTTCAATATCATTTATGAGAGAGTCTGGGCCTCTATGCAGGATGTAGTCTATTTGTGATTCCCATTTTCCATTATGGTGGTGAAAGGTGGATTTAACTGGGTAGGAGGCTGGTGGATTGAGTTCATTTGCCAGTATAAAATCTTGAAACGTTTGATCTCTTCTTCCATTGTTTCTGTGAAGAGAAGCATTCATATCGCCACATAGGATAATATGATGTGTATCTCTATATTTCCTTATGATTTCTTGTAGTTGGTCCACCATATCTTTGTATGTTTGGTCTCCAGCTTCTGTGTGTGAGGGCATATATATACGTTTATTAGGCATAACTTCATTGGCATAGCATTAATTGTCACAACTTGTATTCTTTCATTTCCATCTGGCATGCATGATACCGCCTTATCTAAGGCCTTTCTCCAGAAAAGCAACTCCCCCGTGACCTCTTAGAGATTTATAATCAAAAATTGGTTCATCATCATCCACTGCTTTTATGTAGGTCATAAAGTTTCTATGTAGTGTGTGAGCAATGTCTTTTTCCAGCGACATCAACCAATGCTCTTGAATGCATATAATATCTAACTTGTCCATTTGGGATTGTAGAAAGATAGAATTCCCTTTAATATTTTGCACATTGAGAGTGCCTATTGTGATACTGGTGCGCTGCTTTTCCACCTCTCTCTTGAAGCCTGGCCCTGGCCTTAAAAAATGATTTTCCTTTGGAGTAGTGGTATTTGGGTCTTTTACATACAGATCCTCTTGGGTGTTATCCTGCAGTGATTTGTTTTGGCTCATTGTTACTTCTGTGTTGTGTTCCTTTCCTGGTTGATGGTTATTCAGTCTAGGAGGCAGTTTTCTGGTTGTCCTCTGACTCTTTCTTTGTAGCTTGTTTTGCTGCAGATTTTGTGCCTCTTGTGGCTTTTCATTTTGTTGTATGTTACATCTGGGATTGTAGGTACCATTTTCTTGCTGTGTTTTTAAGTTTAGTTGGGCTCCTGTGGCTTGTTGATGATAGACAGGCGCATACATCTGGTGATGATATGGTGGTTGTGGCCCTAACGTTCGGTATGGGTATATCATCGGTTGGAATTGCTGCCTTGGGTTTTGTTGCTGGAACATGGGTGGACATCTATATTGAGGATGTGTTCTCATTGACTGGTCTATATTTGCTCCATAGGGTAAGTTGAATTGGGGTGGCCCATGTTGGTGTTGACTGTTGCTATATGGAATTTTTTGCTCATAACATAACGGGGAATAATGGGGAAAAAAGGGCGGTCTAAAATATTAATTCTCAATTTTTATCTACTAATTGACAAGAACAAACATGCAAAAACTAGAATACTGACAAAGTCAGAAAGGGCCCTGCGGCAAAAAATCTAAGTGTTTTCCAAATCATACGAACTTTGATTATAAACACTAAGGCATGTTCCATGGAATTTGTATGAAACTTCAGAGCTGTATTGTTAATAGCCTTTGAGTTTTATTGTTAAAAAAATCCAATTCTCAAAATCTGTGATTTTCGATAAAAAATGGAAGTTTTTTCCAAAAATATTAAACAGATTTGCATGAAATTTTTATATGCAAATCATGACATGCTACTAATTAGCAGCTGTGCAAAGTTTCAGAACTGTATTGTTAAAAGTTTTTGAGTTTTAGTGTTCACATAGTCCAATTCTCAAAATCTGTGATTTTCGATAAAAAATGAAGTTTTTTTCCAACAACATTTCACATTTTTGCATGAAATTTTAATATGCAAATTATGACATGCTACTAAGTAGCTGTACAAAATTTCAGAACTTTGGAGTTAATAGTTTTTGAGTTTAAGTGTTCACAAGAATTGTTGACGGACGGACTGACGGACCGACAAAAGTGAAAACTATAGGGCGCCCGCAGCTTTGATGCGGGGCCCTGAAAATTTTCAAAATCAGATCACAAGTAAACAAGTTTCGATTTTGATCCCTTTTGGCCCCTAATTACCTTTTAGGGGGGAAAGGGGGTTTGCAAAAATTAATTCTAAAATATATATAGGCTATTTGACAAGAACAAACAGGCAAAATTTTTTTTCTTCAAAAATTGGACCACAAATAAAAAAAGTTTTGATTTAGGCCCCTTTTGGCCCCTAATTACATAACGGGGGAAAGGGGGGACGCGAAAATTCATCAGGTTCATTCTTTTATTGTAAGAAACACTCTTGACAAATTTCACAGCAATAAGCCAACTAGGACCCAATTTATTTATGGTGGAAACAAAAAAATATTAGAATTTTGTGCCTCTTTTGGGCCCCTAATTTCGAAACAAAAAAAGGGGGGACTCCCAAAATCAATCCCATTCATCCTTTTATGGTAACAAACATTATTGCAAATGACAAACCAATGGAATAACTACAACTAAAGTTATTGTGGCAACAAAGATAAAATTAGCATTTTCAGCCCCTTTTTGGCCCCTAATTTTAAAATGGAAAATGGGGGAACCCCCAAAATCAATCCCATTCATCCTTTTATGGTAAGGAACATCATTGACAAATTTCATAGCAATCGGATAACTGGAACTAAAGTTAATTATTAATTTATTAAACACTAAAAAGTTAACAGAGGACGACGACAACAATGACAACGACAACAATGACAACGACAACAACGACAGCATCATACCATAATAGTCCGCAAATTTTAGGCGGTCTTATAAAAACATGAAAAAAACAATATTTTTCACCTTTAAGGGGCTGTAACCCCTATAAGGGATCATCTGACAACTTTGACCAAATGGAGACTGAAGCAGTAGGGTGGCATCAGATTTCATCTATCCTTTATACTTTTTGATTTACAAGCCAAAAACAGTAGTTTGACCCCCCTGGTCTATTTTAAGTAACAGCAGCCATGGTTTTTTATGGATCAAACTCGACTCACAAGTTTGGTGCAGGACACTTTAAGGTTCATTCATACAAAGTTTCATTAAATTTTGTTCAGTAGTTTCAGAGAAGAAGATTTTTGAAAAATTGTTAACGGAAGACAGACAACAACAGAGGACGATGGATGTCAAGTGATGGCAATAGCTCACCTGGACCCTTTGGTCCAGGTGAGCTTAAAACATTATGTATTCATCTTTTACTTGATTGGTTCGTATAAATATTTCTCTTATTTGATAAGTCAATGCAATGATTCTGTTTGGTTCATTCATAAAATTCAATACACAATACACATCAATGGGACAAGTGCATTTTAATCGAAGGGGTGTTTCAATCAATACTGTTTGTACACAATACCTGTTGTGCATGTTGGATTGTGTTCATTTACTTTGAGCATATTTGCATGAACATGATTTCTTCACCAAAATTATTTCGCAAACATTTTGAACAATATTCTTGAACAGAGAATAAATCTATTATTAATATTACTTCTATATTTCCCTTGCCTTCAAACGCTTAAGCGCTTTGATTTTAAGTTTTTTAAGTTGTGAGTTTAATAGAGAAGGAAGTCAATATTTTCAAATAATTTAAGAAAGGATATCGAGTAAATGAACATGACATCACAACACACATGTTAACTCCAACTGCAATTAATTTTTATTATCTGTATGGCCATTTCAGAAAATTATTCCTCATCGGCAGCACTGGAACCCAAACAATGGAAATCCACAATTCAAAAGATGTTCAAAATGCATTAAGCCAAACCAAATCCAAATATATATAGCTAAGGGCAAAACTAAGATGGATGGAGTTTAACCTTAGGTTTAAGAATTTACAGAAATTTATATAGTGGTTAAAAACAAAGTGTACACATGAGAAGTAATCTCATATAAGTACACCATATCTAAAAAATAAAGAGCATACATCTTAAACACGGGGAATTGTTCTACTAACTCCACACAGCATAATAATACAAATCACCAAAATTCAAGCCCCTGTGCATGCTACAGGGCTAATCGATATGCTTAACAAGATGCTCCTTGGAGCTTGTATCCTCATCTGGACCTTTGGCCATAAAGGTCTCATGTAAGCTATTACCTCTAAGAGGAAACATCTAACAAGTTTATAGACCCAATCAGGTTTTTGAAGAGCTTGTTTACAGGTAAGGGACACACAGTGATTGTAATGTCACCTAGGCGGATGAGCTATAAAACCACTGAAAACTAGTAAGATTTTTAAATAGAATTTATTCTTAATATATAATGTATCACAGTTGAATGATTAATAACAAAACAATTAGACAAACTTTCATGAAAATAAATAAAGGACATCACTTTCACCAATCGCATTGATGAAATCAATTTTTACTAAACAGGAAGGTTTATAAGGTTCAGAATAAGAAAAAGTAAAATATGAATTTGAAATTGGTTAAATAATTGAACATAAAGAATGATCAAAAATTATGAATTAAGGAAAATGTATTTGTTGTTCCCATTGAAGACTGTTAGATGTTTTCATTACTGAGAAATTGAAAAAGCCATTTGTTTATTGAGGTTCTGAAACATTTTCAATTCTCATATTATCTGCATGTGTCTATTTCATTACTTTATGCCAAACATAGAAGAACATAGTAAAATTTGAAAAAAAATGCCTTGTGGTTGATTCTAACAAGCTAGTGTGTATTGAAAGCATTAAGTCTGTGAGTCTGTTAACTCTACTCAAACATGTCTTGTGGTATATTCTAACAAGCTAGTTTGTATCTTTGAGTCTGTTCACTCTACCCAATATTGACTATGTTTGAAAACAGGAAGTAAATATACAACAGTCTTACAATCAGTACTTGCAGTATAGGACCTCATAATGAAGTCTTATGCCATATTTCAAGTTGTTATTATAATTAGTTGTTAAGAAAAATGTTCAAATTTTTTCAATCATTGACCCCTAAGGGACAAACAGAAGGATGAAAAGAGGAAAACTAGAGTGCCCTCTCCTTCTTCATAGCAAGAGGTCTGAAAATGTATCAGACATCCTAAGATTTTGATTTGAATATATAAAAATGAAAAGGTGTGTCCCCTTCATCAGGTGTAAAATAGCATTATTATGGTGAGTATAAATTAAGCCAATAATTTAGTTCATGTAATGATAAACATTAAGGTGATTATTATTTTATCAAAAAACATGCAAATCATTATTTTGTACTTTAAAGTAAAGGCTGTTAAACAACAACTTATCTATCTTTTTTTTTCAAAATCTATATGGGAAGACTTATAAAAAGTTAATCTCTGTCACAGCTAAATCCATTTCATTCTAGTTTCAATATATATTTTGGCACATACAAATATCAATGAATACATAACATTATAATTGATCAATTGTTAAAAAAATATTGCACAATAATGAAAATGGACAACATAGTGAGTTCCATATAAAACACCAGCACAAATTATACACAAATTACAATAGAATTATAAATACATGTACATGAACAATGAAACTGGTCTATGGTAAGCAAATGTAGTCCTAATTCAAACTTTGTAGAAAATGTATATCAATTTAGCAATGAATTTGTGTTATTATCATTAAATGTATAAATATTAATGGAACAGAAGTTAATATGCAAATGCTGTCATGTCTGAAAGGCCTATTCTCATTTTAAGCTAGATATACTAGCAGATTTATAGGACACAAACTGTCCAACTTAACAGTAGCAGATCCAAATTAAATGCTTCGGAAAATATATATCTTTATCTTTAAAAGTACATTTTGAAAAATAGAAAAAAAAAATCTAGAATTTTTTACAAGGAAAATAAGAAAATCTAGGAGGTATGATGTTATATAGATATTTATTTAAAATGCTGTTTGTATATTTTTGAGATTTTAGAATTTTTTTAAAAACCCATCCTCTATTATTTATGGCTTTCTTTTCTATCATTTACAATTGTAAATACTTTTTAAAGATAAGTCTTTTCATTTTATAAAATTTACAGTGTTACTAATGTTATTACTGCTACAAATGCAATGGTCAGATAAAACCTTTTTTTTATAATTGTTTGAAATAGAATTTTACACAATGTAGGATTCGCTCTTCAAGTTTATTGTAAGTAATCCATTTAGTTTCTATTCATTTTGAGGGAAATAAATGATACAGGTTACAAAAACAATATACTTGTGCCATAGAGATGAAAAACTCACCCATTACATTGAAATAAAAAGTTTAGAAACAGATTTGTACAAATCAAATAATTTTAATGAAGAAAAGTTTGACTCTATGACTGTTAACTCAAAATAAAGAAAGAATGTGTCCATGGGACACGGATGCCCCCGCTGGCCTCAAATAAAAAGTTTAAGTCCGAAAGGTCTGAAAGTCGCTTAGGACGCATAGTTAATCATACTTAACCATCCTACCAAGTTTCAAATCATTACCATGTACGGTTTCTGAGAAAAGCTTGACGGAAATTTTCGGTTTCTGAGAAAAGCTTGACGGAAATTTTCATATCGATCCAGCCCAAAACAGGAAGTAGATGTCCGATACGTCTAAAATTCGCTTAGGACATATAGTTTGTCATGCTGAACCATCCTACCAAGTTTCAAGTCATTCCCATGTACAGTTTCTGAGAAAAGCTTGACGGAAATTTTCATGTCGATTTTGGTATCGATCCAGCCCAAAACAGGAAGTAGATGTCCGACAGGTCTAAAATTCGCTTAGGACATATAGTTTGTCATACTGAACCATCCTACCAAGTTTCAAGTCATTCCTATTTACGGTTTCTGAGAAAAGCTTGACGGAAATTCGTACGGACGTACGTACGTACGTACGGACGGACGGACGGACATGAGTAAAACTTAATGCCCCCCGACATGTCGTCGCGGGGGCATAAAAATGTTGTATCTTAAAAATCCACAGGGAAGTATATTCAAATCCAATTGTATAAATAAACCATTTATTGACATTAATAAAATCGTTATGATGATTTTTTGTCTACCGATTTTGTCTTTTCGGTTTTATGATGTTGATTACCCCTTTGGTACACCTTTACTTCTTTTATTGGATAGGTCGCTGTCAGGCAAACACAATCAAATCTGTAATCTGAATGTGGTAAAACAAAGTAAATAAAGTTCTTACATGTCCAAATTTGGTACATGTAGATTGATAATTTTGTAGAGGATCTCATAATTCTCTGTCATTAAGTTTAGAAGGTTGGATGAATTCTAAAACTGGCATCTGTTACTGATGATTCTTTAACTTGAATGTAGCTCTATGACTGTCTTTGTTGGGTATCTTGTCGTCATGACAACACGGATGAATCTGTGATTTGAATTCTGTCCAGATGATACCATTGGACGTTGTCAGCTTCAAAGTTCATATTCCGTAACTTTATATAGACAGCACCAATCAGATTGTTTTCTCCTAGCCGATCATGGTCCCATACACTCACTTGTAGAGTCTTAAATCTAAGCTCATGCTCTGATAGTTTATACTCAATCTGAAATTTAAACCATTAAGTGTTTCTGTTTTTATGTTTTTGATAAATGACCTTTTGGTAGACAAAATAAAAATCTATGCCTAGTGAAGCATGTTGAATCTTGTAAGTTTGATAACCAATATTCTAATATGGGTCCCCGGAAAGAACAATAGAAACCATGGCGACAAGCCATGTTTAAATTCCAATAAAACACAGGTCGACGTCACAGTTAATTTTGCGCTAGAAATGGCGACGTCATTTTATGATTTTACGCTGAAATTGGTGACGTCATAAAGGATCATTTGCACATAAACATAGCAAGAAACAACAAAATGGCTTCTGTAGCATTGTACACTTTAGGTCTTTGAAAACACAAAATTGTCATATTAGAATAGAAATAATTCATGTCCGGCCGTGGTTTATTTTCGATTTAACCATGGGTGCCCATTATTTTCGTGTATTTTACCCCTCGCTCCGCTGCGCTACGCTCTGGGTAAAATATCCACGAAAATAATGGGCACCCATGGTTAAATCTCCAATAAACCACGGGCGGCCATGAATTATTTCTTAATTAAAAATGTCAGTATTTTTTGTACATTCATCCCATTATCATTCTGCAGCATTAGTAACTCAGGCAATTCAAATTGTTGCTTAAAGGATCTTTTAAGAGTCTTTCAGAAACATTTTTGCATCCATTATATCTTAATGTACCCAGATCTTATTGACAACTCCTTCTAAGCCACTGAATGGATTACATTCATTCTGACATAATGTAGGAGCTCTCCTCTTTTTCTGATTATTCTTTTTAATGAATAGGGGTATTTATCGGTAATTAACGGCTTTTCCCTTTGATCTCATCTGCCTGATATAATTTGGTATCATGGACAGTCTGTGATACAAGAAAATATCAGGTGGAAGCACTTGATAACTATGACGTCATGCGATGAAATGCAACGTAATTTGTGATGTTATTGTACTGAAAACTGGTTAAATGTGAGTATTTTTTAATTAATACCGATAAAAAGAATATTATATACTTTCCTTTTTGATACTATCTACATCTAGTCTCATATCAGACTCCCCCTACTGGACTTGTCTGATACTCACATAGATATAGATAGTATCAAAACAGGCCCCAGTTTCATAAAACATCTCAAATTTGAGATTTCCTCAAAACCTTACTCAAATTTGATTTCTTGCAATTTTATTGGTCAATAGATGAGTTGAGGACAGATTTGAGAAAATCTCAAATTTGAGATGTTTTATGAAACTGGGGCCAGAAAGTACATAATATTCTTTATTTAGTTGTAAGCTGAAGCTTGGTTTTTGTTGTGGTTTCACATTATTTGACAATACTAATAGACCTACCACTTCATTATATGTTGGGTGTGTGGACAGTTTAACTATTTTTGTTTTTCTTTTTGTCTGTTTAACAGGGTCTGGTAAAAGGTAGGTCTTTACGTAAGGACTTGGTAAGGTAGATCCACCAGGCTATAAAAAAAATAAAATAGATTTATTTAACATGGGTTAAGAGACACATGAGTGTAGACAATTCAACCATGGACATATTGTTAGATGTAATAGTGGGTAATTCTAACTTTTATTAAGCTGTGACCTTCTCAAAATTTTCAATAATGCTTTAATGGTTTTCCATTAAAGAAGTTAAATAAAAACATGCCATCCACAAAAAGACTCAGTAAAGGCATTAAACAATGAAAAAGAAATAGTTATTTCTATCAGCAAGGATGTACCAGCATAAAAATCACAATGGGAAGATTTTAGTACAAAATTTTCTTTTCATTTTGTAATTTTTCAAAAAAAACCATCAACTTACTGTTAATATCAATAATTTTTAAGAAATATTCTATTATCTATAAATACTACTTTTGCTTACAAGATCCTTTGCATGCATCACCATAATCATCAGTGTACTCTTCTGATATTCCAAAGACAGTTTCACTTGACCATACTTGGAAGTTTTGGGCACAAGCTGGACTTGGTTTTCTGAAATAATCATCATACATACAAAATGCTTAGTCATTGTTTACTTTGGCAACATAAAACCAGGTTTAACTAACCATTTCTTTTTTGTACCACATTAAGACATGTGAAAGATTAAGACCATAATGGACTTCAAGTCTTGTGTGTCTTTGCCTTGTTTTGTCTTTCCTTCATGGACATTGGAGATAGTTCATCCTAACTCAGTAGGTCTGTAATTACCTATATAATTTTATTCCAGAGAAGAAATAATTGCCTTCATTTGTGTTAAAACAAAGTAAGAACTACACAATAATTTGTTACTTTCATGTTTTAGAGGGATTGATTTTTTAAAAATATTACTAGTTTATTAATCCAATCCATGTGCATGTAGATGTTTATTATTTGTTATGGTGCTTGTCTTTTTGTAATCAACACATTCAACCTAAACCTTACTGTAATTTGACTACCATACTTTGTAAGTCTCCCTCAACAAGTTGCATGTGTTGACCTACAATCAATGTACCAACAGCACCAACCTTTGCCAAACTGCAAATTTTGTTTAAAGACAACTATCTTTTAAGTTACTGATATTTAAAAAAATCAATGGAACATATACAAGATGACAGACACTCATAGCAGTAGAACACATGGTACTATGGGGAAAGTGACCCTTTAAAGAGGTGTCAATAGCTGTATTTTATCAACAAGGATAAGTAATAGAGATTTATCAAAAGTGCGAGCTCATTGCTTTTGCATAAACATTTCAGACTGGGGATACACAGGGAAGTTTTGTTCATGTGAAATTCACATGAAATTAACATGAAAAATAGGGCATGTAATGGGACATAAATGGTACCCCGCCACGTTATAATATCAAAAGTTCATAAAATTTGATTTCAAAGTTACCCATCTCGAAAACTGTTTTTCGGATCATGCTGGAAATTGAACTTGACCTGTATTTTATTGTACTCAATAGCTGTACAAAATATCAATTGAATCCCATGACGTGTTTTCAAGTTATTGGTCGGAAACTCTAAATTTCATAAACAAGTGTGGCCACTAAAAGTATGTCTCGCCTGCCGGCACCATCACTAAAATCAACTACCTAAGCTTTCATTTCTTGATATAAACACAAAAAGTGTCTGTATACCTAATAACAGATGCCTTGTTATTATACTATTCAAGCAAACCATTGTACACAAAAGTATTAAAAAAAGTTTTCTGTCTGAAAAAAAAAGACCTAAGTTCACAGTCACTGGAGCGTAAAAATGAGGTCATGGTCACATGGCATGGTGACAGTTGCATTGTCCATAACCCCAACTGTCTGTTTACCCAATATCAGATGCCTAGCTATTATACTTTTCCAGCAATTCATCGTCCACAAAAGTCTTACAAAAAAGTTTTTCGGGCTGAAAAAGACCTAAGTTCACAGAGTCACTAGAGCGTGAAAATGGGGTCAGGGTCACGCAACATGGTAACAGTTGCGTAGAACTTTACCTAAACTGTCTGTATACCTAATATCAGATGCCTAGCTAATATACTTTTCCAGCAACTCATCATCCACAAAAGTCTTATAAAAAAGTTTACGGCCTGAAAAAAGACCTAAGTTCACAGAGTCACTGGAGCGTGAAAATGGGGTCAGGGTCACACGGCATGGTGACAGTTGCGTAGACCATAATCTGAACTGTCTGTATACCAAATATCAGATGCCTAGCTAATATACTTTTCCAGCAATTCATCGTCCACAAAAGTCTTACAAAAAAGTTTACGGCTTGAAAAAATGCCTAAGTTCACAGAGTCACTAGAGCGTGAAAATGGGGTCAGGGTCACACGACATGGTGACAGTTGCGTAGACCATTACCTGAACTGTCTGTACACCAAATATAAGATGCCTAGCTAATATACTTTTCCAGCAATTCATCGTCCACAAAAGTCTTACAAAAAAGTTTACGGCCTGAAAAAAGACCTAAGTTCACAGAGTCACTGGAGCGTGAAAATGGGGTCAGGGTCACACGGCATGGTGACAGTTGCGTAGACCATAACCTGAACTGTCTGTATACCAAATATCAGATGCCTAGCTATTATACTTTTCAAGCAATTCATTGTCCACAAAAGTCTTACAAAAAAGTTTACGACACCGCCGCCGCCGTCGCCGCCGGAAAGTAATACCTATGTCTCGCCTTCCGCGACTATTCGTCGCAGGCGAGACAAAAATTGATTTTTCAAAGTGGCCTATCTCGAAAACTGTTTTTTGTATCATGCTAGAATCAAACTTGACCTATATTTTATTAACTAAACAGCTGTGCAAAATATCATTGAAATCCTTTGACATGTTTTCAAGTTATTGGTCGGAAACTCAAAATTTCATGAAATTTGATTTTTCAAAGTGGCCTATCTCGAAAACTATTATTGGATCATGCTGGAAAGCGAACTTGACCTGTATTTTATTGTACTCAACAGCTGTGCAAAATATCATTCAAATCCTTTAACACGTTTTCAAGTTATTGGTCGGAAACTCAAAATTTCATGAAATTTGATTTTTCAAAGTGGCCTATCTCGAAAACTACTTTTTGGATCATGCTGGAAATCGAACTTGACCTGTATTTTATTGTACTTAACAGCTGTGCAAACTATCATTCAAATCCTTTGACGTGTTTTCAAGTTCTTGGTCGGAAACCTTCGGGGGACGGACAGACGGACGGACCGACAGACACCCCAAAAAAAATGAGGGTATAACATAATACCCTGCCACTTCGTGTGGCGGGGTATAAAAACTTAAACGAGCAATTTTACGTTAAGTTCACGTGAAAAAATGTTCTCAACATTTTTGATGTTCCATAACTTTCATGCAATTTTACAAATATTTAGGAAAAAATTCTCATTCTCATTTTTCAGAGTTAACGTGAAATTAACGTGAGTTTCACATGATTTTAACGTGAAATTCACGTGAAGTACACGTTAAATACATTTAAAGTGAAATTCACGTTAATTTGCTCGTTTAACGTGAAATTCATGGAATATTTCACGTGAAATTCATGTTAACCCTGATTTCACATGAACAAAATTTCCCTGTGTATAAGGATTGAAGGAGTGCAATACTAAAAAGTATCTGAAGGCTTATACATTAATACTGTAAAAGTTACAAGGCAAAATTGAAATTCAACTTTTGATGAATTTACCATAAAGTTAGAAAAAATTGGGTTTTTTTCATGCCAAGCATAACGATTTAAAAAAAAAAGTATATTTTTCAAGGCCAAGAGACAATATCACATCCATTTTGAAGAAATAAAGATGCTTTCAAGGGGACATACAAAGAACTATAATTCCAAAACAACATATCTTTAATTAGATGAGTCACCAATATTTATATAGTGCAAGTTCCAAGTGTAAGACATAGTTATAAGCAATGTATATATTGCTGCTGAGGTTATAAGCCTTACCCTTTTCTTTGGTTGATGGTAGACGTTGTTCTGTAAATATTGTCACAGATGTGGTTTTTAAAGTAAATAGGTGATTGCAAGATAGCCCCTCACTCAGGAGTGGGTATATAAAACTGATCACACAAAGAATAAAAGTTAAACTAAAATGTAGCTTCATAATGATGAGAGGAAAAACAACAAAAGTTTGATTTTCTTAAAACACCTTGAAAAAAAAGCTTCTGTTTTCTTTAAATAACAAATCTGATTATATGTATACCAACATGCAGATCTACATTTAGTCATGCCTTACATGTGACAGTGAAAACTTGTACCTCTTAATTTCTGTACTCCTAGGTTTTCTTTCTGGGCCTCTTGCTCATCTCTTAGTAATGTGTGGAAGAATGTGTACACAATATCACTCTGTGAATAAAATATTGTAAATAGTGATTAAAGAAATATGGATAGATTCCCACTTTGGTGATAAAGATGATTGTAATGGAATTTTGGATATGTAAATCTGGAAATCTGGCAACTCACATACACGTTGAATAAAGTATGAAGTAAATAAGAATTATTCATCATGACCCAATTCTATTAAAATTGCATTCATACTTCTCCAAAAATGCAAAGTTTTGGGGTTCACACAGCATCAAAATCTATTTTTTATCTGATGCCTTCTTCTTGCTTGTGATTAAGAGCCAACTTTTTCATTCATTTGTTTGTTAATCTGTTCAATTATTCAAAGTTTTAGAATAGAATACAATATTTTCATTACACCATATCAGGGCCCACCTGGGCAAATAATATTACAATTATGATTGTACCCAAGTAAAAACAATTTCATTACAGTTATAAAGATCCATCACAGTACTAAAACATTATAATATTTGTGAACATTATAGACAGTGTTTGCTTTTAACAGCTAGCCCAAAGCTACTTTTAAAATTCTTTCAGTCTAGTGAAATCTTGTGAGTTTTTCTTTGTTCAGGTAAGTTCGCTGTTGAAAAGTGTTCAATAATTTGAGCTACTTCTAAAATTTACAAGGGATAGGATAGCTTTGCTAGTGTCAGACCTTTATATGTATACCTCAGATATTTCTGGTGCCTTTTGCCATAAATCCAGTAAGAAGTCTTCTATATCCTTCTTTCTAGCCTCTGCTACAGTTTTTATATGAGACCTTCCCCATATTAATCTGAACAAAGGATTTAAAAAATCAAGTAGTTTAATTTTAAAGCACTTTGTGATTTAAAGTAAGAAAGCAGAAATTTCTTTTCAACTTCCATAACAAACATATGATACATTACATTTTTCCATAGAATTTCAGTGTGTATTATAATATAAATTGGTGTCAATTCACTGATAACCTCTTTGACCTTAAACTTAGACCTTTTGACCCTAAATCATAAAATCCCATTTAAG
Organism: Arcuatula senhousia; assembly: GCA_963971305.1. Taxonomy (NCBI): domain Eukaryota; kingdom Metazoa; phylum Mollusca; class Bivalvia; order Mytilida; family Mytilidae; genus Arcuatula; species Arcuatula senhousia. Next base: position 48,058,001 of record OZ020313.1, read on the forward strand.
TTTAAATAAACGTTATGCTTGGGAAACTAATTTCACTGTAAAATTCCTATGCTTTTTCAAAATTTGTGACCTTGTCCTTTGACCTTTTTACTAAAAAATCAAGAGACTTCTTTCTTCATAAGCTTAAATATGTATGTGTTTCATGAAATTCTATCAAGGTGTTTATAAGTTATGTTCTGGAAACCAAACTGAAGAGAATGATGGTCAAAGAGAAAGCATTTCTATACTGCCCTGCATACACAACAAGAGGCTCCCAGGAGCCTGAATCGCTCACCTGAGCTACACAGATACACATATTTTGTAGATATTATTGTCCTTATTAATATGCAATTTAAATTTTTGAAATATCTTGTATACTAGTAGTTTTCAAGCTATAGGTCTAAATAAGTGCAAAATTTTGAAAAAAAAATTTCTAAAAGGGCAATAACTCCCACATCAGCGGTTAGATCTTTTTCCAAATGTCAGGACAGGTAGATCTTAATATGCTGATCACTTTTGATCCTTGCACAATCTTGATTTCTGTAACCATTTTTGAGTTATTAGCAAAGTAGAGGCTCACAGGAGCCTGAATCGCTCACCTTGTATTCAATGATACTTATAAGCTGGATATTTTAACAAAGGACTGCTACTCTGTGGAATTATCAATTTTAATGTTCTAAAGGAAACAACTCCTATCAAGAAAGATCTTACAACTTTGACCCCATTACATAATTTTTAGATCTTTATGCACTTAACCATATGCAATTTAAATTTTTCAAATATCTTGTATTGTTTTCAAGATATTAGTCTTAAAAGAGCAAAATTTGAAGAAAAAAAAACAATAAAAAGGGCAATAACTCCTACAACCATTGTCAGATCTTCTTCAAAACTTCAGGGCAGGTAGATCTTTATGTGCTGATCATTATTACCCAAACAGAATTTTAAAATCTGTTAAACGTTTTTGAGTAATTTGCAAAAAACTGCAATTTACAGTTATGTTCTATTTTTAGCCATGGCAGCCATGTTTTTTGTTGAATCAAAATTTCGAACGATTATTTTGTAGACCACATACTACAGAACAACCCTACCAAGTTTCATTTCATTTGACTAAGCGGTTTCAGATAAGAAGATTTTTGAAAACTTGAACAAAAAGCTGTAAAAATGGTAAATTTTTACGATCCAAGGGGTATAACTCTTAAAGGAACGATCCTACAACTTTGACTCTGTTACAACTTTTGTAGATCTTGATGTGCTTAGTCATATGCAATTTAAATTTTTGAAATATCTTGTACAGTTTTCAAGATATAGGGCTAAATAAGTAAATTTTGTTGAAAAAATCCAGAAAAAGGGCAATAACTCCTACATCGGTTGTTGGATCTTCTTGAAAATTTCTGGGCAGGTAGATCTTGAGGTGCTGATCACTTTAGCCCTGCCAGAATTTTGATATCTGTTACGGTTTTTGAGTAATTTGCAAAAAACTGCAATTTACCCCTATGTTCTATTTTTAGCCATGGCGGCCATGTTTTTTGTCGATTCAAAATTTCGAACGACAGTTTTGTAGAGGACATACCATAGAACATCACTGCCAAGTTTTATTACATTTGGCCAAGCGGTTTCAGAGAAGAAGATTTTTGAAAAGTTGAACGACGGACGACAGACGACGGACGACGGACGCCAAGTGATGGCAAAAGCTCACATTGCCTTCGGCAAGGTGAGCTAAAAAGGGGGGGGTGGGATATTCTAGACTTACTTATTAGACAGATGTGGCCAGGCTATCAAAGGATACATCTCCATTAACTTATTTCTGAACTCTACAAACTCGGAGAAATGACGGAAGACATAACTGGGAACTTTCTGGTTCACACGCTCAACTTTTATGATAAATATCTGAAATAAATAGAGGTTCAATACTGAAATAGAGAAACTTTCCTGAAATTATTAATTCTTGTGTCTTTCTTCTAAGTTTCTTCTAGTTACTTCTTACTCTTCTGGAACACCCAAGTTCACTCTTGTTACAACTTGAGTTCGCATTGTTGATTTCTGTGGGTTGATTTTGTGTTTTTTCCTGCTGTTCTTGTTCGTGTTTACCAGTTTCGTCATTGCCCTTTCAGACTTTTGACAATAGAATGCCCCATAGGACCTCTTTGCTTCTCTAATACTCTTACTCTATTCTTTTCAACCTGGAATCTTTCAATAATAACAATAAAGGGTTTATTGTATTAGTGAAGCTTTTCACTTAAGTTTACTATACGGACGGGTATGGAAACATTGTACAAGACATAATTTGACAGAATACAAATGTACTTTCAACTCAAGATAAAGAAGGAATGCCATAGCAACATGATGTTATCATGTACAAAAGTGTGTTTTAGGGGATGATACAGGTATTACAGGAATTCCATAAATAAATTTCAGCCAATCAAAGGTAACATTATTATTTATGGTTTATTTATGTTCAGACAGATGATTTCAAGCTTAGACTAATAAGCAAAGATATCTTTATCTATAAAGACTCCTTTAAATCAGGGGGAAGTCTTGACAATGACAACAGTCTCCTGTACTCACATAATGCCTTTCTGGAACATATCTTTTCTGACAGCTGTGGACTTCAACAGATTTGATTTTACCATCTGTGTTCAGACTGAAATAAAGCAAAGATAAAACAAAAGATGAAATAGAAAAAAAGTGATACTTCATATCATTTATTACAAATTGAAGTATTTGAAAACTGATTTAATTTACATGTATGGTCTGCTAGTTGTTTTCTATTTCAGATTTAAAAAATCATGGGTTATTTTAATGTAAGAGGCAAAGGTGTTCCCAAGGGGCATTCAAATATTGTTAATTTGAAAAACCAATAATAAATTCAACACAACAAAACAAACAATGAAACAGCAATCAGCAACAAGAACTCAAGTCAAAAGGAGAGTGAACCAAGGTGCTCTGGTAAGTAAGCAGTTCCTGCTTCCTATAGCACACCGTCACATTGTCAATGTTGTGCTTGTATGTACATTTTATTCCATGTCATTATCAGTTGATTTTCTTCATACTACTTGCACTTTATTTTCGCATTTATCTTTAAAAAAAAATAGGAACAAGTGTGGCCACTAAAAGTATGTCTCGCCTGCCGGCACCATCACTAAAATCAACTACCTAAGCTTTCATTTCTTGATATAAACACAAAAAGTGTATGTATACCTAATAACAGATGCCTAGTTATTATACTATTCAAGCAATCCATTGTCCACACATGAATTACAAAAAGTTTTCTGTCTGAAAAAAAGACCTAAGTTCACAGAGTCACTGGAGCGTGAAAATGGGGTCATGGTCACATGGCATGGTAACAGTTGCGGAGACCATAATCTAAACTGTCTGTATACCTAATATCAGATGCCTAGCTAATATACTTTTCCAGCAATTCATCGTCCACAAAAGTCTTACAAAAAAGTTTAAGGCCTGAAAAAAGACCTAAGTTCACAAAGTCACTGAAGCGTGAAAATGGGTTCAGGGTCACATGGCATGGTGACAGTTGCGTAGACCATAACCTGAACTGTCTGTATACCAAATATCAGATGCCTAGCTAATATACTTTTCCAGCAATTCATCGTCCACAAAAGTCTTACAAAAAAGTTTACGGCCTGAAAAAAGACCTAAGTTCACAGAGTCACTGGAGCGTGAAAATGGGGTCAGGGTCACACGGCATGGTGACAGTTGCGTAGACCATAACCTGAACTGTCTGTATACCAAATATCAGATGCCTAGCGAATATACTTTTCCAGCAATTCATCGTCCACAAAAGTCTTACAAAAAAGTTTACGGCCTGAAAAAAGACCTAAGTTCACAGAGTCACTGGAGCGTGAAAATGGGGTCAGGGTCACACGGCATGGTGACAGTTGCGTAGACCATACCCTGAACTGTCTGTATACCAAATATCAGATGCCTAGCGAATATACTTTTCCAGCAATTCATCGTCCACAAAAGTCTTACAAAAAAGTTTACGGCCTGAAAAAAGACCTAAGTTCACAGAGTCACTGGAGCGTGAAAATGGGGTCAGGGTCACACGGCATGGTGACAGTTGCGTAGACCATAACTTGAACTGTCTGTATACCAAATATCAGATGCCTAGCTAATATACTTTTCCAGCAATTCATCGTCCACAAAAGTCTTACAAAAAAGTTTACGGCCTGAAAAAAGACCTAAGTTCACAGAATCACTGGAGCGTGAAAATGGGGTCAGGGTCAAACGGCATGGCGACAGTTGCGTAGACCATACCCTCAACTGTCTGTATACCAAATATCAGATGCCTAGCTATTATACTTTTCAAGCAATTCATCGTCCATAAAAGTCTTACAAAAAAGTTTACGCTGCCGCCGTCGCCGCCGCCGTCGCCGGAAAGTAATACCTATGTCTCGCCTTCCGCGACTATTCGTCGCAGGCGAGACAAAAACCTGTGATTTAGTGGGAAAATCAATCGTCGTGTTGCTTTACAAAAAAAAGACCACACAATAATTTATACATTGCATTTGCATGACCTTACATGGTTGTGATAATCGCAAAGTCAGGTTCTACGGTATTTGTTACCCCACCTTTAAAGTGCACAAATGGCCAGTGGCAGGATAAATTTCAATCAATCACTACGCAAATTTGTCAATATATTGACATTGTTGAGCCTAATTTTACACGTAGAAAAAAAAACTACAATATGATAAATTTTAAATTGTTGAAAAGTTACAATTTTTGACGATAAAACATTTTTTGCATACAATTTTATAATAAACTTACTAATATAATCTATTATATTAAATCTTTTAAATATTGAGCAATAATTGTGGGATTTTTGTACTTGTCTGAAATGTCTGAAAACAGGGGAAATAATTTCAAACATTGTAAAAAGGGGGGACAAAATATCGAACCGGCACTGAAGATATTTTACCTCTAGACGTACTATTTGTTATGCTAATACATGTATATATATTGATTAAATAATTTTGTAACAATTTATGACCCATTACTTTTTCATTTACAGATAAGAATAAACATTTTAGTCTCGGGCGCTTCCTAGCGCTTTTTAGTAAAACTTGTTCATATGTGTAATTTCGGAATGATGGTGGCTATAGCATTTCCGGATCAATTAATTAGGTTAATTACCAAATTGCAGACATAATTGCATATGTGCTAATGAAATTTTCAAAGGGCACAACCATCCCCTATTTTTGATATATGAAGCTTAGTGGTAGCAATTGTTGTTTAGGCTGCAACGCAGCTAACAAAAAACGCTTCGTTATTTTAGTAGTATAGATTACAATGCTCATCATAGAAGTCAACAGTCTTACCAATTATAAACAGTCACATAATTACATATCATACCTATATGTTTTCTGTACAAATGACAGTAATGCTCCTTCTTGGTGGGAAGAAAACTTCATCTGGGCCAAGTTATGGATGAAAAAGTTAAACTGTACAAATACAGACTTTAAACTTTCTTCTATCATTCTAAAAGAAAAGAAACAAATAGTATAGCAATATAATTCCCCATGGAAAGTAATGTCCCGCGCCCCTACGTTTGACAAAAAAATTTGGTTAGGTACTGTATGCAACAAGAGGTCCCAGATGTTTTTATATAATTGCGCCCCCCCCACCCCCTGTTCGAAAATTTCTTGATCCGCCACAGCATTGGCATACAATATTGAACTCGTGCAATATTTAATCGTAATGGAACAATATTAATGCAATAACCCTATAATATCAACAAAATCTCTTCTGTCTTAATGTAAAGTTTAATCAAAATCCTTCAAGTCATTCAGGAGAGGTTGCTCATCTAAGATTTGCCAACAGGTGGCCAGACTAAACAGAAAAGTTGATTTAAAAAAATCTTTATAATCTGGTGGGGATATTATAAGTACTGAAGAGATATTCCATCTCAGTTCTGTAAAACCAATATAGTGTCCATACTAAAACTTTGCAAATGTATTCTATAACATTATTTGTCTAGCTGTCTTAATTTACCTTGTAAATAAAGCTGATGCCTGAACTGAAGTCTGGCCAGGTAATAATACCCTCTGTATGTACTTGGCTGCATCTTCACTGATGCCTGGAATACCAGATCTGGAGAGCTACAATATATAGATTTTCTTGGTTGTGATACTGTTTACAATGGTTTTAAAAAACCTTTAAATGCTGTGTTTTTGTTAACATGAATGCACATTAAGCCAAAAAAATATGTTTAATCCCTGCTTTCAATCCCTTGAAAGACAGCGCAGGTTGGTTTGCAAATTATGGAATTTTTAAAAATTGGTATACCTTGAAAAATGATGAACAACTTTGACTTAAACAATTGTAAAAAAACCCAAGAAAATGTGTCAAACAGACAAGGTGCCCAGGCTTTATATTTATCAAACAGCTAGGTCAATTTTGAAGCTCATCTTGTCACCCATCATTGTCAATAAGCAGGAACTATCTTGAACTTGCATTGTGCTTAGCATTACGTAATGCAACTACCATACCAATATGATTGATGTGGTACTTAACAGTTAGTGGGAATTAGGAAATATGAGGATTTGGGACGGACGGACGAATGTACCCGAACACTATATCCCCTCTACTTTTGAAGCCGGGCCATAAAAATAGAAAAAGGGATTTGATTTGACACACTGACACTTATAAATATTGTATATCCCAGCTGTGCAATTTTTTATTCAAATCGGTTCAAAAGCTTTCAGGCGACCATTTCAGGACAGATGGACCGACACTGTCAAAAATAGGGCATGTAATGGGACATTTGATGATGCCTCGCCACAGTGTGATATCAAAAGTTCATAAAATTTGATTTTTCAAATGGCCAATCTCAAAAACTATTTTTCAGATCATGCTGGAAATTGATCTTGACCTGTATTTAATTGTACTAAACAGCTGTGCAAAATATCATTCAAATTCCTTGATGTGTTTTCAAGTTATCAGTCTGAAACTCAAAATTTTATGAAATTTGATTTTTCAAAATGGCCTATCTCGAAAACTGTTTTTCGAATCATGCTGGAAATTTACCTTGACCTGTATTTTATTGTACTCAATAGCTGTACAAAATATCATTTGAATCCCTTGACACGTTTTCAAGTTATTGGTCGGAAACTCAAAATTTCATGAAATTTGATTTTTCAAAGTGGCCTATCTCAAAAACTATTTTTTGGATCATGCTGGAAATCCAACTTGACCTGTATTTTATTGTACTAAACAGCTGTGCAAAAAAACATTCAAATCCTTTGGCGTGTTTTCAAGTTATTGGTCGGAAACCTTCGGGGGACGGACAGACACCGAAAAAAACTGAGGGTATAACATAATACCCTGCCACTTCGTGAGGTTATCAAATGAAAAAAAAACAACAAGAATATGTCTAACAAACATAATGCCCCATCTTGCAACATTTGGGATGGACAAACAAACTGACAAACGGACAAACAGAAGAACAGACAGACGGATAACCAGACCTAAACACTATATGCCCCCTTTCTTTCATAGATGGAACATAAAAAGTTATTTACCAATGCAAACAAGTTTAGGAACAGATTAGTGTTTTTTCTGAGTATATTGAAAGCCTGACAGCACATGTCTACAAACTCCTGGAATCTGTTGGTGTGTTTCTCGCCATTGTTGATTACATAAGCCATGTCTGATGTCAGTACAAATGGTACTCTGTCCCTGGAAAACACAAATATTTTTATCAGTTTGGTGCAAGGATTATTTTTCATTGAAAAATATTTTTTCTTATTTTCATGGGAGGATATATTGATCTGCAAAATCTAGGACCCAAAAACATTTGATTGACTTCTTGTTTAAAATCAAAATCTTTATCTATGAAAGTCAACACAATAGTACTTTTAAATGAAAATATATGCTACTTTTTCATGCATTTCATTTCATGTTTTAACTGCTGTCATCAAAACTTTACGTCAGTAATTTTGACAAGTAAACTATTGTTTCAAATGTAGCTGTTTAATGCCAGTTCTTGTGTCTTATCTTTGTGTGTTCGTTACATGTTATGCCACCTAATGATGATGAAAACAATAATCTAACAATGCCTTGTCAAATCAAAACTTACCTTTTAATATTTCCGAACATCTGAGCATCTCCTAGGAATTTATTGAAGTCTATATGGAACATGTGCCCTGACTGTTTTAACATGATGTTGTCATTGTGTCTATCACATATACCAAGGACGTAGGTAGCCACACAGTACCCAGCACAGGACCGGGTAAAATTCTCAACAGCCTGAAAGTAGACCAGCAAATATAATAGGATATAGGGGGATTTTTTATGAGTGGAAAATTTCATATATTTTTTAAAAGTATTAATTTTTTTTGTGTAATATAATTTTCATATTACATCCTTTGATATGATCGACTTATATTTCACAGTTTTCATTTGAATCCCAAAGTTAACAGGGAATATAGCTAAAATTATATCACCATGAGAAAAAAATTCTTATATGGTATCAGGTTTCCAACAAACATAAGTGATTGGCTTAGTCTTTAGAAATGCATTTCAAATGTGTTACTTAATACTACATATTCAATCTCGACTTTGTACAAAAGAGGGTGTCTTATAAAACAGATGATTTGAGTATGCTATATTTCAATATTTCAAGGAGTAACCTCTTATCAAAAAGCATAAGAATCAATATAACTTTAAGATAGATAACCAAAAGTATGAGAACAACTAATCTGAAATGTTCACAAGATATTAACAAAGTGCATAACAAAACAAAAATCCTAAGTGTACATGTATTTATAATTATTTTATATAGGAGATAATGAGATGTGGAATGAGTGTACGTAACACAACCTACAATATAAACAGCAATTTAAAAAATCAACAACGGAAAACAGCCAGTAGCCTTCAATGTGACTAGTGGTCGCCGCTCGCTGTTTTGCAATTTTTAAATTACTCATAAAAAACTATTACATGTACTGCTTTAAATCATTATGTAGTCATCATTTCCCATAGAGTTTTCTAGTTAACATTGAAAATTGTAAAATATATGTTAAAATGTTTTTGAACTGAAGCAATTGGTTGTCAAAAGCGATAATAGCAAATTGTATCCTTGTTGCATTCCATACCTTTTGATACTCCAGTTCTGTGGGATTATGTTTTTGAAGCCATTCTTTAATTGGCCGATCTTTGAAGGATCCTGTCACACCACTGGACACTTGGATCTTCCTTAAAGTGTCAGACTCTGTTACTATTTCAATTATACCTGTAATGTAGAACAAAGACTTGTCATCACTTGTATATCAGCAAATATTCATAAAGATAGATAACCTCAAATCTGAATTCAATAGCATTTTTTGGTTTGCATTTAATATTTTTTATCCTGATGAAAAAAAAAATGCAATTTTGCATAGAAATTGTTCCCTGTCTAATTGTCATTCAAAATGTTGATGCAATCATTTTGTGTTTTTGTAAAATTGCTGAAAATCATACCCTTTTTCTTTGCATTTTTGTCTGAAAATCTAAATTGACCTTCATTTTCATGTATTTAACAGTTTTGCAAAATTATAATTTAAAAGTATATCAAAGCATTTTTATAGTTATCATCAAGAAATCATAAGGTGGACAAACAAACAAACTAGAAAAACTAATGCGCCCCAACTGCCAGGTATACAATGTTATAAGTAAGTTTTATTCATGACCAACATAAAACTACAGGTAGCTATGTCTTTTCAAGTAAGTATATGATAATATTTAAATCTGTTTCCCTTTCCACAAATATCGTTGTTTTGTTTTCTTACCTCTTTTGGGTCCAGTGGCCAAACAGGAGAATGTCAACATCTTTAGATCCAGACCTTCCTTCAACCATAACCTGTCCATTATTCTGATCATCTGTAAAGTCAGCATGTCTTGTCTGATATCATCCCCAACCTAAGGAGCAATTTTTGAAATATTACAAAAATACTTTGATTCTGATGATTAGATATGAATTATATGCATTTTATTAAGACCATTGGCCAATTGCAGAACGGCGAGCAGCACTTACTGGCCTCGTTGAAAGGTGTTAGTGGTTGTCCATGGTGGTTTTTCTAAATTACTGCTTGTTATGTGAGCTGTGTCGCGTACACTTTTTCCACATCTCATTATCTATTGCCTTAAGCTTAAAAACAAAGCGTTGCACTCCATCATGCTATAGATACACCCACTTGACCATTCTAGATCTGAAAACAGAAAACAGATGCCTAACTGACCAGGAAAGGGAAGTCAGATTAAAACTCATCATACAAAAGCTGGGTACAAAATTTGACATTAATCCCTCTAGTAGATGGTAAGAAATCTGTTATGAAAATTTGTCTTAAAAGTTTTTTAACCCTTCAAATAGTTCAAGTTGACTCAGAAAACAGGAAAGTGCACAACTCACACGGAAAGGCAAGGTATTGATATACTCCTGATGCTTAAGCTGTGTACAAAATTTGAAATTAATCCTTCAGTAGAAGTCAAGATTTCAAAATCTGTTACTTAATTTTGTTACTGACAGACAGACACACAAAGTGATTGCAATATAGCCCCCTCTCTAATGAGTGGTAATACTGTATATTTAAATAAATTAAAGATGCTAATTCCTGTTGTACATGTACATGTACACCATATTGTGATAAACAAGTATATGTACATAAGAAACCAATGAAGTGGTCTCAGTAACTTTAAATTTCATTCAATGTGCAAAATATTCTTTAAGGTTTATTCAGTTGAAAACTTTTCGAGTGAGTCTCATTGACTGATGATGTAGCCAAAGGTTCAGCTTACTCATTCTCACTATTTTAGTATCCATGCTAGTGAGCCAGCATGTTGAGTGTGACAGTTCATACCGTAAAGGTATTGCATTTCATTTGCCTTGGTGGCTATACACAAATATTTTATAGGCCTAGGTGGCCATGAACATAAAGACCATGAGGAGGTCATAGGCCAAAGTGGCCATGCCCATATAGACCTTGGTTGTCATGCATATATAGGCCTAGGTGCAGATATTTTTTAGGCCTTAGAAGCTAGAGTTAATTTTTAGTCCTTTATATGTACATGTAGATGTTTTTCCAAAGAGAAACCAGCTTAATATGTTGGTAGAAAATATAGTTATTATAAGGTAACAAATTTTAAATGCAAGTGCATTTTTAAGTTCAAGAGACCAGTACATATAATTATATACATAAGGAGAATTTAAGGACATTAAATGAAGTTTATTTGACCATTTACTGATATGTTTTGATTTGGTTGACTGGATATTGACGTGTTTAATTCAGTAAACACTGAAGTTGTACTTGATTACAAGTTACCTTTCATATGGATATTAGTTTTGATTTTAGAGATGAAGCTGTTAAAGATAAAGAGAATAAGTTTTTGTGGACACATGTAAATGTTGGAATTGAAATTTATTACTAACATTAGTTTGTGTATTGAATACAAAGAAATAATATATTTGTCAAAATGGTCAAAGAATCTGATCTTTGCATTATTTTAGAAAAAAGTTTTTGTGAAAAAAAAAGGTTTTGTTTTTAACTTCTTACAAAACACTTGATGCTAATACAAGGCATGGCATTTATTTACAACATTTTAATCTGTTAATAATTTTAACCAAAACTGAATGTGTTTGTTTTATATGTTGATATGCATTATTATTTCAATATTGTTAGCTGTAGAGTTTTACTTCCAATTACTTAATATGAAACGAAGGCATAGAGATAGCAGACACTTGGGATACGAGTTTAGTCTCACTGATTCATGACATAGCCAGAAGTTCATGTTACTCATTCTCATTGTTTTAATATCCATGCTGGAAGAAAGACTTAGTAGATGTGATGATTTTCATACACCAGTTACTAATATGACTGAAAGTGTTGCTTACAAAAGAAATGTTTTCCTTACCCTTCTTCTCCCTCCCTTGAAACACAAAGCTTGGGTTAATTCATGGGTTAAGTGGAGATACAGGCAACATCCTTTGAAAATTATTTATCAAGAAAAATATGACAGCAAACAATAGTAAGGACAAATTGTCTACATTTTGGCAAACATTTCTTTTATGTTTTCAGTTCTTATGGCTTGAGTTTTACTTCCAATAACCCAACATGACATACACATAAAGGCAGCAGACATTGAGAATATGGGTATATCCTCTGCAAATATGTAACAAAAATCTTTTCAAAGAGTCTAAGTCAGCTTGAAGAAGAGGAAGTAGATGACAACTCTTTTATGAGAGGGGCTATAAAAACAGGAATAATATAAATTATTCTATACTAAGTGTAATCATTAACATTAATATTTACCTTAAACATGGCATACACTGGATCAGCTTTATCATTGAAGTTCTTGAAAACTAATTTTAATGGAACAGCATTGGATGTAAAATAAGAACAAGACTGAAAAAATGAATAAAAATATAATAAATGTATTACATATTAGTACATTGTTCTCTCCAGCAATTTTCAATACCATCCTGGTTAAAATTACCATGATTATAGCATCAAATTTCTATTGAAGTATACATGTATATCAGAAAGCATCACATTTGAACAAGATAGCATCACATTGACATTATGTTAGGGCCTGGGGAGAACACTGTATAATAATCAATCTTTTAATTTATCTTACAAATTCATAATTAATTTCAATTGGTATAAAAATTTCCATTGGTGAAATATTTTAGCATGGAGACAGGCACATTATTTTTTTATATAAATACATAACAAATCCACATTAAAGTCAAAAACATTTTTAGTCATATTTCAGGCATGTTTGGTCTGAAATTAAATTGACATCAAAGACATTCAATGAAAAAAAGAATATAAAGAGCATACATAAATACATATATTAAGGCTTATAGAATTAAACAGGGTGCTGAATTCAGACTCAATAAGATGAATAACTAAGGGTTTAGACCCATATCTTATAATGTTAAATTTAGTTTGCTCTATGAAAGTTCTTACTTTCAAATCTAGACCATTGACAGCTATTCCTGGGTTATATGGCATCAACACTCTGCCTCTATCTAGGAACATTTCATATACTGTCTGTATTTCTCTCTTTAACGTCGCCTTTATAGATAAAATATTTGAATTAATTCATACCAACAAAAACAAATATATTCTTTTTGTCTAAATCATTTATCTGTGAATATAATGTTTTGGGTTATCTGAAAATTAAGCATTACATCTTTATTCTTTTTATGTTATCAACCAATACTTGACACATTTGAATCTGGAGCAGGACTTTTTTAAAGAGCTGAGTGTAAGGCAATGAATAATACTATTTGATTGTATGGTATGCATTTTTGAAGAACCCAACTCAATTGAAATGTAAAATCACTTCTTAAGAATTTTCTGTATTCATTAGTACTTCAAATAAATTAATCCAATTTCAATAAATACTTTATACAATTGCAGAACCACGAGCAGAGCCCCCTGGCCTGCTGGTGGTTGTCCATTGTGGTTTTTCTGAAATGCTGCTTGTTATGTGGGCTGTGCCGCATACCCTTATTCCACATTATTTTCTATACATGAATCCATATTCATTCTTTTTAACATTTTTGCAAAGTAACCATACACTTTGTAAGATATTTTGTTAATGAAATCTTACATCTTTATCTTTGGCCACTTGCACTTTCTCAGAGGCTAGTGTCAGAAGTTTGATCATCTCCTCCTGTTTCTTAAACTCTTGATACAGAGCATCCCCTGCAACGCTGATCAAAGCAACAAACATTAACTCATATCGTCTCTTGTAGGCCGACTCTTGTGCTGCACCTTTTAATAACCTGTAAAAGATAACAAAAGATAGAAAGTCAAATTGGAAAACTTTTGTAAGAGGCTAATATTTCATTAAATTTTCTGTCATCAATCTTTTTACTAAAATCATGAAAATAAACCCTTTTTTTCTTCAATTTTCTAAATTGGCAATTTTCTGCATTGCAAAATTACCAATCACTACAAACTACCAAAAGTCTGAATGGTATAGTATTTGTACTTAACGGTACTGAAATGTACTCGACCATTCTGAATAAGTCTTAAATGTGCTCAACTGTACTCGACCAAAGTCTGATTTTTTTGTAAAAAGTCTGAACATGTACTTAATCGTTTGAATTAGTCTGAAAAGTACTTAATTTTACTCGATCTTAATTTAAGTTAATTGTCAGATAGATAAGGAAGAAAATGTAAATTCTTAAATGTACTCGACCAAGTCTGAATTGTACTTAACAATACTAAAGCATTCTGGACCTAATTAAATCATTAACTAACACTCTTTTGTAACATTAGATAAAATCTTTAATGTTTGATAGACCTAATTGATTTTTGATTAGTTAAGTACGTTTTAATCAAGGTCGAGTAAGTTTCAGACTTTGTCGAGTACAATTAAGACTAGGTCGAGAACATTTTAGACTGACAATAATACATTTGAAATTGTCAAGTACGTTTTAGTCTCTATAAGAATTTCCAGACTTTTGTCAAGTACAATTAAGTCCTTTTCAGACTTTTTCAGACTGGTCGAGTACAATTCAGCACGATTTAGTACAAATACTATACAATTCAGACTTTTGGAAGTTTGTAGTGAATGCTTGTTTGTTTTTGTTTTAGTAATAGGACAGTTTAAGAGCTGTGATTTAGTAGGTAATTATTAGGCTGTTTGTTATCAAACTTGGCATTATGTTGAAGACTGCTGGCTGTTTTCCAATGTGATTTTTAAATCACTGTTTCTATATGTTGGTTGTGTCACATACACTTATTCTCACTTTTTGGACAGGGCAGTTCCTATTTTTTTAGCCGTGTGAGATTTTCCTGTCTCACACCACCCCATGTGAGATAGCCTCGTGCAGTTTCCCGCTTATCGCTATGAAGTTTTCCAATCCGAATAAAAAGTAAAGTTCAAACGTGTTATTATTATTTTAACCTGAGAAAATCATATTTAATTATTGTCTCAGTTTTAACACCGTATATATACCTACACTTAAAATAATAAAAGTTTCAAACTTTCATTGTCTTTATTACAGCGCAATAATATACACATATTCATATGCTATGTTTTGTAAACAAATCCACGTTGTACAATTTATGGGTTTAGTGAGAAAAATAATCAAACACCGATGAATAGGGCAAGATAAGTAAATCTCCGACACCCTTGGGTAAGATTTCTTTACATCTGCAACTCGACACCTCAGGGTGTCGGAGATTTCCTTATCTTGCCCTAACACCAGTGTTAGATTCTTATATTCCATATTTCTTTATCATCTTTTTGTAGATCATTCAATATTGATTTGGTTTGTCACCAGTGCTTTGACCGTTTGATACCAAGTGACAGTGATGTTGATCAACCCTTCAAATTATTTTCAGTGTTAAAAAAAATAGTTAAATATTCTAATATGTCCTTAATATTCCAGATTTGTATGACAGTGTGGTAAGTTTGGTAAGTCTACAGGTCTACTTACCAGAATAAATGATGAGCAAATCTGATACTTTTGCATGCTTTTTCTAAAAGCAGTTTAGCCAGAGATGAACTGTGATAGCTTTCAAACTTCAGAGCCTAATAAAAACAAAGAAAGTAATAGAAATAATTTACTGACAGAATTTTGAAATGATTATACATATAAAGAAAATACATGGACTTTGAAAGTAATTTAAATGATTTTGTGGATTAGGAATAAATTGTTCATTTATAGATTTATTAATTCCTGGGACTACCAAAGTCATATTTGAGAAGAACATGATATTTCTGGATTGGTTCATAATCATTTCAATGACAATTTCAATGACAATCAATTTTTTCAAAAAATCTGTAAAAATCATGAAAATACATGTAGGTTCCCAAGAAATGTGTTACTTTCATAGTAATATAGTGCAACCTCCCTAAACTAAGACATTGAACTGGTTTTTAAGTCCTCACTTTTACAATTTTATCCTGTTGTGGTTTCATTATTATCAATTTTGGTGTTTTCATGAATGGCCTCGATCCATGAAATTTAATATCAACGAAAAGGAAATTTTACATTGATCTGTATGCTGCAGACTGAAATGACCCCTTTTCATCAAACAACAGCATCAAAAGTCAGCACATATTGAAACCAATAAAATTATATCCAAAAATATTAGGTTAACAGGCGCGTAGCAACCCGTACGCAAAAACGCAGTTGCGTACACATGGTCAAATCAGCAAAAATAAAAAATACTGTTTTTAAATCAAATTTAGCAAGACATCGTTGCTGTTCACCCTTTCTCCACTGGCCACTATCACCCCCTACAGAATTGTTGATAAAAATATTACATTTTTTACCCACCTATGTTATGTAAGTAATAATAACTGTCAAAGGACACACTTTTCGTTTCCAAAATAAAAAAATACTTAAACTAGAGCTATCCCCTCCATATGTCGTTAGGAGGCTTTTCAATTTTGCTATTTATAATCTTTTATGCATGTACCTCCGCTTGAAAGTGTATATGTAACTACTTTTGATAGCGTGAATCATTGTACGCACGCCCGTTAGCCGTCCACCCAATATCTCAGGGTATACCGTTTCCTAATCCTCAACTCATACACATGGATTTTCGTGAAACCCAGTTTACAGTTTGTAACTTAATGTAGCTGTGCACATCCCATGTTGAAAGTTCGTTTGCTTTATCTAAGGGGTGCGAGTGGTTCTTACATGTATTTGTGTGTGCAGTTTTCCATTTTTATTTAGTATCAAAGGGGTATATAATAAAAATTTCAAAATCCATAACGCCAAGACGAAGCCATGGCCAGGGGATCGAAATCCCGTATTTTCAGTATAGGACACATTATGTTTCCTATAAATATTCCATGATCAAAGTGCCCATAACAGATCACAGAATTCCGTAAGGACAGAACACAGCTACAGCTAGGAGTAAGACTGAGTAACATAAACATTGTGATTTCATTGACTCTCTACCCTTCCGTATCTTTTTTTGGATCTACATAAAAAATGTATGCATTGCTTTAACTTGAAAATATAAATTCAAAAATAAACTTGTTAACTTGTTTAATTATAAATACAACCATTGTGCTGCATTTACGTTTGGCATTTTAAAGGAAACAGAAAAAAAATACCGTCTTGAACACAAACATTCATAGGTCAAGAATCTCTTCAGTATAGGAAACTTTAAACCATGACTACACAGAGTTCTAATTTCTTATAAAATTAAACTATACAAAAATAAGTCTGTATTAATAAGGACCGACCAACATGTAGGAAGGATGCATTGTTTTTTTTTTCTGATCAGATTTCGTTCTCGCGAAAGGAAAAACTATTTATTTATTTTCAAATAGAAGAAGTGTATACAACCTATCGCCTTCAATGTTGGCATGACAATTTTTTTTCATAATAAGCATTATTTTATATAGCAGGAAACCTTTTGCAAAGTTTTTGTTCCCTATAAACTTCAGCTGACAGTATATCTTTGTACTCAAAATATTTTTTGGAATAACCAAGGCCCACCTTTCAAGTTAAATGGTCGGTTCCTTATCACGGAAAACAACGATTTTAGCCTTCGTTTTTGCTAAATCCATGGAGCTTCCGGGGGGGCCTCGCCCCCCCTGGACCCCCTACCAGGGCCATGCCCTGGACCCACTGGGGGCCTTAAGCGGCCCCCAGACCCCTCGCCGTAGCTTTGCGTATTCTTCATTTCTGCCTAGCTATGCCCCTGGTTAAGATGGGTTCCATTGTACAAGTTTTTAAACATGCACACTTACATTAACTTATTCATCTTAACCCAATTGTTTCTTGCATCATTTGTTTGTTGGAAGAAAATCTCATCTTTTATTTTTGAGAAATTGATTTAACTTTATGGAAAGTAAAATATTTGTTGCACTCTCTTTCAGAGATTTATTTACCACTTTTTTAGTAAGTTAAGCATAAAAGCAGATATATGAATGCATTGTGTAATGTTGCATAGATCGACAGATAAGTACTGCCTAGAAACCTTATTCAATCATATTGACAGCCAATTTAAATAATAACCAATCACCGAATATGTTATATTACCTTACCTGTGTTAATTGTGGAAGGAAGTCAATCAGTTCATCAGTCTGCATATCCTGTAGACAACGACAGGCAAACTCTCTAACATGGGTGTCAGAATACCTTAAATATCAGAAATGTACTAGATATATATCCCCATAGAAAACACTGAACAAATTCAATATTACAAACAAAGGTCCCTCCAACCTTTTATGTGTGTGTGTGTGCCCTTTTCAACGCACATGGGCCATACAGGAAGGCCATCAACCTATTGCAGGTAACTGACCTAATCCATAAATCGTTTATCATATTGATATATTTGACATACATAAGTATGAAGCTGTTAAAGGTAGTAAAATAGTTAACAAGAGTTAACACTAAAGTATGTCTCGCCTGCCGGCACCATCAGAAACAATTATTCTTTCTTACTTCCACTATATTTTGAATTTACATGGATTTTCAGTTTCTGAGATCAAAAAATGTTTATAGAACTTAAACATTGCAAATATATGCAATAAAAATAATCAAAGTCACTCAACCGGAAAATCAAGGTCAAGGTCAAAAGATGAGGATGTAACTGTGCTAATCTACTACTAAGGCATATGCATACCAAGTTTCATCAACCTAGGACTTACAGTTCTTTAGATATGGAAGTGCTCACATAACTTTTCCATTAATATTATATGTATTGAAAATTGTCAAAGTCACTCAACTGAAAAATCAAGGTCAAGGTCAAAAGATGGGGATGCAACTGTGCTAAGCTACTACTGAGGGATATGCATACCAAGTTTCATCAACCAAGGACCTATAGTTCTTGAGATATGGAGGTGCTTGCAAAACTTTTCCATTGCTATTATATGTATTGAAAATTGTCAAAGTCACTCAACCGGAAAATCAAGGTCAAGGTCAAAAGATGGGGATGCAACTATGCTAAGCTACTACTGGGGCATATGCATACCAAGTTTCATCAACCTAGGACCTATAGTTCTTGAGATATGGAGGTGCTCGCAAAACTTTTCCATTGCTATTACATGTATTGAAAATTGTCAAAGTCATTCAACCAGAAAATCAAGGTCAAGGTCAAAAGATGGGGATGCAACTGTGCTAAGCTACTACTGGGGCATATGCATACCAAGTTTCATCAACCTAGGACTTATAGTTCTTGAGATATGGAGGTGCTCATAAAACTTTTCCAAAAAGTTAACGCCGCCGTCGCCGCCGCCGCCGGTAAAGTAACACCTATGTCCCGCTCTGCTTCGCAGGCGAGACAAAAATCAGTAGGATAAAATTTTCTTAAATATTGACATAAGAAATATCTTAGTGCATATGTTTGAAAAATGAAATAACAAGAATATGTCCAAAAGACATAATGCCTCATCTCGCAACATGTATTTTTTCTGCAATCACTAAAGCATCACAAGGTGCACCTACCATACCAATATGGTTGCTATGGCACTTGTCAGTAAGAATAATTAGACTTTAATCCTTCTATAAGTGGTCATTCATGCGGAAAATATAGGTCACAGTCAGCATCCGAAGTATGCATTGTGCATAGCATCACTATGTGCACCTACCATATCAAAATAGTTGATGTGGCACATGTCAGTAAGTGGGAATGGACTTTAACCATTATTCTGTAAGAGTTCATCCATGCGGAAAATGTAGGTCACAGTCAGCATTCGAAGCATGCATTATGCTTAGCATCACTAGGTCACCTACCATCCCAATATGGTTGCTATGGCACTTGTCAGTAAGAAGGAATGGACTTCAACCATTCTTCTGAAAGTGGTCATTCATGCAGAAAATATAGGTCACAGCCAGCATCTGAAGCATGCATTGTGCTAAGTATCACTAGGTACACCTACCATACTAGTATTGTTGATGTGGCACTTGTCAGTAAGTGGGAATAGACTTTAATTATTCTTCTGTAAGTGGTCATTCATGCCGGAAATGTAGGTCACATCCAGCACCCAAAGCATGCATTGTGCTCAGCGTCAATAGGTGCACCTACCATAACAATATGATTGATGTGGCATTTGTCAGTAAGTGGGAATTTGGAAATATGGGGATTTGGGACAAACGGACGAACGGACGGACGAAGGACAAACGAACAGACGTACAGACGGACGAACGGACGGAAGGACGGACAAGGGTAAAACAGTATACCCCACCCCCTTCTTCGAAGCGGGGGTATAATAACCCACAGAACATAATATGTTACTTCAACAGTATTGAGTCACTTAAGACTTTATGAATTGGCTTACTGAGGAAGAAGTAGTTCTAAAGCCTGCATCGGGTACAGCTTCTTCCATTCTCCCAACAAATCATATACTTCTGATAGATGTCCATAATCCCAGGATATCTGTCCTTGTAGTATCCATGGTAATAGGTTAGGGTATTCATACAGATAATGTCTGTACTGCCAGAGAATGCCTAATTCATCTGCCTGACATCTGGAGTACATTGAAAATACAATATAAGGATATGACACACTAGTTGTTTCTTTCATTGCAGGTTTGAAATTGTTGTTGTGTTTAAAATAATGTTGTGTTGAAATTCTTAATTCACATCTCATTATAACTTATTTAGATAGACTGAAATCAAACTTCCTGTAATCATGTATAATTATGTATGAAGAATGTTTTAGGGTTCAATACCCTTTTTTATACTTATGGGTTATAAAAGTAGGTTTAGGTAATAAACTATTTTTGCAAATGTTGTGTTTATCATTTTCAGGAGGAAGTTGTGTATTGGATAGCTCTTGTTTCTGTAACTTTCCTTGTAAAGTGCTTAAATTGAAGTTGTAGATTCTGTCTTTAATTTGGCTGAGCCATTTTAGGGATATGTCAGCTACTTACGATGATATACAATCTTTCTCCATCACAGCCTTAATTATGTCCTGGATTTCTGGCAATAGGGAGCTGAAACTTTTCTTTTGTCTACAACAAAAACATGAATTTTTATCCCCTTATAAAACCTTGACAAATAAATTTCTTCACTTTTGGATTGCAACCAATATACATTTGTACTGAGTGTAATTTCTACCTAGTAATAGCATTTTACAGCTTTTTGCGGTTTGTCTGCAAATCCTTCAAACATTTTTTTACTTTTTTAATAGAAGATATTGAATTATGGAAATATGTGACTAAACAAGTGGTAATTAAAAAAAACACAGCCAGTAGCCTTGAAACAGGGACAGTAGGTGCTGCTCAATGTATTAAGGTCAAAATAAAATGCATACAATTCAACTCCTAGGGCATCCTGGGTAGATAATTTTTACCATAAACAAAAACAAAAGTGTACAGTTGGAACAACCTAGGTTACACATTACTTTACTCAGATTGTTCTTGTCGAGCACAAGCCTATTCAAATGTAACACAGAGCTTCAAATGTCTGAGGTAATACCAACCAGAACTAAAGATAAGCTCAATGAGCACAACACTTCTTCATTTAAAATCAAAATATGGAGAATATCAAGTCCCATTATCTCCCCTTGAAAATCAAATCAAGCAGCAAATATGTTTCTTTAAATTTATACACATGACTATAAATGTAGTCTTTGATGATATACTTTAATCAGATTTTAAAAAGCAGTGAAAGAGGATAATACTTAGGCAGTTGGCAGAAAGACAATGTAATAATCGTATACACCCCCTTCAAATCAGTGTGTCAGTGGTATAATAAAGATATCATAAAAGGCAACTGACTTATTGAACCCCTGCAATAAATCATTCATCCATAAATTAAAGATTTTTAAAAGTGTTTTAAACACTTGGATGAACATTTTGTTAAAGTATATATCTCAAAATCAACTTACGAAGTTTTTGATGTTAGAACAGTTGGAAACTCAACATGGCAGTCAAAGGCTGGTAAGTTTACCTGTAATAAAAGAAAAAATAGTCCTTATTTTAACTAATTACCTCGTTCAAAAGTCAAACAGAAATTATTAACACACGATATTTTTATAATTTGGTAATAATTTGAGCGGTTTATGGGCCAGGGAGTTGTGAATAAGAAATATATACCATGAAATGTAACAAATGCATGAGCGACAACCTGCTCATTAAACAATTTCCATTTTCAAGTGGGGCATAACAAAATCAATGATTTTTTACCAACAATGATCTTAAATTTAGGCTTATTTTGTGTATTTGTTGACACATTCTAAAGTGTCCAGATATCATAAAACTTAGTGACACACTTCCTGACATTAAGAAATATAATCTTAGTCTGACCAGTTCATTCTATTACAAAATATAACTTTTATATTGGAAACACATTTTGCTATCTCTGGACATTCTTTTTATTTCCTACCTGCATCAACACAGAATCACTAAGTGTAGAAGAGCTGACAGGGACTAATGGATCAGCTTCACCATGCATACGTAGCGGTACAAGATGGCTTCCTCTTATCAACTCCCTACAAAGTATCAAAATACAATCACTGATTAAATTTTACAGTTTCAAGAAATTTAAAAGATATCAGAAAATGTTTCGGTAAATTTTAAACTTTCATAGAAAGTTTGGTATACTTTGTTTGCAATTATTATATATATTTTATTCTTTATGATCTTATAAACTAGACCAGCCCATGACCTTGCATCACACAAGACCTTCTTTCCCTTGGTGATGTGGGCAAATAGCAATTTGAAAAACAGAAACATCTCATGCTTGATGTACTTACTCTTTTTGTGAGTATAGCTGTAGCGTACAGCCTCCTAGAGCAGTCTGGAGTTTATCTGTGACATTAGCAGGAGTATTGGTGGCAGTGGCTACTGATTTCTGTCCATACAGAGTCAAACACAGTCTTGTCTCACGTGGTAATGCCATCAGTACAACATCCTCAAAATTTATCCTGAAAAAATACTTATTATACTTCAATCATGAAACTAGAACATGTTGAATGGGGGTCTTCCTGCGTCTTAAAATATTTGGTAACAGGAAGATAATGAGTTACAAGTATAAAATTGATTTACACCATATACTACTTAAGGCCATAATAAAATTAATTCCTAGATTCTCTTCCAAATTTCTTGAAAATATGGGGCGGGCGGGCGAATTTTATTTTTTATTTTCTATCCATTTTGATAAAATATTCTGCCATTTTTAAGAAAATTAGCCAAAATTAAACAAATTTCCAAAAAAAATCAAAATAATTTTTTTTGAGGGGGCTGAAAAAATTGGGTCAGGAGGGGATGAGAATCTAGGACATATTTCATAATGGCCTTAGGAGAAAGATACATGCCAAAAATATGTAGTTGCCTGGAAAACTGTGACAGACATTTTTGTGACACCACAGGACAATGCAAGAAAACGGAAAATGTCCAAGTGACTCCTATATGTCACTTTGAAAAATATCACAGGCACCATTAAAAGAAATATATTTTTAGGACACAAATAGCCAGTCTATAAAGTCCTTACTGTACAAAAATAGTCATTATTTTAAATGATTTAGTTAACTACTAAAAACAACCCTTTAATAAAAGTATTGAAATGCTCCAATTTGCCTGATGAAATTTATACATGTCCAAGAGCACAAAAACCCACACAGTAGAAATGAGGAAAGGAAATTTAATTTTAATAAAAAGTTCTTACTGCCCAAACTGTGTTCATCTTTAACTTACCAGTCATCAAATAGAATTCTGTCACACAACCCAGTGTTACTGATGACCTTAGCTTGTGTCATTCTGTCGGCCTCTATCTTCTTGTTCCCATAATATAATGAACAGACAACTTTGTACTCATCATATCTACAAAACAAAGCCGGTAAATATTCTAAAATATATGAACTAATTTCATGCAAATTACAGTTCAGAAACAGAATTTTTTCTAAGGTAAAATTCATGTTCAAATCTGTTTTCAAATCTTACAAATCAAACTTTCAATAAGCACAAATAATGATCACAATCCTGAGAAGATCATTTATAAAAGAAACTTGGTATTTCAAGAACATGTAAACCCATTATTTATAGAATCCTACAGATTTTATTACATTTGTCAGTAAAATACCTGGTTTACTAAAGAATTAACTGTAATAATTTTTGAATTTATTGAGCCATAAACTAAATTTTTCATGGTGCACATTGAATAATCAGCAAAGAGGATTATGTAAAATGTGCACCATTTTTTGAAAAAAATATTTATGGCTTCTATAACCAAAAAATTATTACAGTTTATTGATATGTGTGGCACAAAATTTTAGTAAAATAATATTTTTTTCTATGAAAATATTAACAAGAGGCTCCCAGGAGCCAGAATTGCTCACCTGAACTACACAGATACACATAATTTGTAGATATTATTGTGCTTCACAATATGCAATTTAAATTTTGGAAATATCTTGTTTAGTTTTCAAGATATAGGGCTTAATAAGTGCTAAATTTGGCAAAAATTACGAAAATGGGCAAGAACTCCCATGTCAGCTGTCTGATCTTTTTCACAATTTCCAGACAGGTAGATCTAAATATGCTGATCACTTTTGATTCTTGCATCATTTTGATATCTGAAACCATTTTTGAGTTATTAGCAAAAAAACTGCAATTTACCCCTATGTTCTATTTTGAGCCATTGCAGCCATGTTTTTTGACGAATCAAAAATCTAACGGATAGAGTTGTAGCCTAT
Source organism: Arcuatula senhousia (assembly GCA_963971305.1). Classification (NCBI taxonomy): domain Eukaryota; kingdom Metazoa; phylum Mollusca; class Bivalvia; order Mytilida; family Mytilidae; genus Arcuatula; species Arcuatula senhousia. Next base: position 48,082,594 of record OZ020313.1, read on the forward strand.
GTGCTGTTAAACTAAAAGAAGTGGTCCTACAGATTTGACCTAGCCACATGTAGATCTTGATGTGCTTAATCATATGCAATTTAATTTTTTGAAATATCTTGAAATATAGTTTTCAAGATATAGGTCCAGGTGAGCTAAACATTGGGTTAATCAAATCGACATAATAATTTCACCCGTCAATCACATTGCATCTGGCGTCCATGCAACTGCAAAGTGTATTAACTTCATTTTTGTATTTCGGTCTAAACTGGATTCAATAATACTTTCTTTACGATATTAGGCCTAGTTTAAATGATCGTTAATCCAATCAAATTCTTTTGATTTTATTAAAGTTTACAAAAATATAAACCAAATTTTCTTTAAATGCAATTGCAGCTAATAGTTTTCTAAAATGGATTTATATAATAACATTTCATTCTAAAATGATATGCTTCACTATTAAAGATAATTTTTCAAAATAAAATTTCTATGTGTATGAGAGAAGTTTTCAGATGTATAAACTTACTTTGACGTCCAGAGTGGAGGAATCCTATGCACTGTAGCTATGTGTAAAATGAAGTTATCATCTATCTGTGTAACAGACTTACTACCTGAAAATAAAAACATGTCTCATGGAATAAAAACAAATTGTAAAATTCTGTTTGACTTTCACATATCGGGCAATAACACTGTAGCTATGAGACAAAAATGCATATAAACCAAAAAAGTTATGTACATGTATCTTTACCAAAAACTGCATGTCTAAGGAGCCTATATCCCACTCACATACATGATTGGGCCATAAATACTTTAAAAAACCTTTCAAAATTGCACCTTTAACTTTAATCTTCATTTAAATAAAAATACATGTATCACCTTTCTATGACTCTTTATACATTAAGGTAAACTGAGCATCTTTGACCGACATCTGGCGAAATTTAAATCTGAATTTCAATGAAATGACTTAAAATAACACAAAAGATGCCAAAATTAATTCTTTATTTCATTTTATTAATTTAAACAGAAATTCATTTTTTTTTAAAGTTCTATTTTCAGGAGAGATAATTGGTGGGAAAATGTGTGATAAATCTTTATACATTGTATCAAAATGCGTAGGTAAAATAGTTTTAAAAGAAGATCGGTGACCTATGTCTTTCAAAAGATAGTATATATGGCTTGTCATTTGTGAAATATAACTAAAAGCTGATGGGTTTCCAGATCACAATTATACTAAATAACTCTTTTCTCTTTATAATCTATTAAAAAAAAAACTTTAGGTCACCAACTTTGCAAGGTCATCATAAATCTATAGAAAGGTCTGTAACTCCCATTTTGTTTTTTTCAATGTTCATTTATGAAAGTTTAATTTTGCAATTTTTTTAAAAAATCTGATGGATTTTACTTATATCCCTGAACCACCTTAAATTTTAACTTTAAGATAAGGAATATGTTTCCAATGATGAATGATGTCAGCATACAGTGCCAGGTGATTTGTGATTGCCATTGTGATGTTCACTTCAGTGTACTAACACACTAAGGATAACACATGTATTTTTTGTTTGACCTCTTGGTTTCTTACCCCAGTCAGCTTTGACAGTTGATCCTATAAGGAAGTCTGTATGGAAGGTTATACAATACATCCTTATAAAATCTTTGACAGCCTTCAGGAGTTGTTCTAATGCCTCCTCCATCTCCTCTATAAGGGAACACTTTATAGCAATACTGTAATAAACAAGGAATAAGGTAAGCAAGCTCACAAAGGGATAATCACCACTCCACACTCTATACATGTGTGTAAACTGAAAAGATATCCAAGAGGATTGAAGTTTCTTCACACATTTTTGCAAACAATGTACCGTATATCAGGTAATTTTAGTGAGTTTCAAAATTCACAATTTGTCTAGAAAAGTGGGAAATTGCACTTAAAAGAACATGGCTTTAGAACACCTTCCCTTCTTTTCTGACAGATGTTTAACAAAGTCGTCCATGTGACCTTAATGTCTACTTTATATGTAAGGTTCATGATATCTAATATTACGAATGCTGGAGCAGCTAACACTGGCAGTGGTGTGTCATGGGCTAGAGGACCCATGGCACATAACAGATCTTCAAAAGTCGTAGCATTCCCCTATAGTCACGACTATAAAAACCAATCAGTCATAAATTCATCATTGAAATACAGGAAATTGTGTTATATAAATATCTTTGATATACAGCCAACCTTTTTCTATTGGATGTACACCCTATTTATATACATTGTATTGTCTGTTTATAGGGTAAACAAACTTCAGTAAATTCAGTGAACAGCATTATATTGTTATAATGGCAATTGTACATACCCTATAGCTTCTTGTGTAGCAAGGTCTGTGTCTATTCTGTTCATATTCTGGTTTTCTTGACTCTGAATGGAATAGGATAAAAATGTTCTTAAAAGTCTGTTACTTTATAAATTTTAATAATAAACTTGTGAAAAACTGTGAGTTTTTATATTCTTTATTCTGGCAAATTTAATTGATATCATATTATAAGCAGAGGTGATAGAAGTTTAAAATCCTTCCAAATAGTGAAATCTGAACTTACAGCCAACTGAGCAACTATATTTTCCACCCTGTGTAATGTCTTGGTAATTTCCATGGTCTCTATTCTAAAAAGAGCCAGACAAATGGCCTTCACTGCCATGGACAACCTCTCAGTTTTTATCATGGATGTCTCATTCTGTAAGTAAAATAGCAATTTTTAAAAAGTTTATTCTAATATTATAATTAAAAACAAAAATATTTTCAAAATGACATGATGCACCAGCTTATAACATAGAAAGGTAACTTCATTATGAGGGTTAACTATTTTGAATGAATGGATGGCTGGACAGACAATGAGACAGATGGATGAACAGAGGAACAGACAAATGAAAGGATTCAAACACTATATACCAGTATATATATATGCACTCTACTTTTAGCCATGATGTTACAAAAAGTGTTATATTGATAAACAATCCTGGATATGGTGACTATTTACATCTCCTATATCCCAATGGCCAGGAACTTGAGATATTCTAGGACCCTGGAGGACAACTTCATATTTAGATTCATATCACGAAATTGACACACAAGGAAGGCGTTGTACAAAGCTCTATGACAAATGTGTTGACTTCAACTGGTCCATTGTGGGTTTTCTGAATTGCCGCTTGATTGTGGGGTGTGTGGCATACTCTTATTCCACATCTCACTATTTTCTATTTCTGATCGTCAACTTTCCCTTTTAGTGTTGCAACATTCTGTCTGTGTCAGTTTATGGAGTTTATGTATCACAACTTATTCATTTTTCAAGAGATTATGGAAAATATTGTGACTTCCTTGATAGATCATCACGTCTGACAGCCAAATTGTTAACACAGGGTTTTGTTGCGAGACCACTGAAAGTGTGTCAAATTTTATTACAAAAATCATCTCTTTTCTCACCTTTAAAATATGATCTCTTAACTTTTCAACTTCTGTGTAAAAAGCATTCAGTAAAATTTCCATCTGCTCCCTAAAAAAAACCCAAACAGTGTTGTATTACTAGATATTAAATTTGGAAACTTTAAAACAAAATCACTATCCAACAAATTGAAGTAATTCTTGTTTTAATAGAATTCAAATTTGTTTTCCCTTGTAAAATATTTAAATTGTCACTGATTATTGTTGGTTGTGTCACATACACAGATTCCACATCTCATCATCTACATGATAATATACATGTATATGATAGTTTTATACATTAAGGTTTTTTTACTTTCTTAGCATAAAAACTACCTTCAAATGCAAGGACAAAAACATTTTGACATCCTCTTACTTGTTAGCAATGGCTTCCTCAGTTCTGACGTAATCTTTAGGGAAGAACAAACACTGACTGTCGTCATCAATCTAAAACAATACAATCATTGTAACTTTAGCAGTTTTGAAAATGGAATAAGACCTGTAAACACAGCAACGATCAGCATATGTTTTCTATACAAAATGGATGGAAGACTGTCCCATATTCCTTTTGCCTAGGAATCTTCAACTGAGAAGTTCCAGCAAACATAGTCAACATAAAAACAGGAGATAACACTTAAGTATGTCTCGCCTGACCCAGTTAATCAACTATTCATTTATTAATTCTCTCCTGTTGGCACAATAACAAAACGATTAAAAATTTACCTATTTTTCCGTGGACCAAAAAGTGATTCTAGATATCATAGTTGTGAGAAAGACAGAACACAAAAAAAAAGAGGTCAGATGACTTGGTGATAAACCCAAACCCATTAATCTAATCCATCAATATAAAAAAATCAGATGCCTAGCTGATTCACTTTTCAAGAAATTCATTTTCCACATTTTCTATGTAATCAAAGTCATCATGAAAAAGGACCTAAGTTCACAAAGTCATTGAAGCATAAAAATTGGGTCAAGGTCACATGTCATTGTGACAGTTGCGTAGACATTTTCCCCGTCTGTATACTCAATATCAGATGCCTAGCTATAATACTTTTTAAGTATTTTTTTTCCACAAAAGTATTACAAAAGAGTTTACGGCATGAAAAAAACCTAGGTTTACATCAAATTTGGGTCAAAGTCATACTGCATGGTGACAGTTGAGTAGACCATTTTCCAAATGTATTCCAAATATCAGATGCCTAGCTATTACACTTTTCAAGCAATTCATCGTCAACAAAAGTCTTACAAAAAAGTTTACGCAGCCATCGTCGGAAAGTTATACCTATGTCTCGTCTTCTGCAACTATTCGTCGCAGGCAAGACAACAATAAACACTTACAGTTCTTAGGAATGGCAGCTTGACCTCTTGTCGATTCATTAACTTAAATTTGATATCCTCATCCAGCTTTAAACAGTTATGAACATATTCATAATGGCTCAAAGGGTAATCACTGAAATACATCAAATTAAAGTTACAGCAAAATATGTCATACTAAACTGTTAGTTAAAACTATTGTATGTGGTTTGTTGTTAATTTTTACCATTTAATTTTAAGTTTATAAAATATACCTGCTGATCATGCTCAATCATTCATATTTTCATGAATTTTTGCGTGGTTAATAATATCATCTTAACATATGTAAATTATAAAATGTTAGATCTATCTCCCGCCATTGTAGTTTATCTTGAGGTGTATCTAATATTACTGATTTTTTGGATTTAATTTGGTTTTATGCATTTTCAACACTTTTTTTTTAATTCTAGATTTCCTATGTTTGGGTGTTAGTGCTGCTAAAGAGGATAAAAATTCTGAAATGGCCATACAGCTCATAAAAATTAATTGCAGTTGGAGTTTATTTTGTGTCCACTTATTCCACATCCTTTTATAAGTTTTTTTTTTAAATGTTGAAGGGAAAAAAATCTACATGTATTATCTCAAAATATATAGGTTTGAAAAACTTTTTTTCTAAAATCCAAATATTTTGGCACCTTCTTACATTCTTAAGCTTAATCAAGGAACAATATAGTAAAACAATAATTTATCTTAATTTTGTTTCATAGGTAATTCATTTGCCATCAAAATCAATTTGAAGATAACCTACAGTACATTTAAAAAACTTACTTCAACAAATATTCCTCTCTGTCATAGATTTTCAGAATAAAATCTGACGTATTCAGTGAGTCATCTTGGTTAGACCCCAGAGCACTGTACAGGACATGACTCACAACCATCTCTGTCATGCTACTCACTGGAATTATAATAAATGGGAATAAATATATGAATATATTGTACAGAGAATGAAATCTGATGTGTTCAGTGAGTCATCCTGAATAGAACCCAAAGCACTGTAAAGGACGTGACTCACAACCATCTCTGTCATACTACTCACTGGAATTAATAAATGTATGTATATACATATTGTATACAGAATGAAATCTGAGGTATTCAGTGAGTCATCCTTGATTAGACCCTACAACACTGTTAAGGACAAAACTTATCACCATCTCTGTCATACTACTCACTGGAATAAAAATAAATATATGTAATTATTGTACACAGAATGAAATCTGACATATTCAGTGAGTCATCTTGGTTAGAACCCAGAGTACTCTAAAGGACGTGACTCACAACCATCTCTATCATGCTACTCACTGGAATTAATAAATGTATATTTATGAAAAGCTGCCACCCAGGAAATGTCAAACACAACATAAATTTTGTCTTGATTTAAGTTTGCATTGTTAATGGCATTCTATTTATTTTATTGTGTGTTTTATGATATTGATGTTGTAAAATAATTTCATCTTTATTTTTTCAAAATTTTTAGTTCTTCAATGCCCTGCCCCATTGGTACTTATTTTTCTTCTTGTGTTTTCACAATGACTTAAACATTGTATTTTTGCTTGATCTACTACTCCACATACAAATGGAAAACTTTATAAAATCCATGTTTTTTCTTTTCTTAGTAAGATTTTATGGTTAAGGTTTTTGCTTTGTGTGTGAGTGTGTATTGGTGTTTAACACCGTTTATCGAGGCACATGGGCCATGTAGGTCGTCAGAATATAATAATGGAGGAAACCGGAGTACCCGGAGGAAACCACCAACCTTGGGCAGGTAACTGACAAACCTAATCATATACAGTTGGGTAAGTCCCTTTTTTGTTTAAATACAAATGGGACTCGAACACCAGCTGAGAGGTGATCGGCTAGTGATCAGTGTTCTCCTTTTTTCAAAAAGGTAAGGTGGGTGTTTTGAAAAACCACTTACCAACCGGGTTTCTTCTACTGCTTAACCGTTATCAACCAGATATTTTTAAGAGGCCAATCTAGAGGGAAGTTCAGGGGTCTGGGTTCCTTTTTTGTTGCAAAAAATAATGACTTCATGCAAACTGCTGGCAAAGTTTGGACCCGCCCCCATATTTTAAAAACAAATTCTGGATCTGCCCCTGAAACCCTTTATCAGAGAGAGAGTGATTGTTTGATAAAACCATAAAATGCACAGTATACAAACAAAGATATAGTCAAATCTAGGATATTTTAAGAATTTTCTTTTATTTTTGCTTTGGGCTAGAGTTATCTTTTTTTTCCTATTAGTTAGCCAATATGTTAATTTTCCCGCCAAAAAGTCACATGATCACAGCTCAAATTAGCATTGCAGAAGTTCTGTCAGCAAATATACAAATATCATTGTATGTTTTATGTTCTTTTTGTGGATTAAACTATTTCTAAGTTGAAGGTAAACTCACTCAATGTCTTCATCTAATTAGTTACAAAATACCTAATCAAACATGGAATTTTTGAAAATTGCCGACCACCTTACCAAAAGGATAGGTGGTCGGCTCTAGAAAAAAGGTGGTCGGCACACCCGGCTTAAATGTCGAATGGAGAACACTGGTGATCAACAGTGTGGTATTTAAACCAGCACCTTAGACCACTCAGCCAACTAGGCCCCTATTTTGGCTTTGTAATTTTCTCATTACAACATCTATTTCTTGACATATTCAGTCAAGTTTTAAGTTATTGACTCTTACAGCCATCATGTAGGTTGAGTTTTCCTTCATTTAATGAGAGTGAATGTGTGTTTGAGTTAAACACCCTTTTCAATGCACCTTGGCTACAAAAGGCAGCCAGTTTGATCCATCAACCTCAGACAGGTTTTATTAAACTGAACAATATAATTTTTGTATGTGTTACATATTTTGTGAATTTAAAGGTTTGTTTAAGATCGTCTGTAATATTCCAACAAAATTCTCACCTTCACATGTAAAGACAACAGGATCAACGACAAAGTCTGAATACACTATTATTTTAACAGACATGGACACCCACTGCTTGGTACAGGTGGGACTGACGAGAAATCCAAGGTTCGTCTTTGTATCAGATGATGTGTATCTAGACTTCAATCTGAAATAAAACAATGAATCATTTTAAAAGATTGAAAGATTTTAAAATATTAAACACTGAAATGTATACATTTACAGAAGTTGATAAATAGTTTTTCTTTTTATGTTTGTTTCAGAGTTCTGACATTTGAATGTCCTATTGGTACTTGCGCTAAAATGAAATAGTATCCACATGAAATATTAGTCCTATCTTTTGCTGAAATATGTACATGTATCTGCTAATACAAAATAATTCCATTTTATACATGTATAACTGTACTTACTCAACAACCATTTTACAGAATGCATTAGATTCATCATCAACAAAAATATTCTGTCTGATCTTCTCAAAGGATTTATCCTGTACAGAAAATATTATAAAAAAAAGATAATATAACAGATGTTAAATTTGTATACATGAAAAAATATCCTATATCTATAAAATGTAAGATCTATACTATCTTGTGATTTATCAAAGTAGTTATTTTAAACATTTACACAATGCAAAATAATCAATCAACATTGTAGACTAAACTAGAACAATGACCAAGCTAGCATTTTAAACTCTTCACTGTCAACAAATGAAGTCAAATTATCTCTCCTAAATATCCAATACAACACTCTAGATAATGTTCTCCCTTATTCTGAATGTTTGATCAAACTACACCAAGTTGTTAATGAAGATGGAATCTATGCTCCTTTTTACCCTTGTACCTAACAGAAATGTGTTGAGGTAAGGGTGGGGGAATGATCATTACTTATCTGTAACCACCATAGTACCTACCTGTGATTTAGGTGGTGGGGGTCTGGGTGGGGCCTCTGCCTCAGGTGCTATATCTGGAACCTCACACCTAAGGAACCTTTCCAGTTCATCATGGCTAGACATTGGACAAACGCCTTCATCCTCCCCATCATCTTCTGGAAGTTGTGGGTAGAGATGGAAATTTGATGAACTTTCTCTTGCATCGCTGGTGAAATGATTTGCAGAGGTCTCTGATAAGACAAACGAAGGGAGGGTACTCTTTGGAGAGCCTGTCAAAATTCCCTCCCTTGAACTTATGGATTCACTTCTTTGTTTTCTATAGAGCGGATCAAATGAATCTAATGATAAATATTCTTCATCCACTTCATCATCAGATAAGTCTATAAGGTCATTCCTTCTTTGATTTCTTGAAAAATTGGCATCATCAACAAAATCTCTAGTGTGAAAAGGATCCTGAAAGACATCATCTTGTTTCGAGTCACCTCGAATGTTATCAAATTCACTTGCACTAGGTGTCCTGTTTAAGTTTTGTGGAGCACCAAGTCTATCTTTTCCATGGAAACTTGCAGGTCTGTTCTCATTCATAAAATTTGTATTATGTGTTGAAACAATTGGTTGCGAAAACTGATGCTGAAACACAGGGAAAGATTTTTGATTTGGGAAACTGTTTGCAGAAGGATGACTTGGAAGAACTGGGACCAATCCTTTGCCTAATTGTAAATTTGTAGGATACCCTTGAAGACTTGTCACTTGAGAAGGACTTTTCCTAGGAGGAACAACCGGTGGCATATTTGTAGAATTGTTAATTGACCATGGGTCACTGTTCAACATTGGTGTGAAAAGTTCAGAATTCCAACCATAGTTAACTGTCTGTCCAATAGGCTGTAGAGGAGATGGTACTCTCGGAACATCTCTTCTCACCTCCCTAAAGGCATGGCTAATATCAGGATAGCTTGTCGTGGATTTCTCATTCTCTGAGTATTTACTGGTTGAGCTGTCAGTATTGTCTGAGCTATTAAATGTCAAACCTTGTAGATCAGCATGGTAGGTAGAGGAACTTGCAGACAAATTTCTATCTTTAAATGGATTTTGATCTTGTGGCCTTGCTGGTGAGAACCCAATCAGTGAATCAGATTCAGGCTTTGATAGCCCTGAAGTTGAATTATTAGTGCCTTGGAAATTGCTTCCCTGAGGCAAGGAATTTTCTGTGAAATTTTGAAAAGAGTCTCCGAATGGATCTGATTGGTTAGGGAGATTCCATCCTACTGCTGGTGGCTCACATCGTCTAGGTCTTCGTGGTATTGGCGGAGGATTTAGAAGTGGTACAGGAGAGTTTGACGTTCTGATCTGTGGGGTGGGATAATCCATTCTTTAGATTGTCTTGAGATATGACATACTATTAAGTTCTAAAAAGAAAAGAAAATCATTTAGTTTGACTTTATATTATATTGCTACCTGCTCTGACAAATATGAATGGATATGAATACAAGTTATAACTTTGCTTATACTGTCAATACAAGTCAAAATTTTAGTTAGCCTTTTTTGGCACATGTTAAATTTCATCTAGATACTTAAAATGATTTTGTAAAAACTTAGATTTTTGCTGACGAACCCCCTTTCTTCAGTTTGTTGCTATTCTCTGTTGATTCTATTGAAAATGAGTATGCCTCTCTCAAAGGAATAGAGCCACAAAGGCCCTATATCAGCCCAAGAATTCAACTCTGACAGATCTGCTTGAAACTACTGCTTTTGTGTTCGTTAGACTTCACATTTTGTGTAAATTGCAATATCTTTTGCTTTCAACAAGGAGAGCAGTGAGCTTAAAATCAGTCCATTTTGTAAAAAATCTAGATATTTGCCATTTTTCCTTGATTTTCATGTATAAATTGGTGAATATCAAATCGGCCACACTTGTCGACCAAAATTATTTTGTGATAGAAATGTGTATTATTATGTAATAAATTCAATTGAAAAAAATCATGATGGTCGAGCAATGTGGCCAATACTAGTTCTGACAAAATAGGACCAGAAAACAGTGAAAAGATGTGATAAATGAAGAATTTTACAATTTATGGCTTGTTTGAAATGCCATGACTAGACCTGTGATGTAAATATTTTGTTAAATCTTACAGATATAAAAAGTTCTGATATATCTTAACTTATTTTGGTAAAATTAATTACGAAGAGATGAAGTAGTTTGAAAACCAGAAAAAGTACCTATGAGCCACAGGATGGCACTCCCATTCTTGAAATATCATTGACCCCCAATGTGTATAACCTGGGTTATGGACCTTAATCAAGAACTAAACCAAAGTCGTTCATGCATAAAATATAGGCCACAGTGACCTAATTTCTAGTGGGTGGTGTCACATTACCCAAGACACATCTAGTGGTGAAATATCATTGACCTCGAACAACTAATATCCAAGTAATGGACCTTAACCAAGAACTTAACCAAAGTCATTCATGCATCAAATAAAGTTCACAGTGACCTAATTTCTGTGTGTTTTGTTTAAAACTATATGGCCAATCCACATACGTGGTTGGGCCATAATTAGTATAAATATTGGGCTGATGTGAGGCCTTTGTGGCTCTACTCCTGAATTTCAAATTCAATCAAGATCTATTAGTTAATTAAGCACCTGTTCACATTTAAAATATAATTGCTCTATCAGAAGCAATATGAACACATCATATTGAAAACAACCACTTTTAAATGTTTAATCTTATTATTAATTTCAATTACAATCATGATGAGGGACCTGTGTACTTGTTCTCTCTAAAATTTGTTCTGTTATATATTAACAAAAATATCAAAGTTCCATACAAAGTAAAACATATTCAGGGAAAGATGAGATTAAGCATATGTACATGTATAATCATACACAACAAAATATGACATGCACAAATTATGATGCAAAAAAAAGAAAATCTTATAACATTTCTTTTAAATCTACCGATCAATTACATTATGTACACACTTTAAATATAAAGAATATTGAAATAAACGGATATAAAATTCAACATTTGCTATCCAGTGATAATTTGATAATTTAATATGAGTATGGCTTTTTCCTAAAAGCTCGTGAACATGGTGATGATACTGAAATAAAATCCTTTCCATAAAAAAGTTAATTTAGGCCCATAGGGACTACATATTTAGGGACGATGTGATAGTATTTCCCGCCATTTGTCTGCGCATGTGCAGACTTTCTTGAAAACTTCTGAAAGTCTGAAGGGCTAAGAATGAAAATTCTTTGATCACATTTTGGGTCTAAGGCAATTTGGCAGACTCTGTACATTAGTGAGCTCGCTTTGCTAGGGTAAAATATTTTTGGGTCTCAAGCAATTTGGCAGACTCTGTACATTTGTGAGCTCGCTTTGCTAGGGTAAAATATTTTTTGGTCAGAACTGAAGTGACCAATACTTAGTACCAAACTGACTAGTACTGAGTACCGAAATAACCAAGTCAGTGCTGGAGTGTCAGCATGGTCAAGTGACTAGGACTCATCTGTTGAAAGTTGATGTAAGTAGTCTTTTGAATAACTGGTCTACAATAAATGTATGCCACTAATTTTTACATAATGTTACACAGGGCAGGTGTTATCAATTACAAATCTATGACTTCTTCATACAACCTAAAATGTAACCTTATATACTCCATACATGTGACGGATCCGTGATGAAACTGCTGGAGATTTTGGTTTTTTGGGCTGGAGATTGGCCAAAATAGCGGGAGATTTTCAATGTTCATTAAAATTGCATTTCAACGTCAATTGAGGACGCTAGCGTTCACTGAATAATCTCCAACTGTTTATACAATCATCAGGTCAATTATTGCAATAAACCTTTAATTAAGACCTTTACCTGTTAAATTAACGTCTGCCTAATTGACAAACCCCTAAAACACCGGAAATGTTTTATGACTGAACAATTAAAATGTGTATAAAAATAAAATTTTGCCATGTCTTGAAAAAACGGAAGATTACACAAAACGTCGGGAGAACGGGAGATAGATAAAAAAGTCGGGAGATTTCGTCTCCCGGCGGGAGAATCACATGTATGATACTCTTGATATATTAAGTCTAAAAATGGCTATGACTAGATATGCTAGAAGTTCATAAGACTAAGCTTGTTGAGATGTTAGCTACGGTGAAAAAAATTTCCCAGGAGATAACATCTCGAAGATTATAAATATAAGACAACCTAGTCAAAATAATTATGCAGTCATGGAAGCCTATTAAAATAATTGACGTTTGAAATCTAAATTAGACCCAATGACAGAAGCCCTGTTATCTTGACTATTCAGAGACAAACATTCCAAATGATTATGATGATTTTTGGAAGCCTTTTATAATTTTTGACGTTGAGATTCTATCAATCTATATTAAAAAAAAAACCAACAAGATAAGACAACCAGGACTTAAATTTTTGACTCATTAAATTGATCTGAACTTCTAAAAGCGCACCTGTTGTTATGTAATTGAAATGCTGCTCTAGCAGAGAAAAAACGCATTATGATTTTTGTGAGGGCTATTTTCGTTTTTTTCTTCTCTTATCAACCCACTTCCGGTAATAAAACAGAAGGGTATTTCGTTCGGTAAATACGACTATCGGACTAACACCGTACCACAATTAAAACTTTCACAATACGCTAAAATAGTTCCAGCCCATATACACACACGTTGCACCGAGAGGGGTGAAATGAAGTTTATCAGTGTTTACTTGTAAAATGAAAAACAAAAATAAATATGAATAAACAAAAACACCCCCCCCCCAAAAAAAAATACCAAAAAACCCAAAAATCAAAAACAAAAGAATAATGCCGTAAATAACAGTTTATATGGAACAAATTATTTCGATTTTCATTTGATCTTTGACAATGCAGTTTGTCAGCACACGAATTAAAAGATATTTCATAATTTTTTTTTATCTTATAAAGTCTAGAAACAAAAGAAAATTATAATTACAACGTAAATAAGTAAGTAGTAAGTAGTAAGTAAGTAAAACTTTATTTTGACTCGGCATGATAAAAACAATACAAGGAGCTCTAATCTCTAAGGAGCTTTTAACCGAATATAGTAAAACAGATACATCAACAATAAAAGCAAACAAAAGTTAAAAAACAGCATGCAAGAGACATAATTTATATATAGTGCCTGTGGTAAAAAAAATGAAGAAAAACCCACAAAACGTTAAAAAGGACTGTTGAAATTTTGGAATTACTTCACACAACTTTACGAGACAACAAAAATCTGCCAGGAAAGATATAATGAACTTAAAATTTAAAATTATTAAAAATCTAATAAATTCATTGGCAACAGTGAACTCCAGTTTTTAAAAATTTATCTGCAAACGGAACACCGACAATCAACACCGTTCCAGGACTGAATGAGACTTTTAAAGTGCGAAAAACTTTTTTCAGTTCTAAAATGATTTGGAGGACTGTTCCATAAAGTGGCAGCAGCAAATTTAATTTTTTTTTTCCAAAAGGTAGTTGATTTAACATGTGAGGCACTTCTAAAACATTTGTATATCTAAAAACATATTAGAGTTTTTCACATTAACTAAATTTTGTAGGTATATAGGAGCAATTCTATTCACAATTTTGAAGGTTTCAAGAGCCATAGTCTGTATCCATCTAATCTGCAGGGAAGGTACCTTAGCTTTTTGAAGAAGGGTATCATAAGTATTATGACAATCATCATAAACAATACGAAGTGCTCTTTCCTGCACTTTTTCCAGTTTTTTAAATATTTTTTTTTCTGTACAGAAGTGCCTCACCAAAGGGCAAAAGTTAAAGTTACTAAGAATAAAAGTGTGAAATATAGTAAGCTTACTAAGTCTGTCCAAGAGAACCCAAACGTGTTAGAACATTTAGTTGCCGTGAAGCTTTCCTGCAGATTGAACTGATATGGGCATCAAAATGAAGCTGATAATCAATTTCAATTCATAATAATTTCACAGTATTTTCACAAGCAAGATCAGAATCTTGGATATGCAAGGACCGATCTTTATCATATGTCGTTTTGCCAACTGTCAAAACTTGAAATTTATCTGGAATTGCTTGCATCTTGTTGAATCGAAACCAGTTAATAAGTATTTAAGACTCAGATTCCGAAGTTGAAATAAGCAAATCATAATCAGGACGGCAAAAAGACAAAGTATTGTCATCAGCATAATTACAGAGGCTACCATTTTTAACAATCAGAAAAATGTCGTTTATAAAAACATTGAATAACAGAGGTTCAAGTATGGAACCTTGTGGAACACCTTTTTGGATGTTAGCCCAATCACTCAAAATATTATTGACTTTTATTTGTTGCTTGCGGTTTGTTAAATAAGATTTCAAAAGAGCAACTGACCTTGGAGATACCCCATATGCAGATAATTTATCTAACAAAATGTTATGGGGGAGGCAGTCAAAAGCCTTTGGCAGATCCATTAGTACTGCCGCTATACTAGTATATTTTGATTTTTATCAAGTGCCTCTCGCCAGTCTTCTAATAGTCTATTAGAAGACTGGCGAGTCATAAATAGTCTGAGTAACGTGGTCTGACATCCGTGCCAATGTCTGAAAGCACATAGAAAAGGTTTGAATATCTTATCAAAATAATCCGAAAGTTGAGTTTCAAGCACTTTTTCAAAACATTTAGAAAAAAATGGCAAAACACTTACTGGTCGGCCCAGTAGTTTGTTTTTTGTAATGGATCACTCTTTTTATACATGGGAGTGACTTGGGATTGCTTAAGCTTATGTGGAAAACAGTAATTATCAATAGACAAGTTTACAAGTTTGGTAATATGAGGTACGATATATGTTTTACAATTTTTAACTACTTTTGGTGGAATACCATCGGCTCCCGTGGCCTTCTTTACATTAATTCTATTTATAATTTTGTCAACGACATCATCTTGAACATTCTTAAAATCAAAATCTATACTCTTTAAAATTTTGTTAATACTTGGATAAGTTGAGGATTCATGTGGACAAAAAGTTATTAAAATGATTTGACACTTCTTTTGGGTCATTAACAATTTTGTCATTTTCATGTACGTAATACAATTTTCTGTTCTCCACAGTTACCCTCATTTGAAAAGAAAGGTTTAACTGTCTTCCAAAAATCACAAGATTTTGATCCCCGGAGTAACGTTCTATAAATTATACTTTCACTGATTTACGTTTTATTTTAGTCATTCTTTGTTTCCGAAAATTTTCCCAATTTTTGTCACTCCGGTTTTTGGTATATTTGGTTTGGAGCATCTGTTTGCGATATATGGCCCCTCTAAGTTCCTTATTCATACAAGGAAGAGGTTTCCGCCTTTGACATCTAGATATAAGTGGCGCGTGCTTTTCTAAATTACTAATAAAGTCTTCTTCATAGGCATAATAAACATTGTTAACATTTGTACAATTTTCATCTATGGTTATACCTTGTACATCATTTGAAAAAATTTCAATATCAAATATCTTATAACTTCTGTATGTTACAAGTTTACGATCTTGGACTGTAATATTACCTTTTATGACAGTAGATATCAAAGTACTGAAAGTACTGGTAGCCGGGGTAATTAACAAATTTTAAATTGTGTATGTGATGCAAAAATAAAAAATAAAAAGTTACTTTTTGTGTAAAAGAGATTTTCACAAGGTTTCCAATGAAAAAAGATTTTGCAAATCGAACCAAAATAAAAACAAAAAGTTGATTTTATGGGCTTGGCCTGTCTTTGGTCACCTGTATAAATGTAAAGGTTCAATATGTATGAAAACCACTGACATATTAAGTTGACAAGATATAATGAGGAATTCAATAAAAAAGAATTTTGTAAATTGAATGAATAATAAAAAATCTACAGCCGTTTTGTCAATACACCCATTTTAGCCTCTTTTGGCCACAAAACCCAAATACAACACCGTTCTTCCTTCAGTGGATATAATCATCATATTAAAGCTTCATAAAAATTGACTGGCCCACTACAACTTAATTTCTTGTGTAAAACTATTTGCCTCAACAAACTCTTAAATTTTGCCCCTTCAATCCTTAATTTCTCAAAAAAATTTAAAATATTGCAAATCTGATTTTAAAAAGTAGGCAGGGATTTTCAGCTAGACTCAAGCTAGTGAACAATTGTAGCGAACAATTAGCTAGCGAACAATTACGAGATAAATCTAAAAACCGAAAAAGTGCAAATTACCAAAACGTACCAAAAACTTAAAAAACCTATAAAATAGATTTTACCAAGTTTAAATAGTCTCCCTCAATTAAATGTTGTTCATTTGCAAAAAGTAAATCACATTATTGAATTTTTGAAAGCTGGCGAACAATTATACCGAACATTTACGGCAGTGGTCGACCTCCAATTCACTGTATCTGGGAACGCTCCAAAGAGATTGTGCCAGCATAAGGTGGCTGTTGTCGTGTAGCCGACATGCAGGGCTACCTATTGACTCTAACCGACATAGGGCCTGTCGTGCAAAATTTGGGGGTTTGGGTAGGGTGAAGTTAGTACATCAGTCCGGAGGGGGGCCTCCATTTTACTGTCCCTGGGAACGCTCCACAGAGATTTTGCCAGCATAAGGTTGCTGTCGTCGTATAGCCGACATGCAGGGCTACCTATCGACACTAACCGACATAGGGCTTGTCGTGCAAAATTTGGGGGTTTGGGTAGGGTGAAGTTGGTACATCGGTCCGCAGTGGGGCCTCCACTTTACTGTCCCTGGGAACGCTCAACAGAGATTGTGCCAGCATAAAGTGGCTGCTGACGTATAGCCGACATGCAGGGCTACCTGTCGACACTAACCGACATAGGGTTTGTCGTGCAAAATTTGGGGGTTTGGGTAGGGTGAAGTAAGTACATCAGTCCGGAGGGGGGACCTCCACTTTATTGTCCCTGGAAACGCTCCACAGAGATTGTGCCAGCATAAGGTGGCTGCTGACGTATAGCCGACATGTAGGGCTACCTGTCGACACTTACCGACATAGGGCTTGTCGTGCAAAATTTGGGGGTTTTGGTAGGGTGAAATTGGTACATCAGTCCGGAGGGGGGACCTCCGCTTTACTGTCCCTTGGAACGCTTTAGAGAGATTGTGCCAGCATAAAGTTGCTGTCGTCGTATAGCCAACATGCAGGTCTACCTATCGACACTAACCGACATAGGGCTTGTCGTGCAAAATTTGGGGGTTTGGGTAGGGTGAAGTTGGTACATCGGTCCGGAGGGGGGACCTCCACCTTACTGTCCCTGAGAACGCTCCAGAGAGATGGGCCAGCATAAGGTGGCTGTCGTCGTATAGCCGACATGCAGGGCTACCTATCGACACTAACCGACATAGGGCTTGTCGTGCAAAATTTGGGGGTTTGGGTAGGGTGAAGTTGGTACATCAGTCCGGAGGGGGGACCTCCACTTTATTGTCCCTGGGAACGCTCCACAGAGATTGTGCCAGCATAAGGTGGCTGCTGACGTATAGCCGACATGTAGGGCTACCTGTCGACACTAACCGACATAGGGCTTGTCGTGCAAAATTTGGGGGTTTTGGTAGGGTGAAGTTGGTACATCAGTCCGGAGGGGGGACCTCCAATTTACTGTCCCTGG
Organism: Arcuatula senhousia; assembly: GCA_963971305.1. Lineage (NCBI taxonomy): Eukaryota > Metazoa > Mollusca > Bivalvia > Mytilida > Mytilidae > Arcuatula > Arcuatula senhousia. Next base: position 48,100,766 of record OZ020313.1, read on the forward strand.
AAACGCTCCAAAGAGATTGTGCCAGCATAAAGTGGCTGTTTTCGTATAGCCGACATGCAGGGCTACCTATCGACACTAAAAGACATAGGACTTGTCGTTCAAAATTTGGGGGTTTGGGTTGGGTGAAGTTAGTACATCAGTCCGGAGGGGGGACCTCCACTTTACTGTCCCTGGGAACGCTCCACAGAGATTGTGCCAGCATAAGGTGGCTGCTGACGTATCGCCGACATGTAGGGCTACCTGTCAACACTAACCGACATAGGGCTTGTCGTGCAAAATTTGGGGGTTTTGGTAGGGTGAAGTTGGTACATCAGTCCGGAGGGGGGACCTCCAATTTACTGTCCCTGGAAACGCTCCACAGAGATTGTGCCAGCATAAAGTGGCTGTTTTCGTATAGCTGACATGCAGGGCTACCTATAGACACTAACCGACATAGGGCATGTCGTGCAACATTTGGGGGTTTGGGTAGGGTGAAGTTGGTACATTAGTCCGGAGGGGGGACCTCCCTTTTACTGTCTCTGGGAACGCTCCAGAGAGATTGTGCCAGCATAAAGTGGCTGCAGTCGTATTGCTGACATGCAGGGCTACCTATCGACACTAAAAGACATAGGACTTGTCGTTCAAAATTTGGGGGTTTGGGTTGGGTGAAGTTAGTACATCAGTCCGGAGGGGGGACCTCCTCTTTACTGTCCCTGGAAACGCTCCACAGAGATTGTGCCATCACAAGGTGGCTGTCATCATATAGCCGACATGCAGGGCTACCTATGGACCTTAACCGACATAGGGCTTGTGCAAAATTTGGGGGTTTGGGTAGGGTGAAGTTGGTACATCAGTCCGGAGGGGGGACCTCCACTTTATTGTCCCTGGGAACGCTTCTCAGAGATTGTGCCAGCATAAGGTGGCTGCTGACGTATAGCCGACATGTAGGGCTACCTATCGACACTAACCGACATAGGGCTTGTCGTGCAAAATTTGGGGGTTTGGGTAGGGTGAAATTGGTACATCGGTCCGGAGGGGGGACCTCCACTTTACTGTCCCTGAGAACGCTCCAGAGAGATTGTGCCAGCATAAAGTGGTTGCAGTCGTATAGCCGACATGCAGGGCTACCTATCGACACTAACCGACATAGGGCTTGTCGTGCAAAATTTGGGGGTTTGGGTAGGGTGAAGTTGGTTCATTAGTCCGGAGGGGGGACATCCACTTAACTGTGCCTGGAAACGCTCCACAGAGATTGTGCCAGCATAAGGTGGCTGCTGACGTATAGCCGACATGTAGGGCTATCTGTCGACACTAACCGACATAGGGCTTGTCGTGCAAAATTTGGGGTTTGGGTAGGGTGAAGTTGGTGAATCGGTCCGGAGGGGGGACCTCCACTTTACTGTCCCTGAGAACGCTCCAGAGAGATTGTGCCATCACAAGGTGGCTGTCATCATATAGCCGACATGCAGGGCTACCTATCGACCTTAACCGACATGGGGCTTGTCGTGCAAAATTTGGGGGTTTGGGTAGGGTGAAGTTGGTACATCAGTCCGGAGGGGGGACCTCCACTTTATTGTCCCTGGGAACGCTCCACAGAGATTGTGCCAGCATAAGGTGGCTGTCGTCGTATAGCCGACATGCAGGGCTACCTATCGACACTAACCGACATAGGGCTTGTCGTGCAAAATTTGGGGGTTTGGGTAGGGTGAAATTGGTACATCGGTCCGGAGGGGGGACCTCCACTTTATTGTCCCTGGGAACGCTCCAGAGGCAACACGACGAATAGCGCGATTCCAATACGATCACTACCGAGTTAGAAAATTTCCATAATTGTTTAACCATCGGGGAAGGGGGGGGGGGGGTCGGGATAGAGTGACGCCAGCATAAAGGCCTTCAAACTTTCTATGAACATTACATGTATTAAAAGCAAGATTAAATTTTACTCCATGCAAACCCAACTTTGTACATGACTATTGTCAACCGACTTTATTGACTATTAAATTATACATTTATATATTTTTTGCGAATTTTGATTATAGTTCTTTTGTCTGTCCATCCGTCGGTATATTGCTAATAAAAGTCTTTTTTTCTCTGTTAACCAAGTGTTTTTGAACAGATATATCAAGATATGCTAGATTTCCCTGACACTGAAGACCGATGGAAAATAATCTTGAGGCTGGTATTTTTGCAAATAACCCGCAAAGTATAATATATCTGTTCAAAAATTAATTTATGAAAGCCTTCTTTATCATATGAGGTGCAATTAAGATTTATATCTAGCAAGAAAAGCTTGATAACCATTTTATACCTACGTTTCGACTCGATTATTGTGATTGTTTGTCGTTACTAATCGGTTATTTCCGATAAAGGCAGGTATCTGAACATTAGGAAACCAGCTTATTTCCGATACATGAAAAGCACCGAATAGTTTCGATTGGTCGGAACCGCCGTACTAATATGTTTCCTTTTTAACTCATATTTGTTCTCGTTTCCTTATTAGAAAGGAATTCAACTTTTGCATTAACTAAAAGCAATTTGATTGATTTCTTTGCCATAAATCAATTATTGTTGTCATTAAATTACAAGCAAATCCACGAAATGCTTAGAAACACGTATTGTAGAAAAAATAATAATTAAAAACATACATTAAAGCAAATATCGTAAAATATTTCAGAATTTCTTCTGACTGATTATCAGCCCTGTGGTATTTGTTTTGAGCTGCTTCTCACAATTTATCTAGTTTTGACTCACCTGGTGTGTGCTATTGTCATCAATTGGCGTTCGTTGTCCGTTCGTCTGTCCGTCCGTCCGTTAACGTTTTCGAACGTCAACTCCTCTGACCAATTTTAACCAAACTTGGTACAGTTGTACAATTTATCATCCATAAAAAATATGGCTATACCAATACCAATACCAATATTTATATTATCCAAATTAGGTCCCCATTAGGGCATTTACATCTAACAGTCATGATTAAAACAATGTTAACATGACAGTACATAAACAAGTACATGTATAATGAATAAAATTAAAATGTAAATATAAAATAAGTATTGACAGTGCAGATGACAGAACCAGCACTCGCAAACCCGACCTGACTTTTAGGTAGTAAAAAACACTTCTAGGTAAAACGTCAGAAACGTTCATAGCTTTGCAGCACATCTAAAACTATTTTTAACCTAATATCATGCATCGTTGAAATCCTTATATTCCATAGATTATCTTCCAGTTAGTTGTTACTTGCAAAAAGTTATAAACCACAACACAAATAGCTCGCCTTCGTTCAAATGTGAGAGCCGGTGGTGCAGTGGTTAATGCGCCGGGCTACTAACACTAAGGTTCGTGGTTCGATCCTCGTCCGGGGTGAAAATTTCATGAACCAATTTTCCGACTCTCTCTTGACACCATTTGCGAGGATGGTCTCAAGGTACGATGCTAGTCCTTCGGAAGGGACGAAAAAAGGTCCAGTGCATGTGGAGAGCAATACCCCATGCACGTTGAAAACCCCTTTGTAGAGTTCGATAAGAGTAGGCTCAATAGGGGCCGCTGCAAAGGCCACACTCGCAAACTGCTAGCTGGAGAGGGATTCTCATAAGCATTAAGCTTGTTTCTCAATCCAGGATAAATAAATATGTTTAAACTAAATGTGACTTCCAAGTACACGGTACCAACGGTACTTTGATTTAATTGAGAACGAAGTGATACAAGAAACTCAAATTGATTTACAAAGGGAGCCCGCACATCAGATCACATATTTGTTCTTATATGCATAATTGAAACATATTTGTATACAATAGAATAGTTTATTAAACCAATTATGGGTCCATTACTGAGCATGAATACAATTGAAAACATCATACATAACTAAAACAAAAGATGGAAATATTTAACAAAAATGAAAAGGAATCAATAATAATAAAAACATTAATTATTTTCATATTTAAGTTTTCTCATATCAAAGCTATTATGAATAAATAAAGATAATTCATTACAAATTAACTTGTCTTCACAGTATAGCAGCCATATGAATTTAAGGTCATTGCTAAGTTTTTTTTAAGTTTAAGCAATATTTATGAACATGTTCGAAAAGGGTTGTTCTTTCTTTATCGTAAGCTTTGCAATTTATTAGAAAATGACATGCATCTTCTATAGCATCATTTGAACAAAGTTTACATATTCTTTTATCCTTATTAATATTTCTGTATAGACCACGTTCAATTGCAAGATCATGCTCGCTAATTCTAAACTTTGTAAGATATTTCCTGGCCTGGGAGTTTGTAACAAAATTGTGAAATGGTTCTTTTTGAAACATTTTTAAATTCACAATATGATCGCAGTTTTCCTTGCTTTATCTCTCCATTATTTTCTATTTGTTTTTTTTTCCCAAAAGGATTTATATCTATTAATAAGTATAGTTTTTACTTTTCGTATGTCACTAAATCCTACCCCAATATCACAAGCAATTGAGTTAACTTTTTGACTAATTGACTTTGTTCCCCTTTTTTCAAGGTGTCTACTATCCTGTTATATCATATAAGACCTGAGATAACAAATGATTTTTATCAAACAATTACAATCTTTGAATGTTTTTAAAAATAAAAATAATTATGTCTACATGAAAAGGCATTCTTCCTAATTCACCATTCCTTTTTAGAAAAGGTTAAGGTGCCCCATATTTTGGAACTGTATAAAAGAATAGGTTTAATTGTATGGTCAAAAATATGAATACTGGTGTCTGTTGAAAGAGTTATATAGATTCGTGATCATATTTTGGTTATTCACTCGACCCAATTAATTATCCTATAAGTAATAAATTGATTTGAATGGCGTATGAATTGAGACCACAGGAGTCATGCCGACAACGCAGCAAATTCACGACGTCATAATTGAGTTTGACCCGAAAGCACGCAAGAGTGAAAATATTTTTGTTATTTCACAATGTGAATTTACCAGATTTTATTTCACTCGGAAGAATACCTCAATTATTGGAATAAAATTAATAATAGCTAGTTATTTGAATACGGGGTTGGGAAACTTGGCTCTTTCTTTCAATTCAAATCCTCATTGGATATGAAAGCTATCTTAATATTGTTAATTTTGCACAAAGAAGAAATTAAGCCAAATTTCGAATGAGTTAACCATTCCTTAAGAATTGAAACTGGAAGATATGAAAAGAAATCTACTAAATACAATATATCTGAAATATTACCCAGATGTCAAATTTAAAGACTTTGTCAATATTGTAATCCAAATAAGATAGAAACGGGATTATATTTTACCCTGGAATGTTCATTTAATGATTTCCATTTATATAGACAAAATGTTCTTTCAAATTTATATATATGAAATACACTGCATTGAAATTCATTGATGAAAAAGATTCATTTATATGGATTATGAATAATGAAGACAAAGATTTTGACATGCAATTTGGTAGATATTTATTATTGATCTTACAGATTAGAAAAGATTATAATTTACGAAAGAGTTATCCCTCTTTGTCCTGACTGACTTTTACACTTGTTGTTTTTTATGTATTTATCATTGTAATACTTGTCCTGTTTGTCTATATGTTTTGATTTATGTCCCCTCAATGGGCCCCTTTAATTGGGCTAAATGAAGAATTTGAATTTGAATTTATTGTTAAGCACTACAAAGATCTACAAATAATGTAAAAAGGTCAAAGTTAAAGGCCCAAGTTCTTTTAGAAGATCTCCCATTAGAACCCATTCCTCGTTATATTGATAACTTTTATTAAAGCCAGAGAAAAACTTTTATTACAATATTGTTAAGCAAGTTGAGCTCTAAAAACGCTATTAAAATCAACTTTTCAAGTGACTCTTTTTAAGAATTGTTGTCCTTTAGACGTAAACATAACTATTTTTGTCTTACAGCCGACAAACCGAAGAAATCAAGAAAAAGCTTTCGATTGCTGAAATTGTCAACTCATTAAACTCATATGTATTATTTTGTTGCCCGATGTTACATTTATATAATTATATATCAATAATTTCAGATGACTCCTTATTAAACTTTTGGCCCTGTAAATGTAAAAAATAGTCTGAACCTCCAGGCGTTTAAGTCGGGTGAGCGATTCAGATTCCTGGAAGACTCTTGTTATTTAAAACGAAGAGTTTTTCCATATCAATTTGATTTTATAGAGGAACAGACAAGATTCATTTAGAAGATGTCTAAACCTGGCGAAGTCGTGAAAACAGAAATCAAGTACTCAAGGGTAAGGTTATTTCCTACTACATCGACATTATTACAGAAACACGACTTAAGTATACCTCAACAACAAACATAATAAACAAAAAAATGAAAAATAAATAACTGACTGAGCAGACGAATTGTTTCCTTAGGCAAAATCTTTCAAAGCCTTTTTAATATTTTATCGTATGTACGATGATCAGAGTACTTGTCAGGGATATTTAGTTTTCCTCGTGTCGCACTGACATGTTGTACGTTACCACGTCCGTCGGAAACAAACTTTTCGTCAGAAACCCGTAAAATTTGACTGGGTGGTTTGATATGAGAAACTGTTTCTTAAAATCAAATCAGTTAAGGAGCGACCAGTTGATTTTAAGGGGAGGCTATGGATATTTTTTTTCATCCTGCCTTTTTTTTCGAATATTTTTGGCATCCTGCAATTTATTTCAAATTTCACCATACCCCATCCCGATCCCCCGCACACGTAAATGATTCAACATTTGGCAGAAGGAGTTAGAGTAACGAACAATCAATAATATGTTTTTAAAAGCGATCAAACTCGTTTACTCCTGTTTGGAAATGCGTTAATATAAAAGTATTATTCTGGCTTCATAAAACCAGTTCACATTATTACACTTGTGTATCTCATTCAACGCGAGGTACATGTGTCCCCAATGTTTCCGCATGAGCCCCCAAAATGTCAACCAGGGGCGCATGTTTTTAACTTTTATGCCATACGAAAATAAAGGGGGAAATATTGTGGTCGAGTCTTTTAGTCCCTTGTCCGTCCCAAATCCGATATCTTTTCAAGAGAACTTAAAAATTGTACCTTTTACATACTTTTTTTCTCTGAAGGGAGTATGATGAAATAATTAAACTGTCTCTTCAACTCGTTCCATTATTATATGACCCTACAAAAACATCATTAAACTATATCGTGGCCTGTAATGGCTTATACCAACTTCACAATTCTATTTATCAAACACACATGTGTGCGGGTGGGGGCATCATAATTTTGGGAAACTTTCTTGCTGAGTTTTATTCAAAATGGCAAAATGTTTGTCGAAGAAGAAAAAAGTTAAAATCAAATTAGACATAGGACAGACAGACGATACAGCGCAAAGAAAATCAGAAACTACCCAAATTCTCTTTAAAATGAAGGTGAAAATGCATACTGCTGAAAACAATTAGGGACTAACTATTTAACTTGAAAGGGAGAGGCTTCGTTTTTTTTAGATCGTTATATTTTTTCATTATTAACATTATCTTATGTAGCATAAATCCTTTCTTCAGATTTTATTTTTCTTAACATCTGCTTCAAGTCCCTTGCAATTGATACCACACGTGTGTTAGTGTTCAAGATTTGAATGATATCATTTAGGGCCATCACTTGTCGAGGACTTCCTTTTAATTACTTACTTGCTGATTTTGTAGATACTAAAAAGTGATAATTTTTATGGCCCTACCAAGAATGTGGATCGGTCATATAGTTTTATCCTCGTCCGTCCGTACGTCCGTAACACTTTGGTTAAGTACTTGGTTAAGGATGGGTCTTTGGTAGGGCTACAACACCCACTATAAAATAGGTCAATGTGACCTATATTTTATGCATGAACGACTTTGGTTAAGTTCTTGGTTAAGGTCCATAACTTGGATGCTACAGGTTGAGAGTCAATGGTATTTCACCACCAGATGGGTCTTTGGTAACATAACACCACCCACTAAAAATTAAGTCAATGAGACCTATATTTACGTATGAATGACTTTGGTTAAGTTCTTGGTTACGGTTAATATCTTGGATACTTCATGTTGAGGGTCAATGGTATTTCACCACTAAGATGGGTATTGGGTAACATGACACCACCCAGTAGAAATTGGGTCACTGTGACCTATTTTTTATACATGGACGACTTTGGTTAAATTCTTGATTAAGATCCAAAACTTGGATACTAGGCGTTAGGGGGTCAATGATATTTTACTTCTAGAGCGTTCTCAGGGACAGTAAAGTGGAGGTCCCCCCCTCCGGACCGATGTACCAACTTCACCCTACCCAAACTTCCAAATTTTGCACGATGAGCTCTATGTCGGTTAGTGTCGACAGGTAGCCCTACATGTCGGCTATACGTCAGCAGCCACCTTATACTGGCACAATCTCTGTGGAGCGTTGCCAGGGACAATAAAGTGGAGGTCCCCCCTCCGGACTGATGTACCAACTTCACCCTACCCAAACCCCCAAATTTTGCACGACAAGCCCTATGTCGGTTAGTGTCAACAGGTAGCCCTACATGTCGGCTATACGACGACAGCAACCTTATGCTGGCACAATCTCTTTGGAGCGTTCCCAGGGACAATAAAGTGGAGGTCCCCCCTCTGGACTGATGTACCAATTTCACCCTACCCAAACCCCCAAATTTTGCACGACAAGCCCTATGTCGGTTAGTGACGACAGTTAGCCCTACATGTCGGCTATACGTCAGCAGCCACCTTATGCCGGCACAATCTCTGTGGAGCGTTTCCAGGGACAATAAAGTGGAGGTCCCCCCTCCAAACTGATGTACCAACTTCACCCTACCCAAACCCCCAAATTTTGCACGACAAGCCCTATGTCGGTTAGTGTCGACAGGTAGCCCTACATGTCGGCTATACGTCAGCAGCCACCTTATGCTGGCACAATCTCTGTGGAGCGTTCCCAGGGACAATAAAGTGGAGGTCCCACCTTCGCACTAATGTACCAACTTCGCCGAACCCAAACCCCCAAATTTTGCACGACAAGCTATATGTCGGTTAGTGTCGATAGTTAGCCCTGCATGTCGGCTATACGACTGCAGCCACCTTATGCTTGCACAATCTCTGTGGAGCGTTCCCATGGACAGTAAAAAGGAGGTCCCCCCTCCGGACTGATATACCATTTTCACCCTACCCAAACCCCCAAATGTTGCACGACATGCCCTATGTCGGTAAGTGTCTATAGGTAGCCCTGCATGTCGGCTATACGAAAACAGCCACTTTATGCTGGCACAATCTCTGTGGAGCGTTTCCAGGGACAGTAAAGAGGAAGTCCCCCCTCCGGACTGATGTACCAATTTCACCCTACCCAAACCCCCAAATTTTGCACGACAAGCCCTATGTCAGTTAGTGTCGACAGGTAGCCCTACATGTCGGCTATACGTCAACAGCCACCTTATGCTGGCACAATCTCTGTGGAGCGTTCCCAGGGACAATAAAGTGGAGGTCCCCCCTCCGGACTGATGTACCAATTTCACCCTACCCAAACCCCCAAATTTTGCACGACAAGCCCTATGTCGGTTAGTGTCGATAGGTAGCCCTGCATGTCAGCTATACGACAACAGCCACCTTATGCTGGCACAATCTCTGTGGAGCGTTCCCAGGGACAATAAAGTGGAGGTCCCCCCTCTGGACTGATGTACCAATATCACCCTACCCAAACCCCCAAATTTTGCACGACAAGCCCTATGTCGGTTAGTGTCGACAGGTAGCCCTACATGTCGGCTATACGTCAGCAGCCACCTTATGCTGGCACAATCTCTGTGGAGCGTTCCCAGGGACAATAAAGTGGAGGTCCCCCTCCGGACTGATGTACCATCTTCGCCGTACCCAAACCCCCAAATTTTGCAAGACAAGCCCCATGTCGGTTAGTGTCGATAGGTAGACCTACATGTCGGCTATACGTCAGCAGCCACCTTATGCCGGCACAATCTCTGTGGAGCGTTTCCAGGGACAGTAAAGTAGAGGTCCCCCTCCGGACTGATGTACCAACTTCACCCTACCCAAACCCCCAAATTTTGCACGACAAGCCATATGTCGGTTAGTGTCGACAGGTAGCCCTACATGTCGGCTAAACGTCAGCAGCCACCTTATGCTGGCACAATCTCTGTGGAGCGTTCCCAGGGACAATAAAGTGGAGGTCCCCCCTCTGGACTGATGTACCAATATCACCCTACCCAAACCCCCAAATTTTGCACGACAAGCCCTATGTCGGTTAGTGTCGACAGGTAGCCCTACATGTCGGCTATACGTCAGCAGCCACCTTATGCTGGCACAATCTCTGTGGAGCGTTCCCAGGGACAATAAAGTGGAGGTCCCCCCTCCGGACTGATGTACCAACTTCACCCTACCCAAACCCCCAAATTTTGCACGACAAGCCCTATGTCGGTTAGTGTCGATAGGTAGCCCTGCATGTCGGCTATACGACTGCAGCCACCTTATGCTTGCACAATCTCTGTGGAGCGTTCCCATGGACAGTAAAAGGGAGGTCCCCCCCTCCGGACTGATGTACCAATATCACCCTACCCAAACCCCCAAATTTCGCACGACAAGCCCTATGTCGGTTAGTGTCGACAGGTAGCCCTACATGTCGGCTATACGTCAGCAGCCACCTTATGCTGGCACAATCTCTGTGGAGCGTTTCCAGGGACAATAAAGTGGAGGTCCCCCTCCGCACTAATGTACCAACTTTGCCGTACCAAAACCCCCAAATTTTGCACGACAAGCCCTATGTTGGTTAGTGTTGACAGTTAGCCCTACATGTCGGCTATACCTCAGCAGCCACCTTATGCCGGCACAATCTCTGTGGAGCGTTGCCAGGGACAATAAAAAGGAGGTCCCCCCTCCGGACTGATGTACCAACTTCACCCTACCCAAACCCCCAAATTTTGCACGACAAGCCCTATGTCGGTTAGTGTCGATAGGTAGCCCTGCATGTCGGCTATACGACTGCAGCCACCTTATGCTTGCACAATCTCTGTGGAGCGTTCCCATGGACAGTAAAAGGGAGGTCCCCCCCTCCGGACTGATGTACCAACTTCACCCTGCCCAAACCCCCAAATGTTGCACGACATGCCCTATGTCGGTAAGTGTCTATAGGTAGCCCTGCATGTCGGCTATACGAAAACAGCCACTTTATGCTGGGACAATCTCTGTGGAGCGTTTCCAGGGACAGTAAATTGGAGGTCCCCCCTCCGGACTAATGTACCAACTTCACCCTACCCAAACCCCCAAATTTTGCACGACAAGCCCTATGTCGGTTATTGTCGACAGGTAGCCCTACATGTCGGCTATACGTCAGCAGCCACCTTATGCTGGCACAATCTCTGTGGAGCGTTCCCAGGGACAATAAAGTGGAGGTCCCCCCTCTGGACTGATGTACCAATTTCACCCTACCCAAACCCCCAAATTTTGCACGACAAGCCCTATGTCGGTTAGTGTCGATAGGTAGCCCTGCATGTCGGCTATACGACGACAGCCACCTTATGCTGGCACAATCTCTCTGGAGCATTCTCAGGGACAGTAAAGTGGAGGTCCCCCCTCCGGACCGATGTACCAACTTCACCCTACCCAAACCCCCAAATTTTTCACGACAAGCCCTACGTCGGTTAGTGTTGACAGGTAGCCCTACATGTCGGCTATACGTCAGCAGCCACCTTATGCTGGCACAATCTCTGTGGAGCGTTCCCAGGGACAATAAAGTGGAGGTCTCCCCTCTGGACTGATGTACCAATTTCACCCTACCCAAACCCCCAAATTTTGCACGACAAGCCCTATGTCGGTTAGTGTCGATAGGTAGCCCTGCATGTCAGCTATACGACAACAGCCACCTTATGCCGGCACAATCTCTTTGCAGCGTTCTCAGGGACAGTAAAGTGGAGGTCCCCCCTCCGGACCGATGTACCAACTTCACCCTACCCAAACCCCCATATTTTGCACCACAAGCCCTATGTCGGTTAGTGTCGACAGGTAGCCCTACATGTCGGCTATACGTCAGCAGCCACCTTATGCTGGCACAATCTCTGTGGAGCGTTCCCAGGGACAATAAAGTGGAGGTCCCCCCTCCGGACTGATGTACCAATTTCACCCTACCCAAACCCCCAAATTTTGCACGACAAGCCCTATGTCAGTTAGTGTCGATAGGTAGCCCTGCATGTCAGCTATACGACGACAGCCACCTTATGCTGGCACAATCTCTCTGGAGCGTTCTCAGGGACAGTAAAGTGGAGGTCCCCCCTCCGGACCGATGTACCAATTTCACCCTACCCAAACCCCCAAATTTTGCACGACAAGCCCTATGTCGGTTAGTGTCGATAGGTAGCCCTACATGTCGGCTATACGTCAGCAGCCACCTTATGCTGGCACAATCTCTGTGGAGCGTTCCCAGGGACAATAAAGTGGAGGTCCCCCCTCCGGACTGATGTACCAACTTCACCCTACCCAAACCCCCAAATTTTGCACGACAAGCCCTATGTCAGTTAGTGTCGATAGGTAGCCCTGCATGTCGGCTACATGATGACAGCCACCTTGTGATGGCATAATCTCTGTGGAGCGTTTTCAGGGAGAGTAAAGTGGAGGTCCCCCCTCTGGACTGATGTACTAACTTCACCCAACCCAAACCCCCAAATTTTGAACGACAAGCCCTATGTCGGTTAGTTTCGATAGGTAGCCCTGCATGTCGGCAATACGACTGCAGCCACTTTATGCTGGCACAATCTCTCTGGAGCGTTCCCAGAGACAGTAAAAGGGAGGTCCCCCCTCCGGACTGATGTACCAACTTCACCCTACCCAAACCCCCAAATGTTGCACGACATGCCCTATGTCGGTTAGTGTCTATAGGTAGCCCTGCATGTCGGCTATACGAAAACAGCCACTTTATGCTGGCACAATCTCTGTGGAGCGTTTCCAGGGACAGTAAATTGGAGGTCCCCCCTCCGGACTGATGTACCAACTTCAACCTACCCAAACCCCCAAATTTTGCACGACAAGCCCTATGTCGGTTAGTGTCGACAGGTAGCCCTACATGTCGGCTATACGTCAGCAGCCACCTTATGCTGGCACAATCTCTGTGGAGCGTTCCCAGGGACAATAAAAAGGAGGTCCCCCCTCCGGACTGATGTACCAACTTCACCCTACCCAAACCCCCAAATTTTGCACGACAAGCCCTATGTCGGTTAGTGTCGATAGGTAGCTCTGCATGTCGGCTATACGACGACAGCCACCTTATGCTGGCACAATCTCTGTGGAGCGTTTCCAGGGACAATAAAGTGGAGGTCCCCCCTCCGGACTGATGTACTTACTTCACCCTACCCAAACCCCCAAATTTTGCACGACAAGCCCTATGTCGGTTAGTGTCGACAGGTAGCTCTGCATGTCGGCTATACGTCAGCAGCCACCTTATGCTGGCACAATCTCTGTTGAGCGTTCCCGGGGACAGTAAAGTGGAGGCCCCCCTGCGGACCGATGTACCAACTTCACCCTACCCAAACCCCCAAATTTTGCACGACAAGCCCTATGTCGGTTAGTGTCGATAGGTAGCCCTGCATGTCGGCTATACGACGACAGCAACCTTATGCTGGCACAATCTCTGTGGAGCGTTCCCAGGGACAGTAAAATGGAGGCCCCCCCTCCGGACTGATGTACTAACTTCACCCTACCCAAACCCCCAAATTTTGCGCGACAAGCCCTATGTCGGTTAGTGTCGATAGGTAGCCCTGCATTTCGGCTATACGACGACAGCAACCTTATGCTGTCACAATCTCTGTGGAGCGTTCCCATGGACAGTAAAAGGGAGGCCCCCCCCTCCGGACTGATGTACTAACTTCACCCTACCCAAACCCCCAAATTTTGCACGACAAGCCCTATGTCGGTTAGAGTCAATAGGTAGCCCTGCATGTCGGCTACACGACAACAGCCACCTTATGCTGGCACAATCTCTTTGGAGCGTTCCCAGATACAGTGAATTGGAGATCGACCACTGCCGTAAATGTTCGCTATAATTGTTCGCCAGCTTTCAAAAATTCAATAATGTGATTTACTTTTTGCAAATGAACAACATTTAATTGAGGGAGACTATTTAAACTTGGTAAAATCTATTTTATAGGTTTTTTAAGTTTTTGGTACGTTTTGGTAATTTGCACTTTTTCGGTTTTTAGATTTATCTCGTAATTGTTCGCTAGCTAATTGTTCGCTACAATTGTTCGCTAGCTTGAGTCAAGCGGATTTTCACAAGGATTCCAATGAAAAAAGAGTTTGCAAATCGGAACTAAAATAAAAAAGTCGATATAATGCGGAAGTCCCCTTTTTAACCCCCTGTTGCAATGTAATCATCCCATAAGCCGTATAAAAGAACACGCGTGTTTCTATCACTTTTTGTGTGTTGACCCATTGGTTCAACTGAGTTGATAAGTTCTGTATACAATATTTGCTACAGTTTATCTATGTATTTTGCAGGCCAACGGACAACTTCCTCTGTAACGTTTATTACAACTTTTTTTTCAGATGAGCAAGCAGCATTTAATTCTGTAGGGTAACCATTAACCAAACACCTTTTTTTAAATGAAACGAAGAATAACCAATGAGAAGAGGTTATAAAAAATCATTGATTGAATTGTAAACTTTTGTTGATGCATAGAGCTAAACAATTTAAAAAGCATTAGATTTCTCATTATATAGGAAAACCATACAAATTAACAAGATTGCTACAGGTTGCCAATGCCCCCCTTCCTCCACATTGCAGCACTTAAAATTTTACTTTGACAATAATCTCATTATTTATGTAAACTTTAATCAACTCTAAACTCAAAATAGTTTTCTTATACATACATCTGAGATGAAAACATTCGCAAAAAATGTCCTGCTACTCCTGTAGAATTTATCAATTAAAATGACAAACAATCCAAAATTTCTTCGAACTCTGTTAAACAGCACCAGAGAAGTCACACTTACATTTTTTTGTAAAAATGACTTTGGTTCTACAATTTTCAGAAAAAGATCGTTTTTGTATTTTGAAAATAAATATATTCATTGGTTCTTAAAGTCGAAAATTTGGTTCATTAAAAATTTTCAATGAAAAATTACTAGGTCTAGAAACAATTTTACAGAAAATTTATTTTTAAGCCTTATTTTCAAAATTAATTAATGGTAAATATCATAGACCTGTATATAATATACAGGTCTATGTAAATATGAATAAATTATTTTTCAAAGAACCGTTTACAGAACCATTTTCTCCATCAAATAAAAAAGTAATGAGGATTTGAACTTCGGGTAAATTATCCTGCCCATCGCACAATGAGATGCAAATTAGTGTAATGAGATCGGCGAACACTCCTATTAACAAAATATCAATCAGCATGTGTATTCTTTATAAATCATTTTTACTATCGCATCAGATAGGCGTCTTACATACTTGTACAAAATTTGAAAACTAAATGAATAAGTTTTATAACATAATTGCGAGTTAAGCGACGAAAAAACAGATCTGGAAATGGACTATATAGCAAGCGTGTATTGATATTTCTATTAATAGGTTTTTGGTGAACCGCCGGAAAAACCATCTGCTAGCTTACCGAAAGGCTCAGTCCGAAAACCGGTGGTATTTAAACAATAGAATGTGAGCTCTTCATCGGAAAAGATAGGAAAGTCAATTCGAATGTTTATCCTGGTTGTCAAGTGAATCAAAAGTTCTTTTTAGTACAAAATTTCTTCCAATTTTATGTTATACTGATAAAATAAACCTTTTTGAATTAAAAAGAGTTCTTAAAAGTAACAGATTACATTTTCATGCATGTTATTATATGGATATTTATGAAATGCATACGGTGCAAACTGAAATGGATCGCACAACTTTAACTTTTATAGCGAGCATAGCTCGCAAGCGGAGAGCTCTACGGTATTTGTTTCCGCGAGAAATTTGCTAATGCTGATTTAGATTTTTTATGGTCCGGAAAGGGTTATTATTTTTACAGGTCCGGAGTGAATGTTAAAATAATTTATAAGAAAAGAAATAATGCTTAAAAAAATAATAAATTGCGTTTTTTACCAGAAAATAATATTCTTAAAATAATAAATACACATAAGCTGCTCGTTTCGTCTTGGTTATATGCACGTACGAAACTAACGTGTCTCGAAGCTTAATCGCCCCATACCATCTCGCCCCAAAATAAGCAAATGGAAATATTGGAAATTAAATGATAGCGATATTCCTGAATGACGACATTTAGAACAAAAAAAAAACGTAGTCCCTTTTAGCTATGCTCGCATTTTGGCAATGCCTACTCCATATTATAAAAAAATTAAAAAAATCACACTATTTGTTTAAATGTATATCTTCCCATCTGCAAATTTTCAGACATGTACTGCAAGAGGTTAAGCCAAAATAAAATTAAGAAAAAGACCTATTTTTCTAGTCCGTCTTGACAACCTTCTCTTTAAAAGTACACGATTTACCTGTTGAATTTGAATACGTCTTAGAACATGTTTACCTTTTTGACAGGTGTCCGTAAATTGGGATCAACAACATGTGAATTTGCATTGTATTGGATTAAATGTCCAATTCAATCTTCAGTCATCCGTTTTAAAAAATAGGAATGCCCCCCTTTTATCATGTTTATTATTAATGAAAGATAGAACTTGGTTGTGTCCCTTGAAAGTATTTCATAGTTACACATTGAATTCAAATGGATCGTTAAGTGATAACAGTAAAATATAATTTCCAAACTAATATCTGTCGTAAGAAAAGGTAATAACCTAGCATTCCCACAAATTTCGAGAATGTACTGCAGGTATTACGCCTTGTGTGATTTTTTTAAGGTTGAGTTGACATTTTAATTTTTTCCAACGTCCAGCTAGTTTCACTCGATTTGTTAAAATATGCACTTTTGTTGACCTTATAAACAACTGTTTACGCAACAGAAAAGATTCTTTAATAACATGACATGTCCAACGTATATGATAGTAGTCAGGTCCATGCGCAATAAATGAAAGTTGATGATTGTTTACATGCCGTCGCCATCGTCGTTGTCATCGTTAAAAATTTAAAAACACATTAGCTTTTTTCCGCAGGGGAGATAATTGAATAACACTAGATATTAGACTGAGGCTATCGTAGCTAAATAGTCTATCAGCCAAATCGAAAAAAGCCTCTAGTTTTCGAAATGAATGTCTACCCCTGGGAACAGCAGTTTTTTGGTGGTTTGGTATAGTTTAACATCTAAAATTTCAAATTCACCTTGTTATACCGTACAAAAAGTGTCCAAACAGGGTATAACATGCGCCATTTTGAATGCACCCATTTTGACAGACACAACTCATTTTGAAAGCATTGAATTCACATTGCTGTCAAATTTTTACAATGCGATGGAATATGATTCTGTAAGGTGTTATGTAATCAGTATAATATGAATAAAACTATAGCGTATAACTATGGAACGCCATAGCTGCCTTATGATGATGAGTTTCATTATGTGATGATACTTTGTCATTATATGATGGTACTTTGTCATTATGTGATGGTACTTTGTCATTATGTGATGGTACTTTGTCATTATGTGATGGTACTTTGTCATTATGTGATGATACTTTGTCATTATGTGATGGTACTTCTTCATTATGTGATGATACTTTGTCATTATGTGATGGTACTTCTTCATTATGTGATGATACTTTGTCATTATGTGATGATACTTTGTCATTATGTGATGGTACTTCTTCATTATGTGATGATACTTTGTCATTATGTGATGGTACTTCTTCATTATGTGATGATACTTTGTCATTATGTGATGGTACTTCTTCATTATGTGATGATACTTTGTCATTATGTGATGATACTTCTTCATTATGAGATCAAAGTTTATTATTATGAACAGCGCTGAAAAAAAATAGTCATTTCTTATTTTGTTCAACAGGTAGTTTTTCTGTGTATCCCCCCCCAAAAAAAATCGTTTCCAAAAGGTCGCTTTCTCGAATTTCAAATCAATAACCAATATATAATTTATTATATATTAATGTTGCAGGGGCTGTTTCTGGGGGTAAAGAAACTCTGCGTAGGGTTCAATCGTTTTATTACCATATATTACATGGCTCTGAAATTTACAACAAATCAAGTATCAAATATAGAAGTAACAATCAATCAATATAGTATAACAATATTACGGAAAAATATAGTAAAATTTGTAAGTTTTATTAGCTCTTTCGTAACACAGAACAGGTGCGATCTGTTATAGAACATTTAACCTTTTAAAAATTTATATCGCATTCCAAAGTGATTGGATGTGTATTGCATACAATTGAACGACATTGAGCCAACCTCAAAAATTTATATAAAAATATGAAGGTGTATTTGCGTGATTGAAATAGCAAAATAACTTTAAATGTGTAAATTAATAATCTATAACTCTAATAAGTCATTATCAAAATATGTTTCTAAATAGTATATGTAAAGTTTCGTAAATCCGCTTGATACAGTATCGGAATATTAAATAATCAAAAATATTAAGGGAGACAATAAAAATCTTACCACACGCAAATATACAGAATAAGCTTACCACTTGTGGAGCAAGCCGTTAAGGTTCATCTTTACACTTTGGAAAAAACGACTGATATTTTACGTCTTTTTTCAGTCTATGTGGAACCTAAGCTACACATTCAATCGCTTAATAAGGCGTGGCAGCGTCGAGATAAATAATTTTTGCATTAAGTTTTAGTATTTTGTAGGTGTAAACTTGATCCGTTTTGCCGGAGCATTTTCTTTGCGCTTTTCTGTTCACCCAAATATAGCCAAATATCAACCTTGCCCTATCAAATGGCCTCCACGTGCAAGGTAGTTCTATTATTGGTGTTATTAAATCTACTCACTCTTGGATTTATAGAAGGTTATCAAGGGGTAATTCATGCTTTATTTAAGGTACAATTTGAACGGAAAGAAAATGAATGGAGAAAACAACAAGATTTATCTTGTGAAAAAGAAGGGAAAATGATCGGCAATTTTTATATCTAGACGCTGCTATACTTTATTTTTTATTTTTATGTAAAGTTTAAGTCGTACGTAGACTAGAAAAATAGGTCAAATATCTACCATTTTATTCGAAGTGTAACCATGAACCTTAAAGATGAAAAATGTTGTTTACAAAGTTTAAATATTTAATAAATTATGTATCGGTTACGGATTGGAAATTCGAGAATAAACCATCAGGAAAATTTTTTTTTTTTGGGGGGGGGGGGGGGGGGGTACACAGAAAAACTACGTGTCGAACAAAATATTTGTCATAAGAAAAGAATATTTTTTTAGCGCTGTTCATAATAATAAACTTTGATCTCATAAAGACAAAGTATCATCACATAATGACAAAGTATCACCACATAATGAAGAAGTATCATCATATAATGACAAAGTACCATCACATAATGACAAAGTACCATCACATAATGACAAAGTATCATCACATAATGACAAAGTATCATCACATAATGACAAAGTATCACCACATAATGAAGAAGTATCATCACATAATGACAAAGTACCATCACATAATGACAAAGTATCATCACATAATGAAGAAGTATCATCACATAATGAAACACATCATCATAAGGCAGCTATGGCGTTCCATATATAACACTTATCGATAAGTATCGATGAAGTACCGATATCGGGGCTCTTTAAAACACTCTGTATACGTGGCTTTTTTCGGTTAATTTTTGTCATTTTTTCGTCGCTGTAGTCATATTTGCAATGTAAGTTTGCTTTCAATGACCATAAATCGTTCATTGATATGTATTCTTATCATAACAGTCGATGATTATTTGGAAAGTTACACCAATGGACAGATAATAGAGCCTCAATACTTCCTATGCATATTTGAGCTAAAACCTTTGTACAGAAACGATGCATTTAACATTCTGTTAAATGATATCTATTCGATAAAAAAATATGTTTTTATTTCAAATGTGTAGTAATATACAAATACACATCGATATACTCATCAAGAACCAAATTTGCACAATGCTTTTTTAGTAAAAGGGGGGTATTTGTACATGCTTCTGAAATACTTACTAAGACAATGTTTTATTCTCTGATACCAAATGATTTGCACAAAACGGTTCAAACATGTAAAAATATAGTATAATTGAATATATGTACAATATATAATTGCTTATTTTTCTTGTTTACTTTGTTATTTCCATATCCTTTCATAAAATATTTGATGTGCAAATTACAAAATTTGAGTATATGTATTCGTAAGTTCTAAGACGAATAAGCTACATCCCATTTTAAAGAAATGTCAATAAATGAAAGTATTTTCCTCCATCAACAAAACAATAACCGTTTGATATAAATCGGTATAGTTTTTTTATTTCAATAATTACATTGTCGAAAAAAGGGGGGCTAATCTAGAAGTGTATTTTTTGAAAACTACCTTTTTAAGGAGGTAATGTAATGCATCGAAATATTAAAGCCGTCACTACAGAAATCATTTAGGACATATGATGCAAAAGCGTTAAGTCGTGTACTTGTTGGGGAAAAGTTTGTTGTATCTCGGCACCAATAACATAAATGTAAGACGCACATGTTTTCCTGTCCTAAGCTTTCCGTTTTCAATAGTAAGTTTACTAGAATGTGATATGATCTATGGGGGTATAACCCCCTCCCCCTTTAAGTACCGAGTACTCTCAAAATTTAGCATCAAGTACCGAGTACTGCTTTAATTTTGTTGGAGTTCTGAGTAATACAAAATCTGAGTACCAAGTACTATTAATTATGTCTTTCGAGTACGGTACTCTAGCCTCCGAGTACCGAGTACTGCCTTAAAAAAAACTAAGTACCGAGTACTAAAAGGGGGGTTATACCCACATCTATTGTTATATACAATTTTAGATTTAAAAATACAATATAAACTGTTCAATTAGTAGAAATAATCTTTTTTTTTGGTTACCTTGCCTTTTGTTTTAACATCAAATTTACGTTAAGGAGGTACATCTTAAATGCTTTTGAGTTAGTCTTAAATGTACAGCATGTGTTTAACAAAACAGTGGTTATTGAAGGGTAAGTTTTGGTGTCCTTACATAACAGTCATAGTCATGTTATCCTCTGGCCATGTATATGTAAAATTCTACATGTTAAAGAACAAGAACAGCCATACTAGTAAATACAACTCGAACTTGAAATTTGATAGTTTTGCTCTAATGTTTATAAATTTCTGTAAACTTTTAAGACGTAAAATATGGTTTATATCTCATACCATCGATGTGCTTCCTGGCACTTCATAGCAAAAGGTTTTTACATCAATGAAATGTCTTTGCATCATTTGATAAGTGTTCGGGGTAGTGGCTTTGCTGTTTCCGACAGTAACTTTAATATAACAATAGACAAAACCAGTAAACACCAACAAGAACGGGACAAAAACAGACAACATGTAAAACATGGAAACACAAAATAACTGAATATCAATCAACAACGCGAACTCCAGTCGAAACAAGAGTGAACTCAGGTGCTTCGGAAGAGTGAGCAGTTCCTGCTTGCTATAGCACACCCGTCGCATTGCCAATAGTCTATTCAGCGTGTCAAATCCGGTAAAGGAAGACAAAACAAAACCCTATGACAAACCAACATCTGCTCTCATCTGAGAGACCGAAATCCCATATTTATCTATAAGTGCATGATGTCTTTCGTAAAATTTCTTGAGTGAAGACAGCAACCGAGGAGCAACATAATCCTGTGTGAGCAATTTTTGCGTCAGACATGTCGCTTTGCTAAGGAAATCGATGTAAGTCCCGCACGCTCTGGAGTAACGAATTAATTGAGATACGTAAACTCCATAAGCTGGAGCGGACGGAATGTTGCTACACAAGAAGGGAAAGTTGAAGTCATCACGTTTGTCATAGAGCCTTGTTGAAAGTCTTCCTTGAGAATCAATTTCGAGATGTAGATCTAAACATGAAGCAGACATCCTAGAATCCGTTGTGTCCTTTATCTCAAGCTCCTGGGGATATATGAGATAGAGAAAGTCACCAAATCGAGAATTGTTTAGTGAAAGGATATCATCAATATAACGGAACGTGAGGTTGAAAGAGAGAGCCAGTCAACCATCTTTTTTGTCTAGAAGAGATTGTAAGAAGTCTGCTTCATATGAATGAAGAAACAAATCAGCAAGCAAAGGTGCACAATTAGTGCCCATTGGAATCCATATTGTTTGCTGAAAAACACGTCCATCAAACTGAACAAATATGTTGTCAATAAGAAAGTTGAGCATGTCGATTATTTGATCTTCTGTAAATTTGTTCTTTTTCTTAGACTCATTGATGACAAAGTAAGTCTTGGTATAATCGACTACTAGATATTTGTAACTGCGTTTTCCATTCTTTTTGAAAAAGCTGCGTTTTCATGTGGAATAGAAATGTAAAGTGTGGAGAAATCGAATGTTTTGATGCACGTACAAGATGAAACCGATTTAGAGTTAAGAATCTCCATCAGTTCTTTCGAATTCTTCAGGATACACATTTGATTGACACCATTTCTAGAATAACAACAATCGTAATATTTCTGGAGGCCGGATTTTATTGCCGTAAGTATTGAAGTCAACAGAACTGAAAGAGGCTTAGTTGTACATTTGGATGACCCTGCAATGAAGCGCTGTTTGTATGGATTTTTATATAATTTAGGAATCCAATACAGGGATGGAATGTCATCATTATTGCCACCAACAGAAAGGCCGAAGGAGGAAATGGACAGATTTCTGATTGTCAATGATTTCCTTCTTAGACAGTGTTGTAGCCGTGTATGTGGTGCTATTGCTGGTAAAACCAACCCCCAATTCAGCTGTCAAACAGTCAATATTGTGTTTCTTGCACACAAAAATGATGTTATTTGGTGCTTTGTCAATTTAGGTAACGACAAAACTACCGAACTGGGATGATCATTCTTATATATCTAAGACGAATATACCAAACAACGCATGACATACCAGAGAAATCGTCCTGATTGGGTACAACCAGGTTTTATGCTGCCAAATCTTCCTCTTCCAAAGAGAGATAGGTTCATCGTTTTTTTTCAGAGCTGGTGTTAATAAATGCACTATAAATGGGCATATAGCACATCAAAGTAAACAAGGAAAATAAGCTTTTAGATATTGTAAATCTATCTAATGATAATACTTTTACATGTTTGAACCATTTTGTGCATTTTATTTCGTACTAAAGAACAAAATATTGTGATACTTAAAACTTTAAAAGCATCTACTTTTTTTTTTACTAAAAAAAGCATTGTGCAAATTTGGTTCTTGATGAATATATCGATGTGTATATGTATATTACCACACATTTGAAATAAAAACATATTTTTTATCAAATAGATATCATGTAACAGAATGTTAAATGCATCGTTTCTGTACTAAGGTTTTAGCTCAAATATGCATAGGAAGTATTATGGCTCGATTATCTGCCCATTAGTGTAACTTTCTAAGTACCCATCGACTGCTATGATCAGAATACATATCAATGAACGATTTATGGTCATTGAAAGCAAACACACATTGCAAATATGACTACAGCGACGAAAGAATGACAAAAATTAAGCGAAAAAAGCCACGTATACAGAGTGTTTGAAGGAGTCCCGATATCGGTACTTCATCGATACTTATCGATAAATATTATACGTCATAATTTTATTTATATTATCCTGATTACATAACACCTTACAGAATCATATTCCATCGCATTGTAAAAATTTGACAGCAATTTGAATTCAATGCTTTCAACATGATTTGTGTCTGTCAAAATGGGTGCATTCAAAATGGCGCATGTTATACCCTGTTTGGACACTTATATTCCGGTATAACAAGGTAAATTTGAAAGTTTAGATGTTAAACTATATAAAACCACCGAAAAACTGCTGTTCCCCGGGGTAGACATTCAAAATGATATTTTTGAGGGTTGGCTGATAGACTAAAAGCCGTGGCTAATCGCTAGCGATTACCCCGGCTAATAATATGACAGTGCAAAAGACTTATATTTTCCATATATACTAGGCAAAAAAAGAAACGTTACATTGGTTTTCTTTTAAGATTTTTTCGAAACATATTTTGTTTTCTTTTTTAATGTAAAGATTTGGAAATAAACGGTATTTTCTGTCAAATTTGCGTATTGAAGGCGGATTTGAAAATGACGTTACGTCATTTTTTTAATTTTGACCAAAATTGCAACTATTAAAATTTTACGTGACAACAATTCAATTAGGCTAGTGATTGTGGTCGTTAAATGTAGCAAATATCACGGCTAACAAAAGGTCGAACATAAAGGTTGATAAATTGTACGCCAGGTCCTTTACGTTAACGTTAAAATTAGAAGGAATTCTCTACTTTCGTGTTGGATACAGGAATGACCATAATACAGATGATAAATCATTCAAAAGACTTTAGAACAACTGTCCATAGTTCAGAGACTCGTGTCAGAGGTAGCAGTACAAAAAATGGTGAGACCGGAAGTGGCAGATTGCCATAACCAACGCGATTTTAGTTCAGGCGATACCGCTTTATTTTTCTTCGTAATCGCTTTGTAAATGGTTCAAAAACATGAACTCGTGTTAATGGATAAAATTTCAATCGAATATTCATAAACACTGTACATACGGGGTCACGCCAAGCTGACGTCATTTTTCAAAAAGACGTCCTCTAATTAACGTTTCTTTGGCGTTTTGGCGTAAATGAGTTGTACCATGACTAAAATTGACAAAGTTAAGTAAGAAGCTCCCTTTTTAAACCAAAGATTCAAAATTTAACAGATTTTTTTTAATTATCAACATTTTGTCATTTTTAATCTAACTGAACAACGTTTTCAGAAATAACCAAAACCCACCGGAAACAGTTGCAAAATTTACCATCCCTGTAATTTTACGGGTTGTTAATTATCCCTGAATACTGAATTCAACTTCAAATTCATCGAAATGCTGTCAGATATGCAAAATGAATGGTTATTCAAGAACGATAATGCTTTGTAAACTTGATTTTCTACAATATCTAGGTAAAACTGTAAGGAGATGTAAAATTCTATTGGAAATAAAGTAGACTGGATTTTCGTCTCTTCAGTACGACCAAAACTACGTTTATTTAATGGTAGTTGAAACTCTTCGTTTGTTATAAAAAAATTATCAAATAAAATATAAGTGTAACGTTTCTTTTTTTGCCTAGTATATATTATTAAAGGGTTTTTTAGCACTTTTCAAAACCTTGGATGCTGGTTTGCTACTGGTGTTAGGGATAATAAAAATTGTTATTTAAACCCGTATCGTCATTTTTAACAAATATATATGCAGTTTCGTAAGAAGTTGTGAGCAATTTTCGATTTCAAGGAAAATACTAGTATTTCGACCTGGCGTATGCAGAAATGATAAGAATATGTGGATATTTCCTTTTTCAGGTTCGAATGCTGGCATTCAGACCTGGTGTATGCAGAACGGTGCAAAATTATGGAACGCCAGGACTGCCTTATGTTGGTAACCATCATTATACTCAGGCGTAACGCCATTATGCTAAGTCGTTACAACTTTATACTCAGTCGTTACAATTTTATATTCAGTCCTTACTACATTATATTCAGTCGTTACCACATTATACTCAGTGGTTAGAATATTATACTCAGTCGTAATAACATTATGTTCAGTCGTTATAACATTATGTTCAGTCGTTATTACATTATGTTCAGTCGTGTCAACATTATACTCAGTCGTGTCAACATTATGTTAAGTCGTTTCAACATTATGTTAAGTCGTTTCAACATTATACTCAGTCCTTAAAACTTTATACTCTTTCATTACATTATTATATTCAGTCATTACAGCATATACTATGCAGTTTTAACATTATAATCAGTCCTTTATTTAGTTTACCCTGTTGTTCAATATTATACACTGTCGTTACAGCATTATATTCAGTAGTTATCACATTATACTGAGGCGTTACACCATTATACTCGGGCCTTACAACTTTATACTCTGTCGTTTCATAATTTTACGCTGTTGAGACAACATTATACGATGTCGTTACCACATTATAGTCAGGCGTTACAACATTATGCACCGTGGTGACAACATTATACTATGTGGTTACAACTTTATACTCAGTCGTTGGATCATTATACGCTGTCTATTCAACATTATAATCTGGGGTTACAACATTATAATCTGGTGTTGCAACATTATACTCTGTGGTTGCATAATTATACGCTGTCTTTTCAACATTATACTCTGTGATTACACCATTCATTATACTATGCTGTCACAACATTATACTAAATTTGTGCAACATTATACTCAGTACTTACAACATTATACTATGTGATTACAACTTTATACTATGTGGGTACATCATTATACTATGTGGTTACAACATTATACGCTGTCGTTACAACATTAGGTGCTCTTTTAAGTGGTTGTAACTCGGGGGAAATCGGAAATCAACGACAATTTCCGAACTCGGATTTTTTTGTAAGATTAAATTCACACTCACTGCCTAACAAAATGGCAAATATGGTCAGGCGGTTCTGTTTAATATGGATAAGGGCACTCTCGCCGCGCCGAGCTTTTTCTAGAACAAAAAAAAATGATATAAAAATCGCCAAGCAATTATCAGACGACGAACTTGCCGCTCTTGGTGTCGTTACAATAGGGGACAGGATCCGTTTAAAGGAATCGCTAACGAAGTCACAAGCGGGACCACAAGACACGTGCACCATCCGGACAGATGTAGAAGAACCATCTACGAGCAGTGATATTGTATCTGATCTATTGATAAATTAATTTCAATCAACCTACAGGGTGGTAAAAACATTTCAAACTCGTATTGCGCGAGCCCTTTGGCTCGCGCAGTTAAGTATTTCTGGGTTTTCTAGTCTTGCAAGTGAAGACGCTTTAACTGATAAAATTAGTTATCTTTGCATGAATTAAATTAAATGCAAAAGGGGAAGGAATTTGACGATATAAAAAAATAAATTTGAAATCGAAGAATTGTTTTGAAAGTAAACCACATTTAAAAGGAAAATCTAAAATATATAAATCATAATAAAAAGTTTAGAATTAAATAAAACATTTAAGGAAAAAATAGAATTGAAATCTTAAGGGGCCTGCCGACATTGAAGTAGTCAGTACATGGGGTTATTTGATAGGAATATTCCATGTGCAATTATTAAAACCCGGGTAAATTTTACCAAATGAGGTGAATTTTAGCAGAATGGAGTGCTTTTGTTAAAAAAGATGATGCCGCAAAGCAAAAAAAAATATTATGATGCAAAATTCTTCCTAACGGGGTTTGTGGTTAGAATTTGGTTAAAATGACCAGTCAAATGTCATGAATGTAATAAATAGTTAACTTGAAAATAATCAATTCATTACCGGGTATAGGAATTAGTAGTTTTCCTCCAGTTGGGCGATACATATACTCATGGAAAAAAGAAACTGTGCATGTCTATTGAAAATCAATTGTACCCATATTTCTCTTAATCAGAAAATCGTAAAAAATGCAGTTATCGAGTTGAAATTTTCACTGGATGTCGAGTGAACCATGCAGATCATTTTTGGGTAAAAATCCGAAATTTGTGTAATTCCAGTTTCTGAGATTCAAAAAACCACTTTTTTAACCCAAAAATGAAAAATCAAGATTTTCAATGAAAATTAAAGCTGTTAACTTTCAACCACTAAAAGAATAATCGTTTTTGGTGAAAATCAGCAGAGAAAACTTAATTTCAAAACTGTGCATTTTTTCCAAAGTGTGATTTTGTGAATTTCAAATTGACACTCCCTGATTTCAAACTGCAAAGAAAACATCTTTTAGGGGTCTAAAAATGAATTTTTTTGTCCACATCTTTACAAAAATGATTTTGCAATACTTTGGTGATAAAATGTATCAAATACTAAATAAAATTTTGAATTTGTGATTTTTCAAAGTGATGCACAGTTTCTTTTTTCCGTTAGTATATTAAATGGGAATTCAAAAATCAAGAAGATGAGATGAATTTGAGCTTAACTGAGGAAAAATCAACTGAATGGTTTGCCCATCCTTTTTCTAGCTTATACACATACTTGCCTCCGAAATTTGCCGAGGGTAAATATTTAAAATTCAATTAAGCGGCAATATCACAATAGGCTAGCTGTATTAAAACGTAGAAGATTTTTTTTGACAACTGACGAAAACCGAAACTTTCTTCAATCAGTGTTCAAAACTGTAAATAAATATTAAATACAGTAAGGTTTAAAATACCTTAAAAATACCCAGAATTTGGGTAACCATTTAAGCCCATCAGTGATATAGTTACTAATTTATACTTTAAGAAACCTTATTAGTATTTTTATTTGACTTTAATGCGCTTATCATATTTTATATCCTGCCACAACATGACGGGAATATACAGTTATACTGTCACGTCTGATGTCTTTCCGTCCTTACCAATTTCCACGCGGTGCCCGTTCCCGTTCGTTAAATTGAAAGTACATGAAATTCAGCTTGGTCTCCGATCACTGCGCCGAGTTCCTTCCGTAAACGACAGTGCACGTTTATGCCAAATATTTTAGTCAAGCTTTTCTCAACAATGGTTTTCAATTTGACAGGGTGATATAGAATGATGCACTGTATGTTCTTATCAACTTTCAAACTTGTCGGACTTCTATTTCCTGTTTTGTCCAAAAGAAAATTAACTTTAAATTTTCCGTCAATTTCTTCTTAGAAATCGTACATGAAAATAATTTGAAATTTGTATGGATGGTACTACCAAAGCAATTCCGTCGGACTTTGACTTACTGTTTGTGAGCCTATGCGGAGGCATTTGTGTCCTACTTTTTAAATGGAATTTCAAATGATGAAACTAGAAGCTAATATACTACTATACCAAAAATTAATCATAATTCAAATTTTACAAACAGAAAGCTAACAGTTCAAATAATTCTTTCAATCACATGTCCATCTGACCATCACTTACTTTTCATACAACTCCTGTGAAATAACTAAGAATTTGCTAAGCAGATGATTTTTGATTGTATATGGTATTTCCTTTTCAACATTTTATTACAATCCAACTGATTTGTTTCTTAAGGTGGCTCGAGGCTTTTCTACTCACATATTGGTATTTTGTATAAAGTTAATAAACTGACTGGATATTACAGACAAAAACTATATATTATAATATTTTTAACAAATTACGAGCAATTGTAATACCAATAAGATATTCTTAATCATTTTTAGAATTTCCCGTACTAAATCAAAGGGAGATATTTTATATAGAATAAATACGAAAATTTTAAATTTTCATGAATTTCTTGAAAAAATGAACGGCGCCCCTTTGTTTTTTCACATTATTTCGAAGAGCTTTAGAAAGGGGACTTTCCTTCAGATTTTGAGCTGATTCTATAGTAGTATTTTTTCTTTATGTGCCTTTATAACTTTTCTCTCTATTTATTATATATAAAAATATTGAAATTTTGCTATTTTTAGAAAGCTGCTAGAGCTTTAAATTGAACAGAGACCCCCTCTTTTGCAATGCTAACTTTTCCTCTAGCAATTACAGTTTTCAAGATAATGTCCAAAAAACTGTGAACATGGTCAATTTTGACGATTAAGGGGAAATAACGCTTATAAGGAGTCATCCCACAACTTTGACTCAATGGAGAGTTTTGTAGAGCTTTTGATGCTGAAGAATGATGGTTGCTTCGGATTTTCTTTATCTCTTATACTTTTTGAGCTATAAGCTAAAAACTATGGGCTGACCCCCCTGTTCTATTTTTAGTAACAGCGGTCATGTTGGTAGGTCGATCGACCTTCACAAATTTCACAAACTTGGTAAAGGACATCCTAAAGATAATGTGTACAAAGTTTCATAGCAATCCCATCAGTGGTTTCAGAGAAGAAGATGTTTGAAGAAAAGTTAACGGACGGACGGACGGAGGACGGACGCTTAACGATGACAATAGCTCACATGACCTGTGAGCTAAAAAGGAATGTGTCCATGGTACACTGATTTCCCTGCAGCTGCTTGTCCCAAAACATGATTTATTATCAAAATAGCGAATAGCAAATACACGAATGAAAACATAGGAAAGTTTCGGGTCGGATAGTGGTTGTGCATCAACAATGCAACAATGGTAGAACAAAAACCTGAGATTAACATATCCCCCCCCTCGAAAAAAAAAACCAAACAAACAAAAACAAAACCAACAAGAACGAAATTCCTCCCCCCCCCCCTCCGCCGTGTGGCAAAAACTTTAAGTCAGTTCGTTAAACAGGAGGTAGGCAAGCGATAGACCTGGAAATGCTTCCTACCATATGTGACCCCTATCTAAAGCTCCATACCAAATATCGAAAGCCTTAGAATAGTAATAGCTGAGAAATGTTGAACGAAAAGTTTTTCCATTATGACCCTTAAAATGCTATGTAAGCTCGTTAAACAGGAAGTAGGTAAGCTGCAGACCTGGAAACGGATCTCACCACATGGGACCCCTACCTAAAGCTGGATACCAAATATTGAAAGCGTACGATTAGTAGTACCTTAGAAATCTGTTACGAAAAATTTTCCATTTTTGACCCCTACCTAAAGCTGCATACCAAATATGGAAAGCGTACGAATAATAAAAGCATAAAACTCTGTTACGATTTTTTTTTCTATTTTGACCCCTACCTGAAGCTGCATACCAAATATTGAAAGCCTTGGATTGCTAGTAGCTGAAAAATCTATTACGGGCAAAAGTGCGACGGACAAACGGACGGATGGACGACCGACATATTTTTATATGCCCGCTCTGCGTTTCGGCGGGGAAAATGAAAAGCAACCCCAAAAATAACAAAAACAAATACAGAAATCTAAATAACCATACAATAGAGAAAGTGTCTATTCCTGTTGGTAGGAGGAAGTTGCTTGCTATACTTTTGCGCTGCTTACAAAAGTAGAGGTGAATAAAGTAAATTGATGTTCAGGTTCGTTCGTTCGTCCATCTGCCCTTTTATAAAAATGCCCACTTACAGGGTTAAGTTAGTTTTAGATTGAGAAGAAGGTTTATACAAGGTCATATGCATCTGTTTAACCTCAATGTTGGTTGCATTTTTTTAAAGTTTGACAAATTCTTTTCGCCTTCGCTTTTTCGTCCCATTGTGTTATATATAACCTACAGTAATTCATTCGAGACAACATAGTAGAACATTTTTGCTAAAGGTAATCCTTCGAATTGTGAGTCTTCTGCTTCACCAATATTGTCAGAAGAATTTTCTTGAACTAGTATACGAAAAAGCTATTATTAGCTGTACTTAATGCTAAATCCCTGAACCAAGATTTTGTACGCTTTAAACTTAAACACATAAGACGTGGATAGGAAACAATCCTTGAACACATTTTTACTCTTAACAGATATAGCATTTCTTAGTATCAAACGCCTATTATTCCAGTCAAGTTTTTAGCTCACCTGACCCGAAGGGTCATGTGAGCTATTGCCATCACTTTGCGTCCGTCGTCCGTCGTCCGTCGTCCGTTAGCTTTTTTCAAACATCTTCTTCTCTGAAACTGCTTGGCCAAATGCAGCCAAACTTGATATGGTTGTTTCT
This sequence comes from Arcuatula senhousia, assembly GCA_963971305.1. Classification (NCBI taxonomy): domain Eukaryota; kingdom Metazoa; phylum Mollusca; class Bivalvia; order Mytilida; family Mytilidae; genus Arcuatula; species Arcuatula senhousia. Next base: position 48,132,313 of record OZ020313.1, read on the forward strand.
TAGGGTATTGTGCAAAAAGTTTGCGTTGGGATTTTCGATACGTCAAAAAACATGGCCGCTGTTACTAAAAATAGAACAGGGGGGTCAAATACAGTTTTTTGCAAATAACTCAAAAACGGTGACAGATATCAAAATTCTGGCATGGGTAAAAGTGATCAGCACAAGAAGATCCAACCATTGATGTAGGAGTTATTGCCCTTTTTTTGGATTTTTTTCAAAATTTTTCACCTATTTAGCCATATATCTTGAAAACTCTACAAGATATTTCAAAAATTTAAAATGCATATGATCAAGCACATCAAGATCTACATTTCATGTATTTAGGTCAAAGCTGTAGGACCATTTCTATTTGGAGTTATTGTCCTTAAAACAACAAAATTTACCATTTTTCATAACTTTTCCCCTGAATTTTAAAGATTAACTTGTCTGACACCCTAAGACCAACTGCATCTTAACTTGGCACACTTGTTGAATAGCTTATTCGTTACAACTCCATCGTTCATATTTTTGATTCGTAAAAAAACATGGCTGCCATGGCTAAAAATAGAACATAGGGGGTAAATTTTATTTTTTTGCTAATAACTCAAAAATGGTTTAGATATCAAAATTGTGCAAGAATCAAAAGTGATCAGCATATTCAGTACCTTTCCTGAAATTTCGGAAAAGATCTGACTGCTGATGTGGGAGTTATTGCCCTTTTTTCTAATTTTTGCTAAATTTTGCACTTATTAAGCCCAATAACTTGAAAACTAACCAAGTTATTTCAAATATTTAAATCGCATATGGTTAAGCACAATTACATCTACAAAATATATGTATCTGTGTACATGTATTTCAGGTGAGCGATTCAGGCTCCTGGGAGCCTCTTGTTTATTTTATTTTGTTATGCTTGTCCCCCCTCTTTGTTGGAAGACATATTTTTATTCTATCCGTCCGCCTGTCTATTTGTCCTGTCGTCTGTCCGTCACACTTATTCCGTTCACTTCTTAAAGAAAGTTGATATGTAGCAAGGACACCATAAATATGAAGTTGGGCAAAATTAACAGGAAATCTGTATCCTCAATTTTTTGTGGGATTTATTGTCCATTGATCTTAAGACTTTTCATTACCCTTCTTAATCATAGGTTTCCGCTCTCAACTCATTAAAAACTACAAGTACATATGACAATGAAATTTAGGATAGTCGGTATGTTACTTGTAGCCAGTACACTATGTGTATATGTGTATTTGTGCATATAAGACGGAAAGTCTGAAAGATAATAACAAAATATAGGTTTCTCACTGGTCTGTAGAAAGAATTTCGGTAACTTGAATGGTGCTACTGTAAAAACATGTACACCAAAGCCCGATATTTTAAGTTATTTTTATCAATATTTCTGTCTTTTTAAATTGTAAGTTTTTAATATCCCCGCTTCAAAGAAGTTTTCTAAGCGACTACATGACATAGAGGCCTGATATTTTGTATATAAATATAGCTTTATCTTATAATTATAGTACCTTATGGCAACTACAAGACAGTTATACATGATGCAAAGGCCTGATATTTGCATATTGCTTTATCCTATAGTACCATAAAGCGTATTAGCAAACTGATGTTCCTAGATCGTCTACTTCCTGTTCACCGAATACTTAGGTATTAACACAACCCCTATAATTTTGAAAGCGGGGTTTCACTAGTGTGCATAAGCTCACAGATTTATAAAGTTGTTTTACATCTTATAATTTGATTCAAACTCAAGTTAACAAAGACTGTAATTTAGCTATCTTCCGTACATGTAATGAATCATTGGTCTAGCTGTTGCTGTAGCAAAAGACAATTGGATATAAAACAAATAGATTTACAAAAACTAAATAGAGAAAACACTTGTTAATAAGATGTACTTTAACAGATCGCATCTGTTCTGTGTTCATGATACAAAAATGAAAATACAGTTTGAAATGTTTTTACCACCCTGTAGGTTGATTGAAATTAGATACAGTATCACTGCTCGTAAAAGAAGGTTCTTCTTCATCTGTCCGGATGGTGCACGTGTCTTGTGGTCCCGCTTGTGACTTCGTCAGCGATTCCCTTAAACAGATCCCGTCCCGACACCAAGAGCGGCAAATTCGTCGTCTGATAGTTGCTTGGCGATTTTTATATCATTTTTTGTAAAAAAAAAACCGCTCGGCGAGAGTACCCATTCCCATATTAAACAAAAACCCCTGTCCATACTTGCCATTTTGTTAGGCGGTGAGTGTGAAATTTAATCTTACAAAAAAATCCGAGTTCGGAAATTGTCGTTGATTTCCGATTTCCCCCGAGTTACAACCACTTAAAAGAGCACCTAATGCTGTAACGACAGTGTATAATGTTGTAACCACATAGTATAATGATGTACCCACATAGTATAAAGTTGTAATCACATAGTATAATGTTGTAAGTTCTGAGTATAATGTTGCACAAATTTAGTATAATGTTGTGACAGCATAGTATAATGGTGTAATCACAGAGTATAATGTTGAAAAGACAGCGTATAATTATGCAACCACAGAGTATAATGTTGCAACACCAGATTATAATGTTGTAACCCCAGATTACAATGTTGAATAGACAGCGTATAATGATCCAACGACTGAGTATAAAGTTGTAACCACATAGTATAATGTTGTCACCACGGTGCATAATGTTGTAACGCCTGACTATAATGTGGTAACGACATCGTATAATGTTGTCTCAACAGCGTAAAATTATGAAACGACAGAGTATAAAGTTGTAAGGCCCGAGTATAATGGTGTAACGCCTCAGTATAATGTGATAACTACTGAATATAATGCTGTAACGACAGTGTATAATATTGAACAACAGGGTAAACTAAATAAAGGACTGATTATAATGTTAAAACTGCATAGTATATGCTGTAATGACTGAATATAATAATGTAATGAAAGAGTATAAAGTTTTAAGGACTGAGTATAATGTTGAAACGACTTAACATAATGTTGACACGACTGAGTATAATGTTGACACGACTGAACATAATGTAATAACGACTGAACATAATGTTATAACGACTGAACATAATGTTATTACGACTGAGTATAATATTCTAACCACTGAGTATAATGTGGTAACGACTGAATATAATGTAGTAAGGACTGAATATAAAATTGTAACGACTGAGTATAAAGTTGTAACGACTGAGCATAATAGCGTTACGCCTGAGTATAATGATGATTACCAACATAAGGCAGTCCTGGCGTTCCATACAAAATGCTATCACTTTTTGTTTTTCAGATCAAAATGCAAGCATTCAGACCTGGTATATGCTAAACGGTGTAAAATATGGTGACTTTTTGATTTTCAGGTCTGAATGCCACGGGAGCCGATGGTATTCCAGCCAAAGAAGTTAAAAATTGTAAAACATATATCGTACCTCATATTACCAAACTTGTAAACTTGTCAATTGATAATAACTGTTTTCCAGATAAGCTTAAGCAATCCCAAGTCACTCCCATATATAAAAAGAGTACCCATTACAAAAAAAAAACAAAACAAAACTACTGGGCCGACCAGTAAGTGTATTACCATTTTTTTTCAATTTTTTTTGAAAAAGTGCTTGAAACTCAACTTTCAGATTATTTTGATAAAATATTTAACCCTTTTTTATGTGCTTTCAGACGTGGGCACGGGTGTCAGACCACGCTACTCAGACTATTAGAAGACTGGCAAGAGGCACTTGATAAAAATCAATATATATAGCGGAAGTATTTAAGGATCTGTCAAAGGCTTTTGACTGCCTCCCTCATTTTCTTTTCAGGTTCGAATGCTAGCATTCAGACCTGGTGTATGCAGAACGGTGTAAAATGTTATCACTTTTTGTTTTTCAGATCAAAATGCAAGTATTCAGACCTGATATATGCTGAACGGTGTAAAATATGGTGACTTTTTGTTTTTCAGGTCCGAATGCTAGCATTCAGACATGGTATATGCTGAACGGTGTAAAATATATTAACTTTTTGTCGTAACAAAAACAAAAAACAAAACGTCAAAGAACTTAGTTTATTCCCTTCTACTTTCGAACTTTCTATGCCTTTCTATGAGAAGTTACATTTAAACTGCTTTTAAAGATGTTCATAACTTTCTTAAATGTGCAGGGTTTCATTGAATCATGTGAATATTTTCCAAAGATTCTAAAGTCTTTTAGTTTAGTACAAAAATAGTGTAAAAAATAACACTGAGTGCAACTTTTAAAAAGGGATGCTACAGAAATTTGCCTTTAATTAGATTAATGTCAGATAAAAGAAAAAAAACTCAAATAACAGTTAATGATTTAAACGGATATAAAAATGAATTTTTATTAACAATAAAAATAAAAGAACTGGGTAAAATAAAACAAGTAAGATAATAAATTTGAAAAAAAAGAGAAATTAAATCACTTTCACCAGAAAAGGCAATCACAATTTAATATTAGTATGAAACAGAAAGATGCTTAAAAAATCTCAGAGAAAATAGAAAATGTACCTCATGTCAAACTGGTGCTATTTAATTAAAGAGGATAAAGTGCATTTCCTGCTTTAATATACACATGACATGAATTATTATATATATACTTAGTATATCTTTATTCTCATAAACCAAATAGGTACAGAGAAATACAATATACAAAATAAAAGTATAATTAAGTAACAAAAGAGTAATATTAACGTACATAGCTATAATAATAATACATTAAAAAGACGCTTATATGACAAGCATAACTAATACGTATTCTGAGTTTTTTTAGGTATGCCACAATATCAAAATCTTTACAGACTATTAACTACTTCAACACAATTTAACACAATTTAGATTTATAAAGCTTAATGGGGTATCACTGACAAGAGTTTTTATACGAAACCATCGGTTTTTACCTTTCAGGGGCCATGCAACCTATACGTGATCCGGGTATAGTCATCTGACAAATGACCAAATGGAGAATTTTCTAGAACTTGAAATGATTTGAAGGTTTGAGCATGCTTTGTAGCTTCCTCTATGTGTAAAAGTTTTCATTCTATAGGACAAAACATATGTTAAAACACGATTATTGACTCTTAATCGGGCATAAGCCCCAAAAGCCATCAACTGACAAATTCGACGGGCCAATTGGGATTTAAGACCATGAATCCTTCGGATTTTTTCTACCAGTTGTAGTTGCTGAGTCATAAGCAATTTTAAATTATTTAAATCTATTTTCTATTTCTATTACAACGATTGTGTTTTTATCATCAAATACCTTGAAAACGAGGACTTTATCTAAAGGTTCAGTAGATTCAGAGGAGGAGATTAAAAAAAATTTAGACGACCGGCGAAAAAGGGCGGGTATTGATGGCAAAAAACTAAAGTAAGCTAAAAAATGTAAACAAAGCATCGTAACTGTAACCATATGAAATTCTCTAAAACTTGGCCGTTGGTGGAAACTGCACTTCCAGATATGACGCGGAGGTTTGATGTCTGTTTCAGCACACCAACGAGGCCAGGAAATATAGAAGCGATCACAGGGGAATATGGACAATGTCAATAAACAAATATAAAAGTGAAAAATGGACAATGACAATAATCAAATATAATAATATCTATTAGTTGTTATTCATGTTATAACATATCCTTTGAATGTGAAAAAAACCTAATTTGCAAATACAATTTTTAGCTTAGATACGTCTCTGACGTGTCTTTTAAGAAGAACAAAAAGGCGTCTGCTTGAACTGTTTCTTTAGATAAAGTAGACTTGCAATGTGTTTAGCTATTCTCTTTTTTACCAGACCAATAGATAAGGAGTATTCAAAACAGACCCTTTAGGGTATAACACGATCTTTTGATCAATCCTTTTGTAATTAAGACATTTAAAGGATTAAATAAAAGGTTTAGATTTTCTAATTAAATTTTTCGTAACCCCGAAGGTAAAGGATTACTCTGTACAGTTAACATGTTTATATGTTATGCAAATTTATTCAAATGTAGAATTTTTAATCTTTCGTTATTTCGGATGATGTAATTTTGTCTCAAAACTACAATACCAATAGATTTCGAATAAAATTTCCCAAACATTTTAATTGCACATAGTTGACTTTATTATTATTAAGAATTATTGAGTAGAAATTCTACATAAAATACTTGTTTGAAAGAGCCACAGACACAGAAACTATGACATATTCAGGTTAGTTAACATACATCGCAATATATCTTTTTTGAAATATAAGTAATTCAAAACGGGATTGAAAATTTTGTTATCTATTTACCAACAATTTGCAAAATGAGAAAGAATCCTGCTTGTAAATAAAAAATACGAGAGAACAATGCAGAGTATTCTGTCGTTGACAATGCACTTTGGCTATGCAGGGATGTCGATTTTTTTAAATCTTTTTTATAAAGATAATTTTCTCCAAGCATTGAGGTAGTACAAATCCATATCTTACATCATTTTATAACGAATTTACTAATTAATTGATTTTCTTATGAAGATCCTATTTAAAAATTTATTTCATATACCGATTGCTGATCAAATTTTTCTTTTTGTATTCGGAAACAGTTTTTTCACTACTCATCTCATAAAGCCCATGCAGTTCCGATTGCTGGAAATCTATACAGTTTCACACCACTGTCAGATCTACGAGGCTAAATTGCGTAAAAATTCTGGGAAATTGTCATCTATTATTCATCGACAAACGATTATTTGGCTAATAGATAAATTAAAAAAAAAACCAAGAGGATATGATCGATGATAGTAAAGTCATTCATTTGTTGAGGAAATGCTTTGTTTTTATTTATGTCCCATCGCAATGAATTCATCTTGTCGTGACATTAATTTATCTTCAGAACTGCTACGATGTCACCAGAAGAAGAAGAAGCCGATCAAAGGTTTACAGGTACGTCCAAAAATTTTAATACTTTTTTAAGGAGACCGAGTTAAGTACAAGAAAATAATAAAATTACTGCTGCTATATTTTCATGGTAATTTTTTGGTTAGCACAAATCAAACTAACACTTCGTTTAGGCCAGGGTTAGGGATACGGGTGAAAATAACCCTTACTCTAACCTAAACCTTTTCGCGGTTCACTGTCATTAATGAAAACGACGAAAATTGATATACCCAAACAAATACAATCAAAACCGTTTATATAGAAATTTGAGTACCTATGAAAACAGCTCTGTAAAAAGCAAACATTGGCTAAAATTAATACAAACTCAAAATATCTATATTTTTTTCGATTCCTTGTTCTTTTTTAATCATCCAAGCACATCATGTAGTTTGATAGAAAATCATAGAAAGGAATATTTTCGGAAACAGCTACAAAAAAATCATAATCATGCATAACATGATATAAATAGTACATGATATATTTCAATCGATGAATGAATTAACAAACAACTATATGAGTCAGAGCACAGGGACTTGCTCCCCTCTATTAATATTTAGAGTCAATGTGCCATACAGATATTTTCGTATGTCGTATTGACTCTAACAAAATATTGATAGTGAGAAGCCCCTGTGGCCAGAGTATGCGGCTATTGGTTTTAGCACCATATAATTGATGAAAAAGGGAAAAAGATTGACAACATTAGAGTAACCTGCAAGTTCTCCCTATAGAGGGTGTAGAGGAAAAAAACACAATACGATCACTGTGATATATAAATGGAATTAAGCATTTCGGTATTCATTTTGATATTAATCATCTATTACGATTGCCTGGTAATGAAAAATCAGCCCATTTATACAGGGTAAAAAACTACCCATTTATAAGCAATAATTAAAAAGGCTCCAAAAGGGACATTTGATTGTCAGTGAAAGAAAATATGTAGACACCAAAGCAACAACAATGCGAGGATCTAATTGCATAACACTACGAATTTGTAATCAGTGATACAAACTTAATAAAATTAGATTTCGAAAAATAGGGGGAAAATCACGGATATTAGAATACCATATATATAAGTTGGATTTATCAACATTTCGATGAACGCCTACAAACAGTAATTTTAAATTCATTATTTATCTTGGATAGGGAAATGGATCACATTACGAGTGTGATCTTTGTACTCTTCTCTTATCGAACTCTAGATAAGGCAAAATCTTTAACGTGAATGGGATATTGCTCTTCCCGTGCACGGGAATACCTTTTTCGTTAGTTAGTTAGTTAGTTAGTTATTGCTTTACTCCCAAGCAGCACGATTTCGGCTATATCCGGGAGATGAACATGAAAATGGTGATACAATGAACATGAAATGATGATGAAGTGGAGGGAATAGGGACACAAGGCCAATCGGGTAGGAGAGTTTTGACTGCCACTGGAAAAAGGAGTGATGGGTAGGGACGGGAAATTTTGCCTCCTGCATGGGGATCCTACGGGTCCTACTCTTACCGAGACCTGCAGCAGGGTTCTTTAACGTGCGAGGAACGTGACATTTTTCCCAACACGGTGCACCACTATGGTTAGCGGTCAGGTTTTCCGCATTATCGCCTGACGACCCCGCATCTCTCGATATCAGGGCTGCCCCATTCAACCACCTGGGGCACACATCCCAGTCGCTTTGTGGGCAAAGCGGCCTGACCCCGATGTCAGGTTTCTGAGCGCTCTTTAGTGGACTTTTACCGACAAGCTTAGCGCTGCTGCAGGCCTATTCGCCTCCCGGGTCCCGCACGGGACTCGTCAATTCAAATTAGAAGACAGTGGGCCCTTATGATGCCACACATTAGGCAAAATTTTCCGAAACCTATCCCTGCTTTTTCTAGTGGCAGACAAAACTGACATCCCCATCAAGCCTTGTGTCCCCATTGCCCTAACTCCATGTTTATTTTATCACCCTTCATCTACATGGTACGTTGATCCGTCATTATTACATAGTTGCATATGAAATACCGATTTTTCCCAGTGAAATAAAATCTGGTAAATTCACATTGTGAAATAACAAAAATATTTTCACTCTTGCGTCCTTTCCGGTCAAACTCAATTATGACGTCGTGAGTTGTATTGCGTTGTCGGCATGACTCCTGCGGTCTAAATTCATACGCCATTCAAATAAATTCATTAAAAACTATTTATTTGCGGCATTTTATCTATGTAATAAATACGATAATCAATTAGGTCTCATGAATAACCAAAATATGATCACTCGTGCGGGAACGCACTGAGATTTAACTCGTGCGCGGAGTTCCGCGCACTCGTATAAATCTGTGTGCGTTCACCGACTCGTGATCATATTTTGGTTATTCACTCGACCCAATTAATTATCCTATAAATCTAGACAATCACTCAACGCGTCCGGTGTATTATAAAGAAAATTTAGAAGATTATATGTCCAAAATTATATATCAAATCAAAGAAGAATTAACAATAAAAAATAAAATAAAATAATAAAAATAACTCTAGCTCTAGTCCATCATTTGAACTACTGGGCAAATAGCAGGAAAGCAGATTAAGAAAAAGACTGTAGCTACCTCCCTCTTGAAGGATACCAAAGAGGGAGCCTCAGCAACGAATGCAGGCAAGGCGTTCCATGCTAGAATTGTCCTGGGGAAAAAGCTGTACCCTTCCATGTATATCTTCCTGATATTCCCGAATTTGTGTCGCTTGGGATTAAAGCATCAACAAACTAACTTACTCGATTTCCTTATTTTACTTTTAAGGCTTTAGCATCAGGCACTCTAGCGATTGCAAGATTTCACACCGAACTTGATAAGACGGAGAAAAAGTTAGAAGATGAGCTAGAAAAAGAAAATAGAAAACCAAAGACCAAGATCGAAAGGTAAGAAAGAAAATAGACAACCGAAGACAAAGATCGAAAGGTAAGAAAGAAAATAGACAACCGAAGACAAAGATCGAAAGGTAAGAAAGAAAATAGACAACCGAAGACCAAGGCCGAAAGGTAAGAAAGAAAATAGACAACCGAAGAACAAAGTCGAAAGGTAAGAAAGAAAATAGACAACCGAAGACCAAGGTCGAAAGGTAAGAAAGAAAATAGACAACCGAAGACCAAGGTCGAAAGATAAGAAAGAAAATAGACAACCGAAGACAAACTAAGGTCGAAAGGTAAGAAAGAAAATAGACAGACGAAGACAAAGGTCGAAAGGTAAGAAAGAAAATAGATAACCCAAGACCAAGGTCGAAAGGTAAAAAAGAAAATAGACAACCGAAGACCAAGGTCGAAAGGTAAGAAAGAAAACAGACAATCGAAGACCAAGGTCGAAAGGTAAGAAAGAGTTAAAATAGACAACCGAGGACCAAGTTCGAAAGAATATAGACAACCGAAGACCAAGGTCGAAAGGTAAGAAAGAAAATAGACAACCGGAGACCAAGGTTGAAAGGTAAGAAAGAAAATAGACAACCGGCGACCAAGGTTGAAAGGTAAGAAAGAAAATAGAAAACCGAAGACCAAGGTCGAAAGGTAAGAAAAAAAACAGACAATCGAAGACCAAGGTCGAAAGGAAAGAAAGAAAATAGACAGCCGGAGACCAAGGTTGAAAGGTAAGAAAGAAAATAGAAAACCGAAGACCAAGGTCGAAAGGTAAGAAAGAATTAAAATAGACGACCGAAGTCCAAGGTCGAAAGGTAAGATGGAAAATAGAAAACCGAAGACGAAGGTCGAAAGGTAAGATAAAATAGAAAACTGAAGACCAAGGTCGAAAGGTAATAAAATAAAAGATCGGCAGCTGGAGATCAAGGTTAAAAGGTTAGAAAGCCAAATGTAAGATTATAAACTCAAAAACACAAATCGTTATAAATTTGTTAAATATGTCTCGGCCAATAAAAGAATTGTACTTGATATAACATCAAAATCCTTCAAATCAATAGTTTGAATTAAAATCTAGTTTTTCTAATGATGCATGCAAAGCTTGACACATTAACATTTTGTTATATTTCCAAATCTAACTTTAACGCCTTTTTATGATTATAATATTGACGATTCATCTTCCATTGGTTCATGTAGGCTTTTCATGTATGTTTGTTTATGTTTGTTGTGTCGCGTACACTTATTCCACATCTCAATATCGTATATTTACATATAAGACGTAAAATTGCGTTCGTTTGATTAACTTAAAATTTTGTTAAATTGATTGCATATAAAGTATAAGACTTAGTACTCATTGCAAGAACCAAGTCAACCTGATCATGATACACGTATGAATATCTGATGTATCAAACTATCTAAATATCAGGTATAAATACCAAAAGTTTCTTTTTGATTTGTCAGGCATATTTAGCAAGCCAAACCTATTGCAAATTCTACTACATTTCCTGAAGCATATTTTATAATTAATGTATTCTCTAGGGCCAGAAGGAAAGGGGAAAAGCTGATCCATTCGAAGGGTGTACTAATAGTTATTGTCATCTTAAACATCATTGATTGTATTTTGGTACTAGGAGAGCTGATTCTTGACATGTACTATATCAAAGGTAATTACAAGTAAACACACAACCAACCCTAGTTAAGTGAAGCTCACGTAAAATGCTGTTATGGACAAGTTGCGATTTTATTTAAATCGCCTTTTTATAAGAAAGTCGCATGTAGAAGAAGCCGATCAAAGGTTTACAGGTACGTCCAAAATTTTTAAGACTTTTTTATGGAGACCGAGTTAAGTACAAGAAATTAATAAAATTACTGCTGCTTTATTTTCATGGTAAGTTTTTGGATAACACAAATCAAACTTACACTTTCACTTCGTTTAGGCCAGGGTTAGCTAGGGATATGGTTGAAAATAACCCTTACCCTTACCCTTACCATAACCTTTTCGCGGTTAACTGTCATTAATGAAAACGACGAAAATTAATATACCGAAACAAATACAATCAAAACCGTTTATATAGAAATTTGAGTACCTATGAAAACAGCTCTGTAAAAAGCAAACATTGGCTCAAATTAATATGAACTCAAAATATCTATATTTTTTTGATTCCTTGTTTGTGATTGAGTTTTCTTTTTTATCATCCAAGTACATCATGTAATTACAAGTTATTAACACACAACCAACCCTAGTTAAGTGAAGCTCACGTAAAATGGTGTTATGGACAAGTTGCGATTTTATTTAAATCGCCTTTTTATAAGAAAGTCGCATATAGACATTAACATCCCTTTTTTTTTCATGACCAGATCTAACGACACCCATTTTAATGGTACGTTTACAAAACTTTACGGTAAGTTTTGTTCTGCTGACGTCATGGACGTGAAATCCTCGGTGTCACTCACAGAAAGATCACAATTTGAATTGTTAGCATTACTTAGCTGATAAAAGGTTCATATTTTTGTGTCAAAATTGATATTAGTAATGATAGTAAAGTTTGCTTTGATTTTTCGGGGGTCTTGTTGAAGGCTGGTGACACTTATTTATTGCACATTTTAAAATCTTTGTTGTTTCAAAAGACTGAGCTATGTAAACGTATTCTATACACTCTCATTGTTTAAATTTCTGCTTTATTCTTCAGCTTTAATGGAGGCAACAGAACACGCATCAAATTCATTTATAGCAGATATTAAAAACCAATACCCGACAGAGCTGTACAACATGGACTTTCTTGACATCGAACCATTGTATGACCATATTCTACATTCCCAAATAATTTGGAATAAATCTTTCTCATTTCACAAATCTGTATCAGGATATAGAAAAGAGATTGTAACAAACGCATCGGACTCATCATATTATGCACACAGCTTGTCCAAAAGGTCAGCAGGGTTTCATTCAACGAAGACTAAAACGGCAGGAAATATAACGCAATTTTACTACTTTGACCAAACCGACGGACAGGCTTTAGAAGAAAAACTAGCTCACGCTTTCCACAAAGCCAGTATTACAATACTTTGTATACTCGCACTAGAGGTACGTGAACAGCCTAGAAATGAAATATTTTATCGAATTTCTGATAACTTAAAGGTAAAGACAAAATATATTTACACTAAAAAAAACCGCGCGACAGGAAAAACATACAACATAAAAAATACACCAGAAAGCAACCAAACTACAATGAACATTATCCACGTGTACATGTGTACGATGTCCATGAAAAAGGTTTATTTATTTCTTATCGTTTAGTACAAACAGTATAAATTTGAAAAAAAATGAGGAAGTATATGTATTTTAACAGAATACATTGAAAAAAAAAAACAAACAAAAAACAAAGGAACCGTGCGATTTTTAATCATCAGTCAAGATGAGGGCTTCTGTTGTTTCAATTCTAAGTTAAATGCACATAAATGTAATATAAAAACAAATGTCAAATTCATACTTTTTCAAAACATTCTAGCAGTATTCCGCACTATACAAAAAGTTATGCGCTTTTTAATAAATTGTTCAAGAAAAAGGTATTATATTTTTCCAATTGTTGATTTTTTAATTGCCGCTGAGGTGTCGCGTACCATGCGTACACCAATTCTACATCTCATTATCTTTAGTAGTATTACATATATTGTTTATTTTCAGAATTTATTTAAGATCTGTATTTACGGTGTGTCATTTTTAGAAAGAAAGTTAGAGGTAATTGTATAGATAATTTGAACATTTTTCATCAGAAACATTTTATAATTGAAAGTCTCTGTAAAAATCTTCAGACAAGTAATATTTTCCGAATTGATGTTATTGTTTTTTATTCAAACGCCTTTGTCTGTAGAAATGAGAGCGCCATAAAATTTTAAAGGTTTTTCGTTTTTTTTTTTATCGAATTTTCAATAAGAGAAATTTCATTTACAATAATTCAAACCGAGTGGTTACAACTACTTCAATATTGACAATCTTGGTTTTGAACGTTTTAAATATTTTATTCAAATGCTGCTGATGAAAGAAAGCACCTAGATACATGCACTATACTAAAACATATCTAAATTAACCATGTTAACCGTCTGTTTTATTAGCAACCACTTTGTATTTTGTGACAATTTGAGAGAATCGAACTTCAAGGATGATTTTTGAAGAATGGTACTTAACACACTTATGTTTGTTTCAGGTGTTTGACTGTGCAGTAATATACTGTTCACTGTTTGTTGATGTGTACTTTTTAAAAGGAATTAGCGCTTTTAAAATTCAGGAGTTCGTCATCATCCTGGCATTTCTGGTTCCATGGAGAGTAATACGAGTTGTGAACAGTTAGTATTTGTGGTATTTTCGGATGTTTAAATGAAATGTCGCTTCAATCACATGATTGTTTTTTTTCACATTCAACTATATACTAGTTATTAGTGTTTGTTTCAGACGTTTATCAAAATTCGTTTTCTGGTAAAAAATTGAATGGAACACATACATATAAAATATTTTTGTTATTATGTTAAAATCTTTTTGGCTTTGTCTGAAATTGAGTGATTTTCTCTTTAAATGATAACAGGTTTGGTCGTGTCATTAACATACATTAAACACCTCATAAAACTGTCTTAAATTACAGGTTTAGTAGTGTCAGTCATAGAGCACGAACATTTTCGCCTGAAGCTTCTTTATAAGCAGAAAAAGACCGTCACCAACGATGCTAAGAAATTGAAACAGGATAATAAGCTGCTACAGGTATGCATCGTTAGTAACATAGTAATAGCATATTGCATTTACAGTACATATAATCGCATTCTCATATAAATCCTATTACAATGATCATGTAAATATAATCTGAAAATGTACAAGTTTTCATTTTAACTGGACTAAAAAATTAAAAAATTGAAATAGGGTCGGCTACATTTTCGACCGGTACTTACTTTTGTTGAACTTGTCCATGGTATTTAGAGTTCAAAGATTGTGTATAAAAATATGATACACATTCGTTTAGCATTGTAGGCTTAAAAGTACTTACAAGCGTATGACGAACGCATGCTCGTCATTTTTTAAAATGACATGTTTTATTATTAATATATACAATTGTATTAATTCTATAATTTTGTGCTTATGTTTTTGTGATTAATATTTTAGTAAATTCAAACTTTAACCATCACCCTTCAGTGCCCTTGGCATTGCTAAGAGGAATCACACTCGTGCATGTATTTCATATGTATAGGTGATGCATACCTGAACAAGATAGTACAATGTTTCTAAAAAGTCTCTCGTAGTAGAAATAGTAAAATTGAGTTAATTTAAGTTTTACAGATTTAGGTGGGATTTTTCATATAGGAATAACATTGAAACAATTTTTGAACTATTAAGTATCGAAATAATAATTTAATCTTGCTGATTTTTTTTTATGACTGATTATTTGAAAATAGTGAAAAGCCGTTCGGAAAGTGATTTTAATGCATTAAGTGTATAATGGCAGAGGATATAGAAAAATATTCAAATATTCAAACCAAAGTGGTGCACGGTTCACCGCGTTGGAAAAATGTCATGATCCTCACACTTTAAAGAACTCTTCTGCAGGTATCGATAAGAGTAGGATACGTAGGATTCCCATGCAGGAGGCTAAATTGCCCGTCCCTGCCCATCACTTCTTTTCCAATGGCAGTCAATATTCTCCTACCTGACTGGCCTTGTGTCCCCATTTCGTCAACTTTACCATCATTTCATGTTCATTGTATTACCCTTTTCATGATTATTCCCGGCTATAGCCGAAATCGCACTGCTTGGCAGTAAGCAACAATTAACTAACTAAAGAATCTAACTTCCGAAATATATACATACGAACTGTAGTTCACGAAATTTACACGAACACGTGACTTTTTTTTTTTATCAGAACTCTTCTCATTTTAGCAAAGTATAGATGTGATAAAGCATATGGCGCTCGAAAACGGAATATCGGAGCAGAAGATTAACCAACATCTTGGTAATACTCGTATATTTAGCATTAGGTTATCCAAAGTTAATTGTTGTTGGCTTTATGCAAGAAGGAAGCAAAGAGGTACCAATGGAGCATTCGGATATCAAAAGTCCGAAAGAGCAAGTTTAAAATCAATCAGCATAATTGGAAAAAAAACACAAGCACACAAACAAAAATTAAACCACCTAACTTCAATTAGCAATATGAAGTCAAGTCGTAACTAGTGTGATCTCAGGTGCTCCGATAGGGTAAGCAAGTTCTGCTTGTTGCAACATACCCGTTGCGTTGCTAACTGTCTATTCAGCAAGTAAATTCATATCTAGATTTTGAAGAAGAAAAAACACAATAAAGTAACCCTTTTGTAATTTGTTTTCAGCTTTGATCCAGCAAAAACAGAAAGGGAAAAGCAAAGGTTCAAAAGAAGGAATACGACCACGATCGTTGTTCTTTAATAGCCACTCAGGGAGCCCAGTGTTTGGAAACAGGTGGTCAAGTTCCACTGCCTGTTCCATCAACAACGAAGAAGCCGAGGAGTTGATGAACAATAACACAGATAAAGATATAGAACCAACCAAAGACACGGACAGAGAGAACGACGTTGTTTAGCACGGATGTAAATTTTGTATCAACAAATGCAGTTTTTTTTGCAGTTTTTAAATATTTTATATCTTTGTACCTAAATAAAATGGTTGTATTTGTCAGGTATTAACCGCTATGTACAATTGAATAAAAATGCAACATTTTTTATTCTATACGGATTACCAAAACAAGTAAACAAGAGGCCAAATATCACTAAACCAATAGGCTTTTTCACGGTTATAGGAGACATGTTGGATAGGGGGCAAAAATACGTAAAAATGTCATAAAAACAGCTCTATTGCTTAGCACCACACGTATATATTTTCCCGATTTTGTATGATATTCACTCCTCCTTTAAAAATGTGCACCTATCCAAAATGATAACCGTGAAAAGGTATATTTGATGATATCTGTTCCATATGAGTTTAATTATCTCTTTATTTAAAAACAAGATGCTCCCAGGAGCCTGAATCGCTCACCTGATCTATTATGCTAAAGCCTTTTATTTTTAGTGGGCGACATGTTCTACATGTACTTGGTAAGTAACATAAAAGAAACTAGTTAGGATAGAAAACACTCTTAAGATCAAGAATACAAAGTTACAAGCTTTAAGCTTTCTATTTGAAAAAAAACCAAACAAGTCAAAATTGATTGAAAACAATTAATAAGTGACTCTTAAAATGTTAATCTGACAATTTTATCCTGAAAACATTTTTGTAGATCTCAATGAGCTGAACAATTTTGCAATGCTAACTTTTCCTCTAGCACTTACAATTTTCAAGATAAAGTCCAAAAACTGTGAAAATGGCCAATTTTGTCAATTAAGGGGAAATAACTCCTATAAGGAGTCGTCCCACAACTTTGACTCAATGGAGAGTTTCGTAGAGCTTTTGATGTTGAACAAGGAATGTTGCTTTGGATTTTCTCTATCTCTTAAACTTGTTGAGCTATAAGCTAATAACTATGGTCTACCCCCCCTGGTCTATTTTTAGTAACGGCGGCCATGTTGGTTGGTCGGCGTGCACAAATTTCACAAACTTGGTAAAGGATATACTAAAGATCAAGTGTACAAATTTTGAAAGCAATCCCTTTAATGGTTTCAGAGAAGAAGATCTTTGAAGAAAAGTTAAGATCAAGTTAACGACGGACGCCTGATGACGACAATAGCTCACATGACCCTTCGGGTCAGGTTAGCTAAAAAGGAAATCGTCTTTTCATCGCATCTATTATTATTATTTGGAACAGCAAGCCAAAGTTTTTCAGCCTTTAGAGGTTTGAAGGAGAAGATATATGAAGAATAACCTAATAATTTTAGGATTGCCTAAGTAAAAGTTACTGAGAATTTTTCCAGCACCCCCGTAAGTATTACTTTAGTCATTCCTAATTATTTCCTTAAGTTTATCTTCTTATAGTCATTCTTCGGAATGCTTCGAGAACACCATCCCGATTAATCACATCCAAAATTCACCAGTTAGCGCACATTTTAAAACACTTTCTGACGTGATTACTTTGCTCAAAAACTCCTATCTTATTAAAAAAAGTTATATAGATAAAATTACGAATTGATTACAAGATCGACAATGCATGCAAATTTGGACACAACCGTTACATGAATATGTCTTACTTCAATAAGACTTCTACGTCATAATAACAGCTCAACAATGTTACATGTTCTGACATATTAAAACAATGACAAATAGATATAATCAACATGACAAAGAAACCGGAAGCTCATACTTAATATAGCAACTTAATACAGATGACATCTTTCCTGCTTAACTGACGATTCTGTCCTGAGTCAACGTAACGCTATAACTGAAAACAGTAAAACTACTTAAACTATGAATGTTATAGTAAGATGGACACTCTCCAAGTTAACAATTTGTATGAAAATGGCAAAAACAATTTAAACAAAAACCGTAAGAACATTGTATCGGGTGTCAGTGAGTATCACAGACCGTACGAGACTCTGAAAGTAGACAGCTCACAAAGTCAGCTCTATGATGCCTTACAACATAATGTTAACTATTTCACTTTGGAAAGACAACAGAAAAAGACTACGATCAAAAAGAAATATGTTCTGTTTTGTTTTCTTGGATTGCTCTTAGGAGGTATTATAGCAGGAGTTACGTTCGCTGTTCTCCAGTTTACAAATCTACTTCAAAATGGTAAGACATGTAAATATTTTCTTGACTTTATTTAAAAGTTTAACTTCAAACGTTTTTTTTTTTTTAAATTTTTGTAATAAACATAACACAATGCATAAAGCAATCGAACACCGAAACACACATTATAGTATAACATCACAGTAAAGCTGTTATGTTCTGTTCTTACAGAAGCAAAGAGGCGCCAATGGGGCATTCGAGTGTCAAAAGTCCGAAATAAGAACAGCACGAAGAAACACAAAACACAAAAGAATCCGAACGGAAATCAACAACGCGAACACAAGCCGTAACAAAAGTGAACTCAGGTGCTCCATAAGAGCAAGCGGTTCCTGTCTGCTATGTACAATTTATAAACAAAAGAAGGAGGAATGATTTGTAAATTGCTTTATGTTCATGTAACTAGAGATAAATAGATATAAATTGTATTTAAAATTGCATGAAAACATTGTTATTTGCACCTTCAAAACTTAGATTTTGCACAAGAACTTCACTTTTTATACAGCAATAAAAAACAAAACAAAAACCAGCCAAAAAACAATTTAGTTCCAGACGTTTTCAAAAACTGTGCCTGTCGTGCGATTCGTCTGTTAAAGACCAATAACAGGCGATTAATCCAAAGTCTGTGATGCCAAAATAAACTAGCATTAAAAATAGCTCTGTAAAACTTTAAATTATCAAAGAGGATGCCAAGTAAAAATTTAGAATAACCTGAGTATTGGAGTAAAATAATTTTTGAATTATATCATCTTCATTTTCTAACACTCCGTGTAAGAGCAGAAGATAGATTGACATAAAGTAGGTTTAATATCAATTGCCGCTTGATTGTGGGCTGTGTCGCGTATACTTATTCCGCATCGCATTATTTTCTACTATATCAATTAATCGATCGATCGTTCGATGGCAACGTGAAAGGTGTGCTTATAACAAGCAGAAAATTTCGAGGTCCTGAATTTACTCTTGTTTCTACTTAGGTTCACGATGCTGAAAGACTGACTGGAATATGTGTTTTTGTTTGTTATGTTGTGATATTATGTCGACCGATTTTGTCTTTGCTTTTTCTGATTAATGATACTTCATTTTGAAATTGGTACACTTTTGCTTCGTCCACATGTTAGTGACATATATTTGCACTTGGAGGAACGTTTGGCATCATGAAACTTTGTTGACTTGCCAACTTATTGTCAATGACCAATATAAGCCAAGGTAAATGCGATTAACCTTTTGTCAATGCCCACAGAAACTAAGTTACTCTTTACGCAGCTTTACGCAGCTATGGTTGTAGCTCTTCGACATTTCAAAATGGGTTATTTTTGTATTTCACCCTCTACTAAGGCGTCTTTTGTTTCTTTACAGAAAGCCCGGTTTGTGAATCTTTGGAAACAAGATGTAGAATAGACAATGGCTATATATTCTACCAGGATCTGTGTTTATGTATTAAATATATCAATACACCTTTATCACACGACAACGCCACAGAAAACTGCAGACAAGATGGCGCCGAACTTGTAAGAGTAACTTCCGCGTCAGTACAAGAACGTGTTGAAGTTTATCTAGGTAATGCAATATTTAATAAACTGTACATTCAAGTCATTGTAAAATATAATGCATACCAAAACTGTCAAAAACATAAGTAGCAATTCTCGTATGTGGTTAAATGGGAGAGTCATCTTGCATGTCGGGTCGTCAGATTATAATGTTGAAGTGGTTAAATAAACTTTGCTGCAGGTCTCGAGAAGAGAAGAACCTGTAAGATGCCCTTCAGTAGACCCAATTTTCTGAACCTACATATCCCTCCTTTTATCCACTCACAGTCAAAACTCTCATCTCCGTTTGGCCTAGTGTCCCCAATTCCTCCTCTTAATCATCCTTTCATGTTAATTTATCACCCTTCCAAATTCATCTACCTGATACATTTGGGAGCAAAGTAATACCTTCCTATGAGTGGCGGTTCATGTCATAATGGGCTACTATCCTAAAATAGCGCGCTACTCAAACAGAGTAACACACTATTTTAGCAAAATAACGCTTGAAAGTCAATGTCTGTTTATTTATTTCACACACCAATGGGCTCTTCTATAATGTAGCAAGTTATTTTTTTTTTAACTGGTAGTCTTTTTAAACAAGCCAATTATATTTTTTTAAACTGCTTTGAGACCCCCAAAAATGGCTAGAAACTACATGCGGCGAGTTTTCACAGAGACAGTGGCTTAGGACAGGCATATATGAAATGTGGCGGGATTAAACTTTCTTTTTACCCAACCTTCCTATTGATAACACTAAACAAAGCGCAAAATAACACCCGGTTAAAATCAAATCGATATATATGGGCAGCCATTCGGGCAAAAATTAAAATAAAAAAAAAAATAAAAACAGACGATAAACTGAAAACCGACACAAAATCACAAAAAAACAGACACAAATTTTAAAAACAGCAAAGACGAAACTATCTAATAATATTAATAAGAAAGCAAGTATGTCGATATAAAATCAGACGAAACACTTCAAACAGGGTTTGTTTATGTGCTTTGTCTAGGAATATTGATAAGGGGAAGGTTGGGCCCTGCCACATATTATACTAGTATGTGCCTGTCCTAAACCAGGAATCCATGAAAAAGCTTTCCTTTGTACTTGTCTTTTTTATGTTTTCTGTTCATTGTTTAAGAATGGGGGTCTATCTATGACTATTTCAGGACTGGATTTGAATTATATGCATTTTATTTAGACCATGGGCCAATTGCATAACCGCGAGCAGCGCATACTGGCCTCGTTGAAGGCTGCTGGCGGTTGTCCATTGTGGTTTTTCTGAATTGCCGCTTGATTGTGGGCTGTGTCGCGTACACTTATTCCAAATCTCACTATTTTCTATTTTCACACAAAACCGACACACTTATTCGCTGCAATGCTCAAAATTGACACAAGTAAAAAAAAAAAAACAATTAACTTTTTAAAGTAAGTATCGTTATAATCCATTATTCTAACAAAGAAGACTTATTTTAAACATTTTACCAAAAATTCAACTCATTTCTGTAAAAATCAGGATGGGTTATTCACTTTACAATAAAAAAACCGTTATTTAAATTGAAATGCAGACTTAATGTTCCAAGATGTCCGAAAAAAATGCTTTTTTAAACCCCTAAAACGTTTTAATGTTAATTCAGTGTTAATTTTCCAGTTGAATCATAGGACGTCAAATGTTAATATATAACGTTTATGAATTGCAGAAAACATCAAAAAGACAAGTACAAACAAAAGCTTTGTCAAGGATTCTTTGCCTAGGACAGGCACATTTAAAATGTGACGGGGTTAAACTAGTTTTTTGGGCCCATCCTATGATGTATCCCCAATCAATATTCCCAGACAAAACACAAATAAACACACAATAAAAACCAAATCGATCATAGTTCAATTCCACTATAAGAGAACCTTAGACAAGACACTAAGAACAAACGAAAGGACGGTAAAGGAACTCTCTATAGAACACTCGCTGTTACTGTAGTATTCGAGTTATATTTATAAGTAACACTTAAATATTTTATTTTTATTTCAGACACTTTTGTAAATGGTGAAGTATACATTCAGGGTACACTAAACAACAATGCTGTTTGGAGATTCGATGACGGAACGGAAATGACGTTTTTTAATTGGAACACAGCTGGAGGTCAACCTCGAGGTCGTCTGAATGAAAATCAAATTATTATACGTAAATCTCAACAGTTTAGATGGCATGACATTTTCCCAAGCAATCGTTTTAGATCGCTTTGTCAAATTGTTTGATATTTGTACTCTACTGACATTACTAATAAAATCTATATAAGTTGTTTTTTTCCAAAATTTGAAGTTCTTGTTTTGACATTACATGTACAATGCTCCTAGTAAAAGATTTTTTTTTATTGGCGACTCATCAGAGATGGCACAGCAAAAGGCATATAAAATATAACCGTGTCAAGTGGTCTTTTCAATTATCTCATTACAATATTTGTTATGTCCTACATGTCCAATATCAGCAGAGTTGAACTTGAAGGGGAAGGAGCCTATAGATTTTTTTTTGTTTTGGACAGAAAATATTTTTTTTCATGATATCCAAACATTACATGTATGTTACATGATTAAGTAGTCAAATATATAGAACTGGCTTTGATGACTATTGTTTTTGGATGAACTGATACAAGAAACACAAAGTTAAACAAGCATCAATGAAATATGAGGCTTCCAGGAGCCTGAATCACTAACCTTGTCTTTAAGCTATAAGAGTTTCTTTTTTGAAAATTAATCGTAAAAGGGGTCATCAGACAACTTTGACTAAATGGGGACTGTGTAGAGCTTAATGAATTAAAGGTTTAAGCAAGGTAAAGCTTTTCTCTCTCTGCAACACGTTTCATTCTATGGACCAAAAAGTCATCGGGCTACTTAAATCAAGGTTCGCGGTTTGATCAGCGCATACAGGTGTGTTACAGACAGACTGACGAACGAACGACATTTTGATGCTCAGCTTTGGACCTTCAATACATACATATGACATAAGGTCATTGATTTAAAGTAAATACAAATCATATGTATCACCTTGACATAAAACAAAATAGATAAAAGTATCACGCGATTTACTACCACCCATAAACTTTGTCCCTAAGATAACGAAACTACTTCATACAATATGAGAATTTAAGCGCTGTAGTACTATAGGTGTAAGAGGTAAGCATTTTAAAGTAATATTTACTTTAGTCTTTAGGTATGGATAAAGTTTATTAGTAGTAGCCACTGTTATCATTTTGTATAGCACGTGTACATTTTTTATGTTGGCCGGATTTCACGGAGTGTATTTTGTACAAAATATTGAAAGAAATTAAAAACACCAGTTATTTTTTTTGACTTACTATTATAAACGGAGGCATATGACGTAAACACATAAAAAAATACTACATGTTCTATATGATTATCCAAACACGATTTTCAAAAAAGCACATGAATAACCAAGTAGCTTTATAAAAAGAACTTTCTTCGGCCATTCCACATACTTATTGTCTTAAGATACAACAAAAAAAAAAAAATGAAAACAAATTGTCCTGCTATTACCATTTGTCATCTCAAGCAGTTTTAAGAAGGACTGCTTTTATATTTTAAAATGGACATAGGGGAATTTTATTAATACGTTTTATTCTATAACAATTGTGGTAATGGATTTTTTATTTCCGAACCCATTTTGCAATTATTAAATGATAAAAGTTATACTAAATTGTCAGCATAATGGAGACAAGTATTAAGGTTAAAATAATTAATTTATCTTAACTTACAAACTTATTTTGTTATCCGACTCCAATGAAAGATCATTTCAATATAAATAGTATATATACTAGTACCATCCTTGTACCCACGTCAAACTTGCAAAACCTATTGTCTGGAACTTTGTCGTTGTTTTGATTCTTACACCTAAAGTTACCAATTATTTATACCATATTATATATACAGAAACGAGTATTTAATTCTTTAGCAAGAAATACTGTGATCGAGCTTACAAAAGGATACCCACCGCTTCGTAGTGGACTCTATATTGCCGTGATTCTTAAAGTCCATTTATTTTTTTTCTAAATGATATTGGAGCGAAATAAAAGTTTGCATGTACAGCGCAATATGATGGTCTTGTTTTCATGTAAAGTATCACTAAACTCCATTCAATGGTCTACGAGGTCTTTTATCAAACAGTTCATATCAAAAATAAAGTCCAATGACCTCCCCTGAATCATAATTGGGCTCAATGAAATGTCCTCATGCACACCTCCAAAGAATGTTCTTCCTTCATGTTGAGTCACATCAAAATAGATTTAGCGATTGAGAAGGAGTTGCACTTCTCCCTCAAATAATCTAAGTCAAATTCTCTCAAACTGAATTAGCAGTGTAGAAGGAAAGACGGACGGATAGGGTGATACCTGAACTTTGTTTGTGGAAGGCATACACATGGGTAATATTAGATAGGTTCTTTGGCTTTTATTGAAATTTACAATTAATCCTTAATTAATTCAATGGTTTTTTTTAGCATGGCCAGCAACATCCCAGGATGTAGTATTTGTCAGCAAAGACACCAGATCAGACCAGCTGTGATTTGGTGCAATGATTGTGACGAGGGGTTATGTGGCGAGTGTCAGGAAAATCATAGATTATCTAAGGGATCAAAAAACCATGACACCGTTCTAATAGAAAACTATGTCCAGCTTCCACCCGATGTATTGGGAACTGCACAATTGTGTAATGAACATAGTGAAAAGTTTGTGTCATTTTGCAGAAAACACGATTGTGCATGCTGTGCCAAATGCCTTATAGAGCATCACAATAGATGTGTTGATATTGTCCATATAGATGATGTAGTCGGCAACATAAAGTCTTCCGAGATAGTACATAGGATAGAGCGTACACTTAGAGAACTTTCCGAAAGTCTTGCTAGAATAATAACCGACCGTAAAGAAAACGTGAATTCCCTTAAGGCCCAGAGAGTACAAATAGAGGATAACATAAGAAAAGCGCGCAAAAGTATTAATGCCCATTTGGATAAAATCCAAAATGATTTAATGAAAAAGCTAAAGGAAACTGAAGAACAAGAGAGGAAAAAGATACTAACTTTTATTGCATCATTAAAAAAATCCGAAGTTGAAATAAATAAAATGAGAGGGGATATAGACAAAATAAAACAACATGCATCAAATTTACAAACGTTTGTCTCAGTAAAACAATTAGAAGGCAAAATATCGGATAACGTCAATCACTTACAATCTCTGAATGACAGGAACGAAATGAAGTCTATAAGTATTTTATGGAAGTGTCAGGAAGAGTTAGCAAACTTTCCGAAACATTTTCCGAATTTTGGTAACGTGATAAAGGAGGATACAAGAAGCAACGTTTCTTTCACATTTAAACAGAATGAAGTAGCTCAATTAGCAGTTGCTACTCCAATAGTGAAATCCATAGAACATTTACAATTAACACAGAAACAAACAGTAAACACTTTTGGTACTTACGTTACAGGATGCTCGTTACTTCCCGATGGTAGAATGGTCTTTCTATGCAAAAATAAGAAAAAGCTGTACTTTTTGAGAAGCGATGGAACAAAAGATAAAGAAGTTCATATCGAGGCTGGAGTTTTTGACATCTTATACAATAATAAGGACAACAGTCTTATCATATCTACTTGGAGTGGTGGAAAGATTCTCATCATAGACATAAACAATGGTAAAATCATAAGAACCATTGATGTCTGCGATTGGATCGGAGGAATAGATGCAAGGGAGGGCACGGTTTTATACTGTACGGACGGGGCTATAAGGAGGATCAGATTAGACGATGAGACAACAGCTATCATATGTTACACTGATGTCCATTGGTTTGACTGTATCACCTCATTTAAAGACAAAGTTTACTTTACAAGCTACAGCACAAAGACAGTTACCTGTTGTGAAAGGAACGGTACGGTACAATGGACATTCTGTAATACAAGTGTTCTACAGACTCCGTGTGGTATCTCTGTAGACAATGACGGCAACGTGTATGTAGCAGGTCGTCATTCACACAACGTCGTGGTTCTCTCCCCTGATGGTACAAAGAGTAGAACAATACTGACATCAGAAGACGGGTTAGAGAATCCAAAAGGATTGTACTATGACCGTCAGCACAATAAACTCCTGGTTGCAAATATCAGAAAGTCTGCATTCTTATATAATGTCCATCATTGATCATAGATCAATTAATAACACATGTCACCCGTATATTAACATTACAGAAAGGTTGTCTTATCATCTTTAAAAATATGGACTGCAATTAACTTTATATTTAGGATAAATGTATGTAAATTTGAAATCGGACATATTAAAGAATTGTTGAAATTATGTGCAATTCATTTTACACTGAATAAGTCATATAATTGTGATTGTAATTCCCTTTATCTATGCTTTTAAAGGTATTCAGGCCTGGGCACCACAAAACTTAAAAATATTTAAGTCTGAAAATATTCTTATTTTCCATGGCAACCTCAATGAAAAATTTCTAATTTGATGACGTCACTATGAGTTGAGAGTTTTCTCAGATTGAAATATTTTTTCATGTTTTGTGGCGCCCAGGCCTGGTTCATTTCTTTCACTCTAACAAGCACAATGTCATATGAAGATGAATTGTACAAACAAACCTATCAGATATACAGGAATATATCGATGTCAAACAATCGCAAACAATTTCATGCTTTGGTATTACATAATTATGCTTATATTACATATAAACAAAGGTCAGTCCTGGTATTGCATTTGTAACCCAGTTTGATATCGTTTGTTTCATACTGTGCTCTTCACTTTGTTCTTGTTTTGTCTCTTTGATCTAGAAAAAGTTCAAAATCAAACAAAATAAAACACCTCTATATCAATGTTGGTAGATCACCTGGACCGATGGTCTATATACATGAGCTATAACCATCACTTGGCGTCCGTTGTCTTAGTCTGCCGTCCAGTAGCGGCTTTTCAAAAGTCTTTTCCTCTGAAAATACAGAACAGAATTTAATGGAAATTACAGTAGTATAATTGAGCCTTATGATTTTCGATTCGTCATAAATATGGCCGCCGTTGCTTCAGAATACCTTTATGGCATGTTAATCAAAAGTATAAGAGATAGAGAAAATCTGATGCAACTTACCACATTAAGCATCAAAACTTCTACAAAATCTCAATTTGGTGTAAATTGTCAGATGACTTTTTATTGAGGTTACGACCCTTTCAAGGTTTAAATAGCCATTTTCATGTTTTTTTGGCCTATAGAATAAAACTATAACAGATAGAGGAAAGCTGTTACTTACTTTAACCTTATGCTCATTGAGTTCTACTGAAGTCTCAATCAAATCAGAGACCTTAGAAGGGTTTTGCCAAGTTATAGGTTAAAAATAGCGTTTTCATGTTTTTGTCATCTAGAATGAAAATTATCGCAAATAAAATAACCGCTGTTTCTTGTTTATTCCTTCAACTCACTGAGCTCTAAAAAAGTATCCATTTGGTCGAAGATATCATATGGCCCCTAATACGGGTGATGGTCCTAAGTCAGAGGCGGATCCAGAGATTCTGAAAAGAGGGGGCCCACTGACTGGCCTAAGAGGGGGCCCGCTTTGGTCACGCTTCAATGATTTCCTATATATTCAACCAAATTTTTCCGCCAAAAGGGGGGGCCCGGGCCCCCCAGGGCCCCCCCCCCTGGATCCGCCTATGTCCTTTAAAGGTCAAACATAGCAGTTTTAATATTTTTTTTGAATTAAAGAATATTATATTATATGAAAACTGTGCATGCAGATAGATACATAACACAGTTTTACCAAATACAGGTAAGGAAATTCCTGTCTATTTATATACCTGAAGTTAAAATCGTTAAAAATTTCGAACTTTTTTTATTGTTTAGATATATTTCTGCATTGAAAATGCCCCAACATGTTTATTTTCCCTTTAATTATACCCCCGCTTCAAAGGAAAAGGGGTATACGGTTTTACCCTTGTCCGTCCGTCCGTTCGTTCTTCCGTCCATAACAAGACTTCCGTCACAGTTTCCCAAGCAACTGCATGGGATAAAGGTCTGATATTTTGTATACAGCTTTATCCTATAATACTATATGGTGTATACTGATTTGATGCTCCAAGGTAGTAATTACTTCCTGTTTAACGAAAACTTAGGTTTTTACACATAATGGACATAAATGCTAAGGGTTTTGACAATTTTAAGATTTAAACAGATAATTTATAGCTTTGATGTATTCGTCAACCCAAAAGTGTTGATGCTGGAACGGGCTAACCTCGGGGAATAAAAACTCCATCAGCAGCGGTAACCATCGTGGATGTTAGAAATATGAATTACAACAAAATTCCAGAAAAATAAATTTTGCTACCCCTGACGCGCGTTTCGTCTATTCAAGACTCATCAAAAGTAAGGAACAAAGGGCAAGGTATGATAAGGGCCATATTTTGCCCCCTAATTTTGGGAAAATTAAATCCTAAGTAAATATTAAAAGAAATTCCATTTCAATTTTCAGGTTGGATATCAATTTGATTATGGGTTTTATTTACAAAGTTTTTAAAATCATAGAGGCCTAAAATGGGTAAAAAGTAAGGAAATCGTAGCAAATTGTCTTTTTTTCATACTTCTTTTGTTATTTATAAAGGCCTGTGCCAATGTAGACCATATATATTTCATCCGATTTACTAGTATACTAAATTGATAGTAAAATTAAGATTTCATGAACAAACAGCCTTGTCTACGAATGTGCAGACATAGAAAAAGTGAAAATGTTATCAAAAGTAATTGATCGATTTTCAGGTAATTTGACAGAAATCATGCACAGTGACCATGTTTTGAAACAATTTCATCAATCAATATAATATTGTATGCTTAAAACTTTACTTAAACAATATTCTGCACTGTTTTAACTCATTAAATAACAAAAGGAATTTTCGCTTGACCAATGTTGTATTTTTCAGCCATACAGGGGGCCAAATATGAGCCTTATCATACCTTGTCCTTTACTGATTAAACAGTCCGCCAAAAGTTAAGCACCACCCATTTTAAAGTGGCACCCTCTTTTTATATTTTATTGAAATATTCTGATCTTTTCTACACAAGAACCTTTGGGTATTAGAGCAATTTGCATCCTACAAAACTTGAAAATAAAGAAAGATTTTCAGAATATTGGTACATAGTATTGTTTGAATTTACCCGATCCTGAATTCAAGTTTCGGAGATCGATAGAAGAAGCAAAGAATGAAAGCAAAACTTTTTTTCAAAGAACCTTCACATGACACTTCCTTGATTTGTCGCGTTGTCAATCATATGAGTTTGTCATTGGTTTTGCAGGTTTTTGGGGCTTGCTTAAAAATGTCTGCTTTTTCCCGACTTTCTGACCATGATTATTTCCAAATAGATTTAGAATTATTTTATTTGCTCTATAAATGCAAACAAGGATCAGACACAAGTTGACAACAATATAGATGGTTGCATTTTGCTCAAATATTTTTATCAATACAAATGCATCTAACTTGTGAAGTCTTCTCCTTTAACAAGTTTTAACACAAGATCAATACCTAAAGAGCATGCATAAATTATTTCCAAATGCTAATTTTTCTTTTTAAACCACATGGAAATAAAACTTTTACTTTTCGATGATGACAAAATAAGGTTGTTTAAAAAGGTTTATCAAAGATTTAAGGCAAAAAAATCTTTTTTTTCATGGTTTTTCAGAAATGTCTTTTTTTCGTAAAAATCAAAAAATGAGCTAAAACTGTTTCCAGAAAGACATTTTTGTCATACAAATTGTGTGATCATAACACTTATTAAGTAACAGTTTTGTGTGGAGAAGGATAGATATATCGGTGAACTTTTTAGTGATGAATGGACATTTTCTGTCAAAAATGGATTTTACAGAAAATGAAATTTCAGAAAAAGTGATGTTTTGGACAGAGAACAAACACCATTGCTCGCACAAATTAATACGACATTAAATTTTGAAGTTTCTGACGAAAAAAAGTGTCCATACCAATTCCATTTTCTAAGGGCAGCATCATTTTTTCAGTTTGTGGCCTAAAATTTGACCAGAAAAGATTTATCCCCCTTCTCAGCAATTTGTGCTGGGTCTTGTTTTGTCATTTCAATGAATATGTTATAACAATATGTTTTACTGTAAGATATCGAGCCAACTTAAAGAACACACAACTAAAACTGGACAAAATTTGAATTTTTCGTCAAAGTTTTTCTAAGAAACATTTAAGACTTTAAATCATCTTCTGTTTGAAGTGTCTTTTCACTTAAGATTTCTATCACTGGCGAATACCCTTTGGTGTAACATAACTTGGAAATGTGTGATTTAGGAATACACATTTAAAATATATCATATCATTAACTGGCCTTTGCATTTTAATTTTGAAATTGTACTTATAAAAATGTATAGGGTGGTGCTTAACTTATGGCGGAGTGTATAGATGTGTTGTGTGCGTTTTTCCTAATAATTGTTTTTATTACATACTGGTCTTGTCTTTCTTACCTGCGCCGAAAGTGGGAAAAAAGACACTCCCACTCTCCTCCTTTCTTAGGAACTTCATTTAATAATCTTTAAAGTGTGTGTGTGTGTGTTAAACGCACATTCCGACACACTTCGTTCATGTATTTATCATTAGAATTATGTAATTATCACCCTAGTTGGTGTGTGACCAGGTGGTTTCTTCCCCCCAGAAAATATTCGAGGGGAAATATGTGCCGGGGGTCACATATCATCAAGGGTGATAACTGTGTTATTTCTATATCGAATATTTAGATGAAACAATTCGAGGGAAAGCCACGGGGCTATTAAACAATCTATATCCTGGCAGTGCTTCAGCTTCTAAATGTTCTTATCTCGCTTTGAACATCAAAATGTCAAAGAATGTAAAAAAAAATAATACCAACAGTCACATAGTCAGATCATAAACGAGCCATTTAATCAAAATATATAGTAAGTTTGGGTTTTAGTCATTCAATCTAAATTGGTACAAATTCGGCTATTTTTGAAGGAAACCTACGAAAGGTGTGGTAATATGAGCATTAAATGATGACGATGTGGGATGGGGACACAAGGTATGTGGTTTTTAACTACCACTGGAAATTAAAATTACAACAACGCCCAGACATTAAATTTTGCAACGCCTGACGCTCGTTTCGTTTATTCAAGACTCATCAGTGGCGCTCTGTCAAAAATATTTTAAAAAGCCAAACACTGTAATTATAAAGAGCATAGAACAATGAAGTCAAAAATACCGAAATGGGGAACCAAATTTTAACTTAGATTACGAACCTATATCTAAAATAGAGGGACGGAAAAGGTAATAGATTACGTGTACTTCAGGGATACATTTATACCGAAATCTGAAGTGAGTTGAAGTAGTTTTTAGCTCACCTGGACCAAAGGTCCATGTGAGCTATTGCCATCACTTGGCGTCCGTCCGTCGTCCGTCGTCGTTAACATTTTTCAAACGTTAACTCCTCTAACACCATAAGTCCAATGGCTTTTAAATTTGGCACAGTTGTTAACTAGCATAGGTAGTATAAAACTAGCGTGGGGATTTTTGATTCGTTGAAAAACATGGCCGCCATGGCTAAAAATAGAACATAGGGGTAAATTGCAGTTTTTTGCAAATAACTCGAAAACGGTAACAGATATCAAAATTCTGGCAAGGATAAAAGTGATCAGCACCTCAAGATCTACCTGTCCTGAAATTTTCAAGAACATCCAACAACCGATGTAGGAGTTATTGCCCTTTTTCTGGATTTTTTCAAAATTTTGCACTTATTTAGCCCTATATCTTGAAAACTATACAAGATATTTAAAAAAATCAAATTGCATATGATTAAGGACATCAAGATCTACATTTCATGTAATTAGGTCAAAGCTGTAGGACCATTTCTTTTAGGAGTTATGGCCCTTAAAGCGTCAAAATTTACCATTTTTCATTACTTTTACCCTGAATTTCAAAGATTAACTTGTCTGATACCATACAGCCAACTTCAACCAAACTTGGCACAGTTGTTTAATAGCATTAATGCTACAATTCTATTGTTTGGATTTTTGATTCGTCAAAAAATATGGCCTCCATGGCTTAAAATAGAACATAGGGGTCAAATTGCAGTTTTTTGCAAATAACTCAAAAACGGTAACAGATATCAAAATTCTGATGGGAGACAAAAGTGATTAGCATCTCAAGATCTACCTTCTCTGAAATTTTCAAGAAGATCCAACAAACCATATAGGAGTTATTGCCCTTTTTCTGGATTTTTTTCAAAATTTTTCACTTATTTAGCCCTATATCTTGAAAACTATACAAGATATTTCAAAAATTCAAATTGCATATGATTAAGCACATCAAGATCTACAATTCATGTAATTAGGTCAAAGCTGTGGAACCATTTCTTTTAGGAGTTATGGCCCTTAAAGCGTCATTATTTACCATTGTTCATTACTTTTCCCCTGACTTGTCTGAAACGGTAAGACCAACTGCATCTTAACATGGCACACTGTTTAATAGCTTATATGCTACAACTCTATCGTTCAGATTTTTGATTCGTAAAAAAACATGGCCACCATGGCTAAAAATAGAACATAGGGGCAAATATCATTTTTTTTTGCTAATAACTCAAAACTGGTTTCAGATATCAAAATTGTGCAAAAAGCAAAAGTGATATGCATATTAAGATCTACCTGTCCTGAAATTTCGGAAAAAATCTGACTGCTGATGTGGGAGTTATTGTTCTTTTTCCTAATTTTTGCCAAATTTGCACTTATTAAGCCCAATATCTTGAAAACTAACCAAGATATTTCATAAATTTAAATCGCATATGGTTAAGCACAATAATATCTACAAATATATGTATCTGTGTAGTTCAGGTGAGCGATTCAGGCTCTTGGGAGCCTCTTGTTTTTAGTGCTAATGCAGTTTTACTTACATGTTGCACCACTATGTTATCTTCATATTCATACAGTGTTTGGCAATTTCAATATTTTTGGTAGAGCGCCTCTGATGAGTCTTGAATAGACGAAACGCGCGTCAGGCGTAGAAAAATTTATTGTCTGGAACTTTGTTGTCATTTGTATTTCGAACACACGAGAAGGTTAGCACTGCTGGTGGAGTTTAAATTCCCCGAGGTTAGCCCGCTCTGGCACCAACACTTTTGAGTTGGAGAATACATCAAAGCTTTAAATTATCCGTCTAAATTTCAAAATTGTCTAAACCCTAAGGTTCTCCCTACCCCACACATAGGTTGAATATCTTAGTAATAATTTGGTTCCCCAGTTTGGTAGTTTTGGTTATACTGTTATATGCTCTTCATATTCATACAGTGTTTGGCAATTTCAATATTTTTGGTAGAGCACCTCTGATGAGTCTTGAATAGACGAAATGCGCGTCAGGCGTAGCAAAATTTGTTGTCTGGAACTTTGTTGTCATTTGTATTTCGAACACACGAGAAGGTTAGCACTGCTGGTGGAGTTTAAATTCCCCGAGGTTAGCCCGCTCCGGCACCAACACTTTTGAGTTGGAGAATACATCAAAGCTTTAAATTATCCGTCTAAATTTCAAAATTGTCTAAACCCTAAGGTTCTTCCTACCCCAGACATAGGTTGAATATCTTAGTAATAATTTGGTTCCCCAGTTTGGTAGTTTTGGTTATACTGTTATATGCTCTCCATATTCATACAGTGTTTGGCAATTTCAATATTTTTGGTAGAGCGCCTCTGATGAGTCTTGAATAGACGAAACGCGCGTCAGGCGTAGCAAAATTTATTGTCTGGAACTTTGTTGTCATTTGTATTTTATCGGGCTAGGTTTTCCGATCGAATTATATCATAACGACACCACCGCCGGTATGCAAGACACGAGTACCTTAATCAACCATTTGGGGCAAACACATAATTGCGATTGGTCTGTGGACTAAGTATCAAGACCATACGTAAGGTTTCTGAATGATAACACAAAAATGATAAAGTTAAAATAAATACTCTTATTGCAAACTACGAAGAAGGAGGATTGAGAATGATTGACATCAGAAGTCATTTTAAATCCCTGCTCATAAAATGGACAATCCGTTTAATTCATTCAAATTATGATGACAACTGGACAGTAATACCACGCTTCTTTCTAAACAAATTTGGCAAAAATCTTCTTATCTTTAAAATGAACACCAACCAGAAATTGTTACAAAATAATTGTAATATAAAAGGAATCCCGGAATTCTACAAAGAGGTTTGAGATTGGAGGAGGAAGCACTAAACAACCAGAAAACTTTAGAGAAATCCGTCAAGAAATTATTTGGGGAAATAAACATATAAAACATAAAAATAAAACCATCATCTTTCATAACTGGATTGAAAGTAATATTATATATATAAATGATCTCCTTGAAGAAAACGGCAAATTAACGGACGAATATATTTATAATCAACTAAAATGTAAATCAAATTGGATCGCAGAATTATCAATTATAAAAAAAGCAATACCAAAAACATGGTTATACGAAATCAATACAGATTCGTCTTCTAAAACTAAACTTAACTTCAATCGTTGTAGGATTTTGATTAATAATAAGTCGATCAACCCAAAACTGTTGAATAACAAACTCATATACACAAAGCTTATAAATACCAAAAAAAGAAAAAAATATTGGAATTGAAAAATGGACCTATTTATTCAACTTACAATCAAGTGAAATTTCCAAAGCACCAAACTTCATCCACAATTGCCTACTTACCAACAAACTAAAGGCCTTCAGATGGAAACTAATAACCAACATCTTACCAAATCAAGAACACCTAAACAAATGGCATCTAAAACCATCTCCTTTGTGCATAATATGCCATGAAAATGATAACTACAATCACTTCTTTTTAAAGTGCAAAAGACTGGAACTTTTTTGGAAACAAATTCGAGATATTTTGAAAAGTTGTGGCATAGAAAGAGAAATAAGATTAAAACACATTATTATTGGATATAAAATAACCGACCCAGAATATCAAAGTATAAACCACATCCTTACATTAATAAGCTTTACAATATATAAATCCGAAAGTTTAACAAAAAATGTAAATATCTTTAATATATTCACAAGTGAGCTTAAAACCTATTTGTACTTACTTCAACAAAATGACAATACCTTACCTCATATCCTCAAACACTTCGAAAATACGCTGGCTCATATATGATTAGAATTACATGTATTAGAAATTGATGCATTTAAATCCATTTTTAGGCAAGCGCCAGCGAAGCCTTATGGAGTCTATAGAGTAGTGATGATTTTCGCGGTTTTTTTTCTGTCTAGACGGAGTGATTTTCCTGCATCCAGACTGGAATAAAATGCTTTATTTTCTATATTACTTTTCAATATTTGTTAACATGATATACACTTCTATAAATCTCAATTTTTATTGGCATTTTATATGACCGGCACAAGTTTTATTTATTCCTTTGCATCTTTCATGACGAACTTTTTAGTTAAAGGCGATAGAATATACATTATGTATTCATCTATTACTTGATTGGTTCGTATAAATATTTCTCTCATTTGATTGGTCAATGCATGGATTCAGATTCTAGCTTCACCATTCATAAAATCAGTACAAAATACGAGGTATACACATCATTGGGACGAGTGCATTTTAATCGAAGGGGTGTTTCAATCGATACCGTTTTTACACGATACCTGTCATCTGCATGACGATCCTTTCTTCGCTCACCAAAATTAATAATTCGCAAACATTTTGAACAATATACTTTAACAGAGAATAAATCTATTATAGTTCTTATATATTTCGCTTGCCATTAAACGCTTTAGCGCTTTGATTTAAGTTAATTCCAACAGAAATCATAAACAACCACATGCCCACATAATCCCGTGCTTTATCCAGCTATATAAACACACCCTTGTAAATTAGGTCAGCAGACGTCTTGCAATTTAGTGTTCAATCATCCGCTAAGTTTTTGTTCGATTAATTTGTACTTTTATATCATTGTACCTGTCACAATTTAAACTGTATTTATGTTTTACATACGCGATTAATACGCTTTATAATAGCATGTGCTTAAAAATTGCAAATTGAAATAATGATTATGTGTATTGTATCAAATTAATATTATTCAAACTTTGTTAGTGAAAGCTGTAACTAACAAAGAATTGTTAACAGCTTAAGTGTGCAATAAAAATTGTTATTACTGTTAAAAAAAAAAAAGGTTTCTGAATGCTCTTTAGTAAAATTTTACCGATAAATTAACTTTGCGCTAAGAAGACATGCCTAGATAAACCGGCCGGTCTTCTTTTTTTTTCTTGCTTAATTATTAATTATTTGGGTCACGGTATTTAGCTTTGGCTTTTTTTCTATGAAGTTTTAATTTACAAAATTGAAATAAAATTCAATAAACTTTATATCGTTTTGGGCTATTATTTGTTGAAGGTTTTTTTGACAAAAAGCATTAAAATTGTGCCAATTATTGGTGCTTTTTATCAGTAAGGCTGAACATGAAAATAAATCAAATCAATTAGGGAGAAACATGTATAATACCTATAATATAGGAAATCATTTATAAGCAATCAACCTTTTGTTCATAGCGAAACTTAACAAATATCCCTTTCGGTGTTGGATGGCTACAATATATCGGTATCGGTGCATGTATTCTTGTAAGATTTCTGTCTGTAAATATTTGTCAGATTTCAGTTACATTTTGTAAATCCTTTTAACTTAAGTCACTTGTTTGTTTCAAAAATCAGACGTTATCAAATTATGATGTTTCTGATAGTCTAAGAGCATCTAGAAGTTGTAAGTCATCTTCTTCAGATGACCAGAAGTGATATAAAGGTTTTAACAATTGTCATTTCATGTCTTATTGAGTGAAAACATATTTTTTAGATCGGATATGAGCTATCTTGTGTAATTTTGTCGCCGAGTTTAAAACAGAATTATTCGAGCTAACCAAATGTGTGAAATATGCCACTATAATATAATATCATCAAGCTTATTAGGGGTCTAGGTGGCCGAGGGGTGTAACGCACTGCCTTTAATACCACGCTAATGAAAAGTCGTAATTTACAAATACAGATACATGAATCTGGACGGGTCGCGGTTTATCGTTGAGTCAATTATAAATACTTGTTCACATGCTATGGGATCGAGGGTTAATTTTCTTTTTATTCCGGACAGAGATTTTTTAATCAAACAGAACGCGAAAAATAGAAACTACTGAGATGTGGAATAAGTGTACGAGACACAGCCCACAATCAATCGGCAATTAAGAAAAACCACAATGGACAACCGCCAGCAGCCTTAAGCGAGACTAGTAGGCGCTGCTCCCGTTTATGCAAATGACCCATGGTCTAAATAAATGCATATAATGCATTTAATTCAAATCCAGTCCTGAAATAGTCACACAAAGACCCACTGGCTTCTTAAACAAGGAACAGAAAACATCAAAAAGACAAGTACAAACGAAAGCTTTTTCAACGATTCCTGGCTTAGGATAGAATCATATAATATGTGGCGGGGTTGAACTAGTTTTCTGGGCCCAACCTCCCCCTATCAATATTCTTAGACAAAGCACAAAAACTAAACACACAATAGAAAACAAATAGATCAAAGTTCAATTCTACTAGAGAAAACTTTGTACAAAATACAACAAAAACAAACGAAAGGACGGCAAAGGAACTCTCTTTAAAGAACATTCGCTGTTACTGACAGCTAACTGAGAATCATCAATCGACTGATGTAAATAAATCAAACATATCGATTTTAAGTCATCTATTCTTTTAAAAACGTATCATGACATTTTTTTTTCATTACGCATTACCTTATAGAGCTAAACCCATCATCGTCTTTATTCCTAGCCTCTGCTAACAAAAGAATTTCTTCTTTATCAAAGATCAATTGTAGATGCTCTTGATATAGAATCCAACGGACGCCCCCTTTCAAGTTCACTGGTTGGTCACATAAAATGCATAAACCTATGTATGTATATATGTAGGTCAAACTACATGTAGCTATTAAAATGTATATCAAATCAAAGCGCTAAAGCGTTAAAAGGCCGAGCTAAATCTAAGCACTAAAAATAAAGAACGATCTATGTTTCATAAACTTGAAACGTTTTGTTTGTTTCCTCCGCACACTTACACATTTGTTAAGATCTGTAATTTAGCTCCGCCCACTTGATCAAAGGTCAAAGGTCAATAATACGTAAGTAAATGTCAACGAGTATTGATACACGATATGTAGTGCACATTTATATCGCATTTATGTTGGGGTATAAATATGAAAGAAGCAAAGGTGTACCAAAGGGGTAATCAGTATCATAAAACCGTAAAGACAAAGACAAAACCGGCAGACAAAAAATCATCACAAAACAAACCACATAACAACATTAAACACACACACATAACAACAAAACCGCATTCAGCAACGTGACGTCAAGTTGAAACGAGAGTGAATTCAGGTGCTCCGGAAGAGTAAGCAGTTCCTGCTTGCTATAGCACACCCGTCACGTTGCCAAAGATCGATTAAGTGTTGGTCAAATCCGGAAAGGATGACACTACAAAACTTTATGCCAAACCAACATCTGTGCTCATCTGAGAGATAGAAATCCCGTATTTAAATACAAGCACATGATGTCGTCCGTAAAATTTCTTGAGTGATGACAACAACCTGGGAGCAACGTACCCCTGTGTTAACAATTTGCTTGTCAGCCGTGTAGCTCTATCTGTTATTTTAAACAATCCGTATAACATTAAAAATACAATACACGATTAATGTTCTGTAAAAGATCCTCTGTAAGCAATATTGACTGACCGATTTACCCTGTCTAGACGAAAAAAAACCGCGAAAATCAGATAGCTTTATGACTCTATAAGGCTCTGCCTAAAAATGATAATCGATACTATTATAATTGGTATAAATGCATTCATTCATTCATTTATTCATCCATATTAAAGCTACAATGGGAGTTATATATATTTTGTTTACCTTTACACTATCACTGGGTGTGAAGGGTATGAAAAATCAGGGAAACCCTCCCGGGGAAAACCCTTTAATGCTTATCTGGGCTTTACATGTAAGAGGAACAGTATTGCTGGAGTAATTAAGTATGACAAGTATATATCTTTTTTAAAAAATGCATAAACCTGTATGTCACGTATCGAGGTAAGTAAATTTGAATATGAATTCTGAGAATCCATTGAAAGATGAAAGGGAAGGAAAATATCAAGCAAAAGCGTAAATTGACTAAACTTTTATATTGTTAATAATGTAACTTATGTCACGTGCACTTATTCCACATCTCATTATATTAATCGTCTGCTGATACTTGCTCAACAATTGGTAAGATGCATGGTGTAAAATCTCCATGTTAAAACAAAACCCATTCGTGTACCACCAACTTCTGTGTGTAACGTTAATGACGTTTTGTATTGTACAATTATGTAGTTTCTTGTCACCTATCTCCCCATTGCAACCGCCCACACTTTCGTTTTCACAACTAGAGATTTGCATTGTGTAAATGCAAAAGGGCGGCCATTGATCACAGGTCATTGTATGGCGGTATACTGTTGGTAAGATGTGTTACACTATGTATAGTTTTTGTATTCAATGATAGGTGCTGAACTCAAATTTCTATCTCTATTGCTATTGGAGCGTCATTGTCGATCTATTATATTGAAATATACATTTAATTGTTCAGGACTACCGATACCCCCCTTTGTTGAATGGGCGGAATGGACTAGAGAAATAAAGGAAGACGTCTATGTTGTTCAACCATTATATTCATGTATATTACGTCTAGATACGGCGACGTCATTGACGTCGTCGGTAGTTACAATAGATGTGCAAAATGACATGAGTGTACTTCGCGTTGATTTCACGACATTCTGGGGGCCGCAAAGAAAAGAGGAAAATGTGAAAATTGAAAAAAGCTGAAAAACTGAATAAAATACATACGAACGAAAAATGCTACTCAATTGTCTCTGTATCAATAAAATTTGAATTTATCACTGAACTTGATTATCCTTATCAATATTACAGTCCCTGTAACTGAAACTATGATCACTTATGACTTTTAATGTTTATTTCCCTGGTGTGTCAATCTGTAGATCCTTTCATTCGCTACTTTATATGCATCACGTAGTGGAACTTCTCGAATTCGTCTGGTGACATCATCGGGCAAATCTGTAGGGTCA
Organism: Arcuatula senhousia; assembly: GCA_963971305.1. Classification (NCBI taxonomy): domain Eukaryota; kingdom Metazoa; phylum Mollusca; class Bivalvia; order Mytilida; family Mytilidae; genus Arcuatula; species Arcuatula senhousia. The sequence continues at coordinate 48,172,515 of OZ020313.1, forward strand.
TCCGTCTGCGTGTTGAGTTCAACGGGGTAGAGCTTAACGATAGGTCTTGATGTACGACCTGAATTGGATTTAACTACTGCAGCTCTAACATGTCCATCATTTCCCACTACGAGTTCTTCCACAGTTGCTAACTTCCATGCGTTTCGTGGTTTATCCTCTTGGATGTGCACAACGTCTCCAACACTAATTGTTCGTTTGTTATCTCCGGTAGTACGATGGAATTCTCTAAGTGACGTGAGATATTCCGTTTTCCATCTATTCCAAAAGTGCTCGATAACTTGTCTCTGAAATTGTGCACGTTTACATAGATCCCTATTATGAATACGAGTGTCCATGTCTATGTCTTGTAGTGGGTACGGCGTCGGTGTAATCCTACGTCCATAGAGTAAATGGGCGGGTGTCAAAGGCTCCTCGTCTTCGAAGTTCGGCGAAATGTATGTAAGCGGTCGGTCGTTGATAATTGCTTCTACTTCTACTAAAACGGTCTGAAGCATATCGTATGTCAGAAAAGATTGTCCAATTGTTTTACGCAAACACGATTTTGTAATCCCAATCATTCTCTCCCAGAATCCTCCGTACCAAGGAGCTCGTTTCGGGATGAACTGCCACGAAGTTCCATAGTTGGCTAAGGTGCTAATGACCTTTTGCGATCTCGTTAATTGTTCAAGTGTCTCTGAAGCGGCCTGAAAGGTTGTGGCATTATCTGAGATCATTATCCTGGGTAGAGATTTTCTGCTCGTAAATCTTCGAAAGGCAAGAAGAAACGAATCTTCCGTGAGATCATTCACTAACTCTAGATGTATTGCACGGGTGCACGCACAAGTGAATAGACAAATATAAACTTTTGTTTTCAGTCTATTTAGTTTATCCTTGACATACAATGCTCCTGTATAATCTACGCCTGTAACTGTAAACGGCGATGTCTTGGTTAATCTCGTTTTCGGTAACGGAGCAGGATCGGGTGCCTTGTACGGTTTTCCTTCGTATTTTCGGCAAATTAAACATCGGTGTATTACGGCGTTTACGCACTGTCGAATACACGGAATCCAATAGGTCTGTCTAAGATGAGTAACGGTTCCTTGCATACCTGCATGATGAAGTTGTAAATGTGTGTCCATTACTAAAAGTTTTGTAAAAGTGTGATTCCTCGGCAAGAGATACGGAAAGATCGCCGTCTCTTCTAAAGGCGCATTATGAATTCTCCCGCCACAACGAAGTAAGCTTTTCGGGTCCAAATACAATCGCAATTGTTTCACTAAATTTGCTCTTTTATCGGTGTTCGATTTCAAATTTTCGATCTCGGATGAATATTCTGTTTGTTGAGCGCTTAATATCCATAGCTCTGTAGCCTTCTGTAATTCTTGAACTGTTAGTTCGTCGTGTTTTCTATCTGTATTGTGTCTACAGTTGTTTACAAATCTTACAACGTATGCGGTTGTTCGAATTAGTTTCCGTAACGTACTAAATCTATCAATGCTGATGGTTTGGTGTACTCCTGACACGGTTTCCTGATCCTTGTGTTCGGACAAACTATAACATGAAGTTTCCAAATTGCATACTAACGATGAAATATTTGTATGGTTCCATGTCGGCCAGTTATCCTTTTCACACAGCCATGTAGGTCCTTTAAACCACAACCGATTTCCCTTAAGCTTGTCATTTGGTAAGCCTCGCGTTTGTAAGTCGGCTGGATTGTCGGATGTTGGGCAATATTTCCACGAGTCGGATCCTGTGATTGATTTGATCTCGTTAATCCTGTTCTGAACGAATCGTTTTAGTGATTTTGTGGTGTTAAGCCAGTGAAGAACTATCTGACTGTCGCTCCAGTATACAACTGTCTTGAACTTAATCGCTTCCATAACATGTTGAGCTAAACGAGATCCTATTAACGCGGCCATTAATTCAAGCCGTGGTAACGTCAAAGTTTTCAGTGGTGCTATGCGGTTCTTTGCCATGACAATGCATGAACTTGTACCATTACAGATGTATGCTACTGCTCCATATGCGGTTAGGCTAGCATCTACGAAGATATGTAGTTCCAAATCGCTGTGTTCACTTGTTTCGTTGAAATAATGCCTGTCAAATACCAATAAGTTGCAAGCTTTCAAATCGCTGGCTAGTTCTCTCCAGAGTGTACTTAACTCATCGGGTAGTGACTCATCCCATTCAAATTTACGCTTCCATAAATCTTGAAGTAATGCTTTTGCTCGTACTGTAACGGGTCCTAAAAGTCCAAGTGGATCATAAATACGAGATGATTGTCTAAGTATTTCCCTTTTTGTGATTGGTTCATTTTCCTCGTCTATCTTTGCATCACAAAATGAAAGTTTGTCGGTATTCGTATTCCAACGAAGCCCAAGTACTTTGGTTTTCACGTCCTTGTCTAACACCTCTTGTCGATTGGCAATGTCTCTCAGTAAAGCACTATTCGATGCCCATGCTCTGAGGTTAAATCCGGCTTCTGACATCAGTGATCGGCCTTCTTTAAAGTACTGAATAAGTTCATTCTCTGTATTCAAACTTGTTAGAATGTTGTCAACATACAAGTCGTCTTTCATTGACAATGCTGTTGGCGTTCCATATGCATCCAAGTGTTTTAAAAGCGTGGCATTAAGAATAAATGGCGAGCAGGTAGCTCCGAATAAAACAGATTTGAAACGGTAAGTATTAAGGCTGCTGTCTGGGTTTCTGGAATCCGATAACCATAGAAAACGTGTCATGTCTCGATCTTTCTCATCTAGTTGCACGTGTAAAAATGCCTTTTCTATATCTGTACTGACGGCATAAGTGTTGAGACGAAATTTCATCAATAGTTTTGTCAGATCATTTGTAACGGGTGGTACGGACATCAAACAGTCGTTAAGACTAGCGTGATCTGGTGATTGTCGACAACTACAGTCATAGACTATTCGTATCGGGGTAGTAGTTGAGTCCTTTTTCACAGCATGATGTGGAATGTAATGTACGTTAGTATCCGATTCTTTAGCGTGTTCTACTTTTTCAATGAAACCTCTCTTTACTTGTTCTTCGATTATGCTTGTGTATGTCTCTAGTGACTTTGGCTCTCGGCTTAATCTTCTAATTGAACTCTCCGTCCTAGCCCTAGCTATGGTGTAATTTGTAGGCAATTCTGTGTGATTTGGTTTCCACGGTAATTTAGCGCTATAACGACCGTCGTTGTACTGTATGGAATCTTTCTGGTATTTCTGTAAATAATCCAAGTCGTCGTCGTTTTCCTCCGATTTGATTCCAAGTGCTTCTAATCTCCAAAAGTTCGAGATTATCTCATCTTCCATTCGGTGCGGTGAAACGATGTTTAAATAGACTGCGGACTCCTTGTTATTTGTAGACGAAGTTACTGGCCCTGATAATAAATATCCCAGTCTGGAACTAACAGCGGTCGGACCATTTCCCTTTATGACTGTTTCTCCGACGACATCCCAATAAAAGTCGGATCCTATGAGTAAAGATACTTCGAACCTTGACTCACCTGTGAGTGGGTGGGCTAGTTTGAGACCTTTAAGGTGTGGCAAGTTTATGATGTTCCTAGTTAAGTAACTTTTCATTGGAGTAGCTATGTTCGGAACCACAAGTACATGTAACGGTATACTTTCTTCATTATCTATGATTAGCGATATTGTCGCTGACTTGAGATGGCGGACTTTTCCGTTGGTATCTCCAAATGCTGATAGCTGTATAGTTTCTGTTGAATCCACATTCACGTTTAGTTGCCTGGCTAATGCCTCCGTAATAAACGAGCGTTGTGCTCCCTCGTCCAAAAATATATGAGCATCTACGGTATTGTTTTGAAATTGTACTGGCGCTATCGCGGTCTTCAACATAACATTAGAACTTGTTGTCGCTGAATGCAGAACGGATTCTGTTGTTTCGTCTTGGCGGATAAGAGTAACAGTTTCAGTCTTAGTAGATTCTTGCTTTTCCGACTTGAATTTTCCTCCACATAAACTGGTATGGTGCTTTTGTTGACATTTACGGCATTTTCCTTGTGATTTGCAGTCTTTTACTCTATGTGACCCAAGGCAGTTGAAACAAAGCTTTTTCTGTCTTACTACTGACACTCTACCTTGTGCATCTGTTACCTTTTGACAATCATTTGCAATGTGCGATTCCTCACAAAATATGCACGGACGTCTTGCCTGCATTTGCGTGTTTCTAGGGGTCTTGGTTTGAGACTTTGCACCGGTGAAAAATGTAACTGTTGAATTACTTTCGTGCATTTGAGAAGTGTGACCAACTTCTAGTATACTAACTTCTTTCATAATGGCTTTCCTAAGTTCTATTAAAGTTATATTGTCAGATCCATTATCTCGGGCGATGTTTCTCCTAACATCTAGCGGCAATTTCTCAAGTACGACGGGTGTTAATAGCGCACCATACATGTCTTGCGACTGGCCTAGAGACTCGAGTCCTCGAACGTAGGCTTCTAGTTTGTCTCCATAGTGGCGTAAACTACCAAGATCATAACACGGGGGCGGCAAATTCATGAGCGCTTTCATGTAAGCATTTACAATCTTATGAGGTTGACCAAATCTTTGTGTAAGTAGATCAATTGCAGTTTCATAATTGGCGTTAGTTAGCGGAAACCCTTCAATGGACTGAATGGCAATACCTCGTAATTGTGCTTTCAGATAGCTAAACTTCTGTATCTCAGTAAGTGTATCATTTGAATGTATAGTAGATTCATATGCGTCCCAAAACGTTTGCCATGTAAGTATATCTCCGTCAAAATACGGTAGGTCTAGTTTAGGAAGACGATGGCTTTGACTGTTTGTGCGTGATACCGATGTGAGATTGTGGTTGAACGTATTACTTGTAGATTGCGTGTATGGGTTGTGTACGGACTCTGTAGCGGGTTGACTGGTTTGTACAATAACATTATCAGAGCTAGGCGGACATGAAGTTTGACCATGCTGAGAATCTGAGACTGGCGAAAATAGATCAGCGTCAGGATTTAAGTGTGATGATGAAGTTTGCGGGGTTTGATGAGATGCAACAAACTTTTTGACGAGTTTGATTTGAGTTTCTAAATCGTACATATACTCATCTGTTTCTTCCATTTCGTTGGCGACATCATCCTCTGCGGTTGTGTCCAAAATCCTTCCGTTGATTTCCAATATAAATTTCTGTTTTTCCAATAGCGATTCCAATAATGTCATTAACTCCTCGAGTTTGAAGTCCGTTTTCTGCTTGAAATCTTCGAATTTCCGTAGCAATCTTGTAACTCCTCCTTTATGGCCTGCACGAACTGCTTTCAGTTTCGTTTCCATCCCTGCTTATGAACGTGAACGGCACCAAAATTTGTTGAATGGGCGGAATGGACTAGAGAAATAAAGGAAGACGTCTATGTTGTTCAACCATTATATTCATGTATATTACGTCTAGATACGGCGACGTCATTGACGTCGTCGGTAGTTACAATAGATGTGCAAAATGACATGAGTGTACTTCGCGTTGATTTCACGACACCCCCATTGTGGAAATTGTGATTTTTGAATATATGAAAACTTCTTTTTCCTAAAAATCCTGATTTCCCATTCATCTAATAAACAGGTTTTCTACAAAATGGCACCATCCAATACTGGGCTATACCTAATATTAAAACTACAATTATACCTAAACGATTAAAATTTAAAAAAAATGACTATATATATGATTTTCTTCCGAAAGTAATTTATAATCGGCTTTTTAAAGAGGCAAAGAAATACCAACAGGGCATTTGAAAGTCGTAAGCATGAAAAGGCATAGACATTTACTAGTCTACATTGCAAGTAGCAACTCGAAACGAGATTTAACTCTGGCGATTCAGAAAGGTAAGCGGTTCTTACTTGTTATAAAAACCGTCAAAATTGGTAGGAGACCAACCATTTGCTTTTAACGTAAACATAATAGATAACAAACAAAGAAACAAACGCGAAAAAAAACCCAAAACAAAATACAAAAAATCAAGTTAAAAACATAAATAAAAAAAAAAATAAATAAAAATAAAAACGTAGAAACTTCAAAAAAACATAAAAAAACAAATATAAAAAGTCAGGCAATCAAAAGGCTATTGTTCATTATGATAACACAGTATTCTGCTAGCAATGTTTGGTTGGTTTACTTGCACATACAAAAAACGTAACTTAGACACTCCATCGAAGTTGTTAAAAATGACGTTACACAATTGTATATTGTTGTTTTCTTAATTCTTGCATAAAATCGTGAAAATATATTTGTTTTTCTTATATCCACCCACCCTTATACAATAACGTGCTAAGTCCCACACAATAACAATTATATAACAGTTTGACGGAAAGAACAAACAAACCAAGGAACTTCAATAACGTCTGTGGATAAGTTTTCCTTGATGTGTCGTTCTTCTACAAGTTATGTTCTTCACATACTGTTGAGACTCTCTTGTGAATTAAACACCATCACAGATTAATTTCAAATTAATAATAATCTAGATCATGTAGATACTGTCCCTTGGTGAAATCCGTGATGTAATTTTGATATAGTGTCATTTCAATCATGCATTTGATATTTTGAAATATTTAAAAATCTCGGTTAACACACATACTGGTAAAAGATGGGTTCATAAATAAAGGTTATAACAAAATATTCGTACTTGGATAATGAATCTGAAATTCCAACACTAGTAGAACACTTCACTACTCAACTGGACAAAAGCTATCTACAACTATATTGCATTTACTGGACTGTCAACTGTCTAGTATTTAAAGAAATTCAGCACAAAAACACAGACTATATTCTTCTTGTTGTAAATCTTGCAAAATCAAGATCGTGTCCTGTAGAACAAAGAGTTTATACTCTTGACACTACGGGATCGGAATTGAAGATAAACTGCTGCAAATGAACGAACTCTCAACACTACGTAACGATTTACAAGTTCAGTGTACTTGTCAAATAAATTATGTCCATTTAAGAGATTTCTAGCTTTATTAGAACCAGGAAGAAACGCTACAACAAGGTAATTGGACACAAATATATGTAAAACTTTTGTTAAATCTTTGAATTTAGTGTTTTTGTTGTAGAAATATTGATAACTTGATACTTACTTTAAAACTTCGATAAGCATTTTCACTAATTGTCATTTTTAAGCATTATAGCGATGAAGCATGTCGGTTTTGTTTGTTGTTTAATAACTCTCCACCAAATTATTATTGTCTGAAGTGTTGTGTCGGATTTAAAATTGATATGTTTGATTTAAAACAAAATCAGTCGACTGATGATTCTCAGCTTGCTGTCAGTAACAGCGAGTGTTCTATAGAGAGTTCCTTTACCGTCCTTTCGTTTGTTCTTGTTGTCTTTTGTCTAAGGTTCTCTCTAGTGGAATTGAACTTTGATCGATTTGATTTTCAATTGTGTTTGGCGGTTGTCCAAAGTGTTTTTTTTTCTGAATTTGCGCTTGATTGTGGGCTGTGTCGCGTACACTTATTCCACATCTGATTATTAAGTCCCCCAAACAACGTGTGGGGACTTTTTGTTTTTGCACCGTTTCTTATTCTTCTTCTTCTTATTCTTCCACGTAGTTGTGAACTTGTCCGGAGAGCCCAGAGAAAACGACTCCACATATTAATATGAAACTTGGCAGGATAATAGATTGTAAAGAAAGGAAGCTTTGTTGACAATCGGAATTTTCAAAATGGCCGCCGTTTCCATTGAAACAGGAAAATGGACTAAATATTGGACATTGCAATATCTCGGTAACCTAGGTGTGCAGGGTTCTGAAATTTTGTAGGTTGAAAGAGCAAAACATTTTCTTTAATAATATGAAAAAAAAAATTTTGAAGCGATATTTACGGTTTTCGAGATATAAATAAAAATGTGATTTCAAGGGAGATAATCGGTGAAAATTTTCAAAGTGCTCCGATTTACATGAAAATTGATATTTAGGTTTTTTTGACATGCTGAAGAGAATAGTGGCAAATACGGGTCGTTTGGGGGGCTTTGTGACTTGCTTGCAATCACAGTTAATACTTGTTTTCTATTGTAATTAGATTCTTTTAACCCCATTTTTGAAATGTGTATCACAAAAGTCCTGACTTGGTAGATACATTTGAAAAGAAATGATGCATTAGGTTTCTAGGAAGCAAAACATGATCTTATTAGTAACAGAACACACAACACGGTTGTTAGGCAAAACTTGGAACGAATGTTAATAATTTTTATTACAACAGAAAGCCATAAAATATAACTTTCTGTCATTTATTCTGACAGAATTTTTATGTGACTAATTTTCCATTGGTTGATATCGAAAGAGAACTTTTTCGAGACTGTATATAAGATAACATACGAGATTTATTTTCTTTTAAAAGAAGATAACGGTTCCATGTAAAAATTGTACATAACTACCCCAATATACCTTGAGTTGTGGAATACAGACACCATTTATGGGGAGGTAGGTATGCTAGCTTATGAAAGTGTTTACAACAAAAAGGGTCAACTCAAATCATGAATTAAGTTTACTTTAATCAAAACCAAAGGACTTGAAAAAGTCGGTCGCTTTCCTGAAGAGCTTGTCTTTTGTTTCACTAATGCATGAAGTTTTTAATGCAAATTCACAATTGCCAATCAACATTTTCTTTTCTATAAGAATTAAGCTTAAGAGACATTAAATGAATTGGTTGAAAGATTCTTTTTACATTTATGCAAAAAATAAATTCAGAGACACGTTTTTATTGGTGTCTTTTAAATCTAATGTTTTTTATGTTGACTTTAAACTATGCAAATATTTTTCTACATCTCAGCATCTCTTCACGGATATTTTAAGTGAAGATTGATAACATTTGGATAGTCGTCGTCCATGAGAATCGAAATCAGATCGTCACAGTAAAATCATCATTCCAATAAAAACACAAATATTGTTTACGGCATTATGAAGCCAGTTAAAGGATGGATGGCAATAAGACCCATTTTTGGTCCAAGATTTACCATAAAATTAAAACTGAGCATACTGATGTCTTAAGTTGTTAAAACATTGATCCAATATTATACTTAAAGAAAATGGTAAGCTTTTGCTGTATAAGGATAATTGTCATGCCAATCGGTTAACTCCAAAAAGGATATACTAAAGAAATTGTTCTAATTTCATTGGTTTTGCTGATTTTTACACACTTTTTGGTCTGGAAGAAGATGGGCGCATCTAAACAACAACTTCATAATTGGAAAAATCGTGTAAAATGATGAAATACATCATTTCAGAAAGTTTAAAGTTGTTGTTTGAATGCGCCCAATGTTTTCTCAAGGAAAATATGCGCTGAAACCATTCAAAATTACAGATTTTCTCTATTTTGTTAAATAAAACTGCTTTATAATGTGATGTCATAATTATGTTACAGTGAAAGAAATTTGCCTAATTTTATGTGTTTTACTTGTAACCACATATAAGTTTATACTTCTTATAAATATGACCCCCCGTTTGACAAAAAAATGTGGTTAGGAACTGTATGAAACAAGAGGTCCCAGAAGATTTTTTTTATAATTGTGCGCCCCCTCCCCGTTTGAAAATTTCTGGATCCGCCATATACTGTTATTTGCATATTCTATTAGAAATCACATATATAAAATAGAAATGATAGTGTTAAGGTTGGACCAAAAACAAATTTAACCCAGCCACAGTTTGATGTGCCTTTTCAAAGCCAGGAATCTTTCTTAAAAGCTTGTGTTGGTACTCGTCGTATTATGTTATTTGATTTTTTTTTTATAAAGAAGGGGTTCTTTATTATACATTTCAAGGCCTGATTTTGAATTGCAAGCATTTGACTGTTCATGTAAGTCTAATTGCAAAACAGCGAGCATGACTTGTGACATTGAAGGCTGTTGACCATTTTACGTAGTGGATTTTTTTAAGATTACCGTTTATAAGTGTAGGTTGTGTCTGTTCACTTATTTCCATCTTATTATCTTCTGAACGATATACACATACATGTACAATAAATATGGGTTTCGGTGAAATGTACAATATTCATGTGTCGAAGGAAGAACAGCACGTGCTTTATCGTCTCATTTTAATTAAATACAAGTGGGAAAGAAAGAAAAAAATATTGACTCCTTCACGTCAAAATAACAACAACTTTAATGTCAGCACTGCTTAAACGCCATATAAAAACTGTAATGCAAACCAATATTAATGGATTCCTTTTACTTTGATGTAAGTAGTGTTGTCGACCAACAAGATTCACAGTTTTCATATGACAAAGGAACCATATTTGACAAGTTTCCGGACCTTGGCTAATGGACTTACTCTCTGATGAGCAATAGATCAATTAACTAGTCGAGAAACATAACTGGTATTGTTTAATAGAAAATGTCCTATTATATGTACATTACTTGATGGGTAATTAATTTCCGAGTAATTTAGATAGATTGGTGTGGAGGAAACTATATGAATGCAACCCATACAGATTATATACTTATTTTTGAATAATCAGGATAATAGAACAATAAAATTACTATAGGTGTTGTAGGTAATTGTCACGTTTAACGAGTGATCTAGTTTGAATAGAAGTTTTAAAATGTAAACACCAGTGCTGAATAATCAAAATAGCAGAACTTACCAAGCGACAGAGTTCAAAACTTTGTATCAAGTGAGCTAGAGCCGTTTTACACAATTTTCGAATTGGGATTATCTGGCTTTAAAAAAAAATTGTCAGTATTTTAAATATATTTTTTCACATTTACTTTTATTTGCTTTGTATAACGTGGAAAGGGTTTTAAATACTCGTTCGTTTGATTTTGTTCATAAAACTGATATTATTGTGCAAGTCCTCTTCAATGTTATGTTATTGTTAAATTTGATTAAAAAATGCCCACAATTGTCTTATACATGTATGTTGGTTAGCGCTACAGTCATGTATGGTGTTTCGAGACTATTAAACTGAGAACCTTTTTGTACATATTGATATTATGAATAAATTTATATAATAAACTAGGTAGAAAAAAAATTAAAAAAGTCGGTTTTCTTGAATATCCTGAAGAAATAAACAATGGCACTAATTTTTAAAAAAAAAATTATTTCGAAGAGATTTTGAAAAGGAAATTTTACTTAGATTTTAAGTAGATTCCATAACATGCTTTACATTCCTAAAACCTTACTTATATGATATCAACACTATTATTTTTAGTAGGGATGTAGCTGCTGGCTGTTTTCCATTCCATTTCCATTACCACATCTCATTTTCTTCTTTGTGTTTGGTAATATTTCAAGAAATCAAAAACGTTGAAACAAGTCTATATAATAATGTACTCTTCCATGCTATATTTATATTTAAGTTCATATCGCTTTTTCATTTAATAGGTAATGTCATTGCTTTAATTATCATTAGAACCGTACATGCATGTATGCTAATCTGGAAGGATATTCAACATTAATTGTTCTGCAAGTAAAGTTTATTATTCTTCATTTAAATCTACTATTTCCCACTGTTAGTTTACTAATGGTTACCATTACTAATGGTTACCATTACAAGATTGGTAACGTTTGTCTGGGATGAGGAAGACATGCTGGGTTAAAAAATGTAACTTGTTACAAATTCAGACACAAAAAACATATATTACTTACCTATAATTTATGTCAATTAACACATCTGCAAGGTGTCCTTTGGAAATGTAGATATTGATTGACATACGCTCTATTCGACTATTAGGTTAGACATTTATTTACCGGAATTTGATCTTTCCTGGATGATTTCTTAACTATGAGAGTATGGTATTTTTGCATTTATACTTTTTTAATGTAAATGTCATACAATAAGTATAATCATGAAAAAAGAAACGGTGCATGCCTATGGCTAATGAATTGGACCCAAATTTCTTTTAACCTGAAAATCATAAAAAAATACAGCTTTGGATTTTCACAGAATGTCAAAAAATCGAATTCCAATTTCTGAGATTTAAAAAAACAACAATACTGTTTTACCCCAAAATTGAAAAATCTGATTTTTTTCTCAAAATTTAAAGTTAACCTTAAACCACTAAAAGGAAAATTTTTGGTGAAAATCTCTTGAGAAAACTTAATTTCAAAAATGTGTGTTGTTTTTAAAGACTAATTATGTGAATTCCAGATTGACGTACGCTACCCGATTTTAACTTCAAACAAAACATCTCTTTGGCTTTAAGATGAAAATTTTTGTCAACCTCTTAAGAAAATGGATTTTGCAATACATTTTGATAAAATGTATCAAATATTCAATACAATGTTGAAATTATGATTTTCTAAAGTGTACACAATTTCTTTTTACCTCTAGTATATTTAAAAGCCGCCAAATCAATTGTGACGTTGTCACTAAAATATTTTTTTTCTAACAGCGAGAAGGGTGTCACCTGGAATCCTGGATGGAAATATTCATAACTAGTCCGCTTATGAAGTTGACCAGGATAAGTGGCACCTTCATTGAGAATACGGTTTTTTGTTTCGACCTTTCAAATATGTCGATATTCACTCTCATATTAAACAGATTTGTTTTCGTTTTAATTGTTTAATCCTTGCTTTTCCTTCTTCTAGACAGTTGTAAAAGCCGAATAAATTGAAATTAAGACAGATATCGACCAAATTTGAAATAAAAGAGCCATAAAGTTTCGCCATTGTTGGTACTTTTTTATGATGAATAAACATGCGAAAGGTAATTAACAAGACTTTTTTTAACAAGTAATCAATGCATCATTGAGGAATAAAACTGTCCATCATTATCAAACACGCTCGATTCTATCCATAAAGCGTAATAGATTAAAACTCAAACCCTACTCAATGCTTTGTTATAGCCCCTCCCAGCGTATATCTCGTAGCCAAACGTAGGCGAAATTTTTTCGCATAAATAATTGCAGTGTTAATAAATCTTGGTAGTATTCGACAATTAACGCTATTGATCACAAGGCATTCATTGACAATCACATGTTAGCTAGTTTTTGACACTTATAAAACGATGTCTATTAGAATAACTCTTTTATCATCTCTGCTAGTTTTTATTATTTTAGAACACAGTTTTAGCATAGCTTACCCATTTAAGGACTTAGTATTACAACCACAAGATGAAGATTTATTTCAAAATGATGATTTCGCAGACTCGTGGTAAGTATTTCTTTAGATTTAAGTATTGAATGTGGTTCAGGAATTTAAAACTCGGAATCCTTTACTGTAAATTTTCAATGTTTTTTGTCAAAAAGACTGCAAGCATTGCAAAGATTTTTATCACCGGTTATCGGGCGTGCTTCCAGGTACTGTAGTTTAATTCCAAAAAAGTAATGGACACGGGATGTTTCTCTTAAGCTTAAATTCGAGCAAATTTTTGGTCAAGGATTATTATGATATAACACTTACTCACATTAAAGTGTTACCAGAACATATTTTATATATGACAATTTCGTCCGTTTCGTTCCTTTGATATTTAACCACTTCAAATGACCTTATCGAGGTTTGTTCAATTTCAAATGATTTAAAATGGAAGTAAACTCATATTGTACACCCTTCTTTCATTTATTGTAACCTTGAAAATAACTTCCTTCAAAACTATTACTAGTATCCGGACAAAACGTATATTTTTCATCCCCCATACCTCTTTGTCTTTTTTTATTGAAATCTGAGTCCATCATCGTTGAATCTGAAGTTTCGCTTGTAAACATTTTTTGTAAGCTAGAAACCTTTGTTTCTTGGGCCATTCATGGAGTTATGATAAAGAAAAAGTATATCTCTTTATGAAGCAGTATGGTTGGAAAATTTTTCCATGTCAATACGTACAGATATTCATTCATATGAGGCAATAGTCCAGAATAGTTTGCTAAGATTTCAAAATTCCAAATGTTATGCAAGAGACCAACGGCCAAAGGCAACGGTTTATGACACCAAGAGCACTACCTATATACTATCCCATGACATCTGCACAAAAAATGTCTTATTACCTTTTAAAATAATTTTGCTGGGGAAAGTTCGTTGAATTTCTCTCATGTATTGTTTCGTTTCACCAGGAGTGTGGTTTAAAAAAACTGACATAACTAAAAAATAGTAAAACATATTTTCCCCGGGGAATGAATTTTATAAGTTATCGATAATAATTGTCGTCTCTTTGAACTTTGAATCGTGTTCAAATATAGACATCCTATTTCAATGTGGTATATTTGATACCAACCCATTTATACAACTGTATCATTACCAGAACACTATTTGTCAATAAAGTTAAAAAAAAAGATTATGACTAAGCAAATTGAATCTTAATAAAATCATATAATGACCATAGATAATAAAAGCAATCAACTATTGTATTCTTAATCTTTAGTGCTTCTGGTATCATAATATTCGATGTTATATATATAAGCATATATATCACTCCGATAGAAACATCACTTTTTAAGTAATGAAACAATTTTTTTTGTGTAATTCAGGTTTTCATTATTATTATAACACACATTTCTTCACTTCAAAAACCATACGAAAATATCTAAGCATAGAAATACTACCATACACATAAAAACAAATCTAAAACAACAAAGATGTGAACACACCAACGCAAAATTTAACAAACAGGCGAATGTGCGAAAAACAATAACAAAAAGAAGCCAAACCAAAAGTATATAAGTAAATGGAAAATGAATATAAAAAAGATTCGCTTAAAACAGTTGCAAATAAAAACTTATCTGCTAAATTTATGTCTTTTATTTAAGAATCATAAAAAAATATTGCCATATATTTTACAGACTGACAAGTGCATTCATTTGCAGAATTTTATTGTTAATCTGTCTATATTTGTTTAAGGTGTGAGTTTCAGGTGTCTAGAAGTAACACCTACGCACATGCATATAAAAGAGCAATGGGTTCTTACATGATTTACTATGACAACTTGGATATTTTTCTATCGCATTGCACTTCGGCTTTTTTGTAAAGTTTAAATTAAAAAGACAAAACATAATCTTAATCACTATAGGTACATAATTTCAACATATGATGAAGTAACTAGTAATGGAATGGGGAGTAAAATTCAAAGTGTAACCTCTCGTCAACAAATGTCAATCATTAATAACAAGTGAACGAAACTAATCTAGGTTGAAAAATGCTGAAAGGGGAAGCCAAAGCCAAAAATTACAGGTAGAATAAGCGTCCTTTGAACTGTTTCGTGTGTTTTGGTTAACATGGCTAATGCAAGGGTCAACATCCCTACAATACATGGTAAAATTTGCAATTTAGTGAAGGCAGTGTTACCATCAATAAGTTTTTGTCATGTTTAGGACCATTGTATTTTTGATTTTCCATTTTTTTCTCATAGAAATATAAACAATACGAGAAAATTCATCTCTGTTTGAATTTTTTCTCCAAATTGTTTTAAGAATACATTAATACTACCAGTTTTGCTTTTATGACTTCCAGGATGGGAAAAATGAAATGGAAGTGGACTATTTTTTCTGTAGGGATATGACTTATCACTCACTGTCTTTCCCTTCTCAAAATGACATGCCTTTATTCATTAAAGATGTTGAAGTCTCAAAAATCATACCAATTGTTTGGCCTCTTTCATGTATTTATTGTATTATATTCTAGGATTGTGATCTTTCGATAAATTTATTGTTTCCCTCATCTAAGAGCAAGTACAAACATATTTAATCTAAAAACATTTGTAACATGTTCTTCCTGCTTAACCATTTTACACAATTGCACCTGCTAAACCTGTAATTCGTTCCTGTTTCCATAAATCTAAATTAACAGACAAATGTAACCCAGTCCTAATTCAACAATTTTACTATTTCCTCCATGTTGTTTCTCGTTTAATACCATCAATAGCATCACACTTTAACATGAAATTAACGATAGATTCTTCATCCGTTTAAAAGGCTTTCCATATTTTACTGTCTCCATAGTGGAATATTAATGGTTATTTAAAGGGCTAATTTTTTTCAAGTTGGTATCAATTTCAAGAAAGCTCAATACTTTATTGGCTTAAATGAACACAAGTCGACTTTACTTTCTACGTTGTTCAGTTTAACCTTAATGAAATTAAACACTGAAGATAATTTCTAGTAATTTGCATTAAAAGAGCATCTCTTACATTTTTATTGTTAATTGCAAATAAGAAACACAAATAATGATGAAAATATAAATTTACTTCCCTTACGTTCTAAACTCTTACGTTTCAATTTTTATTCATGAATACACGAACTTTTTTTACTTCAATTTTTGAAAACGTTATTTTTTTTTGCTCTGTACAATATCTTAGCACATGAGAAATAGCACTGCAGTCAATACTAACTAATCCAAAAGCCTTATAATCTATGAACTTTTTTGCAGGGATAATACATCTACATACATGTTCATACATGCATACATTGCGGTTGATTCAGATCATTATTGTTTTCGAAACTGTCAATACTGCCCAAAGACTGTGCTGATACAGTTAATAGCAAGCCCTATTCTACCAAAGCATAATCCATTACTTATTACTTACTTACTAGCGCGTTCAGTATTCATCATGATCAGATTGGATTAAAATTGGTGATCAAATAAATATTTCTTTTCAGCGTTGTGTATATGATATTTGCGAGAAATTTAATAGGTATTTTTCGTTTTAACCAATTTCCTAGTCTAAAAATGGGTAAACTATTCTAGATGTTGACTTGAGCAGTCTGGAATATCCATGATATATAAGACGGCTTATTAATATAACATACATGACATAAGGATCTATTAGTATTTTGTCCCTTTCATTTCCCCTTGCATATACATCAAATGCCGCTGACCA
This sequence comes from Arcuatula senhousia, assembly GCA_963971305.1. Lineage (NCBI taxonomy): Eukaryota > Metazoa > Mollusca > Bivalvia > Mytilida > Mytilidae > Arcuatula > Arcuatula senhousia. Next base: position 48,189,257 of record OZ020313.1, read on the forward strand.
TATAAAAGAGACTACTTGTCACGGAATTATTGCTACTATCAAAAGATCCCAGAATTTATTTGTCTCCAATAAAGATTTTAATTAACCGGGTCAAATTATGGATTCAAGGGCAGTTAATCAGAGGAAACGAAATGGATTTCTTATTTCTTGTCGGGATATTTTATCGCCTTGCAATAGGTTTTTTCATTATTTATAAAAGAAACTATTCTTAGCTGCCCAAGTTATGTAAAAATGCTCATTAAGGCAATGCATAAGATAAGACCTAATAGTAATTATTGATGTAAAATTGAAATGAACGCAGTTACTCTTATTTTAAGGATTTTTTTACTGAAAATGTAAAGACCCTAATTGGTGTTAATTTGAAATAGTATGGCAAGTTCAGTATCCAATCATATTTCAAGAAAAGGTGTTCAGTTACATTGCCGATCAAGACACCAATCACATAAACATCCTCATCTCTATTTAGTTAGTTTTCTTAAATAAGAGATCATGGAATAATTACAGAAAAAAAACTTTGATTCAAATTATACCTTATTGAATTATTAGACATTTTCCCATTAGGTCCAAAAAGGTTAAAAAAATGATAGCGCCTACTGGCCTTGTTGAAGGCTGCTGGCGGTTTTCCATAGTGGTTTTCTAAATTAACGCTTGTTATGTTGGCGCATACACTTGTTCCACATCTTATTATTGATAAGTACTTTGATGAATGTAGTAACATATTAGTCATATTTTTAGTGTTCAATGAAATAAATATTAAGTTAGCAGAAAAATTAACATTAATTTCGATACGCAGCATTTCAAATGAACCCCTTCTCCTTTGCAGTTCCCTTTTCAAACAATTATGTACGTTTAAAGCAATGTAAAAATGAAAGGTTTTTAGAATCTTAAAAATACCCTATCTTGGAACAAAGGCTTTGCAATTCTTCTTTGTACACATTGCCATATCGTATTTTAAAATGTCTTGTGTAGTTAAAGCTGTACAGCGGAGATCTATTCTCGGGATATTTGGCTACATATCTTGTACTGCTGACGATTATAGAAATGTTCTACGCCCTGACAAACTTGATCCCTGCCATTTCTGGTGCAGAACTGTAATACACTGCTCTTAACTCTGACACTCGGTTTGCTCTGTTCTAGCCCTGGCAATTCTAGAACTGATTCAAGTCCGGTCACTTTTAAATGACGTCATTGGTAGCCATTTAAACTTACTCTATTTTATTCAGAAGGTTAGGCGGAGCTTAAATTTCTCAGGCTGTTAGGTAAGATTTAAACGATGAATCCCAAAATAATTGACTCGTGACAAAGCCGGTCAATAAAAATAGAATACAGCGTTTGTCAAACAAAACCTAAATTTACCATATTTTTAATGCATTTAAATCATCATCTTTCCATGAATATCCTTCCTGTAGCCATACTAATGTCATGACATGAGACAGTTCTAAATCCATATATGGTATAACTGTCCAAAATAGGTTCTACCCTCTGACAAAATGACATTTTCCTTGCAGTTGTAGACAGTTCAGTAGAGATGTTAAAACTGACATACCACACTTGTGCATAGGCCTAAAAAGTAAAAAAGGTTATTAATTTGATGTTTACCCACGAACCATAATCGGTCTAAGCAGAAATCATTATTACTAAAATACTGGTATCATAACAGTTTATATTTATCATACTATTAAATAACAGTAATCACAAATCTACCGAACTTGGATTTTCAATCCATATGCATAAATAACGACGAAAACAAGGCATAGACATACATAAGATCGCATGGGCCCTGACTCATATCTGTATAGACATTTAAAAAGAAATGGCGAGTAGAACCAGATTTTATTGCAAGAAACCTCATTCTTCCATTGCAATCTAAGAATGCAACAGTAACACAAAACACGACCTTGCTATTCAAAAATGAGTGCAAGTTTTGTTTTGTTTCCTTACCGGTTTGACACACCGATTTGGAAATAGGCAGTGTGACAGGTCTGCCATTGCAGACAGAAACTGCTTACTCTTCCGGAGCACCTGAGTTCACTCTTGCTACGTGCGACTTGAGTTCGCATTGTTGATTTCTGTTCGGATGATTTGGTGTTTTGTGTTTCTTCGTGATGCTCTTGTTCGTGTTTACCGGTTTTGTAGCTGGCCTTTAAGATTTTTGACACTCGAATGCCCCAATTGTGAGGATGGAATGTCCCGTTTATGCTTCTCTGTCTCCTTCAAAGACATTGCGATTTTTAAAAGTCGAATCCAAGTTTGCAGGAAATATCTTAACCAAAAAACTTGAAAGATGAAGAATAAGTTCGGCTAAGTATCATATCTTCATTTGATATGATGGGAGGACATTTTATGTGGTATATGTGCGATTTCATCTCTCAAATGAGTTAATAGGAGTAGCAAAGATTGTCGAATTGACTGCATTTGTTAGGAAGGGCAGGTCCAAAATGTAGACCGTTTAAATGCAACAGACGCCACTTTTTCGTCCACAGATCTAAGAATTATGAGTCCGGGCGGTTGAGCTTTCTATGTAAATGCATGGTTTCTGTTGTAGGTGCTTTACTCAAAAATGTTTCCTGATTCAGCATATACATTTTATTATTTTGTTCCTTATTTATAACTTATGTGTGTCCGATAACTCTGTGATTTCTTGTTTTAGTTATGACAAGTGTCTTTGCGACTTGTTTACGTCTCATACTTTCAATTAATTTTGCTTTTGTGGTCAAGTTATGTTTCCCAGCAATATAAGACTACATTGTATTTGGCAACGAAATCAATGAAATAAGCTGACGTACATCATAATGCTTACAATCATCCTAATTATAATGATTATTTTTTCTATTTGACAACAGTTGATGCAACATCATTTTATAGCATAGCCAAACATTGTTTGTCAACAGGGAGCAAATATGGTCACTCCAGGCAACACGCGTATCAAGTTTTCCTTTTCCGGTTTATCTTTTCGTTATCAATCGATTGCAAAATTCCTGCAAGGGAGACGTGCGTAGAGTTTTTATTTTTTTATTTTTAGCTATAGACATTTTTTATGATTCTACTATTCTCATAATTTTACTATTTGAAATAAACGGTATGTCTTCTACGAACAACTAACAAACCACATGTTGAAGTTTGATTGTTTGCCTTAACACGACAGATGTAACTCTAAACTTTACCTTCTGAAATATAAAGTACACATGCGAAACTTTATTGCTTACTCACAGGACAGGTTATTTTGTAAATCTTTACCACATAAGTTTTGTTATTATATCTTGAATGCTTGAATACAGATATTCTTATAAGCTAAAATAATGGTAAATAATCGGTCGAGACACAAATAAAAGTCTAGCGATGAAACGTGTCTTCGCTATAATCGCAACAGACAATTTCTTATTAATCGTCATTTCCCTGTTTCAACGGTTTGTTTCTAGTTGTCTCGGATTTCTGAAAATTTTAAGACTTCCCTTAAAAAGATCGTATCGTCTTTTATCAGCGGCCACTTGTAAGGTATCAGCAAAACTTGTCAAGCCCTTTTTTGCATCATTCTTATGACTTCTCGTAAGAAAAAATGAATTTCCATGGATATTATTAAATTACAAGCAATAAGTAAAGCATCATCGATTGGTTTAATCCAAAGAAGTCACTGATAATGTTCTAAGGGGATTTTAAAGCTACTTTAAATAGTTTAAAATAATAAAGATAGAAGATTATAAAAAAAAAGAAATGAAAATGCTGTATAAAGAAGCAAAGAGGAACCAATGGGGCATTCCGTCCAAAAGTCCAAAAGGGCAACGATGATACCGGTAAACACGAACAAGAACAACACGAAGAAACACAAAATCAACCGAACAGAACTCATAAACGCGAACTCAAGTCAATACCAGAGTGATCTCAGGTGCTCCGGAAGAGTAAGTGGGAATCCAATATTTGTCTAATATAAAATCTTCATAAATGATCTTCCTGATCTTTTTGAAAACTCTCCTGACCCAGTAATTTTAAATGGAAAACCTTTGAACTGCTTAATGTATGCAGATGATATAATTCTTCTATCCACCAGTGCCACAGGACTTCAATCTAAACTAGATGTCCTAAGTAGGCACTGCAGTGATTGGTGTCTTACTGTAAATCCCCAAAAAACCAAAGTATTAATTTTCAACAAGGCAGGCAGACACATAGAGCATAAGTTCAACTACAAAGAGTTTAATATAGAATGTGTACAACACTGTAAATATCTAGGTGTGTTTTTTAGTGCTTCTGGTACCTTCTCCTTTGCTCAAAATGAGTTATACAAAAAGAGTCTAAAGGCATACTATAAATTACAAAAAGACTTTTTGACCTATAACCCTAATGTAAAGACTAGTATCAATGTATTTGATCATACAATAAAGCCTATTCTTTTATATGGCTGTGAGATATGGGGATTTTTCAACCCTTATACTGCTAAATTTAGGAATGGTTCTCCTTCACTTGACAAAATTTATGGTAACATTACCTGTGAAAAATTGCACATAAAATTTTGTAAATTTATACTTGGGGTACACAAAAAGACCACAAATTTTGCTGTCCTTTCAGAACTAGGTAGATTTCCACTTCATTTTGACATTGTTAAAGCGATGATCAATTATTGGATTCGTTTAGAAAACAATGAAAAATTTCCACTTTTAAATGATGCTTACCAAGAATCCAAACTTTTACATGAACAGCATAAACCTTCATGGAGTGCTTCTATCCATAAAATTATAGAAAATATACCAAAACTGAAGGACAATTACAAGTCAAAAGAGAAAATTAGAAATATTATTAAAGATTCATACATTAAATTATGGGAGAATCAACTATCCAACAATTCAGAAGGCAAATTAAGAACTTTTGTAAAATTTAAAACTAGTCATGGGTTTGAAAACTATTTGAGTCTTATTAGCAATTTTGAGTGGAGGAGAAGCTTAACACAGCTTAGAGTTTCATCCCACCATTTGCGGATTGAATCTGGTAGATACCAGGGTATACCTCCACACCTTAGACATTGTCTTCACTGTGACTCTGAAGAAGTAGATGATGAGATGCACTTTCTTATCACCTGTACAAATTTTGTTGGAGAAAGACAGGAACTGTTTGATATTATTCCAAAAACATGTCATAACTTTATAAACTTAAATAATAACGAAAAATTCTTTTGATTAATGACCTGTGAAGATAAAGCTGTATTACATAACCTTTGCAGTTTTATAAAAAAGAATTGCAAATGAGATTTATATCTTCACACATGATTGACTCTCACCTGTCTTCTCCAGCAACAAAAAAAAGGGTTACACTTCTGTTTTGTTTATTTGCTTTAGACACGAGAAGGAGTACTATTTTAAATCACTCTATATTTTATAAAGTATCTCCTTAAGCACCGTCCCTTGGTGTCTGCAGCACTTAAACAAATAATTTGATATTTAATATTTAATTAAAAGTTTGTCTCTCTGCTTTGGACACGAGGAGGAACACTATTTGTTTAAAAAAAAAATAAAAGTGTTTCCTTAAGCACCGTCCCTTGGTGTCCATAGTCGAGAGATGAATATCTATATCATTAACACACTGTACATCTATTCTTATTAATATAGTCAACCATGCTTGTTCCACACAAACACACACATGCATTATATATTTTGCATCACAATTAGTTATATAAACAATTGCTAATATTGCTAAGCTATGTCTGTTATGTACTGTTTTAAATCATAAATGTTAATTGTCATTGCCTGCAAAGGTCCTTGATTGGCTGAAATAAAATAATGTCTAATGTCTAATGTCTATCCCTGTATCAACGAAACATGACTTTAGGTTAGTTCCATCACATTTGTGGTAAATGGGTATGAAGCAGAAAGAAGGTACACGAATCTTTGTTACTGGCAGTGTAAAACAGTTAAACCACTGCGGAAAAGAAAACAAAACAAAAAGGTGGTTGGGTAACATACCGAATAATTTAAACTCACAACAATAAAACACAAGAGAAGAATAGGTGTACGGGACATAACCATGATAACCTACGATATAGATGGCAATTTGAAAAAAATCACAATGGTTAACAGTCAACAGCATTCAATGAGACCAATGGTCGCTGGTCGCTGTTTTGCATTTAGTCCTTAATCTGCTTCTTTCAACCATTTAAAGCGTATGATTCAAAAGTAACCTTTAACTGCCAATGGAAGTTGGTTTCTATCGTGTTTATAGCTCTCGACACCTTAAGGTACGACAAAATGCAACAAAAAGACAAGAATCGGGGATGTTAGTTCAAATGCATATTTTATGTTTTACGATAAAATGATAAAAACACATTTAGTTTCATTAATAGTACATTGAAAGACCTATTTGAACAGAAAACGTGTTATGATGTAGAAACAAATACTGTTTTATTATAGATACTCCTTTTGTATGGGTGAATTATGGCTATTCTATGAATAAGTAATGGTTCATGCACAATTTATATTTGATTAATTCATCAAAAACTTTTAAGATTTTTGATAAAATCTCACTTGTATAATGACTTTTTAAAGTGTCCTAGTTGTAAGTGTAAGTTTGCATCAATTTTATCTAAAAACCATGACAACTGGTACTTTTAAATTGAATCCTAACGCATTTGGAGACAGAGTCTTTAATCTAGTTTTGTCCTAGTGGACAATGAAGTTCGATTATCCCAGTTCGATGTTTGTGCTATTATTCTTTTTAGCTCTTGAATTTCTCGATTAGATGTTTCTTGCTGAAATTATAAAATAAGGAGTACATTTATGCCTTTATAATGTAAAGAACAGTTCTAGAACTTAACTTTATAAATGTTTAAATGCATATTAAAACATTTTTAAATGGATAATCCTATGAGCAAATGTTTGACTTTTTCATTAGCATTTAAAAAAATTTTCCTTTTTCGTTACACGTATTTTTCCTTTTAATACGGACAAAAGATCTTGAAAGTGTTATCTCTTGTTACAGTGTATTCTGTCAGCAAGTGAATAAAATCTTGAACCTTGCAAAACATTTAAGGTGCATTTTCAAATTTCCTAAAAACTATCGAATCATAAATAAAAGTGAATGTTGGTAGACACAATTCCTTCTGAACACAGACAGAATATATTCAATGGTATTTTGACACCGTCCGCAAATGACTTATTAATTATTAAAATGAAATTAATACTACAATCAATGATAAGTTATAATTACAATTTATATCTCTTATTTATTCAATAATTACCCCTACTTGTAACGCTTCTTGTTTCCAGTTTGTCATTATAACACAAAGTAATTATTGTCAAAACAGGTGTCCATTTCTAGGAATATTCATTGAATCATTAAATTTTAACTAGTTTGAAAGCACTGATTATAATCATTTGCATCATATGATTTTAAATTAACAATTTAAATTAATGAATTAATGGAAAATCTATTTGTAATAAAAAAAGGACACTTGCAATAAAACAAAGCCTTTCTAAAAGTATAACTGTTAAAAAAAGAACAATCATGTTGACTTCAAACGAGGATTTGAAAAATAAGACTCTTGCTGACAAATCCAACACAATGTACTTATTTGTCATTGTGGATGGTTACTATATTTTTGATTAGATTTAGTGGATGCACAACTCTTGTGCTTGCAAAAACGTAAGCTGAAAGGAAAATTAAAAATCGGACACAAGGTTTAAAAAAGCAACTTTGGATGCAGATCGACTGTTACGTCCTTGTGTGACACGTCTGGTACACAGTTAATGTGATGGTGTGTTGACTTTTGTCGGATTTGCTTTTTGAATTAAAAATGTATATAAGTACAGGAGCCTCATCTCTTTTTCAGTAGACTAAACTGGTCGACCTCACCCAACCTTCCGATTGCAGATGGCAATTTAAACTTCTAAGTCCTTTTCCACTTTCACTTAAGCGTTATTTCATGTGCATTTTATTGTAAATGCTATTTTGGATGGGATATGTGTGCACTAGTTTGTACATACGTTTTGTTTATTGTATCTGGATTTGTTTTTGAAAAAAAGCATTTTCATCAAAAGAGAGAAAAAAGCAATGAAACAATAAATCTGTAATGTTCATTTTATCTTTTAACATGTAATGTAAAACTAACATGTATATATATTGGGGTAAATTGTGTTTGTGGTGCCATAAAAGTCCCATTAGCTTTCGTTGATCGTTTGCTGATATCAAGGACAATAAAAAAAATCCTCTGATTTAATCCCTGCGTCTTTCAATATATCAATTAAAATTTCGGGTTATCAAAATCGATGCCCTTATTTTTCGATAAAACATCAAAGAAGAAGACTAAAAAATAGAAATTTAAGCACAGGTCAAAGCAAAACGCATTAAAAGGATGAAATTCTAATCTAATATATAACACTGAAGTTCACTTCCATGCTGTAGATAGTTTCTATATCAAATCTATGCGACATATTAAGCACAACCTGGTATCTTGAAAGCGCTACGCCAACAGAGCGACTGCAATGTGTGAACCAGGTGGTAGAATCAAATAACTTTCGGCGAGTAAACAAAACCCATATAATTTTATTGTGCGAGGACAAACAAAACGTTCACCGCACGTAAAATAATACTGCTGAAGGTTTCGATGTGAGGAAGACACATAGGATACCCTTTAGTAGGCTAAATTACCAAACATTACTTAGCTTTTTACAGTGGCTTTCTTTTTTAGGCTTGTGTTCCCAACAAACCATTTATAAATTTCAACAATCCTTTAATGTTTATCTCCCTGGAAATGCCGAATTCGCGTTTTTTGGTAAAGAAACGACCAGCTAAACAGCTGAATACTTACATGCCATTTTCATGTAGGTTATATGTTTGAAAATCAATGACTTGTCAAAGAATTGGGGAAAACTTTGAGAGTGTCCTCCTACACCGCAAATATGTAAATCACTCTAGAGTGCTCCACTATGAGAAGTAAATGACATTTCTGATTTTAATTAACAATGTGATTTAAGCATCATTTAAAATTCAACATTGATCAATTCTGTATGACAACTGCTCTTTACAACTGAGATATAGCTTATTGAACACTTGGTAAATGATTACAAAATGATTATGTTGTTAGTGATGTAGTTGTTTGCAGTACTGTGTGACCGGACGTTTTTTCTCAGAACTCTTGTTCTCCCTGTTTATCTGTATGTAAATAGAAATGTTTGTCAACGTGGATCATATTCTACTCTAATTGATGACGGGTAACCCCCTAACGAGTAAAAAATGACAATACATTGATCGGTGATAGCTAAATTAATAAATTGTTTCATTAGAGTATTATTAGTGGTATCTTATTACAATAACATTCTCTTTGAATAATACATTGTAGACCAATAAAAAGCATCTTCTATATAAACCGAACTGATCCGACATAGTTATCATAAATACAAATGACAACAAAGTTCCAGACAATAAATTTTGCTACGCCTGACGCGCGTTTCGTCTTTAAAGACTCATCAGAGGCGCTCTACCAAAAATAATGAAAATGCCAAACACTATATGAATATGGAGAGCATAGAACAATAAAACCAAAAATACCAAACTGGGGAACCAAATTATTACTAAGATAATCAACCTATGTCTGGTGTAGGATGAACCTTAGGGTTTAGACAATCTTGAAATTTAGACGGATAATTTAAAGCAGGAACTGCTTACTCTTCCGGAGCACCTGAGTTCACTCTTGTTTCGACTGGAGTTCGCGTTGTTGATTGATATTCAGTTGTTTTGTGTTTCCATGTTTTACATGTTGTCTGTTTTTGTCCTGTTCTTGTTGGTGTTTACTGGTTTTGTCTCTGCCCTTTCGGACTTTTGACATTCGGATACCCCATTGGTACCTCTGCTTCTTTGATGTATTCTCCAACTCAAAAGTGTTGGTGCCGGAGCGAAAATGAGATCTTGGGACACATGTCATCGATCATCTAAAATATCAAGTTATAACTTAAACTCAAGGAAAGGTTAAAAACACCTAGGCCACAATTTTGACAGAAAATAAATCCCAAAGTTATAATTCATTGTAACGTCCATTAATTTGGTTAGTTGTAAAAAATAGTAGCCAAAATTTTGATGTTGGCCAAATAATGGCAAAAATTGACTGGTAAGCTGATGGATGTTAAAAAAATGATTTTTAACAGTTTTATAGACAGTTTTTGGATTGGGATAGGCTCGACATTCAAGTTACAAAAAGATAACTTTAGAAACACATGTGCAGAGACACTTTTAAAAAAATATAGTAGGCAAAACCGCTTAACACCATACTTTTTTTATCCCTTTACCATTGTTTACTGTATTTAAAGCTGACCAATCCGTTCAATAGATTTAATGCTTTAATGATTTATTTGGAAATTTTGTATTTATTTTCAAAATCATAATTGCCATAACGAACTGCTCAATTGCCCAATTCGAATATGATAAAAATGAAATGATGCTTAAAAAGCATTGTTGATTTAATCATTTTTGACAGTGAGACAGCTATAATGTATATACATATTTGTAGTGTAGGTGGACGTCCTCAAACTTTATTAAAACTTGAGGATACAGCATCAATGATTTAAATCCCTCCTCAATGCAAGCTATTTTTTCAAGTTTTGTGACCATGCATGATTTTGACATGAGTCGGCGTATAAAATTGTTGTCATATTGTTAATAATGGAACGTTAAAACTAGTCAAAATTGCCTCTATTACTTTTTTGTGTCCTTTTTTTTGGTTAATATTTCTTGAAAGTCTCATTATTATGTATTTTTCTATTCATTTCAAGACTCAGAAAATATAAACACTCTTTGACATTTCTTATATTCGAGAAAAATATAACAGTCAGTACGTTAGTTATGATAATTGCTTTACTCCAAAACATCGCGAATACGGCCACACCAAGAACTACAATGTATGTACGTGGCATTTCCCCCAATATAGTGCACCAATATATATAAAAGTCATGTTTTCTAATAAAAAATGGCCTTACGATTACGGCATGAAAATGCCAAGATAACATCATTCAAGCACTTCGGAAACAAATCTTAGTGGCTGTGTTGTCAAATGGATCAGAATAAATGATAAGCCTAAATATATGAAAAAATGAATATACTAGTAGTGTAGATCTTCCAACCATTGTTGTGTCCTGTGTTAGCTTTCTTGAAATCTGTTCAAACCATTGCAATTTTTTAGAACCATGTGTTTTTATGTCAATTACATATCAAGTGTCAAGTGTACGAATGAAGCAGACTGAAATATAGATTCATATATCATATTGTAAATTAATCAAATTCAACTGAATTGATTTATTGTTTAACTATAGAATACTTTTAAGGGTTCATATTTTGAAAAAAAAATAGACAGACACACATTTTATATTTTAGATCAAGATTTTGTTTGAATTGTTAACTTACATTTTGTTGCAATCAAGCATTTTAAAATTCAATATACTCAATCAATTTTTATTATCAAAGTGGGAGTATAAAATTTCCATTTGAAAAAAACAGTTTTAAAAACTCCCTATCAGCACTAAACATTTTGTTTTGTTCTTTATCTTTGTCATTTTATCATGAGGTTGTTGTTATAATTAATTACCACATTTTCCCGAGACACTTGTAGTAGTTATATAGATTAATAGATTGCATTGTTCAGTGCTGATGATGAAATTGAATGCTATAATTACACAAGCATCGGAAACAAAATGGACGTCTTTAGCTTTTAAATATTCCAGACGATTGATGAAACTTCAATGAACTAAAAATGTTAAGCATCAGATTTTTTATGTAATAGATTAATTATAAGCAGTTGTAAAATAAAAGAGTATTGAACATAAAGTGAACCTTAGCCAATATCTACAGACACTTTATTACATGAATGCACTTGGATTGGTTATGTTAAGACAGCGATTTATCGTTGATATTGTTACATATCACTGGATTAATTTCCTAAAAATACCTAGCAACCAATTCGTTAGTTAGTTAGTAAGTCCGTTAGTTAGTTAGTTAGTTGGTAGATCAGATATTTATTGTTTAATAAGCAGTACGAAAAGTTAAGCATAAAGCAGACAACCTATGTGTAGAGTGATACTTAGTTCAGTCAAGAATTCCCCCCGATTTTGTTAGTATTGCATAAGGCATTTGGTGTGTTTTAGAAAAATAGACGATTGCTATATAAAAGTATAGCTGAACAATAACATATTGCATAAAAGTATCTTATACGGATTACTGCCTTTAAGATGATGTATAATTAATTAAGATACGAGTTTCTTTGCATTACATGTATTCTATATAGCATGATTTAAATTCGATCACATGGTATTTCCCCCATAAAGTATTCTTTATTTGCCAAATAAAATAAGAATAAGTGAAAAAGAAGCAATATATATCATTGATTAAGAAAGATGAAAGACAGTACACGTTAACAATAGGTTTTAATTGTAGGGTTCATGTTCAATCCCTGGAATGATGTGGTATTTTTGCATTATTTATACCAAAAATGTGTTTTACGACACGTAGAAAATGCAATATAGTCGTCATATAAGAAGCAACATTTTAAATAATTAAGTAGATTTAGTATGTAAATTGTAGTTTACGTAAGCACTTATGATATCAGAGAGTATGATGCATATATAAAACTAGTGTCTCAAAACTGCTAGAATGGAGCCATTTAGAGGTTAAAATCGATATTTTGGCGATAATTTGGACAGCGCCATAAGAAATCTGATCATGCTACCATTTTAATGGACATCTACGACGTACATTTACGTCTTTTATTTCAAACGATTAGACCATTGGGCTCACCAATGAAGTTTAAACAATTGATTTTCTTGTCAAAAGGGCGTGAAAATTATAGGTCTGAAACCATATATCAATTAATGCTCTCAATGTACGAATTTGGTGAGAATTTATTGTACTGATGTTTGTACTTAGTACCCAGAAGCAATGCTTAAGTCGTGTAAGTGTTGTCAAGATAACAAATTCAAGGACTTCGATACATACACAAGTTTTAGGAGACTTGTTTGTTACATATTCGTTAGATGATTTGACAAGTCTTCGTAAAATGATTCCTTATAATAATAGTCTTTTTCCTCAATATTATTTAAGAAAGAGACTGTTCAAGACTGGCAGAACACGTAGATACATAAAACACTCTTATCTTAATATTAACAATGACATGACTGAATATTTCAATCTTCAATCTATGACAGACAAGAACAACTTACTTTTCCGGAGCAACCGAGTTCACACTTGTTACGATTTGAGTTCGCGTTGTTGGTTTCTGTTCGTTGATTTTGTGTTTCCTCGTGCTGTTCTTGTACGTGTTTACAAGTTTTGTCCTTGCCTTTTCGGACTTTTGACACTCGAAAGCTCCATTGGTGTTTCTTTGCTTATTTCATGTTATAGTTGTACATTGTCCGGGAGAGGGTGTTTGATGATTTGTTTTAAGATTGGCATTAAATCATTAACATTATATGTTTGATCATGGGACAATGGCAAAACAGCTTGAAATATTGAAGGTTGCTGGTTGTTTTACATTTACATGGTTGATTTTATATGTATATGTTGGTTTTGTTCGAACGCTTATATTCCAAAATTTCTAGCTGATGGAAAAAAAAACCATCATAATTTGTTTAACAGATAGGCTAATGTCAATTAACAATAAATTATATAGATATATCCATTTTTTTCAAGCCCTTAACCTATGATGGAACATGTTCATTTAAATAAATCATCAAATGATTCTTGATCCATTCTTTTCTCACAATATCTCTTTATTTTCTATTTTCTCACAATACGTGCTATCTAAATATATGTAACTCTTAGTGAAAAAGGGTCTTTCTCTCATGGTACATTCTATCTAAATGAACGTAACTCTAGCTAAAGAAAAGGATCTTTTCGCAATGTAAGGTTTAACTAAATGAACGTAACTCTAGATGAAAATGTAAGTTAATACAACAGAAGAAAGTTCAGCAAAAAGAAATAAGCAGTGTCTTGTATCAACGTTTATCAATTTGACCTTTAAAAACTAGATTTCTTTGACATCTTTGATTTCACAATAATTTTATGCACAAATAAACAATCAACTTGGTGTGGGAAACGTGGAACAATTAGGTTTGCACAATTTCTCAAAATGTACAAAGAATATAAAAAAGTTTTGGTCAATCCTTAGCGAAATCTTGTAACTTGATACATATACATGGTTAGGAAATCACCAGATTTTTACAATAAAGGCTAAGAGCAAAAACATCATTTTGGTTACCTAATTCAAACATAGAGCTTCAATTTTATTGTTTACGGCTGTATCAAATTAAGTTAGGACATAAGGATGTTTCAAATAACAGGTTTTATATAGATGGTGTCCTCCCACCATTACCAGAACCACACATTTCATAATGATATAAAAACATGCAATGTTGCTTTGATATAGCCAGAAAAGTGAATGAAAAAACATAGCATTTGTATCCTTCCTTCATAATTTTAACGAAATATGAATTTTAAAAAGCCATTACGTTAGGAAATGTGTCTGTCTAGAGCTGTGACGACATCTATTATAGGTGTGAGATCTATTTCTAGACAGCACTGGAGGTAACTTAAAAAGATACAGATTTATTTCTCCTCGTTTTTAACTTCTGCTTTCATGGCAAGTTTTTTTTTATCTTGAATAATAGTCTAGTTGACAGTTTTGGTATTAGAATATACTTCTGTTAACAAATGTATAGGTTGTTTGGTGTAGTTGAGTCTGGCATCAAAGACTGTCTGGCAATGATGTTTATGGACATGGCAGAGGATTTATTCGTTTTTTTTTCAAATTTCTAGGTGTCTTTGATGTTTTCTTTAATGAGATGACAACTTAATATTTTATTTGGAATGAGAAAAGTACATGACTTATTTTGTAGAAAAAAAGGTGTACTGCCCATGCACTACAAGTATTTTATTTTATCACAAAGGTAAACATTTTTTAAAGAGACTGTCATACTATGATGTTGGTAAAAATTATTGCCTGGAACTTTGTAATATTTTTGATTCACAGATTTCGCAATCAATAGTGCGATGCATCATTGCATAGTCTAAGCAGTTAAAAATCTACACCGGTACAGATTGTTTTTGATTTAGTTCATACACGATAATTTATGAAGACCTTAATTGAAAACAAGTCTACAAATAAGCATTGTCTCTGTGGCTTTGCTGTGTTCCAATGGATAACCATTGAAGCTTTCTACTTATAATCAAACATTCAACTTCGTCCATTTATAAAGTTACACATATTGTTGAGGTCGGGGTTAACCTTGCACAACTTTGTTCTCAAACTATTTTGTTGACCGTTTCTCTCCCTTACTGTTCTTACACCGTTCTGTGTACATGACACTGAAACATGCAATATTATAATTGTTTTGATCTAGAATATTTTTTGTCGAGAAATGACGAAAATTTACTTTTTTCTAACTAATTGTTGTTGTTAACTACATGTATACAGGAAAAATTGACCGACAATTGTAACAGAAACGTTTACTATAAATACCCTGACGTCGTGATTACCAGTTCTTAACATTTTTTTGAAGATGTGATAATATACCACAACTATATAAGTCTAGAAAAAGGGAGAATAAAAATGAAAAGAAACCCAAATAATTACTGTTGGTACTGTTCAAAGTTGTGATCTTATCTACATTGTAACATCTTGACTGCCGGGCTATGACAAAATTACAAATACAAAAATGCGGGTATCAACGGTAAATTTGGATATGCTATATGTCGATATTTCAAGGAGTAACCTCTCATCATTAGCATTTAAATCAAAACATTGGAAGGTCCAATTCCAAAACTGTTGAAAACGAGAGTACTCAAAACCTAAACGTTCGAACAAGGAAACCAAATCCAGGACCGAGGATATCGACCATGTGCATTACAAGGAAAGAAACCTGGTGTTTTAAACAATTTTGAAATTAAGGCACGGACCATTTGATTTTCTGGGGGGGGGGAGGGGCTGTGATTTTTTTTGAAAAAAATTTCCCGGCCCTGATTATTGTAAAAAAAAATATTCTGGCCAGCACTTAGGTTGAAAAAAATAATCTGGTTTCAATCTTGCCAATTGAAAAAAAATCTTGCCAACAAAATTTCCTTGCTTAATATGTGTGTGAAAAAAATAATTTGGCCTGCAAAGCGGGCGAAAAAAATTTCCCGGCTCAAGATAAAATCCCAGGCCCTCCCCAGATAATCAAATAGTCCGTGCCTAAAAATCAGAAGTTTCAGCGATAGAAATATTAGAAATTTTATGGTAAAAGTCTGACGACCAGGCTTGTGATTATCCTCGGGGACCTATGGTCCACCAGCAGTGGTTATCGCCCAGTGGTTTCAAAATTACAAATACCAAAAACGCGGGTAGAAACGGTAAATTTGGATTATTTCAAGGAGTAACCTTTCATCAGTAGCATTTAAATCAAAACATTGGAAGGTTAAATTCTAGAAATTTTCAAATCCTCAACAATAAAATATCTTTAATTTCTGCCCTTCCCAATCTGTCAATCTGTTCAAGATACTGCATATAAACAGCTCTTTTTGTCGCTGGTGGAATGTTCTCCATTACGTTATCCCATTAAAAATGTTATTATAAATATCTTTTTAATTTTTATTTTAGGGGTGACTTAGGACAAAGAATTAACCCAATGAGTAAAAAAGGATGTGAGGGTTTCCCTTGTATGTATACACATTTATCGGCTAAAGCAGGACGTGCCTCATTATACAGAAAGTTAGCAAGGCTAATAGATGATTGTGTAGCCAACCCTACCTGTAATCCAGGTGAGGAAAAATCAATTTACAAGCAAAGAAGTATTATTGCGGGCTTTTGAGGGTCGATCTTCCGAAAAAAAAAATCAACAAAAACAAATCAGAACAAAATAAAAAAAAAACAAAAACAAAAACGAAGACATAATAATCAGTAGATATACACAAAAGAAATTAATCAACAAATCAGAAAAAAAATACTGGAAATGTATTAACTGCATTCAGGAAGAAACACTTGTTTTCTTTTTTTTTATATGACTAAAAACAAAAGGCAAAGTGTAGTCGGACTAGGTCAGCCTCACAAATAAGGGATTTTTATCTCTTAGATGAGTACAGACGTTGGTTTGTCGTAGGTTTGTTTGGACTCCTTTACCGGATTGAATGTTAGTAACGCGCCGGGTATGTTGAATTGCAACATGCAGGAAATGGTTACCCTTCCTTTCTTATTCTTTCTCACTATAAAGACAAAACAGACGTCGAATGTTAAATGTACAGAAAATTTAGATTCATGACGCTTTATGTTTTCAGCACAGTATGTTTATCTGCAGTAATACATATATTGTTATTCTAATCCCTTTGTTTTGTCTTTCCGCAGGTCGAAGGAAGAGATCGATCTCAGCTGCATTGCAAGTGTTGTCATCCAACAACAAAGACTAACGACAGTCATATCAATAAATCAGTATTCTTTTTCTTTATGTTTATTTCCCCAGTCAGGGTAAACTGCTATAGAATTTTAAGTTAATGTTAATGTTCTGTTGCTGTTTTGGTTTGGTAATTGAAATTGTTTTTTTAACTTAGAAGTGTGTTTAATATGTCTTTCTTGTTTTTTTTTCAATAAGATGTTTATAAAGAATCGAGTTTAAAGAATACGTTTTGTTCAAATCGTCGCATTTACTTGTATACCGTTACATTTTGAATTTTACTACATTGAAATAAATACAAATTTCTTACTGCATGTATCCGGCATATTTCAAGTGCAAATAAAAAATAATGCCGAAAAATTAAAATATATTTACAAAATATATATGATAATTATAGATTTAACATGTCATTTTTCATATCAGATCTATTATCAGCCCCAGATCATGATATCAGCCCAAGAGCCATAGGCTCGAGGGATGATAGTGACCACGGGCTGATTTTGGTCTGATATGAAAAATGACATGTTATGATCTTTTTATCATATACTTCAATATCAGTGTCCATCTGTGGTATTTCTAAATGGCATTTGGATACAGCATCTGATTAAAATTTGTAACAAACAAAACAAATGTATGTACTGGACCTGTACTGGTATCTCGTAATATCGTGGTGCGTCGCTACGTGGAAACGGTGACGTTACAGTTGAAAATTTGGTTGGAATGAACGTAAACACCGGATAAATGAAACCCACGGAGGAGCTGGAAGGGGGTATAATTCACACAAAAATTGTACTCTTTTTAGATGCATCTGTGTCGTTTGTCATCAGTTGTTTGTTCTGAAAATGTATATAACTTAAATCGACTACGGCCAAGTCTGTAATACAATTCCAGTTTTTGTGTTTGATAATAAAACGGAAGTAGTTGATAATAACCTGAACCAGTTGATAATGAGAGTGATTATCACACGGTAAAGGTGTTTTTTTGGAAAAAAATAAAATTCTTTATAAAAATTACTCTATTATCAGTTTGTTAAATTTAAGCATTAATATGTCTAAGTATATGATAATTATCATATACATGGGTATGTAACGAACGACTAGGCATGTGAAGTATCTTGTCAAATTTCGGATCATATTAAACATGTTCTGTCATCAGTACCAAAACCTCAAGACGGGCAGGGCAATTCGTACGTAATCTTTAAAAGAACTTAAAATAATATAACTGTATGAGGTTTTGTATAACTCATAGCTGTTTTGGGCTAAAATTTCCTGACACGTTTCGTTTTCTAAAAAAAAAAACACCTTTACTTTAAACAAAGTTCTTTTTCCTTTAAATTGATTGAAAAAACATTACATTCATGATGCTTTTTGAATTTCATGATATTTTCTTTGATCTTCTAAAGACTACTTCAAATTTTCTTTTTTTCGTTTAACAATAGATCGCTGTATTTACGCTAGGCTTTTGCAAATACTAAAAGTGTATATGTACATGTTTTCAAAAATTTATAACCGTATGGATCTTAAACGTACATTGTAATTGTTATTAACTCTTGATAATGTCAATAAATGCATTTGTACAGACATACATGTACCTTAATCATATTTATTCACTTAATTACCAGTTATAAGGTACAATAATGATAAACTGTTGATAATCTTATTTTATTAAGCAATAAATTAGTTTTTTGTCCGACACTGGATTGTTCATTCTCTCTTGCATTTCCGAGCAATATATTCTAATAACATAGAAAGTAATGAGGTATGGAGTGATTGTACAAGACACAACCTACATGACATAAACTGTAAATCCACCATGGTAACCAGTGGATTAAATGAGACAATACACCGTGTGTACCACATTTTTAATGTTATCCAGAAAAAGATGGTAGTCATTCCTTAAATACCACACATTGCACAAAGCAAAGAAGTGACAAGTGGGCATACAAATGTCGTAGCCAGTTTTATTTTCACAACAACAACAACTAAAGGAAAAGATACAGCCGCCGAATGTTATCGATTTATTACGAAATGACACTTACAGACACTCGCTTATATCTTAAGCTCAGTGCGATACGTAAACTCCATAATTTAGTTGCTGCACAAAAGTTGACGATGAGAAAGTTAAAATCATCATGTTTGTCATAACGCTATACGTTTTCATTCAGTGTCGATTTCGAGATATAGGCGGGATTTCCTATAATCTGCATCGTCTCTAGTTTCATGTTTATGGGGATATAGGGAATAAAGGTGATGCCAAAAGTCGCCAAACCATGGATTGTTAATTGAAAAGACGCCGTTTGCATTGAGTGTCGATTTCGAGATAAAGGCGGGATTTCCTACAATCTGTATCGTCTCTAATTGAACTATGTTGCAATTCTTACTTTACGTTGATGACAAAATAGGGGATATAGGTGATGCCAAAAGTCGCCAAATCATGGATTCTTACGTGAAAGGGCAAACCGAAGATTGGGTTAAATGTTTGAGCAATTCTACGATTCTTTTTTGTCTAGAAGTAATTTAGGACGTTGGTTTCATTGAATCAACAAACAAATAAGCAACCAAACGAACGCAACTTTTGTCATATTGATTGTTGTCTGAAATACTTTTGTATTCAATTGAGATTTCTTTTCCCTATATGGTAGTCACCACAATGGGACGTAAAGCCTGTCTGTTTGTTTGGTAATGGAGATGAATATGTTCTAAAATATATTGCTCCTATTCCTTAGTTATACAAACAGTACATTAATTGTGGATTTGAAATATCTTAGACTAGAGAAGAAGACCTTAAAGCCTTCATCAACTGCGTCTCTTCCTATCACCAAGCAATAACATATACCTTTACCGTAACTGAAGAGAAAATCTCTAAGGTTCTTCAAACTTAGGACATACGTGTAAGTTGGTCTTTGTCATGATTAGGTTTCCAGTTCAGAATTTTTTGGTTCTATTGTCCTATGCTGTTCTCATTTATGCAGTGTTTTGGCATTTTCTAACTTAGGGTAGAGCGCCTATGATGAGTCTTGAATATAAGAAACGTGCGCCAGGTGTAACAAAATTGATTGTCTGTCCATTCGTTGAATTACTACATGTATTTTTAACATACGTAATGGTTAACGTTGCTGGCTGAGTTTTAATTCTCCGAGGTTAGCCCTCTTTGGCATCAACACTTATGTGTTGAAGAACACATCAAGTTAAGAAATTATCCGTTTAGAATTTGATATTTCAAAAGTCTAAGGTTCTTCCTACCCCAGACGTGGGTTGGTCCTAGTCATACTTTGGTTTCCAGTTCGGCAGTTTTGCTTTAATTTTTTCTATGCTTATCATCATCATGCAGTGTTTTAAATAGTTGGTTAGAGCGCCTTCGATGAGTCTTTAATCGACGAAATGCAGGTCAGTCGTAGCTAAATTTATTGTCTGGACCTTTGTTATAACTTTTATTTTAGACTTGAAAAATAGAATCTGCGATAGTCAGATCGTAGCATCTAGATTTTTACAAATTGTTACCTTAACTTTGACCCTTATTAATAGAAGAAAGTGAGATGTGGAATAAATATACGCGACACAACCTACATTATAAACGTATATTTTAAATATCCACAATGGAAAACAGCCAGCAGCCTTCAATGTGACCAGCGGTCGCTGCACGCTGTTTTTCAATTGGCCCCTGGATTGAAAATAAAATACATATGATTCAAGCACAATCCCAAAGTGCATTGAAAGACCCTCTTCTTGACAAAAAACAATTAACATAAATTCGACTAAATACAAACATAAGCTTTGATAAAGATTCCTGGCTTAGGACAAGCACATTAAAATGTGGCGGGGTTAAACTAGTTTTTTGGCGCCAACCTTCCCTCTAATGATAATCAATAACAAAGCACAAACTAACACACAGTAAAAATCAAATCGATAGAAGTTCAATTCAACAAGAGAGTATCTGAGACAAAAGGACAACAAGTAATTAACGGGACGTAAAGATACTCTCTTGAAAACACTCGAAGTTACTGACAGCTAGCTAAGAAGCATCCATCGACTGATGTAAAAAAATCAAGTATGTCGATTTTAAATCCGACACAACACGTCAAACACTTGATTTGATGATGCATCATCACACAAAACCGACACACTTGACCGCTGTAATGCTAAAAAATGACATAAGTATGAAAAGGCAATTAACATTTTAAAGTAAGTATCAAATTATCAATATTTTTACCAAAGAAGACTAAATTCAAAGATTTTACTAAAATATCCATTTCATAACCTTTATTTAATAAAGTTTAAAGCCAATTTTGCATTCCCAAGGGATTGTTTTTGAATTAATTTGCTCTATAAACAACATTACCGTAGAAATCTGGATGTGATATTCCCTTTACAATCAAAAGTCGTCGTGTACAGTTAAATTTTCCAATAAGGTATAGATATTTATGATAAAACTTAGTAAACGACTTCACTAATTTGTGGTAACGATATCCTTGTTTTAGTAATTTTTTTGTAATACACTGGTTTTTATCATTAAAATCAGACACACCACTGCAGATCCGAGCATATCTTACCAACTGTGAAATATATACTCCGTAAGATGGAGCAAGTGGTACATCTCCCTCTAGAAAAGGAAAATTCACAATAGGAAATGAAAAAGTCATCCCGTTTATCATATATTTTAGATGGTTGCGATTTAATTCCTCTGACATTCCTGTTTAATCTAAACGTACTTTGCGGCATTAGGGGTGCGTGCCCATTGTTCAAGTGTCTGTTCTCGTCATTGGGTGTAGTAACATCTTTTTATAGTCCCTGAAGAAAGACTTTATGTCCAACAATCTTTGCACTTCTTAATGCGTCGCTTAAAGAGAAATTATGTCAAGGAGTCGGACACTCCGACCGTCCGTCGCGCTAAGAGTGCCTGTGTTCCGTTATTTGAACCTCAAAAACCAAACACTAGATCTTTCTGAATTTTTAAACTGTGATTATTAAAAATGTGCCCCTCCACTTTTGGAATCATCTTGTTATTCCGTGTAGAAATAAGGGATCCAAAAAAGGTAAACAGCCCGTTTCCAGATCACCCAAAGGGTCAGGTGAGCTATTGTCATCACTTGTTTGTCCGTCGTCCGTAAACTTTTTCAAACGTTAACTCCTCTGACTTTATAAGTCAAATTACAACCAAATTTAATATAGTTGTTAATCAGCATAAGGTGCATCGAATACTTTAATCGTAGTAACACATAGCCGCAATGGCTAAAAATAGAACACATTTAACTAAAAAACTTAACAACTAAACAAATAACTAAAAAACGGCTACAGATATCAAATTTCTGGCATAGTAAAACTGATCAACACCTCAAGATCAACCTGCCCTGGAATGTTGAAGAAGATCCAACAACCGATGTTGGAGTAATTGCCCTTTTTCTGGATAAAAAAATGCACATATGAAGCTCAATATCGTAAAAACTTTAAAAGATATTTGAGAAATATCAATTGCATATTGTAAAGCGCATCAATACTTACACAATATATAAAATAATCAACGTTGTGGTACAATTGATCTTAAATACACCTTTTGACGTTCACATTCGTTGTCAGCTTAAAATCTGCATTTTTATTTTTGTTTCTTGAAAAAATGCACGCATTTTTTCTATACGTACAGTAACATCACGGTGACTATATTTTAAATGTCGAAGGGCAGTCAACTCTGTGAAACAATAATATTTGAAATGATCAACACCTTTTCATGTTGTGAGCAAGAAAGTTTGTTTGTTTAAAGTTGTTCGAGCCTAAATTTCTGTTTAAAAGTGAGGTTTGGAAAATTTTTGGCATCGAACAATATTTCTATTCCTGTATAAGGGTAAATATAGTGATCAAAGGCAAAAAATGCAATGGTTGCTATGGGGGTAACATTGTGAAATTACTGGAATTGTCCACAGAAGACACACATGTGTATTCCTAAGGTCTTATTTTCATCAAATTTGACCATTTTCAGAGTATTTCTTCATAACATTGAGACCGTTATTTCCTGACCCCATAAGTCAAGGGATGAATTCAGTCACTAAGATCCGCCCCTTTGTAGGAGGCCTTTTTGGTTCGTATTGACATCTTCGAGCTCCAGGATTGGTTGATAATATTTCAAATATTTAAAAAAAAGCACAGTTTGATTTTTTTACCAGTGCATTTATTGAGGTATGGGTATTTATGGAAATTCTGCAAAATTATAATGTTTACAAATAATTACATGTGAAAAGCTAAAATATACCGCATAGGTATATGGTTTTATTGGTGCAAAAGAACCTACTGCATCTTATCTTTATCGAATGAAATATGAAAGCATTTCACTGATGTAATTTCTATGATTTTTTCATAAGTTGGTAATGAATTAAACCCAATTCGGCTTTCAATACTGTTCTTATTAGTGTTTACCGGTTTTGTCGTTGCCCTGTTTGACTAATGCACCATTAGTGCCATTTTGCTTCGCTCTGATTCAACTCTCAAATGGGAATCCTTGGTGAAGATTATCTCTGCCTAATTAGAGATGGCAGTACAATGTACTGCAGATCAGCATGTGTGTAAACAAGATTACCGTAAATGTACTTATTTTCCTGAGGTATTTATTTTCTCAAATTTCGCGGTCAAGCATTTTTCGCGAAATTAAATACCTGCAAAATGAAATAAATTGTATGAAATGAATAGAATAATGAGGAGAATTCGTGAAAGAAGCAGAGGTACAAATGGGTATCCGAAAGTCCGAAAGGGCAGAGACATGACCAGTAAACACCAACAAGAACGGGACAAAACAGACAACATGTTAAACATGGAAAAACAAAATCAACAACGCGAACTCCAGTCGAAACGAGAGTGAACTCAGGTGCTCCGGAAGCGTAAGCAATTCCTGCTTGCTATAACACACCCGTTGCGTTGCCAACAGCCAATTCAGTGTATTGAATCCGGTAAAGGAAGACAAACCAAAACCCTATGAAAAACCAACATCTGCACTCATCTGAGAGATCGAAATCCCATGTTTGTCCATAAGTGCATGATGTCTTCCGTAAAATTTCTTGAGTGAAGACAGCAACCGAGGAGCAATTTTTGCGCCAGACGTGCTGCTCTGCTAAGGAAATCGATGTAAGTCCCTCACGCTCTCAGTCTGGAGTAACGAATCAATTGAGATATGTAAACTCCATAAGCTGGAGCGGACGAAATGTTGCTACACAAGAAGGGAAAGTTGACGATTGGAAAGTTGAAGTCATCATGTTATTCATAGAGCTTTGTTGAAAGTTTTCCTTGATAGTCAATATCAAGATGTAGATCCGTAGTGTCCTTAATTGCAAGTTCCCGAGGATATATAAGATGGAGAAAGTTAAAAGAGAAAGCTAGTCTACGATCTTTTTGTTTAGAAGTGATTTTAAGAAGTCTGCTTCATGTAAATGAAGAAACAAATCAGCATGCAAAGGTGCAAAATTATTGACCACTTGAATCCCTTTTGTTTGCTGAAAAACACGTCCACCAAACTGAACATATATGTTGTCAATATGAAAGTTGCGCATGTCGATTATTTGGTCTTTTGTAATTTGTTCTCTTACTTAGAATCATTGATGATAAAGTATGTCTTGTTATAATCGACTACTAGATATTTGTACCTGCGTTTTCCATTCCTTTTAAAAAGCTGTGTTTAATCAGTTGTGCCAATCGCAATTTAAGCTGATTATGTGGAATAGAAGTGTAAAGTGTAGAGAAATCGAATGTTTGATGTTGTTACAAGATGAAACTGATTTAGAGTCAAGAATCTCCATTAGTTCGTTCGAATTCTTCATGATCCACATTTGATTGACTAGAATAACAACAATCGTAATATTTCTGGAGGCCAGATTTTATTGCCGTAAGTATTGAAGTCAACAGTACTGAAAGAAGTTTAGTTGTACATCTGGATGACCCTGCAATAAAGCGATGTTTGTATGGATTTTATGTAATTTAGGTTATTGGCACCAACAGAAAGGCCGAAGGAGGAAATGAAAAATTTGTGATTGTCAATTATTTCCTCCTTAAACAGTGTTGTAACCAACCCCCAATTCAGCTGTCAAACAGTCAATATAGTGTTTCTTGCAGACAAAAATTATGTTATTTGGCGTTTTGTCTGCAGGTACAACAACATATTTGTCATGTAATGAATCGCAAACTTGGATGAAATCGTAAAATCGTAAAAATAAGTACCCACTAAGATATTAAAGTACGTTTACAGTGCTGCTCTATACCTATATACATTAAAAATGATACACTTGCATTAAAAAGTGAAACTGTGAGTACTGTTTAAGTTAAAATTAATATTTGAACTTGTTGATTCTATGTAATTAACCAAAACTACTGAAAACTGACTAGATCAGTCAGATAATTTCAAAATCTGAATAAAAAAGACAAAATAAGACTAACAACATTGATAAAGTAAAACAATTTCCCTAATTATATATGGAAGAGAATTTCCCTCAACAAATAGTCTTAACAGAATTCTTTTAAATATATTTTATCTGTCTATCATGTCTGTTTTAATATGACTTTTAATATTTTCCTTTTTTTCTGCACTTACAATATTATGCTTCATTAAATTGGCAAAGTTTAAACAATCATCAAAGATAATACATGTAACACAAAATTAATAAAATTCTTTATCAAGATATTATAGACAAAATTATTTTATTTCCATTTAATTTAATGGGACATTGTAATAGAAATAATTATGTAAATTCATAATGTATCATGAAAAAAAAGAAACCTGGTTATATCCATGGATGTTACCCAGAGATGCAAACATTTTTTTTAAATTTTTCTGTCAGACGTTTGGACCTAAATCAAAGCTAGTATTGTCAGACATTTCAAACTTCTGCCAGACCAATATTTCAAAGAGATGATTTTAATTATAAATACATACATTTAATTAATAAATTTATATTCAGTTGCACTTTATACAGATGAAGCAGATCATAAAGTGATTTCTAATGATACTTTTTTGTACTTGTCTGTTGGGGTTATGTAAATCAGAATGCATTTTTTTTTACTTAAATGATGCAGGACACCATGTCCTCACAGCAAAAGGTTTTTAGGTACCTGTATGATTTCTCTATTATAATTAAAAGATTATTAAACATGACATATGTGTCTTTTGAGGTCATTGCAAACTTTATATTTAATACGTAAGTATTAATACATTGGCAGCTAGCAGCTTCAACAAATAGATGAATAAATAAGCTCAGCTCAAATAAATTTAAATTGTTTGCATAAACATCTACCAAGTCTTAAAATCTGTTAGAAGTAGATGTAGTGTCAACAAAAAAGTTACGAGGCACCAATGGGTCATTCGAGTGTCAAAAGTCCGAAAGGGCAACGACAAAACCGGTAAACACGAACAAGAACAGCACGAAGAAACACAAAACACAAAACCGCCGGAACGGAAATCAACAACGCGAACTCAAGTCAAGAGTGAACTCAGGTGCTCCGGTACTGTAAGCCTGCTATAGCACACCCGTCGTGTTGCTAATTTTCAATTCAGTGTGTCAAATCCGGTAAAGGAAGACAAAACAAACCAACATCTGCACTCATTTGAGAGATAGAAATCTCATATTTTATGTATTTGAATAATTATAAAGATGAGCTTCTATAATTTTAGACAATCTGTACGTTTAACATTTGATTCATTAAAACGATGAAAATAAACAAAATCAATGTTTCAATAAAGAGTTTTTACAAAGAATATTGCCCGACCGATTTTCTGTCTAGACTATATAAAACGCAAAAAATCAGCTAGTTATATGACTACATACGGCGAGCTTAACGCTTTGCCTTAAAATAAAACTAGGGGTAGGTTACACGATCCATGTTTCAATATAGATTCTTAGACGGAGTTTGCCCGACCGATTTTATGTCTAGACTATATACATGTAAAAACGCAACAATCAGTTATTTATATGACTACATAAGGCCATCTTAAAGGTCTGTCTTAAGATAGGACATAGGATCCAGTAGGTTGCATTTTTTGCCAATAACTCAAAAGCTGCGCAAGATTTTAAATGTCTTTTTGAGAACAAAGGTGATAAAGATCTACCTACCATGAAATGTGAAAAAGATCCAATAACCAATGTGGAAGTTATAACCCTTATACTTATTTTTTTCTGAATTTTGCAGTCGTTAATCTCAATTTCTTAAAATATATAAAGATATTTGAGAAATTTTAATTGCATATTGTTAAGCACACTTTTTTAAAGTGTGATACAGGATCAAAGTTGTAGGACCGTACATTTTTAGAGTTTTTCCCTTTTAAACGAAGATAAGAAGACAATGATATAAAGCTTTTAATTACTAACATATTTCTCTACACTTTACTGCATTAGGTTAAACCATGTCATCAGATGAAACTTATGATCCTTTCAATGTCAAATAGTTATTGCCTATAGCTAAAAGCCATAAGTTGAGGTACATAAGTCAGGTGAGCGATTAAAGCTCCTGGGAGTCTCTTGTTTCAATGTCATCATAATAACCTTTATTCTGGTTTCCAAAATGCTATGAAGTATTGCAGTAATGTTACTTTAATACCATAAAAGGAAGGATGGGGAATAATTTGTGTGTTCCACAATAACCTTAGTTCTAGTAGACATGTTGCTATGATTTTTTTACAATTATGATCCTTTCAATTTAGTGATTAATTGGATTAATTTTTTATGTATCCCCTTTTTCGATTGGAAGCAGATGCAACCTGAGTTTATTTATGGTCTGATTTTAATTTTTTCTTTTGAAAGTTTTTTTTTGTCAAATACTGGATACAAAATGGATGCAAATTTCCTTCTTAACACCATCTTTACGGTTTCAAATTTTGGTGTAAAAAAATGATGAAATTTAAATGTTTTGTCTGACTTTTTTTTCAAACTCTTGTTAGATATTAGAAACTTTAAATATTTCAATTTCTAAACAGTGTATAATGGGTTGTATGTGACAAATATGCTTTGTCAGTCCACCATAGGATTCAAGTGTCAAGAACTATTGACTGTCCATATTGGGCCCAGAACGTACAGGGCTCAACATGTTGCCGTGTGACGCAAGACCAGATATCGATTGGTCTTGTTTTGTTTTGATTTATTTGATGCTTTATATTTGTCTTGATTTTACCTTTCGAATGTGCTTTTACCTATCATTTATTTATTTTAATTCAAACACTTACTCTTAAGGCATGTAAGGCATCACCATCTGACCCGTAAGTTATTGACTTTTTCATGTTTACTTATGGTATCTATTTGCATCGCCTATGGGTCAAAATGGACACTTGGTGCCAGTACCTTCTCTTTGGTAAAACATTAATTATCACGTTTTGCATAAATATCGACACTTTACACTTTTATTTCTTCACTAAAAGGACTGAAAATTGCTTATTTACGTGATAATATTAACGTTCGAGTTATTATTTACATCCTATGACGTTTTTAAACAATACGCTTCCGCACTTCAAAGATTAGCACTCTCCACGTGTACTGTACGGAGTTGTGTGATTGTGACTCCTTTTCTATTTGGCTTTGATATTTCATCTCACTTTGAGTTGGAGATGTTCATAAAAGCATTGCCATCGCGGAATCGGAGAGCTAAAAAAAAACTAAAATGCCACATTTTTCAAACAAAAACGATCTCTCATTCATCTCTACTGCAATCGTACTGTACTGTCAACTTTTACATCATTTGAGTATTTTCCTAGAATCTGAAATACAACATAGTCGGTGATGTCCAGACACTTTAACATACAATTGTTACTACTTTTTTATACAAACCCTTTATAGATAAATGAAGTACTAAGGAGATTGTGTAACATGCTTTTGGACAGAAGTCACGTACTTAAAAAATGTGTTCACTATTTTAACTAACAAGTTGTCCATCTACAAAGAAAAGCACATGATTCACCAGTCGTGCAATACCCAATATTAAAGGCCTACGAAAAATATCACATTGATCATTTTGTTTTCACAAAAATTGTTTACTCACCAATTTGCAGTTATGATCTTCAATCATATATTGAACAAAATTTGATTGAAATCAACCCACCAATTGACATTTTTGTATTTTTCAAGCAATAGTACTATAATTGCACTGCAAGGTGGATTCAATTTTCATTTCCGTTCTGTGAACTTTTCAATTAAACAAACCAAATCACAACAACAATAAAATTAAATAAAGAAAAAAGGAAAAAAAAATAAATAAAGACAAAAATGAGCAATCAGATAGAAAATAATGATATGTGGAATACGTGTACGCGACACAGCCCAAAATCAAGCGGCAATTCAGAAAAAAACCACAATGGACAACCGCCAGCAGCCTTCAAAGAGGCCAGTAGGCGGTGCTCGCGGTTCTGCAATTGGCCCATGGTCTAAATAAAATGCATATATTCAAATCAAGTCACGAAATAGTCACAGATTGACCCCTTTCTTAAACAAAGAACCTTAAACATCAAAAAGACAAGTACAAACGAAAGCTTAGTCAAAGATTCCTGGCTTAAGATGGCGGCGTTAAACTAGTTTTTTGGGCCCAATCTCCCCCTCTCAATATTCCTAGACAAAGCACAAAAACTAAACACACAATAAAAACCAAATAGACCAAAGTTCAATTCCATTAGAGAGAACCTTAGACAAAAGACAACAAGAACGAACGAAAGGACGGTAAAGGAACTCTCTATAAAACACCCGCTGTTACTGACAGCAAGCTGAGAAGTATTAATCGACTGATGTAAAAATATCAAACATGTCGAATTTAAATCCGACACAACACTTCAAACAATGATGATTTAGTGGAGTGTCATCACACAAAACCGAAGTGCTTGATCGCTATAATGCTTTAAAATAAAAAAAAAATAGTAAGAAAGCTTATGGAATGTTTTAAGTAAGTATCAAGTTATCAATATTTCTGCAAAAACACCCCATTAAATTCAAAGATTTAAGCAAAATATTCAATTCATATCCTTTGCGTAATAAAATTTGAAGCCAATTTTTCATTTCCAATGATTTTTTTTTAAACTTGTGAGCTTTATAAAAAAAACATTACCATACAATTCAGAATGTGATATTCCTTTCACTATCAGAAAACGACGTTAACAATTAAATTTTTCAATAAGCGTTCGGGACTTGTTGAAGAATTTAGAAAAAGATTTTACCAACTGGTGGTATCGATAACCTTGTTTTAATAATTTTTCAGTAATAAAACGGTTTTTATTATCAAAATCAGAAACACCACTGCAAATCTGAGCATATCTTATTAACTGTGAATGTAAACCCCGTATGACAGCGCTAGCGGAACATCTCCTTCAAGAAAAGGGAAATTAATATAAGGGAAGGTAAAGTCGTCATGTTTATCATATACTTTGGTTGCAATTTTCCGTTGATAATACTTAAATCTAAATCTAAAAATATGCCAGAGCATATTTTCTTTTAAAATGAATACCTGTCATGCCTGTGTTTGTGTTGTTAAAATTGTAAGTTTTTGTGTAATATATATACTACCGAACTTGAATGGTCAATCTCATAGTCCAGAGGAAATGACAAAAACTAATCAGTCATGATGTATATTGGTTAAAAAAGCTAATTGAGTGAAGAACTAGGAGAATAACCCATGTTACATACATTGTACAGTATATGATACAGAGATTTAGGAAAAAAATTGATAATCAAAATATTGATGCACATGATTTGATCAGGACTTAGAACTTAGTGGGATGTGGCAACCTGGGAAACACATTTTGGCTGCCACTTGGATAAGAAGGGATGGAAAAGGTCGAGCAATTTAGCCGACTGCTGGAAATTCAAAGAGTATGGTTTTTAAAAGGGTACAAAAAAGTTCTTAAACGTACAAGGGTGGAAGGTACACGTTGCATTTTCCTCACACGATGCATCACCTGTAATGGTTTATAGTAAAGTTTCTGTTAATGGCCTGGCAAACCTAATGTGTAAATAATAGAGATACCCAATTTAACCTTGGAAGCTCATCCAATTTGCTTTGTGAACATAGCGCCTTTACCTGTAAGCAAGGTAAACAGAAGCTTAAGTCACCGATGCAAGGTTGTTGAATGAAACGACATCACCAATATGATAGCAGTTTAAGTTTAATTATAGAGCAAGTCAGATCGCCTTTAAAAACAAGACATTTCTGAAAAATATAGTATACATCAACCAAAGAGAGCAAATTATGTTGTTTAAAATGTAATTAGTTTCAATTTTTTTTTTTTTAATTTTGTTAGAATAATAGTTTTTTTTTCTTTGAGAAGCCTTTGTATAATATAGCCATTTTTCCTCCACGGCATTTTAAATGTGGAATGGCAAGGGTAGATATGTTTCTTTCTCCGATTCATAACTTTACGTTTTCATTGTTGATAAAACTGCACGCGCAATTCATAATTTCGACGTGAGTTTTCCCGAAATTTAGATTTTACACATTTCTCTAAATATAATGGGAAACAGTTTATTATTTCATAAGCTCGACATGGCTTGCATATTTAAAATAAAACTATTTTGGGATGGGAAATGCACTCCTGGCTGGAGGAGAACCTACCAGTATTTTGCATATGTTGAAGTTTTTGTTATGCTTTATCAAACGATAAACCCAGTGTTGCAATATTACATTTTTAAGCTCTTAATTGTAAAATTAATGTAGTATGGTTTAACATTTAAAAAGCGAGATCCTGTTTTAAAATTGCCATGTATAGTCATATAGGAAAGACAACTCAATGTGTTTTAAATGCATTTGTAGCAATCCACATCAAATGACCCGAGACAAGTGTCATATTATTAAATGCATTTCAATATAGCATGCTGAAGAACTAAACCATTTGATTTTCCTATAATTTCTCCCATCTGTATAACAACACCTGACATAATTATTACGCGAATTTAAGCAGATTATACAGATTTTAAAACTTCAATGCATTTAATAGCCAAAAGACCAACATTTCATAATGTTATCAAAAAATTAAGATCTAAATTTTGACCCGCGTAGCAAGCAAATCACCCCTTTAATGCTGATCTATATACCAATCTTTGGCTTCAGAACTACCAATTAAACCAAACAACTAAAAAGGACCAAAAATTGTCCCTAGACATACTTCTGGAAGATATATGGTGGTTTTATCGAGCATGAAGAAACACAAAACTTATGAAAAATTCAAAAGCAACCGAGTAGTAATCAACAACGCAAACAAAAGTCGAAACAAGAGTGAACTCAGGTGCTCCAGAAGAGTAAGCAGTTCCTTCTTGCTATAGCACACACGTCACGTTGCCAACGGTCAACTCAGTGTGTCAAATCCGGTAAAGGAAGACGTTAAAAGACCCTATGAAAACCAACATTTGCATTCATCTGAGAGATAAAAATCCCGACCGTAAAATTTCTAGAGTGAAGATAGCAACAGAGGAGCCACATAACTCTGTGTTCGCAATTTTTGTGTCAGACGTGACGCTCTGCCAAGGAAATCAATTCCCGCTATTCTGGAATAACGAATCAGTTGTAATACGAAAACTCCATAAGCTGGAGAAGACGAAATGTTGCTACAAAAGAAGGGAAAGTTGACGGTTGGAAAATTGAAGTCATCACGTTTGTCATTGTTTTTTGCATCTCATTATTCCTCCACAGAATTTCTAATGGATAGCTATGTCCTGTTTTTCCTTTACCCTGCATCCGCGCCGGGTGCGCCCTGCCTGAATCCGCACCTGATTTGAAATTTCATACAATTCTCTAAATCACCCGGGTTAACCCGAGATCGTGAAGTCGGTGGTTATCGTCAACTCGGTTAGGCAAAATGTAAACAAACGAGAATTAACCAATGGGAAAAGAGAAATTTCGACTAAAATGTAGTCGTTAACGCGGTTAATGTTATCGTTCAACCCAGTTTGTTCCTTTTTACTGTTATCGTGAACCGCGAATTTGTATAATGTAATATGTACCAAAAGCTTCTTTCTCTTATCAAATAGTGTTAGTTTAGATGTTTGAAACCTTTGTTAGTGTAACAAATTAACTTTTTGGTCTTTGAAATTAGAAGTATCTCATTAACAGATTAAGGAAAGAAACTAAAAAGGGTAAATATAGGTAAAATTACCGGACTATTATAATATGTAATAATTGTAAAGTAAGGTTGTCAACCATATGCAATTTACCACTCTCTAGTTAATTACAGCCGGTGTTTGGGAAACTTGGGGTATATACATGCGTCCGATTATTTATTTCTGACCCTGTTAAAGTACTTTATAAAGAATTATCTTACTTTTTTTTTAATTTACTTTTCCATAACAACTTGGTTTAATTGTTTTGGTCGTGGTCCAAAATCTTGGAACTAAATATAAACGGTATGGCAATATTGGCACTATATACATGTGTAGTACAAATGTACGACCAATTAACTTTGTTTTTTTTAAATAAACCATGTCAAGACATAGTGACCGTCTTTTTGTTACACAGAGTGACAGACCTAAAATCAATTCCAATGCTATGGGACTGCATACTAATGCTACATACCAAATATCAAAAGGCTGCGATAAGTAGTTGTTGAGTTAATTGATTTTTAACTTCGTGGAATCCAGCAAAAAGAGGGACATTTGCGACCCTTAATCATATTATTGACCTTAATAATTAATTCTCAATCTTATGGCAGTCGTTATGTACAGAATATTTAACATGAAAAGGGCTTCACCTGGTTCCGAATCCGTGCGGTGCACGGGAGGCGAATAGGCCCACAAAGGCGCTAAGCTTGTCGGAAGAAGTCCACTAAAAAGCGCTCAGAAACGCCTGACATTGGATCCGTTCGCTTAGCACATAAAACGACTGGGATATGTGCCTAAGGTGGTTGAATGGGACAGCCCTGTCACAATGAATACTGAAGTCATCATGCTATAATTCGGAAAACCTGACCGCAAACCATAGTGGGTCAAGGTGAGTGGATAGGGCCAGTGGCTGATCCAGAAATTTTGAAAGGGGAGGGCGCGCAATTAAAAAAAGTCTTTGGGACTTCTTATTTAATACAGTTCCTAACCAAATTTTCCTGTAAAATGGGAGGGAGCGCACCTTTGATAAGTCATGCTTCATGCACGTAAAAGATCACTCTGAGGATCGCCAAGTAATTCATCAAATATAAGGTAAATTTTCCGCCCCTAACCACCTCGCCCTTTATCCTGTGGTTTTCAAAATTTACAGTTCTTTTGTTTCCCACCCAAACCCTTTTTTCTCGCTCAGTGTGTGTCGATTCAACAGGATTCAGTATTGTATATATCAGTAACCCGGCAGATAAGGGTTGCCTATGTAAACCTGGTTAAGGGTTGGCTATATCACACTCTGTTAAGTGTTCAAACTAGTATATGACCTCATTTCAGGTAAGGTTTCTTCATTGTCAGTCACAAGTTTCAGATCATGCGATTTTTTTTGGGGGGGGGGAGGGTTTCGTTATTTTCTGGGTACATTGGCCTATAGTGTATTGGGGGTACATTAGTCTTATGAGTTGGTACATTTCCTTCTCGTTTATGGTCGTACATTAGCCCTTTCGCATGGCATACATGACCAAATATTTTTTATGGAAAGCCCTATTCTTTATACAGCAGAAATACTTTTCAATGTTTATCTGAACCTGTGCTGTCAAAACATATTTCTAATAAAAAAAAAAGATTTATCATGTTTTTTTGTTTTTTTATCGGAAATGATCGGTCACTTAAATCCTGTGCAAAATGTATTTTTTTAATGATGATAAAAAAATGCTTCATAAATCCAGGAACATTAAATAAAAATTGTTTTAAAATGTTCCTGATAAATCGTAAGTGCGCAAATCCGGGAATTCCGTTCCAAAACGTTAATTTAAAACCTTTTGTTTTAGTTATCTCAACAGAATAGTGTCATTAAAACATATGCAGTACGTTTTAAAACGAGAAGTTACCGTTGAAGGCATATGTGACCATGTTATGTTGACGATAACTTAAACCGAGTTACACGATTACAGCTTTGATTTTTAACCGCGTTAACGACTACATTTTAGTCAAAATTTCTCTTTTCCCATTGGTCAATTATCGTTTGTTTACATTTTGCTTAACCGAGTTCACGATAACCACCGACTTCACGATCTCGGGTTAACCCGGGTGTAAATATACAGGTTTTATTTCAGAATAGGTCCAGGGTTTAAGGATTCCCCCCCCCCTTAATAGTTGTTTTGTATTTCAATAAGCTCTAAAAGGTTTGCATATTGAAAATAAAACTATCTAGGGTTGAAGAAATCCTCTACTGGCTGGAGGATAAACCTACTAGTATTTTGCATATGATGAAGGTTTTGTGTGGCTGTTCAAATAATTTTTTCAAACGATAAACTTAGTGTAAGCTCTTTTTGTAAATGTAATATGGTTTAACATTTACAAAGCAAGATCCTGGCTTAAAGTTGCCAGGTCTATTGATTGAGGAAAGACAACTCAATGTGTTTTAAATGTGTTTTTAGCAATCCACAGCTATGGCCTGAGACTAATGTCATTTTAGTACCCTTATAAATACATTTTCAATATAGCATATTGACGAATAAAAAAATAACCATTTGGTTTTCCTTTAATTTCTCCCATCAGCGCTACAACACAAGACATGATTTATACGTGAATTTAAGAAGATTTTACCGATTTTAAAAATTTTAATGCATTTTTTGGTCAAGAGACCAATTTTTTTTAATGCCATAAAAAATGAAGATCTAAATTTGACCCCGCGTTTCTCGCAAATCACCCTTTTAATGCTGATTTAAGTGTTGGTCTTTGTATAGTACGAAACCGAATAGACAAACTTCGCAAATGTGTGAACCCCCGGCTTTCTTCTGTATTTAGAGATCGTGAAGCTCTCAATTGTCTCTCTTCCTTACATGACAGGTATGTTGTCACGCCAGCAGACAAGGCTTCCAATAATATAGTTTTTGTATGTAAAGCACATTATAACAATTGTCTAATAAAAGAACTAGGCATTGATGGTAATACTGCCGCTAGTGCTACAAATTAACAAAGGTGATGAAATCATAGCCAACCATAGTTCTTTTGTGTCCTCTTTCAATATTCCAATAAAAGAGGAACATAATGAGTTACCATATTTGTACTGGATACCTAAACTTCACAAAAATCCGTACAAAGAAAGGTATATAGCTGGATCTTCATCATGTTCAACTACAGAGCTGTCCTTTCATTTAACTAAAATCTGCTGTCAAAGAAGGTCAACAAGCATACTGCAACACTATTTATAATCGTAGTGGAATTAACCATATGTGGATTTTGAAGAACTCAAAAGATTTGTCAGATCATTTTAAATCTAGATCATTTTCTGAGGTTCACTCTTTGAAAACGTACGATTTTTCAACTTTATACACTACCTTGCCACACGAAAAACTAAAATGTCGCCTAAAAAAACTTCTCGAAAAAGCCTTTTCAAACTCTAGGAATTTTGTTGTTTTGGGTTATAATTCTACATTCTTTTCCAAAACATCTTTCAAAGATAAAATTTGTTACACACTGGAACAAGTTTGCAGTATGCTTGATTTCCTCATTGACAACATATTTGTCACCTTCGGAGGAGAGATTTTTCAACAACAAATCGGCATTCCAATGGGCACAAACTGTGCTCCTCTCCTCGCCGATTTTTTTTTATACTCTTACGAGACTGCATTTCTTCAGGGACTCGTAAAGAACAAGAAGATGATAGAGGCAAGGTCATTTAATCTTACATTCAGATATATTGATGATGTCCTTTCTGTCAATAACACTTCATTTGGTAGATGGATTCCTTCAATATATCCTCCAGAATTGGAGATTAAAGAGACCACCGAATCAAATGTCCTCACGTCTTTCTTGGATTTGCACCTCGAATTTGACCCAGGTGGTCATCTCAGTACAAAAATTTACGATAAACGAGACGATTTTAATTTTCAAATTATTAATTTTCCTAATCTACAGAGCAATATACCTACTTCCCCTGCATACGGTGTTTATATTTCACAACTTATTCGATATGCCAGAGCTTGCACACATTTCACAGATTTTTTGATCAGACACCGATTTTTTCGTAACCGACTTTTGGAGCAGGGTTATAAGAAAATACGTCTCATACGATCCCTTAAAAAAATTCTTTCTTCGTTATCAGCCACTAGTAGAAAAGT
Source organism: Arcuatula senhousia (assembly GCA_963971305.1). Lineage (NCBI taxonomy): Eukaryota > Metazoa > Mollusca > Bivalvia > Mytilida > Mytilidae > Arcuatula > Arcuatula senhousia. The sequence continues at coordinate 48,226,777 of OZ020313.1, forward strand.
TCAAAATTGACTTAAAAGATATGATAGTTAATTGTTTTAATTAGTGTTTGACTGGTCTGCTGTACTGAGATGATCACCTCAATACCATATTGTGTCTCACAACAATGTTGTGTTCAATGATCTTTACCGGATCCTAAGATCGCAATGGAAGAGGGAGGTTTGGCGCCATAAAACCTGGTTTAACCCACCATTTCGTTTGAAATGCCCGTACCAAGTCAGGACCATTGTGATCCACCAATTCTCCGGTATGACTGATTCGTTCTTGTCATTTTCTCGGACTATGAGATTGATCATTCAAGTTCGGTAGTTTTGTTATTACCTTTATATACCAAATTTTGGCTTAAGAACTACAAATTAACCCAAACAACAATAAACAGGACCATACATTGACCCTAGAAATACCCCTGGAGGATATATGGTGTTTTAAAGGGTCTATATTAAAGAAGAACAAAATGGGTGATAATTGTGGTCTTGTACCAAAAACATGCACATATTAACTGTAGTTTGGCAATATTGAACCTAAATTATTCATTTTTGACAAGATTTGTATACATTTAGTTAATTATACTTGTTTGCACTTCCTCTCTCAATTGAATTTCAGTTAAAAATCACAGCATTTAAGAAATTAAAGTAGGGTTGTTTGAAATACACCAAAGTTCCACGTTCACATGTAGTCTGTTGTTTATTGTTTAAGGAAAGACAATTCAATGTGTTTTATTTTTTTTTCAATAGTTGTGTTCATTATGAGTGTCGTCCGTTAACAATTTTTCAAAAATCTTCTCCTCTGGACAGAATTTAAAGAAACTTGGTATGAATGATGCTTACTCTTCCGGAGCACCTGAGTTCACTCTCGTTTTGACTTGAGTTCGCGTTGCTGAATGCGGTTTTGTTGTTATGTATGTGTGTGTTTTATGTTGTTATGTGGTTTGTTTTGTTGTGATGATTTTTTGTCTGCCGGTTTTTTCTTTGTCTTTACGGTTTTATGATACTGATTACCCCTTTGGTACACCTTTGCTTCTTTACATGTTATAGATATATCTATAATTTATATTATGACGAATCCTGCTTGTTGCAATACTGGTGTTGGATGCCAGTCTTTCCCCAAAGTGCCATTGATATACTTTATGGTACTTTGAAGGAAATGAATACTAGTTTTTAGGGAATAAAACCGTATTTTACATGCAGTTTTACCGAATAAATGTTAAAATATAAGAACACCTGCTGAGCGTAAAAAGAGTCTGCTAGGAAAAAGATTAGCGACAGACCTGAAAACGCATTCCACCCTAGGAGACCCTATATGAGGCCACATAAGAAATATCGAAAGCCTGTTAATAAATCTGTTCCGAACAAGGTAAATTGAACTTTTATCGATTTGATTTTAAGAGTTTGTTATTTTTATGCTTTGTACAAGATTAGCAATAGGGGGACGGTTGGGCCCAAAAAACTTGTTTACCCCCGCCGTACGTTGGCTTCTCACGCTGAAGACGTAAAGAGCCATTTACGAAAGATTGAACTCGTAAAGATGTAAATATTACATATATATAGGGACTTTCTACTTTCATTTAGAGTATAATGCTTATCAAAAGAAACCAGACGTTCATTAATGATGTTATGGACACGTTATTGTTTTTAACAGTTATACTTTGATCCACTTAGATACTTCGGCACAATATATACTTGCTGTTTGTTACATGTACTTTTTTTGTATTTTACTTTTGTATATATTTTTATAAAAAAACTAGTGCTTCCTCTTAATACATACGTTTTAGAGAAAGAAGCAGAGGTACCAATGGGGTATCCGAATGTCAAAAGTCCGAAAGGGCAGAGACAAAACCAGTAAACACCAACAAGAACAGGACAAAAACAGACATGTAAAACATGGAAACACAAAACAACTGAATATCAATCAACAACGCGAACTCCAGTCGAAACAAGAGTGAACTCAGGTGCTCCGGAAGAGTAAGCAGTTCCTGCTTGCTATAGCACACCCGTCGCATTGCCAATAGTCCATTCAGCGTGTCAAATCCGGTAAAGGAAGACAAATCAACACCCTATGACAAACCAACATCTGCACTAGTTTATGATAAATTGATTTGAAATATACTTATCAAATTTTCAACAAAGTTTTCGTGAATTTTTATCTTCGCGGGACTTTAAATGGTCTTAAGTAAAAACAGTCAAACAAACAGATAGACAAAAACCTATAAAAATTATTATAAAAATATTTCTCAGTATGTCTATTAACCTAACACCACTTTGATGAGATGTTAAACTTTGCCATGTTTAAAGACAATTTAAAACGTTGAGGGTGTATCTTTATACTTTAGGAATGTCAATCTGAACGGATACAGAGGAATCCATACCGCTTTGTGAATGCTTCTTTCACATTTTACCAATAATACAATGTAACGATAATATGGTAGTCTAGTCCATCAATAAACTTATTTTAACTTTTAAAATCCACCTGACTGTTGGGTTTATGACATGTGAATCGAAACGCATAATGTGTAATCTATATTGTTTTTTGTGAGTGTCTGATTTTTAAACTGTCTATTAGAAAAATGTCAATAGAAAGTATGGATTAGAATATTTAAGATAAATTAATGCGGAATGTCTTTTCTTTTTATTTTATTTCAAACATTTTGGCTTTTACCAGTTTCGGTAAAATCATGGTCGGCCGACAGCTTTTGGAATGGGAAATACTCAACTAATGGAATTAGTTATACCATTGGTAAGAAAATTTTGATACTTTTAGGAATATGTTAAATGATGACATTTCTGAAAACTAACATCAACTGTTCTAAATTTTAGTTAAAGAAATGTAAAAAAAAAGGTATTTTCTCCTTTCAAACTATCTTTCTTGTTTTTTGGTCTGTTTTTAACAAGTATTAAAGCATTCCATATAACACCGATTTATATTGCAACTGTTAAAAAATCCAAAAACTCCAAAAACTGCCGGGATATTGACTTAAACAAACAGGTTTTGTTTCATTGTTTACAGTATTTTGATTGAAATGACCTAATTATCACTAAAATCATTATTACATCATAGTTATTACTTATTCAACATTTCATTAAGTGTTGGTTACGTTTCCTAGAAAGCGGCAATAGAATCGTTTACAATTTATCGCTAAAGCTAAATCAATATTACAAAACTTCCTTGTTTCTGTAGATATAAAACCTATAAACAAGATATATTGAACATAGATGGTAAAAATTGTAACTGCATTTATGCAAAATAAATCGAGGGGTGAATATTATTCCATTTGATATTGGGAATTTATTGGTATTTTTTTCAAATTTATATCATATAGTAACACATGGTATATTGTCATAAAAACCAAATGAGGAGTCTATCAACATTAAGATTTTCAACTATTTTGGGTACTCCGACCAAAAGAGACTAACGCTGTTTGGTGTACCTCGGGTTAGAACATGTACATATAGCTTACAAATCCGAACTAGAAGTCTTTACTCCGTTATTTTTTCTCAGTCGTTCCGTTCGCCCGGCAATCCATTTAATACGCATTGACTTGTCTTGTGGGATAGCGTAGTTGGTCTGATTTGCCCTATGAAAACGAAAATAAATCTCAAGACTATATATTACAAGGAAAAACCTCGAGACAAGTACGATCCTTCAAAGACGGGGTCAGCTAGATAATTACATAACAGCCATATATTGGTCCACTTAAAATCTGTTAACTTTAAAGAGGTTCATTTTATTAAACAAAATACAAATGCACGCGAGACGGATTGTACGATTCAGGCAGTCACGTCTTAAGTATTGCATTACATTTTTAAATTTTCGGGTATTACACGTAAAAATGTATCACCGGAACATACGTGTATTGTCAAAGTTAATTTGACAAAGGAGGTTTGGCGCCATAAAACCTGGTTTGACCCACTATTTCGTTTGAAATGCCTGTACCAAGTCAGGACCATTGCGATCCACCAATTCTCAGGTATGACTGATTCGTTTTGGCCTTTTCCCTGGACTATGAGATTGAGCATTCAAGTTCGGTAGATTTGTTATTACCTTTATTAAAAATATGTACAATGTCGATTTTGTGTGAAAATTTTCCTATTATTTCGGTTTTAAAATTTAAAATATTGTTTGTTCTTCGTCGTAATTCAGAGCGGCAACTTATATATGATGAGAGTCTTTTACGGAAACATTTATCAACAATATATTTCTTTCAACGTATAAATATTTTGTTTGTTCCACATATGGAATACAAAACATATAAACAAATAGTGTAATACACAAATAAATTAATATTTTGAACTTTTGATTTTGAATTTAAGATATCATTGTTTAACACTTCAAATTTGATACCTGTCAATAATGAAATCATTGAAGCCGAATCCATAAATAATGTTACTTTAATTGTCTTGATCGAAGCACCGGGAAAAAATAATGCATTATCCTGTTGAAATCTACTGTGTATGACGGTTTTAAAACAAGTTCAAGGTTCCAATCAATTTCATAAGCGAAAAAGGAACTTGACGTGTATTTTTTCATATAAAAATATTTTCTTTAAACATTTGTTGAGTAAATACGCAACTGAGATTAACAAACAAACGTTTTATTGATATCACTAAAAGATATCTAACATTGATGACACCTTTTCAAACTTTTCACTTATTGTTAAATATAATAACAGGTTCCTGTTCTTCTAACAAGATAAAAGTTGTAATGAAACCAAACATTCGAAAAAATAGATTAAAAGTATCTTAGCAAAATCAAATATTTTTTTTTAGCATAAGTCCTAAATCTATCAATGGACTGAAAAGGCTATGATCCTAATCTTCCGTGTAGATGGATCTTCTGTTTATTTAATGTTACTTTATCTTACATGACAAACATGTTATTTATGATTCTGTGGCTTCCGGGTACTCAATGCCATTTATTGTATCATATTTCAATAGAATATTGTACAAAACGTTTTTGTAATGCGTGTAGATATACCAATGTATGTCTAGAAAACAAGCTAGTACTTGTTTATATGTAATCGGTTTAAACATTAATACATGTAGAAAGAAGAAGAGGTACCAATGGGGCACCGCATGTCAAAAGTCCGAAAGGGCCGAGACAAAACCAGTAAACACCAACCAACGAGAACGTGAAAAAAACATCAGACAACGTGTAAAACACCAAAAACTCAAAAACTACTGAATATTAATTAACAACGCATCGAGAGTGAACTCAGGTGCTCCGGAAGGGAAAGCAGTTCCTGCTTGATATATCACACCCGTCGCATTGCTAGCAGTCGATTCAGTGTAGGAAGACAAAACTAGACCTTATGATAAACCAAAGGTGTAATTAATAAATTAATTAGATACAAGTTTGTAATTTTTTTTCTGTACAAAAGCTCAAAAAGCAACAGAGACGCTTAAACCAACCACAGGCGTTTGGGTTCAGGATTTTTTTTTTTATTAATAACGTATATATAAAAATTATCATACTCGTCTATATACTATTTCCACAAGGCAAGAATGTTTGACAGTTCTAAAAATAGAACTTTGGGAAATCTACGAATTTCTTATAGAAGTAGTTTTCCATCGAAATGAAATTGGCAATTGTCTCATTCCTTTTAGTTTTCTCTCTCTTATGGGCTCAAAATTATAGTGTATCAATGTGTAATAACGTCAAATCTAGTCGTTTTTCCTCCGAACCGGACCAAAAATATCACCAGGGACGGAAGTAGATAGGGAAACAATATTCCGCCAAATAAAAGGAATTCCGAGTGACGCTACAGTAAGGTAAAATCTAGGCGAGTTCGAACAAAATCTTTTGGCGGAAAAATATGGTCACGATCATATTTTAATTATTTTTTACTACGGAGATAGTAGCAAAAATGCACATTTTTATATTAGGACCTGTTATGTGTACCATAGTTTTGCAAAAAGACGTAACAGGTTAAAATATATGTGGTTATTCAAATTCAATGATAAAATTGGTAAAAGGGGCGGAATATTGTCTCCCTTATCTACTTCCGTCCCTGGTGGTTTTGTGGCTCACTTCGAATGAAAAAAGGTTAGATTTAAAGTCATTGTGCATTGTTACACGATATATATGTGATTTATTGCGAGATAAAACTGAAAGGATTAAGAAAATCACCAATATTTTACACAAAACCTTTAATTCTATGAGAAAATAGGGGGTTTTCCAAGGGTAAATTTTGCTCTATTTTTAGAACTGTCAAACATTCTTGCCTTGTGGAAATAGTATATAGACGAGTATGAAAATTTTTATATATACGTTATTAATAAAAAAAAAAAATCCTGAACCCAAACGCCTGTGAAACCAACAGTTAATAGGGGATCAAATTTCAAGACATGAAGAGCGCATGTCACGATCAGATCGAAATACAGACATAAAATTTTCCAGGAAAATTTTCTAATTATGTACGATGTATTCATATGTTGCCATGTGCAGAGTTACTCCTTATCTTTTCTTTTCAATGACTTAAAATTCAGTTTTCACTAATTCAAATTACTAATCATTATATTCTAACTTCATAAACTATGTTCTAGGCATGCCATATTCGTAATTTTTCTAAGAAATTACATTTTACCTTTGCTCCTCCGTGTTTTAGAATGCATTTTTATAACAATAAATATGAAAAAACGCTTTCAAAATTGTTCAAAAAAGCCCAATAGGATACAGTAGACCGTAACGTCTATGCATTCTCGTACTTAAGGACCAGAAAATGACAGAAGAACTGCGTATCAGATGTAATAATGAATCATTGGCTAAATAAGTGAAAGAAGAAACTATACGAACATATGTTGCATTCAACATATTTGAAAACTCAAAACATATTTAACGCATCCTTTACACATTTCGGGAATTATATTTAAGTAATATTAATATCATTACAATTTTATGTTGTGTTAATCCATACATCCTAATATTATCAAAAAGAATAATGTTAAACAAAAGAATATCAATATCAAGAAGATACAAATAAACACAGTAATACAAATGCAATTCTATTTACTTTTGTCTTTTTCCATCTTTAAGAAACTATTGTTATACATGATAATTTGATACTAATATATAATGCAATCATTGAAGTCGCATGCCATAAATAATCTTCGTCTGTATAGATCTGTGTTTTTAACTGTCTTGGTCAAAGCACCAGAAAAAAAAACACGTTCAGACATTATTCTTTTGGAATTTAAAGTCAATACTAGTATGCATGACGCATTTAAAACATGTTTTCTTTTAAGCGAATAAGGAACAAAACCTTTTTATATAAAAATGTTTTCTTTAAACTTTTTGTTGAGTAAAAACGCAAATAAAAATAAAAGATATCTAACATTGATGACACCCTTTCAAAGATCACCTATATAAGCGTTGCATGGGCATAAAAAACCAACTCACTCACTCACTCACTCACTCACTCACTCACTCACTCACTCACTCACTCACTCACTCATTCACTCACTCACTCACTCACACTCTTTCAAACGTTTCACCTGTTGTTAAATATAACAACAGGTTCCTGCTAGTATCTGTTTAAAATCCACAAATGTCAAACCAAAAACCCAAAGGTTCCTACACTATACATGGGTTGACCTTAGTCATAATGTGGCTTTTCGGGGTTTATTGTTATGTGCTCTTTTTATTCATATACTAATAGTGTATGGGATGTTCAATCTTTGGGTATAGCGCTTCTGTAGTGTCTTGAATAGACAAAACGCGTAGCAAGTTTTTTTATTTATCTTCAAGCAAATTAGATAATATTTATAATCAAATGACCCTTAGTCTTTCATTCGTGTAAAGAACCTGAATTCATTATAATCTTCCGTGAAGACGGATTTACAGTTCATTTTTTAGTTTTTAACTTTTAGGTTCGGCAAACAATATTATACAAATGTACTAAATTACGTTTTTGTTATATGAATATGTAGCCTTGTTTAGAGTCTGCCGGGTATAACGTACACTCTGTTGTATCAAATTTCAATTAAAAGTAAAACATATTTTAAATATAATACACTGCAGGTAGTGTGCCGGGCGAAAGATTCGTTTTTTTTATTCAAGAGGCTTGTCAATTTACCTTTTCCTTTTCCGCGACAATATTAAAAGTAAACAATGGTTATATGTTATGATCTTCTTTTTCAAAAAGCAACAAAAAATGCTAAAAAAGAGTTGAATATATTTTAGTATGAACATATTGTATAGTCATACATATTTGTTACAAGATGTGATATGAAAATGTGAAATATGGGCTGTTTTTTTAAGTATCGACGTTTTTACAGTTTTCGTACACCAAAACAATTTAATGGCACGAAATTGTTTGGTGTTAATAAATATTAGATAATGCCATCTTTAATACTGATGCATATATCAAGTTTATAAAGAAAGAAACAGTCCAGACTGTTTCAAGAGTTCTTCAATCATACTAAAGAGAGGTCTATTTTTCATAAATCATTTTCTTCATGTTTTGACGATGTGTTATGACATTAAACCTGTATCAAAAGTACAAGAAATTTACAACGATAGTTTCAATAGTGTATTTTGTTAACATTTTATATTGGTCACTCCAGTTCATTTCGCGTACTTTTAACCGATAATTTTAAGCAACTTTATAAAAAAAGATTTTCTTCGATAATCTATTTAAATCTCCAGTTGGATATTTTAGTGGAAACCTAAAAAAAATAAGTTTATGAAAAGTGATTGTGTTTTCACAAGAAACTCCATTCGGTGGTTTTGAGGATATGCGAAAAGATAGATACAGATGGGTCCAGACATACCCTGTATAAAGGTCATTTAGGTTGCTTTTCTTGTTAATTTGAGTTACCCATGGTCTACTATCTAGTTAACTACAGTTAACTTTACCCTTGACAGAGCAGTCCACGGTCCGGACAGCTCTGAACTGCTTTTGTCCATGAAATGGACAGCTTAAGGCAGTCCAAAGTTAACTTCAGGTCAGAGCAGTCCAAATTTAACTTTAGGGAACTTTAGGTCGCTAGCGGACCAACGATAATTGTAGGTCGGGTTGGTGCCTAAAATGTGTAACCCGTACCCGTACCCGTACCCGCACCCAGGTTGTTCAAAATTTTACATATTCGCTTCGATTGTAACGAAAACAAAGTCAATCATTGTAATATTTGATATATGCCGTTTAAATATGACATTGAATGATTTCATATCTCACAACTTTAAAATTAACATTCATATTTTGATGTATATCATGTTTTTATTCGCTACCGTCGACATTGAAAATTTACCCTTACCCGATGACACACAGGGCCTTTTCTAATCAAATGAGAAACAGATTTGTTTTAAAAATGAATTAAAAGTTACAAAACTATATCAGCAGTGAGTGGATGAACGATTTATTTAAAATCAATCACCATCTTTTTCACAATTTCGCTTTAAACCGAGGGACCTATCGCGATTTTATCCAATGTTTACAAATTACCCGTACCCGGCGAAAATCCGGGCCAAAGTTTGGATATTTTTGGAGCATACAAAATAAGTTAAAACAGAATCATTTAAGAGTCAATTTACAAAACAATCGTTACAAAGATTAAATACGACATTAAACAATTACAACGTATCCAATTTACGATGAACAAGTATAATTTTAAAGAAGTTTGAAGTTATCATTTCTTTAGCACATTCGTCATGGTGTAAACTTCCGGTTACACATTTTAGGCACCAAAAACTTTAAAACATCATTGATTTTGGAAAATTAGAATAACGATTTGAAAAACAAATGGTATCAGTTCATTGAATAACTTATTAGAAATCTCCATGTGCAATTACAGAAAGTTTCATTGCGTTTTCGCTCTTAACGAGTCAAATTTGAAAACAGGTGCGGGTACGGGTACGGGTAAATAAGCCAAAAATGGTACGGGTACGGGTTACACATTTTAGGCACCACCGTAGGTCGGAGCAGTCCAAAGTTACCTTTATTCTAAGTCACTAAGAATATATCTCTTACTATTTTCAAATAAAAATATACGAAAATCAAAATAATATTCCTTAAATAAATAAACAATGTATATAGAAAAATATTTAAATATAAAATTTTATTTTTAAGATAGATTACTACTTTTAAAACAAAAAATAATATAAATAGATAATTCAAATAAATAAACATTTTAAAATAAATAATTATTTCCAACAAAGAAATATTCTTTAAAAATGTTTTTGTTGCCATTGTTATTAAAAATATAGTATTTTTGTTTTAATTGATTAAAAACTTGCAGTTTGCTAAACACCCTGCCGATATATGCTAATAAAATAAATCTTTAAAATATAAACATTTTTTTTAAAATTATATTAATATTTTTCAAATAAATATTTCATGGAGTAAGATGAATACATATGATAAACTTTTTTTTTAAATAATTGGGTTTAAATTTTTCTTTAAAAAAACAATGAATAAATAATGGTCATAATTTTAAAAATGAAAAAAAATATAGAAAATATTAGGTTTTATATAAATAAAGTCAAAAGCAGACCGTGGTCCAAGTTTGCTATAACAGTTAACTTTAGACCGGTTAAAGGTCTGCCTGATGCAATCTGAAAAGCAGACATCAGTTAAAATTAGGCAGTCAACAGTTTACTTTTCTAGTTAACTTGGCAAACAGGTTATGTCTGGTCGTATCTGTACATTGAGTTAAACACACAGGGACGAAGACCCCTATATTATATACTCATATAAAAATCTATATTGTGATTCGCTAAGATGCGTCCACGTGACATGTGATATTTCGCTGGGTCAACCGGTAACCGTTGGGTCGCATGGTAAGGTCACCCTCTCGTGAGATTTTGCACGTGCGCCCCACGTTTTTATTTCAACATTGTATGGACTGGATTTTTTTCTAATGGAAAAAGGTTAAAATGTCCTCATTATGTTTCATAATTTAATATTGAATTGTTTCATTTAAATATTCGATATAATATAACAGTTATCACCCTAGTTAGTGTGTGACCCGGCATTTCTTTCCCCTCGAAAAAGTAAGGTCACCCTCGGGGCAAGCCCTCGGGTGACCTTACTTTCTCGGGGAAAGACATCACCGGGTCACACACCAACTAGGGTGATAATTGTATATTCACAACCCTTCACTCTAGATCAATCATATTTTACGGAAAATTTATATCGATTTAGATTTTCCTAAAAAAAAACGGCATAGGAGGAAATGCAATTGAACTCTGGACCACCTATTTCTTGAAATAAGGGTTATAATAAAGCTACCGAACATTGATTAGCAATTCTATCTGTCCAAAATGAAAGAACAAAAGAAGTTAAAACATTCAAGCATTATTCTGTTTTAAGTTAGAAATATAAGCATGTTTGACATATTCAAAGAACGAGTTCAAGGTTCCGTCCAAGGTTATAAGCGAAAAAGAAATGAAACCTTTTTCAAATATATTTGTTTTAAAAACGTTTTATTGAGAAATAACTGAGAATCACAAACAAACTTTTAAATATCAATCTATCGATGACATCCTTTGAAATTTACACTTATTATCTAATATTACACAGTTTTTCTGTTTTTTTTTAACATTAAATAAAATTCAATAAAACCAAACATTTAAAAAAAGTAAACGTCTCTGCGTAAATCAAATATTTGTGATTAAAAGACTCTTAAGTGTGTCAAGGGAATAAAAATTAAATGACCCTGAAATTCTTTATTGTAGACGGGTATAGAGTTTACTTTATTGTTCACTTTATCTTACATATGAGAGGGTCGGCAAACGCAATAAACTAATTTGACCAAATTTATAGGTTTATTTTATCTAAGTTTGGATTCTCTGGCTTCCGGGTACCACATAATATTTACTGCATGATATTTTGATTTGTGAATTCTATTGTCACGATGCTACGAAAGCCCAGAAGGCTCATACGAGATTCTAGATTCGAAATTCGAGATTCGAGATACGAAATTCGAAATTCGAGGTTAGAAATTCGAGATTCGAAATTCAATATACTTAAAACCAATCAGATTGCTTATTTTATAATCATGTACCAATCAAAAGAGTTCTTTAAAAAAAGAATTCGAAATTCGAGATTCGAGATACGAGATTCGAAAATTCGAAATTAGAGATTCGAGATTCGAAATACGAGATTCGAAATACGAGATTCGAAATTCGAGATTCAAGATTCGAGATACTAGATTCGAAATTCGAGATTCGAGATTCGAAACTAGAAATTCAATACACATTTTTTTTTACTAATAACCAACAAAAAAGGTCACCATTGAATTCCAGAAAAAACCTATTTCAACAGTGTATTTCAAAATTTTGGAAAACTCAGTATATTATTATTTTGTTTGCTATTGGTAATTTAGATATACAACATGTATTTACCAGTCATGATTTAAAGTTAAATTGGCAAAACACCTATGGATCTTATTCGGATTTGTATAAAAGATTTGGATAATTGATATTAATGTGTATTTCCAATCACCTGACTGTTGATTTTAATACGGTTTGAATCAAATGCTGCAGTGGCTGATTCAGGAAGGGTTTCGTTGTTGGAATCCCCCGCTTCTTTTGGGTCAAAAGGAGCGTGGATTTTTGGCAACAAGCCAAAAATTGCTATACCATGCCAAAACATCCATATTACATGTAGCGACTGTTTACTATAATACTCTATGTGTGACATGAGTCGTGCAGCTCATGACAAACCACCACCAGAGTTAGTTACTCAGGTTACAGTTGAACCAGAGCCAGGAACCTTCTCCCACTACATGAAGGTTCTTCGGGAGATGCCCATTGGCGAATCATTTCAATTTATATCACCTATCATCTTATGCATCCCTTAATTACATAAGGCACATTTAATGACTCATCAATTTGAGTAGCTGCGAAGTTAAACAAAACTTGCAAAATTAATGACTCGTATTTTGTCTCGGGCATTTAATTTTCAGATCTTTTGCGATAGTTTAAAAATTGCGAAAATAAGAACACCCGAAAAATATCGTAAATAGTATCTAAACAGTATAAACCTTCGTATAAATATTCACGAAAATTGAATTCTGCGAAAAAAAGACCTTCCACTTTCTTTAAAATTTGGCTCTAGCAAAAAAAACCCCAACTCATACGGTATATTGAATTTCAAATTTTGCTTGAATTTCGAATCTCGAATTTCGAATCTCGTATTAACCTTCTGTGCGTTCGTACGATGTACATAGATATGGAAAAAAAAACAGGCTCAAAACTATTTTATAAACGTTGAAAGCCGACGCTATCGGCTAAGATACAGAAGTGGTGACATTATCCAAAGTTCAGTCAAGAGATTGACATAACAAATACATATACATATTATTGTGTTGATGCACTGGCTAAATGAGAGAATGTAGGAAGAAAGCAGAGAGGTTCTAATGGGTATTCGAAGGTTAAAAGTCCCAAAAAGTAAATAAAGAACAAGTTAAAACACAAACAAGAAGAGCACAAAACCCCCCAGACAATACTTAAATAAATTAAATTTAATAGAAATGCAATTAAAACGCGAACTCAAGTCGTTACAGGGAGCTCAGATATTCCGGAAGAACATAAGTAACTTCTTATTGCAAATAAAGGCAATAACACAATTACCGAACTTGGAGAATCAATCTCAAATGTCCATTAGACAAGACAAAAGAAGGAAGACATAACGAACAAAAAAAAGAAGATCGCAGTGGTCCTGACTTGGTTCAGGCATTTCAAAAGAAATGGTGGTTTAAACCAGGTTTTAAGGCGAGCCAAACTTCCCCCTACCATTGCGATCCCTTAGCGCTGCATCTGAAACTGTAGACTTATTTTATTATGTATTCTGCATTCATACATGTAACATGTGTGATGTATCCTTTACCCTTTTGAGCTAAAAAGTAAAGTTGATTTTGTTTTGTTCGCTACTATGCAGACCGAACAAAAAGTTCATTATAACCAATATTTCATAACAAAAGGCTTGGAACTAGTAATATGCAATAATAAGTAATGCTACATGTGAATAGAAATATTGAGAATAACCAACCTACTTATTTTATTGAATAGAAATATACATGTATATGTATCAAAACTATATTTTAAAAACAAAGAAAAACGATTGTTATGCATAGAAGTCTTGATACTGATTCACATGTATAAAGAAATCATTGAAGCCGAATGTCGTATAGAACTTTCGTAGGTATATGTATGTATTTTTGATAATCTTTGTTATATAGATATATATGAAATATCGTAATTTCCGATTTAAATATTTTTTTTCGATATTCACTGAGTGAATTACAGGATTTATTTAGCTCGCGTGCAAAGGAGTAGGGGCACTAAGGCCAATATTTGAGTTACTTAGAATCAATTGTTTTTGGTGTAGATGTAAACAGAAGTAAATGAACTTCAAGAAACATGACACATTTTGACCTTTTCAATGTCATTGTGATGTCATGGTGACGTCAAAGTTGATCAAAATTGGCTAAAACGCTTGAAAATGTGATTTTCTGGCCTTTTTGATACATATTTTGTTCTAGTAGATAGTGAGCACACCCATGTTCAAATAAAAATATTTTAACTGAGCATGTGTCTGATGATTATGCATCTTTTCTGAAAATATCTTTTTTGAACATGGGTTTGGACCCATTGGATTCAAGCAAATACTACCTCTCAATGTGTTAAAATACATAAAAAACGACCAATTTTGATATTTGACCAAAGTTTGAGGATCTGCTATGCCTCAGCCAAACTATTTATGCCAAAAAATCCTTTGGAAATATTAACTCTATATCTTAGCTATTATATAAGCACCATAGTTTCTATTTTGACAAATGTTCTAAAATGTGTCCAAATTTTTGAGGCCAAATAAGGGCGTTAATGCCCCTACTCCTTTATTTAACCATCGTGAAGTTTCCCGCGAAAAATACGTACCATGGATTAGTACTCAATACACAATTGATCAATTAATAATTTCATTCGTCATGTTTATTTGTCACGTTTATTCAAATCATCCATTAATAAATAGTATAACTTCAGTAATTTGGGGTGACGAAAATCAATTTTTATGTCACTCGTGTCGAATTATGCCAGGGGATCAAATTCGCGCACAAGTTCCGTGCGCAGTCGTTGAATCCTGGTGTTATTCGACATTTTATACAAACATGTTTTCTTATAACTTTTTCTTGAGTCAACAAGAATCATAAACCAAAAGTTTTTAATATCGATGAAAGATATTGTAATTTATGACAATCTATACACTTACACAATATCATACAATATGTTGGTATGAGTCCTTTCAAATTTTAGGATAAAATCAAATAACACCAAACATTTGAAAAAAATACGTATCCATGCAAATCAAATATTTGTGATAAAAAAGCCCCTAAATCTCTCAATGGAATGTCTTCTGAGTAGACAGATCTTCTGTTTAAAATATTGTTTACTTTATCGTATACATGAGAGGGACGACAAACAATATTAATGTATAAGTTATTGTTATTACCTTGATTAACGGTAGATGTAATTTATGATTCTGTGGCCTACATTAAAGTCTTCCGGGTACTACAATAGCGTTTTATTGAATCACATTTTTAAATATTTTTGTAATGCGTGCGTGCAATAAAATACTGGTACTTTGTTAGAGTCAATAGTAACAAAATGTATGTTCGTTTGGTCCTTGCATTTTGTAAGATTTAAGATGTTAAATAGTTAAAATATCAGGTTATCAAAAACCATTTGAGCATCCCATAAATTCAACATTTATTCAAGAGTAAACGATCGACTTTGTTGTATCTTTTATATTTCAATATTGCACACAGGAAAACAGTAAAATAAAATGTTTGGGTAACGAAACATGTAATTTTTAAAATTATAAAAACTGCAACATTAATTCTAAAAAATCTTAAGTAAATCCCCTAATAATAAGAAATGTTCAAACGTCCATTTAACATGTTTAAAAATTGGGTTCCCTAAAAATACTAACATTTGATAAAATGGCCAACGATTTGTCATATACATGTTCAGATATAGCTATAAACTTTACGTTAAAATTTACCAAGGATAAGATGTTTTAATTCACCTTTTTATATACCATTGTACATGCTAATATCATTTAAACGGTTGTTATTTGATGTTTTTATCAATCCAGACTGAAAATAAAGAAAATTATTATTTATAACAATTTTTTTTCATTTTTTTAACATGTACTATATTATTGTTGGATTACATGTTGTAGATGATGCTGTAAATGGTATGTGGTCAGATGACTCAAGACCATACTTACCCAATTCTTGGTCCAGATCATGTTCTGGCTGTAGCTGTAACTATAATACTTATATAGTGGGTCCCTGTACTTCAAACATTATGTATGTATGCAGCTGGTGAACAATACACACTATAAACAATAATTGTAAGAAATATACGCAAAATGTAAGCGAAACTATACAACAGACTTGTGAAGAATAAAATTTGTCAACAGTACAAAGTAGCGCTTTGAAAGTAAAGAATATAAATTAGTTATTTTGAATTCTTATATACCGCTTATCGTAACAAAAAAGCTGTTCGCAAATTATTTCCTATGGTTTTTGGGCCATTCCCAGCTCCTACAGGAGTCAACAGCGGAAGCTGGGGCTAACAACTCTCATTCAACATTTCCATCACTACCTAACCACGTACTCATTTATAGCTGAGGCGACTGAAACAATGAAAGTAAAATAATCTTGTTCAAGGACACAACACGATGGTGCCGGCGACTGGATTCGTAATCAAGGCCATTTTTCGTTTTGCCTCACCAACGCCATATGTGCCATGGTTTTCTTCTTTCATGAAAGAAAGCGTTTAAAACAAGGGCTGATTTTTTCACAATACTTAAATTTATTTTAATTTGTTTTGAATGAAAACTTTATTTAAACGTTTGTTTAACGTTTATTTTTGCAGTTCGATTTCTTCATGGAATATTCCAAACCAAATAAACGGCTCGGTCATTCCTGATACCGTTACAAATATGTAAGTCTAAATTCAAATTATATGTATGTGATGTTATCCCTACTATACCCTTTCCAAACAAACTTATTATGTACACAACAATGATTTTTGCTTAACAAAACTGCATCTGAAGAATGTTTAACCCGGCGTCATTATTGTTCTTATCAAAAGTTAAAGGTACATATTGAGCCTTATATGACATGCATGAAACTAATTCAAAATAATCCGAACAATATTCAGAATAACAATAGCATGTTGATAGAATTATACGTTCTTTTTAATAGGGTTTTTATCGAAAGAACAGTAGTACCATTAGTTCTTTCACATTTTTTGATTGATAGTTTAAAGTTGACATTTCTCACTTACAAGTTGACATTTCTTAGTCACAAGCTGACATTTTTCACCTCCAAGTTAACATTTTTTAGTTCCAAGTTAACATTAATTTCAAAGTTAAACATTTTGCACCTCAACTTGACATTTCGTGATATAAACATTTTTCTTTATTGCTTTTTCAGCAACTTCATTGGTTGCACTTTCCAGGATTTAGAGGAGGATACTTTCTATAACAAAACACAATTAACAGAGCTGTATGTATTTAAATGAAAATAGACATGACAAAATTGTTGATTAACATGACTGAGAGGGACCAAGGGAATAAATAGGAGAGGGACTACTAGTATATAAAAGGAGAGAAAGAAGCGGGGTTAAGGGGATGATCACAGAAATATGGAAAGACATAGGAACGGAAATAGGGTTAACAAACGGTGTTGAAATTTAAGAATGCAACGCAAATGTTGTAATGACTCCAAAAGCAGATTGTATAAATAACAGAATGATAATATCAGAATACCCTGAATAAGACATTATACTTATTGCCCAAAAAAGCCCCCAAAATAATTTGGCTATGATGCATATATATTGCAAACAACTTCTTACAACCTCATTTGAATAAGAGGTTTCAAAGTATTCAATGTAGCAAGGAGCGGCCCAACCCATTTAATCTTGTACTATTTATTTCTATGACTTTTTAGTTGCGATTATATATCAAATAATATGCAATCTCCTCCTTGATTTGTAGGATTATTCAAGCCAGTGGACTAACGTTTATGCCAGATATCAGCCTTTCACAAGTAACAAAAGTGTAAGTCTTTTGCTCAAAATATGAACATCAGTTGGTAAGAAAGAATTTTGTTGCATATATATATTCGATGGTTATGATAAATACATGTATTTTATTCCTTCCATAGCAACATTCACAAAATTATTAGAACCAAGCGTGCAAATTTATTTTTATCACGGGGTGATAACTGAATTTGAAAATTAGAAATTATTCTACGGTTTGATGGGAGAATCATACAGGCTATTTTTCATTAAGAAGAAAAGAACAATTGAATGTCGTTGAAAAGCAAAGCTATCGGTATAGACAAAAAATCATTATAAAAATAAACAACACAACAAAATAAAGCAGATCTAACAACCAAATTGAAAATTGAAAAAAAAACAACAAAAAACCACCAAATTGCAACTAGCATCATGATCAGTAGTCGTAACGAGAGTAAACTCCGGTGCCCCGGAAGAGTACATTTAAGTAGTTCCCCGTCACACCATCTATGATCGATATAGTGTTGCTCACATAACAACACTTACAATCATTGCATAATCAACGTCTTTGCTCCTGTAAGAGAAAGAAATCTTCCGTTAACTTTTTGTGGGTGACGACATCAACAGGGGCGCAAAGTTACCCTTTATTAGCAATTTTCGCGTCAGACGTGATGCTGTGTCAAGGATAGCTGAATTAAGTTCTCCGGTATTTGCATCCTTTTTTGGCTGTATGTCGTATATATAAATTTTGTTCGATTTCACTCCGTTATCTATTCTCTTATCTTGATGTTCTTTATTTTGATAGTAGACTAAGTTTGAATATAAGAAGTTTAAAATAAGATGAATAAAAAACATTTTTGCAAAATCTTTTTACTTTCTTTTATTTAGAAATTTGATAGGTAATAGCATCAGTCTGGATTCAAAATATAAAGGAGTTCTTCCAGACACTATCGAGTATTTGTAAGTAACAATTTTCTTTTTATACGTTAATTTTAAACCCCTGATATTCATAATTTGAAAATCCTAACATCAAGAAAATATGTCTGTTTCTCCTAAAAGAAATGTCAGTATTTCCCTTTTGATGGAATTGCAAGAATATTCATACACGAGAATGACGCTGTGATATTACCACATGACTAAGCATAGAATAATTGTACATGTAGCAGTAAGTACTACTTGCTTTGCTGTGGTACTGTGTCGATCGCTACTACTGCTACTACTGGTTTGTTAAATGACTTTTTTTGATTTTTTTCTCTCGTTTTGTAATCTTCTAGGTCTTTGCAGCTAAACGTTTTTGTTTTAATCCTCTGACAATCAGTTTAAGCTCCCTACTGAACCTTCAACACCAATGTGTTAGCGGTTTTTACCAAATTTTCAACTTTTAATTTCTACAGACCTAAACGCGCAAGCTCCTTACACCATTTGTCCTGGTTTGTATTCATCATTTTTCCTGCAGATGTAGTCCAATATGTTATTCCCTCGATATGTGCAAAATATTGTGCGACAATTATCTATTGTTTTGAAAAGATGACATTTTTGTTTTGGTATCGTTTCTTTTTTGGGCCAGTATATATTGCAAAGTATATGTATATTGTTCTCTTTTTTTCCGTTTTTTTATGTCTTGGACCCGGATTCTTGACCAAAGTTAACTATCATTTGAGAACACACTATACAGATAGCGTTTTCATTTTTTAAGCCAAGAAATAACTTTTGATATCATAAATATTTGTATTCTTTGTTTGTTGCTTCAGGGCCTTGACGAACAACAAGTTACACTGGTTACCTAAAGGATTCATATCTGGACCCAATTTACGCTTAGTGTAAGTATAAAACTATGAAGGATATTGCTGTATACTATAGGAGTTTGCCCTCTTTTCTCTCATTTCATGAAGTTAAACAATAAACAAGTTTTGTATCAAATTCTGCTTGTAAAGAGTACACAGAGTCTTTGTTCTCCAAATCTATGTTTATCTAGAATGTCGTTGAAATGTACATACACATTCTCATAAGGAGTAGAGGTTTAATTTAAATGCTAAATAAAGTAACAAGTAAACTTTGTTTAATTGTACTGCAAAATGATGCAAAAAGGACTTAATGAAACTGCCTCCATGTTCAAACTCGAATAAAAATATGTATATTTTATATAAATATTTTTCAGGAGCCTTGGTGGAAATTCATTTGTTAATTTTCCCGTGGATTCGCTAGGACCATTACCAAGCATCGTGTATTTGTAAGAGATCTCTGTATAGGAGAATGTATGGTTTACTGTAGATTCGTAAAAAATAATTCACGAGCGCCGTCAGGCGCGAGTGAATTATTTTTACGAATCTACAGTAAACCATACATTCTCCTACTTAAACCATTTTACACCGGTGAAAACAATATATAAATGTATAGATATGATTAAACATTAATAGCATCTGTATTTTATGAAAACTTATTAATACAACGCAGTTCCGACATCCCATCCGATCCTTCATAATGTTCATAAATTTTCCCGCCTTATTCAAGTTTATCGTGAGCAGATTGTGAGTACTTTTAACATGTTTTATAATGGACAAGACGGATTTAGTCGTGTTTTTTGTCAATGGATTTAAATTTTGAAATTCATCATGGATTATTTAAAATTTCAACAATGGATTTATTTTTCGTTCTCGGGAATAAAATACAGAAGCAAGCAAAAGGTAAGATGTTTAAATAACGTAATGGTTACTTAGAAATTAAAATTACAATGCAAAAGATATAATTTTGACACATTCTAAACCACTCTTTATACAGAAGCGAGCAAAAGGTAAGATGTTTTAAATAACGTAATGGTTACTTAGAAATTAAAATTACAATGCAAAAGATATAATTTTTACACATTCTAAACCACTCTTTACAAAGAAAATTCATGTGTTTTTATGTTTCCCTTTTGATAAAGTCAAACACATTTGAAATGTTTGCTGCTTAAAATGATTTTACAAATGAAACATTTATTGATGTTTATTATATCGGTCACTTCCAGTTGTGGATCCAGAAGGGAAATTCTGGGGTTTTGAACCCCCCCCTTTCAATTGAAAATTTATTTATTGTTTTGTGCATATTTTCGGCAAAAATGTATGGAGCCTCGTTCGATCTATCAGAACACTCCCTAAAAAGGTTTATTAGATATCCATCAGTTTGATTATGTCCAATGCCTATGGCTTTTACATAGCAAAAATCTATAAACAAAGCAGTTGATTATTCCTTTTCAAGTCAGAAAACACATGGTGAACAGCTAGTATTATTTCGAAATTTCTGTACCAATAGCGATTATGGACAGACCAATTAACTTGAAGGGGGGCCTTGGTTTTTCGTTTTTGTCAGAATTGTTTTAATTTATTTTTCGAAGGCATCGCGACAGAATATTTTGTTCATTATTGTCATTTTTTTATATGGCAGAAATCCAGAATATTTTTTTCTTGCCCACTGCTGCCAAAATATTTTTTTCATCAAAAACAAATTTCAGAATATTTATTTAGAAAAAAAAACAAGCTCCCCCATTTAAGTTAAATGGTCGGCCCCTTAAATACCTTGCTATTTGAAGAAGAAAAACGACGGCAAATTGAAACATATTGAGCACTTATTGACACAAATTTCTGTACAAACGGTGGGTTTTATTAGATTTAATATGTACAATTACAGCTATACGCTTACCTGTAAATAACAAAATCAAATTGCAATGATCACTCGACAAGGAATAATTGTTTGCTGTATTATTTCTTTTTCCTCATTCATTAGAACACGGATCGTTACATCGTGCTGCTTTGGAGTAAAGCAACAACTAACTAACTAACGGGCCGTTACACGTACCGGCTATTGTTAACACTGAATAGTTCTGAAGGCAGTGAAAAAAAATACCCGTGTTTAAAGTCTATCATCGAAAAGGAAAATCGAGAAAATGGTAGACAAAAGTCTTTTCCTAGCATGTTGTGTAGCTGCCAGCATTTTTTTCCATTGTCTTCTTCTTTGTTAAAAAAATAACCACACAAAGTAAATTTTAGACTGTCTTCAGATTTGCAGCGGTAATCGGTAGCCGGTCACCGTGTAGAAAAAAATGCATACAAACAAATTTGCAATCAACACACGTCTTATGTTTCTTTATTTGAAGTAAAATTGTTTCAATTTTTTTTCTAGATTTACTACCAATCACTGGATGAAAAGGAGCGCTACAGGAGAGAACAAAGAACTTTTATGTCATACATGTACCACTATTGTCGCCAATCATGAATGAGCAAAAATTTCTCAATGTCAGGATTGTTTTATGTGTTTGGAAAAATAAGATAAATATTTATGTGCACTTTTGAGACACTTTGAAAACGTCGATTAAGTTGGATTACGTTTCGGACAAAATGGAGTATTTCATCATCGGAAATTTGAGATTTTTGAACGCATGGAACAAATTCATTTATTGTTAACTAAAAGTGATTTTATTTATTTTTTAGTTGAATAAAACTTGATTCCTGTATTTAATGCATTTTTATGACCCTTTAAAAAGGTAAATTTCTTGAAAACTAATCACTACCGGTCGGTAATCTGAACCCATTGTTTGCCCTGTAGGTTTGTGATCAGTGGACCGTGAAAAGTTCATGGAACACTGCTCATGAACAATAGATAGCACAGTGAATTCGTAAAAAATAATCCACACTTTAAACAATAGAATGACGTCATTAAAATGGTTTAAATATTTATTAATGTCTTCCTAAATTGAATTTTACTGCTCTTATTTAAGAACTATAATGCTCTCAATTAGAAAAGGTGTAGATGCACAGTTATACAAGGAATGGATTGAATATAATCCAAGTTCCACACAAACGTGAAAAATACAACAATTAATTATGAATAACTATCGATGTTTAGGCTTAAAGTTTTCTATGGCATAAATATAACCGAATTATTGCTTACAAAATTTTGTGTATGAAGATTGTCATATATCTGTTATGTTTTCTTTCAGTGGCATCGAAAGCAACGCTTTGTCTCAAATATCAACTAACCATTTGAGACCACTTTCAAGCAACACGTTTGTTCATTTGTAAGTACACGCTATGCCAAGCAAGAACAGCATATAATTTATGAAGAAAATAGTACTTGTCATGCACAATTCAACATTTTTTTTATACCAATACATTAAGGTTCATCTTTACACTTCGGAAAAAATGACAAATATTTTACGTCTTTTTTAGTCCGTGTGGAGCCTAAACTACACATTCAATTGCTTAATAAAGCGAAGCAGCGGCTAGATAAATATTTTTTGCATATACTTTAAGCTTTTTGTACGTGTTCAATTGATCCGTTTTGCTGGGGCATTTTCTTTGCGTTTTTGAGTTCACCCAAATAATTCCAAATATCAACAATGCCCTGTCATTTGGCCTCCACGTGCTAGGTAATTTCATTATTGGTGTTATAAAATCTACTCACAATCGGGTTCGTGGAAGGTTATTTAGGGGTAATCCATGCTTTATTTATGATACAATTTGAAAGGAAAGAAAATGAATAGAGAAAACAACAAAAGTTATCTTGTAAACTGGAAGGGAAAATGATCAACGATTTTTATATCTAGACGCTGCTACACTTTATTTTATAAAAAATAAAGAGATGTGGAATAAGTGTACGCGACACAGCCCACAATTAAACGGCAATTTAGAAAAACCACAATGGACAACCGTCAGCAGCGTTCAGCGAGGCCATTTGGCACTGCTCGTGGTTCTGCAATTGGCCCATGGTCTAAATAAGATACATATAATTCAAATCCAGCCCTGAAATAGTCACAGATAGACCCCCTTCTTAAACAAGGAACAGAAAACATCAAAAAGACAAGTACAAACGAAAGCTTTGTCAAAGATTCCTGGCTTAGGACAGGCACATGTAATATGTGGCGGGGTTAAACTAGTTTTTTGGGCCCAACCTTCCCCCTACCAATATTCCTAGACAAAGCACAAAAACTAAACACACAATAAAAATCAAATCGATCAAAGTCCAATTCTACTAGAGAGAACCTAAGACAAAAAACAAGAACAAACAAAAGGACGGTAAAGGAACTCTCTATAGAACATTCGCTGTTACTGACAGCTAGCTGAGAATCATCAATCGACTGATGTAAAAAAATCAAACGTATCGATTTTAAATCCGACACAACACTTCAAATAATAATGATTTAGTGAAGTGTCCTCACACAAAACCGACACGCTTGATCGCTATAATGCTTAAAACTGACAATAGTAAAAACGTTTATGGAAATTTTAAAGCAAGTATCAAGTTTTCAATATTTCTGCCAAAAAAAACTAAATTCAAAGATTTAACCACGATATTCATCTCATATCCTTTCCGTAATAAATTTTGAAGCCAATTTTTCATTTCTATTGGATTGCTTTTAGATTTGTGAGCTTTATAAAAAACATTACCATAAAATTCAGGATGTGATATTTTTTTCACTATAAGAAAGTGACGTGTACAATTAATTTTTTAAATAAGAGATCGATACTTGTGGAAGAATTTAGAAAAAAGATTTTACTAATTTGTGGTATCGATAACCTTGTTTTAATAATTGTTCAGTAATAAAACGGTTTTTATTATTAAAATCAAAAACACAACTGCAGATCCGAGCATATCTTACTAACTGTGAAATGTAAACCCCATATGACGGCGCTAGTGGAACATCTCCTTCAAGAAAAGGGAAATTTATAATAGGGAAGGTAAAGTCGTCACGTTTATCATATACTTTGGTATGTAATTTTCCGTCAATAATACTTAAATCTAAATCTAAAAAAAGGACATCTATCACCGGTGACGTTAGATTTGTTCAAGGTTAATTCAGAAGGATAGATATCTGTAATAAAATTAGAAAATGAAGGACTGTTGAGTGCAAGAATTTCATCTAAATATCTAAAAGTATAATTGGAAGTTTCGATTAGGTTCTGTTTGTTCGGGTATTTTTGTAATTTAGCCATAAATTGTGATTCATAACAGTATATGAAAAGGTTGGCTATAAGTGGCGCACAATTAGTACCCATAGGAATACCAATAATTTGGCGATAAATTTGTTTACCAAAACGTATGTAAATATCATCTAACAAATAATTTAGAGCAGTAATAGTTTCTGCATCAGTCCAGTTCATGTAACCCTTTTGAGTCTCGTTACTAAAAAATGATTTACTAAATGATTTTGAAACTCTAGAACAGATATAATCACTTTTAGATTTGTCAAAACACCATTTAACCAAATATTCAAACTTCTTTTTAATCAGATTATGTGGAAGGTTAGTATATAAAGTAGAAAAATCGTAACTATCAACGGTATGAAAAGTATTTTCAAATGCACGAAGCTTCTCCAAAACATCAAGAGAATTTTTTACACTCCAAAAATAATTAATTCCACTGTTTTCGAATACCCTTTCACAGTATTGAATAATAAATTCCTTCATAGTAGTTAAAGTAAGAGATAGAACTTTGGAAATATGGGTTAAAGAACACTTACTTGAAGCAGAGATAAAACGAGATTTATATGGATTTCTGTGCAATTTAGGTATCCAGTACATAGTAGGTATGTCGGGGCAACTCGAAGTGCTGTGGTCGCTATGACATGATCGTCAATGATACCTGATTCTGTCGAATGCACGGGAACGAAAGTGTTCGAATTTTTTATTTCGTGCACTAAAACCTCAAGATAATACTTTCTTTATACCACAACGACATTGTTAGCTGCTTTATCGGCGGGAACAAACACGTACCGCAAACCAAGTAAACGGATTTTTGACTTTATTTGATTAAGGTAAGTATTAGGCCTAAAATCTACAAATGAATTTTAAAATTGGCTAATTCTGAGTTGAACAATTGCCATAAATTTATTAATAAAACGGTCTAGAGATTTTGAGTCGGCCCCTTCTCTCCTGATCCAAGATTTGCAATAAGAGAGAAGGGAAGTTTTGATACAATTTAGGCAGGAATTCCAATTAATTTTAGTGGGTGGTCTAAACTTTGGTCCTTTTTTCAAGAAATTGATAACCTTTGGGTCATTGACGATTGAAAGGTCTCCGGTAACAACATGATCACAAGGAGCATATCTGAAATCAGATTTAGCACAGTCGCATGATAAAGGAATATTCGTGTCTAGTTCTTCATCATGATCAGTTTTAGTTGTTGTATAGTTAAAAATAATGTTACGTGTAGGTTTCTTATATTTATAAGATACAATAGGTGGTTCGGTATTAGAAAAATAAGGTGGAATGAGATCTTGAATATTAGGATCCATAAATATACTAGATATATTTATGAAGTCAAGTCCTCTATTAATGTAGGTTAATTTTATAAAATGTCGAATGTGGTCTTCTGGGTTTTCAATTTTGGGAAACAGTTTATAATAACAAAAAGAAGAGATGATGAATGCACCTTAATATAATGGACTTGCATGAGATATAGTACTACATTCCAAACGGATACTGTTTAATTTAGAAATGGGTATTGAACATAATTTACAAAACAGATGATGACGTCCATTATTTTTTAAGATTTTAATAAGATCAGAAATACTAGAGTCAGAGCGATGTTGTTTTCTGACATTACGATTTATTCGTTTACCATGCGACCGTTTGTTCCCTTTACGAGGAATCACTAAATTCATGACATTTATGTTTGATGATCTAGATATGCTACCCTGTCCCATGATGTTATTGTTAAGACCCAGAGGGTATGCGGTTTGTAATTTTTTGATCCAATCAAGTTCAGCAAGTCGTCTTTCTCTACGAAACTGTCTTTTACTTAAATCTAAATCTCTATTAATAATTTCAAGTGGCTGAACTTTAATATACTTAATGTTGTGGTTGTGTTTATGTAAGTGTTGATAAAGATAGCATTTATGCTTTTTAAAGCGGCGAAAGCGATACAGATGTTCAGAAGTTCTTTTCGACAAAAACCTACCAGTCTCCCCGACATACTGAATATTACAATTAGTTTGGATCAAGATATTAAATAAATTAAATTTGTTGTGCGTCAGTTAACATCTTGGGTCAATTTAGTAGAGAAGGTTCGTCCATTTATACTAGATGTAACAGTGGTGTTTCTGATTAACCTGTTTCACGTTTGTCATTTCGAAGCACTACAGGGTAAGACTTTAGGATATCCACGAAAAGAGCTATTAAACGTATTGCATGTGTTATGAAGATTCTTTTGTTGTTTGGTATTCGATGATTGGACTGATGGTTTAAAAGAATCAACGGTATAGGAAGAGTGACTGGTTATATTAGATTGAAGGTTATTGTTGGATATGGATATCCTAGCTTGTGGTTTTGAGTTTTTGTATTTTTTACCATTTCGTAAAATCATGATTAAGGTTGTAAGGAGAGAAAGGGATGTTCCATGACAAAACAGGACGGGACCGAAAAATATATGCATTCAGCATTATATAATAAAAAAGTACCACAGTTAAAAGAGTCTTGTTAAAACTACTAGTGATTCCCGACAAGGTTCATAATACACGCAACAACACGGAAACAAATACAGGGATTAGTAGAAGAAAGCAAGACAATTTAGTTAATTGTAGAAGTGGGCAAAAATTGAAGATGCAATATAAGTACAAGGTGGTTGAAAATATTGAAAGCTATCTCGTGTACGAGATTATGTTTATTTATGTCGTTTCAGTCGTACATAGACTAGAAAAAATAGGTCAAATATCTACCATTTTATTCGAAGTGTAACCATGAACCTTAAGCACCAGATAAGTGTTTTAACTAAATGTTGTGTTCCAATTTGAAACTGCATACATTACACATGTTCCTTTATCGGAAACTGACCGTGTGATCTATTCAGATTAAACCTATCAATATAAATCAAATACATAATTTACCAAATTTTATTTGGATTTACTCAACTTCAAATGTTTACATGGTGGCATGTTTTATATACATTTTAAAAAAATTTTCAGGCGTACCAGTAATGAGCTTGTTGGGTTGTTTATGCACATTGTCTGTAAAAACAGTGTAATTTTTATTCGTACATGTAAGGTATACATTTTCGTGGTTTTTGTGGGTGTGCTCGACCAACGAAATTTGATTACCCACGGAAAGGAAATATAACATAGATCTACTTCTACATGCTGTAGACTCAAGAACCAGGAATTAAAAAATCCATGAACTAATCCTTTTCCACCAAACCACGAAAATAAATACCCATGAAAATAAATGAATCCACAGTATTAGAAACATAACACAAACAAATATTATCAAAAACTTGACATCCTTCCGTCAAGCCATTTTTTCAGCTGTTTTTTTCTTTTTTAGAAATTTGACCAATAACCAGATCAAATATATTCAACCAGGAGCCTTGAAAACACTCCCTAACTTGAAGATATTGTAAGAAACAGCTTAAAATTTTACAAAAAAAAAAACCCCAAAAAAGACCCCGAAAAGTAGAAAATGAACTACAATCATTGCACTAAATACAAAAAACCCATTGTCGATGGGCATCCTCCTAAAAATTCTAAATCAACTATAATTTCTAACAAAGCAAGGATGCACGAATGGGGCATTCGAGTGTCAAAAGTCCAAAAAGGGCACCGACAATGCCGGTATGCACGATCAAGAACAGCACGAAGATACACAAACCCAAAATCAACCAAACGGAAATCAACAAGGCGAACTCAAGTCGAAACAAGAGTGAAATAAGGTTTTCCGGAAGAGTTAGTGGTTCCTGCCTCTACATCATAAAATATAGCGTACTGTGCTCACCCACAAAAATGCAAATCTATTAGTCAGGTTTAAGTGTCAAGCAATAAAGAAATCAGAACAAGAGCTTTTTAGCTGTTAGTCCTTATTTTTAGTCTTAATAAATATAGTAATTCATGATAAAGTTTTCGATTGATTCTTAAAATATCAAAATCACAATTGGAACATAAATGTTATTGTTAAATTTAGATTTTAGCCCATTTTATCCAAACAGCTACGATGTCCAGACTTATATTTTCTTTACTGCATTTAAGATGATTATTGTAGGGAACTACATGGAAATAATTTAGCAACAGTACCAAAAGGAGTATTTGAAGGATTACCAGAACTCGTGCATCTGTAAGAATAATTGTATAGTGATAAGTTCTCATTTGCAGAAAAACAACAGATACAATTTATTTTCCTAAATTGTTTGACGGAGATCTTATTGTATAATTTTAAACTAAACATTGAACAACATACTTTGACATATATAAACGAGTTATATGCCTGCGTATGAATACTGTTGAATTCACATAGTCATTTTAAAAAAGGAAAAGAAGTTCAAATAAGAAAAAAACTTACATTTTTAAACCATAACCAAATCAACAGTAATATTAAGATCCGCTTTGGTATTTCTGCAGTTTAGATTTTTTTCACGATTATATGCAACAACAAGCATGTTAAAACATTTTCAATTAAATTTGATGGTAATGAGAAAGTCTATTCCAAGCTTTTCATCCACAAGGTTTAGAAAGAAGCAGAGGTACCAATGGGGTATCCGAATATCAAAAGTCCGAAAGGGCAGAGACAAAACCAGTTAACACCAACTAGAACGGGACAAAAAACAGACAACCTGTAAAACATGGAAACACAAAACAACTGAATATTAATCAACAACGCGAACAAAAGTCGAAACAAGAGTGAACTCAGGTGCTCCGGAAGAGTAAGCAGTTCCTGCTTGCTATAGCACACCCGTCGCGTTGCCAATAGTCCATTCAGCGTGTCAAATCCGGTAAAGGAAGACAAAACAACACCCTATGACAAACCAACATCTGCACTCATCTGAGAGATCGAAATCCCATATTTGTCTATAAGTGCATGATGTCTTCCGTAAAATTTCTTGAGTGAAGACAGCAACCGAGGAGCAACATAACCCTGTGTGAGCACTTTTTGCGTCAGACGTGTCGCTCTGCTAAGGAAATCGATGTAAGTCCCGCACGCTCTGGAGTAACGAATCAATTGAGATACGTAAACTCCATAAGCTGGAGCGGACGGAATGTTTCTACACAAGAAGGGGAAGTTGACGATCGGAAAGTTGAAGTCATCACGTTTGTCATGGAGAATTTAGAAAATTGTTTTTACTAGTTGGCAATAGAGGACTTCGATTATATATCTTTTTTTATAAATATGAGCAGTTTACCAAAGTTTATTTCTGGAGCTTTTGGAAAGTTAAATATGTTTTTATAACAAACGCAGACTGCATCATAGTGACGTTTCATTAGTATTTGTTGGGTATCAATTTTCGTGGTTTTCGTAGATGGCCCTATCCCACAAAATTTGAAACCCCACAAAAAGAAATTTCACTTTGCTCTGTATGTTGCAGACTTAGCACTAGAAAATTAAGAATAAACAAATTGATCATCAAACCACGAAAATTGGTACCCATAAATAAATGAATCCACCGTACTTTTAAGAAATTAAGAATGTTCATCAATATAATTTACCATGGTTTTAATGAAGCTTGTATTAAACTATATAAGGACTGTTTTACGGCATGGCTGATATTCATCATTTGATATATAGATGTGTACTTGCAGTGATTTGAATCATAACAAGTTTGAGAAAGTGACCCCAGAAAGTTTTATAGATCTGGAGGAACTCATTGAATTAAGACTCCACAGCCAGAGCCCACCGATGACCACAATCATGTTTGATTCCATGATAAATATAGGAAAGTCACTTAAATACTTGTAAGTAGCAGAGGTACCAACGGGGCACTGATGTGGTTTGTTACTATCATTGTCAGTCATTGACAGAACTTTACCTTGAATTAGAACGACTGACATTGATTGAAGATGTATCGTCAACTAATCCCTGTCAGTCATTTAAAATCAAGGTAAAGTTATGTTAATGACTGACAATGGCGGTAGCAAACCACATCAGTGAATTTAATTCAAGGTGAATATTTCAATTGACTGTTATGATATGATACAAATAACAAAAATGACTGATATAAACTGACATCATCTGCTACAGTTAAAGACAGTTAAAAACAGTACAAACACAGAAATTGATAATTACTGAAGATATTGCATCAAAGAAAATCAGTATTTTACAAATAAATTGTGTCTATTTGTCTATGACAGCAACCAAGGAGCAACATAACCCTGTGTTAACAATTTTTGTTTCAAACGCGATGCTTTGCCAAGAAATCGATGTCGTTCCTGCAAGCTCTGGAGTAGCGAATCAATTGAGTATTTGAATATCTTTTTAAATTGTTATTTTTGAATTTTGTCAGTAGAATTTTCCAAGACAAGGATTGGTGGCATCTAAAACTAAAATGAAGTTGAATAAATAATAAGTCCAAGATCTATTCATTTTCAATCCAAAAATATGTAAAAATTTGCAATTTAGATTAGTTGTTCGTATATCGTAGTATAAGCAACAACCTTAAAGTTATTCGCTGTATATACACTGGTAGGAAGATTAATGTACATACGTTGAAAAAAACACAAAACAAAGCAAAACAATGTCACATTTAAACAAAGAATTCTTGTGTCTTTTAGGTATGTCAGTAGCAACAGTTTGACACACCTTCCTCATCAAGTCTTTATGGAGGCCAATTTTACATCACTCCGAGAACTGTATGTATAATATCTTTATGATCTGAATAGATATATACCAACGGTAAAAACTTAGGTTCATACTTAATAAGGAAAAGCATTTAACCTTTATTTAACACAATCATTCACTTGATTACCATATGGTAAAAACTGATACCCGTGAGTCTAAGACAAGAAATATCAATTCACCCAAGTGAGCTTATGTGTATAGGCGATTAGATATCATAAATATGTATTCAGTGTGAAACAAAGAATTGTTATAAGCATTCAGTGAAACAAATAAAAGCAAAAACAAGAACAAAGTTGTAAGAGTGTTGTAAGTTTTTAACAAATCTTTGCAATATAAGATTAAGCTTCTTTCATTTGTCAGGCATGCCGATCGAAACGTGATACAAAATGTGACAGAGCTTGGAGAATCTGGATATGGTCCTACATTAAGACCAACCTTTTATGAAAAGAAAAAGAGACTGGTACCCTTTTCAACAACTCCCAATATTGTTTTCCTGTATGTATCTTATACTTGTATTTGATACGTTACTATAATTCAATTTGAAATTTTGTTTAACAGTTCAACGTTAAAACATATTTTTGTGAAAAAAGTAGGGTAATGACATAATCGTTGAGAGGTTGTTGAAGAAGTTTTATCCTAACAACAGTATTTTGAGAGAAATCAATAATTATCCAGACTTCTCCATTTAAGCATTTTTTCTGGCATAAAAATACATAGGTCTGTCGATTGCTTACTACCTGTTACATGTAAACGAAATCTCTTCATTTTTTCTTTGACAAATTTAAAAAAAAAGATTTTTTTGGTTCAGTTTGTTTAACTTTTTATTGTCTGTAAAATAACTGAGAAATACTTCTTATAAATGTATTTTCGAAAAAAAACCAATGTTTGTCACAATATTCCTTTGATATTAGCTTATACATGTGTATTCATAGATATTTACAATACAACCGTATAAATATGGTAAACAACACGGACTACTGTGAATTACAGTCTCTGGCCTACCTTGACCTGTCTGGTAACCGACTCAATGAAACTCATATCCAGGAGGACGGGTTCAAGTGTCTGCCAGCTCTCACAACACTGTAAGATTTGTACGGGTTCAAGAATACTTCAAAATCCATTCATATGGTATGGAATGGCAAATCAGTGAAAACTCTAAAATTGACACAAGAAAATACTGTTTTTTGTTAGATGTTGTTTCCAATATTTTGAAAAGAAAAAAAATCGATTAGAATTTATTTTACCGTGCAAAAGGCTCAAAATTTCTTCGCCATATTTTCTACAGTCTGAATAATCTATGAATCTTTTAAATTTTTAAATAACAAAAATGTTTAAATGGTGAATTTAATACACTAAAAACAAAAGAGCGAACATTAAAAGTAGTTGGTGTTCTATTTACTATTTTAAATATATTCACCTGAAAATAAAAGTTTAGCATCCCCGTGATTTTTTTTTATTTACAAAGCATTGTTAACCATAATTAAATTTATAACTGATAGTCTTGTAAACTTGTATCGCAAAAGCACAATTAAACATGTTTGTTACAAACAAAAAGACATTATTAATTTACATAACATGAAATGACAAAAAGATGACTTTTGTACATAAACATTGTCTTCGAAAAATGTGGTCGCACTTGAAAATGTATATTATCATCAAAAGATTGATACTGTATAGTCAAAAGAGTCAATGTTAAGTATGTGCACCTGTAGCAGGAATTGCTGCTGGAATCCTTGCTTTCATACTGCCAGTTTAATGTCTAATTTTCTTAATAGTTATCTCCTAATTAAAACTGACCAAAATCATGAAAATTAAAAACTATTCAAATCATCGAAAGGCACTCAAAGTCTAGGGGTGCTTTACTTTGTTCCAGGTGTATATATCAGACGTCCTGTCAGGTGCAGTTAACAATTATACACCTGGCACTTTCATGTATTTTTAGGAGGCTTGGAAACAACTACAATATGCAATATGTTCCTGTTGCCCTGACAACACAAGAACGCCTTCCTGCCATACTATTTTTATATCTGGAAAGTAATAGGATATTTGTTTTATATACCAACGTTTTTAAAAATGTTTCCACACTCATTTATCTGTAAGTAGAATTTTTTGTTACATACATTCCTTTTTTATTTTTATTAAATTTATGTTTTGTTGCAGAGTTCGCAAAACTGTTTAAACAATTAAACTTCTCTGATTTCATTTTGATAATACACGTGCTACTTAATAAAAATATGATTAAAATCAGAGTTGGTGACATAAGATCGCATATCTTAGTTAAATTGTAAATGTCTTTATTGTTGATAAAATAAGAAATATTTTTCTCTTTAATGTGGACGTTTCATATTTTGCATTTCAAACATTAAAATATACTATAAAATGGAGAAATGTACTTTTTGGAATAAAGGTAATAACAACATTACCGAACTTGGAGGATCAATCTCAATGTACAAGAGAAAATATAAAACATGGAAGACACATCGGATTATTTATAGATTGCAATGGCCCTGACATGGTACAGGCATTTCAAATGAAATGGTGGGCTAAACCAGGTTTTATGGCGCGCCAAACCTCTTTCTTTCATTTGGGGGCGGTAGTAACACATAACGCAACCGATACGATTAAATTCAGTTTTAAGTTATTATCAATTTGTGATGATATATTAATGTAAAACTATTTCAGAAACGTTGGATACAACCAGATTATTGCCATAGAAAACGACGCTTTTCCTGACCAACTCCAAACACTGTAAATAAGCCTGATTTTCAAGTTTTTACAACAAAGACTATGTAATGTCGTAAAAAAAGATGATATTAATGCTCTGGACATATTTATAAGATTTAAAGAGGCGGATGAAACGACCGGGCAAATATTACAATGGGAAACTTGAAAATTCAACTTTTCTTGTGAAATAATTTCAACTGACTGATGATTTTTATAATACTTCTTAACTTACTCAACATTTTAACGCCTTAAAATATTCTGAAATTATTTCAGGTACATGATAGGGAAAAAAAGGTTAAAGATTGAAGAAGCTGATCTATGAAGTCCCTTATAAAGAAAATAATTACTCTTATTTTTTTATCGCAACAATTAAATCATTGGCATATTTGTATAAAAGATGATAACTAATGAGTAAAATCTAGATTATAAAACTGTTTCAGAGTTCTTACCAGCAATAGATTTCGGTTTATACACGAACACCAATTTTCATACCTGACGCAACTGCAGTATCTAGGACTAGGATATAACCATATAACATACATACCTGATGACGCTTTTGTAAACGCAACACGGCTAGGGACATTGTAAGTTTGTTTTCGAATATTTATAAATTCCGTATTCAAGTTTGATTTCTATCTTGAAACAATATAAGGTTCTCTTGAATATGCAGAAAAACACAATGAGTTTTGACAAATTCGAGTAAAATTCATCCATCAAAACATCTCCCTAACTAACGTTTTCTGTTTTTCACAATCAAATTTGAATGAATAAATAAATAACGTTTAATTGATTTAATTTAATATCCCATTCAGGTTTTGTCTTAAATATAGTTTCCCTTGAACTCTGAATAGTTTTCATTACTTTTTTAATTGTTTTTTTTGTATGCGTATTACATGTATGTACAATCAGTATTTTTGTTCGTTAAGCTTTTTGTTTTAGGTGTAGAATTATTCCAAATTTGAAATATATGTTAAGTATCGTATAACTCATCTTAAACGCAGGGTTTTATTACAGTTATGCACAATCCATATTCTGAGTATTTCAAGTATTCAATTCAATCTATAATGGAGGATATTAACGCAATTTGTTCTTTTTTTTAGATATATGAATAACAACAAAATAACTCACATTAAGAAAATATATTTTGAAAACTGTCCTTTGACGTCTGGATTGTACCTGGCTTATAATGAAATAGGATATATTGAAGATGGAACACTGAGTCATGTATCAACTACCGGCTATATGTAAGAAAATTGTGCTTACGGGATTACAATGGCCTATTTTTCAACGTTTTTATTTAAGGAATGACCAATGATTTTTTTTTCATTGGGATATGAAAAAAAAATTCGTCCAATCAAAAAGCAAAATATTTTAATCAAATTTATTGATTTGTTTTTTTTCGTGTAGAACATTTTACCTTATTTTCATGAAAAAAATGTGCAGTTTATAACAAACACTTTTCAGTGATTCAAATAAAAATATAGTTGCACAAACTTTATATTAAATTCAATGTAAATTGACCATATTTAAAATTATAATTTTAAATGAGCCTGTCAATGTAAATACGTTTAAGCACAATAAAAATTGAAATAAAAACAGGCAAATGATAACACAATTTTCAAGAGCAAACGAGGAACACAGTTTTACATCGAAAGAAGCAAAGGTGTACAAAAGGGGTAATCAGTATCATAAAACCGTAAAGACAAAGACAAAACCGGCAGACAAAAATCATCACAACAAAACAAACCACATAACAACATAAAACACAAACACACATAACAAAAAAACCGCATTCAGCAACGCGAACTCAAGTCGAAACAAGAGTGAACTCAGGTGCTCCGGAATAGTAAGCAGTTCCTGCTTGCTATAGCACACCCGTCACGTTGCCAAAGATCGATTAAGTGTTGGTCAAATACGGAAAGGATGACATTACAAAACTCTATGTCAAACCAACATCTGTGCTCATCTGAGAGATAGAAATCCCGTATTTGTTTACAAGCACATGATGTCGTCCGTAAAATTTCTTGAGTGATGACAACAACCTGGGAGCAACGTACCCCTGTGTTAACAATTTGCTTGTAAGCCGTGTGGCTCTATCAAGGAAGTCATTGTACTCCCCACATGCTCTGGAATAGCGAATCAATTGTGATACGTAAACTCCATATGCTGGAGCGGACGGAATGTTGCTACACAGAAAGGGAAAGTTAACTATTGGAAAGTTGAAGTCATCACGTTTGTCATAGAGCTTTGTACAAAGCCTTCCTTGTGTGTCAATTTCGAGAAATAGATCCAGATATGATGCGGACCTCCTAGAATCTGTAGTGTCCTTTATCTCAAGTTCCTTCGGATATATGAGATGTAAATAGTTACCAAATCAAGGATTGTTCAGTGAAAGAACTATGAAGTATGCAAATATATAATATGTTTTTGCAATATGCAAATCTTTGCGTGTATTATTATGATTTTAAAAAAAAATCTGACGAAAGTCTTAAAATTACCTACTTTGACAGACAAAAAAATTAACAAAATCAAGATTGTACATGTCTAGCATATATTATACTGATTTATTACCATCACAGATCTATTTTTTATTTTTATTATTTTTTTTCAGAGATCTTCAATACAATCGGCTGTATAAGTTGCCGATGGGTGGTACATTTCATGGTCTTTCCCTTTCATACCTATTACTGTCCAACAATAGATTGTCAGTGATTTTGGGAGATACTTTTAAAGATGTTTCTGTACGCTATTCGTTGTAAGTTAGAATGTCTTTCTATTGTAAAAAAGATTGAAGATATTCGTATTGGTAATGCAGCAAGTATCAGATGTTCCGAAGGGCCAATCAAATATCGTTTATGTGAAAGACAAAGACAAAATCGGTAGATAAAATATCATCACAACAGAACAAAAAATAAGAAAAAAAAACATACACACACAACCCCAATCAGCAATGTGAACCCAAGTCGTCACCAGAGAGAACTCATGTGATCCAAATGATTAAGCAGTTCCTGCTTGATATAGAGCACCCGTCACGTTGCCAACAATCAATTAAGTGTGGATGACAACACTAAAATTCCATGTCACGCCAACGTCTGAGCTCATCTGAGAGTTAGATTGTAATCTGGTATATCTCCAATAATCCAAAATGTTTCGAAAATGCACACAACATAACCGAAGTTTCGTTTTTGCAGTCATACCTATTTCCTGTATACATGAAAATGCGAACGTTTACGTGACAATGACTTCATAGAATCTTGAGGCAGTTTAAGTATATCAAATAGCTTAATTCTTTATGTGTAAACTTTCAACACGTTTTTTTTTAAATATAATGTTCAGATTAAATATGTATAAAGTGAGGAAGATAATATAAAAATGCACACAACTGATAAATTAAATTAAGAAATTATCCTTTCCTGTTCATGTTGAAATATTTTTGGCGTCTGTTTTTGTTTTATCAAATCTATTATTCTACCGGTTTTTCCAAGTTTTTTACTCCTAGCGTGTCTGATAAAGGTAAATGTAGAAAAGCGTTTCACAGCAGTGAAATTTTGCTTTTGTACATTTATCAAAATCATTTCAAAATGTGGATCGTGTCTTTCTGTCACATATTTCATATTCTGTCGTTTTTAATATTAATTGGTGTTGATATACGTAGTGAAAATGTTTGCATTTTGTACGTATTCTATGTATGATATTTTATTTTACAATATTTTGGCTATTTCAGTACTCTAAATTCAAATCGGATAACAACAATTGAATCGAATGCATTTCAAACAGTTTCAACAGGATCTAACTTGCAATTGAACAACAACAAGATTCGAGTTATTCAGACAAATGCTTTCAACAATTTAAATGTCGGCTATTCACTAAGCATCGACAACAATTTGCTAGGTGAAATTCAATCATATGCATTCAATAATACAGGATGTTATTACTTTTATGCACGAAATATGGACATTTATACCATTCCTTCCAATGCTTTTAATGATTTTACTTGTACCTACATGTACTTTGAGAGAAACAACGTAGTGGATATTCATAAACATGCATTCAACAATTTTCGAATTAGCCTTTATTTGTAAGTATTACATATTTCCCTTTTAATATACTTGTAAATCCAACATATAATGTTTATTAAACATAATATATATATAATCTATTAATATTATTACTTATTTGTGATTGTTATCTTTTTCATACATAACATCTATTCATGTAGCATATCAAAAAGAAAAAAAAAGGCAATTCAAATCTTTTGTCGATTGGTTTCGTCAATGTTTATCCATTGAGCTACATATTTAATGAAAGAAGCAGAAGTACCAATGGGGTATCCGAATGTCAAAAGTCCGAAAGGGCAGAGACAAAACCAGTAAACACCAACAAAAACGGGACAACATGTAAAACATGGAAACACAAAACAACTGAATATCAATCAACAACGCGAACTCCAGTCGAAACAAGAGTGAACTCAGGTGCTCCGCAAGAGTAAGCAGTTCCTGCCTGCTATAGCACACCCGTCGCGTTGCCAATAGTCCATTCAGTGTGTCAAATCCGGTAATGGAAGACAAAACAACACCCTATGACAAACCAACATCTGCACTCATCTGAGAGATCGAAAGCTAGAGCGGACGGAATGTTGCTACACAAGAAGGGGAAGTTGACGATCGGAAAGTTGAAGTCATCACGTTTGTCATAGAGCCTTGTTGAAAGTCTTCCTTGAGAGTCAATTTCGAGATGTAGATCTAAATATGAAGCAGACTTCCTAGAATCCGTTGTGTCCTTTATCTCAAGCTCCTGTGGATATATGAGATGGAGAAAGTCACCAAATCGAGAATTGTCTAGTGAAAGGACATCACCAATATAACGGAACGTGAGGTTGAAAGAGAGAGCTAGTTTACGGTCTTTTTTGTCTAGAAGAGATTGCAAGAAGTCTGCTTCATATGAATGAAGAAACAAATCAGCAAGCAAAGGTGCACAATTAGTGCCCATTGGAATCCCTATTGTTTGCTGAAAATACGTCCACCCAACTGAACAAATATGTTGTCAATAAGAAAGTTGAGCATGTCGATTATTTGGTCTTTTGTAAATTTGTTCTTTTTATTAGACTCATTGATGACAAAGTAAGTCTTGGTATAATCGACTGCAAGAAATTTGTACCTGCGTTTTCCATTCTTTTTGAAAAAGCTGCGTTTAATCAGCTGTGCCAATCGCAATTTCAGTTGTTCATGTGGAATAGAAGTGTACAGTGTGGAGAAATCGAATATTTTAAAGCTGTTACAAGATGAAACTGATTTAGAGTTAAGAATCTCCATCAGTTCTTTCGAATTCTTCAGGATCCACATTTGATTGACACCATTTCTAGAATAACAACAATCAAAATATTTCTGGAGGCCGGATTTTACTGCCGTAAGTATTGAAGTCAACAAAACTGAAAGAGGTTGAAAAATGTGACAGGTGTTGACCCGTCGCTCCTTTTCAGAGTACAAGTACTATGTTATAACAAGTTAACGATGTAAAATATGCAAGTGATTTTAATTTTAAAAGTCGTTTAAGCCTTATAAGTGCAGTGTTCTAATAAAATACAATTTAAAGATCTCGGTTTTATTGTGATATAGGTGTTAATCTGATCGTGTTTTGTGAGTCTGTGACGCCTGGAAAGGCACCAAATCTCGTTAGTTAGTTATCTTAAGGTTCATCTGTACCTTTCTTTAAAACATGGCGTAAATTTTAGTCTATTTTCTGTATATGCACAGCCATAACTGCACCTAAAATTGAAATATTAAGTGTAGCTGTACCTAGTTATTAGAAAAGTCCTACCTTATTTCTATGAATTCTTCCTGTAATTTTTTATATGGTAGATATCTGTTTTTTCTCCGCTCTTAAAAACATCCGATTTGAGGCTAGTATCACTTTCACCCTTTCTTGTGGCCTAGAATTTCATGCAACTTTCAATAAAGGATTTAACCTCAAATGTTCAGTCCGTTTCATGTAAGAATCACCATAGGGATAGTTTGTCCTATTTCAATTTAAATAGATTATTTTTGGGGAACTTACCATGAAGAATTCATAGAAATTGGATCAGAAATTAATATATAAAAATACAGCTTTGCTTTATTTTTTTATTTTATTTGCAGCTTCTCTGCATATACTAGAAAATAGATATTAAATTTCGCCATCTTAAACGAAAGGTAATAATTGACCTAAAACAACTCAATTATTATTACTTAAACCTCACATGACTTATCTACTTTCCACTTACTGCAAAATGCAGGCAATAAAAATCTGTTTTTAAGATGGGTTATATTTAGCTTAAAGCTGGATTTTGTATTTCATGACTTAAAACGAATATTAGTTCGTTCGGTTTTTCAAATCTTAAAAACATGATTAATATGCGTTTTGCAATATAAGTAACATTTGTCCATTTTTAAATATTTTTTTACAGTTATCTACGGTATAATAACATCAAATCTCTCAGCACATCGGTCTTTGGAGGTTCGTCCTCTGTAAATCGTCTTCATATGGAAAATAACCAAATTGAAAGCATATCATCAGACGCCTTTGACAACGTTGCTGTGACCTACTATGTTTACCTTCAAGACAACAAACTGTCAATTTATCCTGTTGCATTAGCCAATGTAAGACCAAGTTATGAAATGTAAGTATCAAAACAATAATATAAGAATTTTTACCTAGAGAAACATTCAAAATACAAAATCGGGTAACTTGTTTGTGCTTTATGTGCACATTGCGAGGCGTTACCTCTCAAATAATAATTTATTGAAAAATGTTGAAAGTATATCACTTGCACCCAAAAAGCTTAATGAGGGAAGCCAAATACGGAAACAAGGATATAGATCATGTGCAG
Organism: Arcuatula senhousia; assembly: GCA_963971305.1. Lineage (NCBI taxonomy): Eukaryota > Metazoa > Mollusca > Bivalvia > Mytilida > Mytilidae > Arcuatula > Arcuatula senhousia. The sequence continues at coordinate 48,267,959 of OZ020313.1, forward strand.
TATTGAAGGAAACCTGGTATTTTCAATAATTTTGAATGTAGACAAAATATAATCCTGAAAAATTATAAAATGTTGTTTAAAAGGCATGGAAATTCAGGAACAATCCTCTGGGGATGATTAATTGGCTTAAAAAGTTAAAAAATAAAAAAAAAATAATACGAGTCGGAAGTTTTACTTAAATCTTGAAATTTGTTATTTTCTGTAGAAATATTGATAATTTATAGTAACTTGAAAACGCTAATCTTTACCTTTTGACCATTGTACTGTTTTAAGCATTACAACAATCAAATATTTCGGCTTTGTTTGATGATATAACACTATTTCAGTAATTGTTTGAAGTGTTGTGTCGGATTTTGAATCGATCTGTTAGATTTTAATTCATATCAGTCGATAAATGCTTCTTAGCTAGTTGTCAGTAACTGAGAGTTCCTCCTCGTATTGTTCTTCTCGTATAGTGCTTTTGTCTCAGGTTCTCGCTTGTTAAATTGAAATTTTATGAATTTGAGTTTTAGAGTATGTTATTTTTGGCCTTTAACACGATTGTCAATAAGGGGAAGTTAGGGTCCCCAAAACAAGTATAACCCCGCCACATTTTATATGTGTCTATTCTTAGCCAGGTTCATCCCTGTCTCCCCCCATAAAGCCTAATAATAATCGATATTATCGACACTTTTATCTGTTGAATGTTCTTATCATATTACTTAGCATTAAGTTTAATGGTGTTTTTGTCTCGCCTGCGACGAATGTCGCAAAAGGCGAGACTTAGGTATGGTGATTCCGGCGGCGGCGACGGCGGCGGCGGCGGCGGCGGCGTCCACAATTGGTTAAAGTTTTTGCTTAAGTCTGATTTGTGTGAACTAGTTATGTTACACCATTGATATTTGGTATGCAGTTGCATCAGCATCAGTACGGATCAGTTTTAATAGGATTTCACCTGTATGCTCCTGCAGTCACGGTCTACTGACTTTGAAATTTTTCACTGATTTGGCCGAGGTTAACCTTTTTTCTTAAGTCTGTTTAACATGAAGCAGTTATGTCACACCATTGATATTTGGTATGCAGTTGCATCAGCATCAGCACAGATCAGTTTTAAAAGGATTTTACCTGTATGCTCCTGCAGTCACGGTCTACTGACTTTGAAATTTTAAACTGATTTGGCCGAGGTTAACCTTTTTTCTTAAGTCTGTTTAACATGAAGCAGTTATGTCACACCATTGATATTTGGTATGCACTTGCATCAGCATCAGCACAGATCAATTTCAAAAGGATTTTACCTGTATGCTCCTGCAGTCACGGTCTACTGACTTTGAAATTTTAAACTGATTTGGCCGAGGTTAACCTTTTTTCTTAAGTCTGTTTAACATGAAGCAGTTATGGTACATCATTGATATTGGGTATGCACTTGCATTAGCATCAGTACAGATCAATTTCAAAAGTATTTTATCTGTATGCTTCTGCAGTCACGGTCTACTGACTTTGAAATTTTACACCAATCTGGCCGAGGTTAACCTTTTTTCTTACGTCTGTTTAACATGAAGCAGTTATGGTACATCATTGATATTGGGTATGCACTTGCATTAGCATCAGTACAGATCAATTTCAAAAGTATTTTATCTGTATGATCCTGCAGTCACAGTCTACTGACTTTGAGATTTTACACTTTTTAACTTTTTACTTATGGTTCATCTTATATATTTGGTATGCAGCTGCTTAAGCATCAGTTAAGATCAGTTTAAGGAGGATTTTTTCTTCTTTTTATACTGTGTCCAGTTGCGACAGGCGAGACATGTCTCTGTGTTAACAGTTTATTGATTTATTTCAGCACTTTTTTGTTATTTTCTTATTTTCAGAAATCTCTCTAACAATCAAATAACAGGAATACCAATTGGATCTCTCATAAATCAAAATAACTTACAACGTCTGTTTCTGCAAAACAACCACATAGCGCACCTGCTGGTAGACACATTTATAACAACAACAAATTTACGTACTCTGTAAGTTTGACGTATTTAAAAGCAATGTCAATTTGTGTCTTCTACAAAATTTATTTTCATGACGGTAAACTAAAGGGTTCAGTTAACATGGTTAATTTGAACATTTCCCATTTCCAATATCGTTCACATATATAAAACCATCAATTTAACACTCTCAGCATGTAGCATGTGCATTTTTTCATTTTATGTGGAATTAAGATGTTTTAAGATGTTTATCCAGTTTTCATCAAATAATTGAATCTTTCGACGTGGTTTATGCTGCTCCTTCATTATAAAACTATAAAAAAAGATTTTTATTTTACGCCTCGATAATATATTAATATCCAAAAATGTATTGCATTTACTTATCTTGCCATCAGCTTACTTATTTTGAATTAACAGATATCTTAACGATAACCAAATCCAAAAGGTGGAAGAAGGAGCTTTTGATGGACTTGTATCTCTACAAACTCTCAACTTACAAAACAACATAATTCCATACATGCCATTACTGACATTACCAAGCATACAAAACCTGTATTTATCCAACAATAAGATAGAGTCACTAGCAGGATTTATCTTAGGAGGAGCAACAGTCAGTGTGTATGTATTAATATACATTCATAGTGTACACAATTTAGAAATAGTGTTTGTTTTCATTCGATTTATGTCGTTAGTGTATAAAGAAATCTTAGCTGATATTACCTTATACTAATCATTTTGCATTTGCGAAATGCCACCAAAGTCTATTGCATTTTTAAGCTTAATAGTTCAAATAAGATATTTGTATGTTTGAATATTTTATAGATTATATGATGAAGCTATCACCGACATCATCATTGGTTTTTAATAAAGAAACTGTTATGATTTTTTTCTCAAATTGATCTTTCTTGGCTTGAGAAATATGTTTTCAGTGCTAACTAGAAAATGGTCTGTCCGTGTAAAAACATGTTTATCCATTTAAATGTATAAACCCAAGACACCATTCAAATGGACAGCATTGAAAAATTTCCATACTGTTTTTACATTTTAGGTGACATATACATATACCCATAATTTTCATTATTTTTTTTGCAGAAACATTGACAACAACTATCTTGGATGTGAATGCTCAACTATTGAAAGTGTTCACTCTATACAAAATGTACTTTCATCGAATACCATGTGTTACTCTCCATCCCTTGTACAAGGAGCGTTGTTTGCCGCTTCGAAAAAAGGAGATTCTAATTATTATCTTAAATTTGACAAGGAATGGTTTCAGTGTAGTAAGTAAAGTATTCAAAATCATAGAAAGTTGTAGTGAATGATTTTTAGGTTTTAAATTTGTTTCCAAATAATTGTTCAAATTTGATGTTATCTTGTAAGAAAATACTACTTTATTTTTTAATTGATTATCTAAAAATGAGGACTTATAGACGCAAAGAAGATGAAAATGGTCCAAATATGTTTATTTCTTCTCTTCATGCCTAAATTAATATTGGTAAAGTTCCGGATTTATTATAAAGGTGCTATATGTTTCACTAGTTGTGTAGTATGTATTTTTGGTGATCTTATGATACCAATTTTTCATTTTACGATTGCTGTCGTTTTAAAATGTAACTAATTAAAATATATTTCAATTAATCATATAAAAGTTGTGTCTAAAGAATGTCACAGGAACAGTATTACACGGGTAAACACGTTTTTTGCAGATTTGGGGCCATGTTTCTTATCTTTTTTGTTCAGAATTATAGTCAACTGACACTGTTTGTTTTAATTCAAAGGTGGTGCTTCTATCGCAGCAACAAATGTAGCAAGTACAAACATTACTTTAACATGGGCACGTCCACAGTTTTTGTATTTTGTATCTAATTCGACGGATGCATCTATCGAGAAGGCTAATAAAACAACAAACAGTAAAGATACTTGGTAAATATATACATTAAACATATTAAATGCATAATTATAGTCTATATTATATGTTAAATCAAACCTAAATACTTCAATTGATCAATGTAACAAAACCAAAACCTTACTCTAAGAGATGAATAAACAATGAAAAAATTATATTTTTTTATTAAAATTAAATTACCCTGATGCAAAACTGTACAAAGAGAGGATTTAAAAAAACTGATATACAGTAGACATATTTAAAACTTGTTTCGAACTGTATACCTAATATAGACTCATAAAGCTTTGAGATTTAATCCAAACTTAAGCTTTTCTCGTGAGGAAACTTGATTCCAAAAAAGATTAGACAACTTTGTCTTAAAAAATATGTTACTCTTCATAAAGGGAATACCTCATTACGTGTACAAGTGATACAGCTGCCACATTATCAAAGACAGAAATAATTTACATCGTTTGTCCAACCATAACTGTTAATACTGGAAATACCACTGACAACAGCACCACAAATAGCTCAACAGTCATTGAAGGCCCATGTCCTACTGACCATTTTGGATCTGTTGTTTTTACATCTGACGATGGAGTAATTCCTGAAACTTTATACGAGTGTGTCATACAACTAACTGTTGATAATTATACAAGCGCAAAAAGTTTACCCATATTTGTTACTACAACTCGTCGTATTATTGGTATGTATTTTTGCTAAAATATTTTGATAGTCTTTTTCAATGGTGCTTTTATATATAACTGGCGATGCAGTTTGTACAATATAAAATGTATTCCTGACATTACTATAGACAATAAATTGTACATTTTTATATGTTTCTAAATATAAACTTAAATATTGCTTTGTGGTGAGAAGTAATTGTTCTTCTCCCGTTTTGTATCAAGTTAGGACCATTGTGATCTTAAATTCTTCCGTTTGTCTTCCTTGTTTTGTGTTTTCTCTTAAACATTTGTATCATGTAGTTTTGTTATTACCTTTTTACAATATCAGTAATGTGTTCAAAACTCACCTTTACTATTTACTATATTTAGATGCAGGCAATGCAACAGATAATGAAACGTCATCTAAACAAGATATAAATTTGGATGTAACCTTCTACGACTTCAGTGTAGGTCATGACGATTTCAGTTCATCGAGTGGCATGTTGTACAAATCTCCATATCATGTTGTTAGTCCACCAGGAAATTGGCTTGCAACATCTTCAGATCCAACTACGGATACATTTTCTGACTGGTTCAGAGCGACTGCAACTAACAGGGAACTACAAGGTGGAATAACTCTCCATTATCTTAACAGTACATCTTCGTCAATAACAAGAAGGTAAGGTTTCATATAATTATTTTCTTTTTAAAAAAAAAAAACTAATAAATGAGGTTGATACCTTTGTTACATGTAGTTCATGTGACTTCATTTTTTCCATATGTGTGAACTGAATGTCCACTAGTACTATTGTTTTTACCTGTGTAGAAAATAATGAGATGTGGAAAAAGTGTACACGACAGAACCTAAAATACAAATGACAATTTAAAAACATCCACAATAGAAAACAGCCAGCAGCCTCCAATGTGACCAGTGGTCGCTGTTCGCTGTTTTTCAATTTGCAATTGGCCCTGGATTGAAAATAAACTACATATGATTCAAGCCCAATCCGAAAATGCAATGAAAGACCCTCTTCTTGACAAAAAAAAACCCAATTAACATAAATTCGACGAAATATAAACATAAGCTTAGATAAAGATTCCTGGCTTAGGACAAACACATTAAAATGTGGTGGGGGTAAACCAGTTTTTTTTTTGCGCCAACCTTCCCCTTATTGATAATCAATAACAAAGCACAAACTAACACACCGTAAAAATCAAATCGATAGAAGGCAGCAACAGTCTTTTTGAATAATAACGTTACTATGGACACTTTGGTACCAACTGACAATATTTTTGTATATTTTAAATAGGTTTTATTCAAGTACTTTCTTTCCAATTGACAACAAAGGCTATGGCGCAGAAGGACAAACTGATTGTGGCGGAACGTTACATAATTTCGGGTATGTAAACAACATAAGAATATGGACAAGAAAATGGATATGGATAAGAAAATTCTAATTTCATATAAATAGCCTTCTATTTTTCATGATAATGTATTTCATTGAAAAAACATATAGTAGAAGATATATAATAGATACATACATTGAATTTCTTTGACAAGTCGACAGTTGTGGACATCGTAATTTATTAATCCTTATTGCTTCTGTTTGTCTACAAAATTCTAGGGATTCATCACATTTGCCCTTAACAGTACTAAATTGTTCCCCCTTCTAAACTAAATACTTTCTATAAAAACCTTTTGAAAGTTCACACACTAGCCCAAAATCCAACCATTTATCGACTGACCACTATTGTTCTTGGTATAGTTAAAAACTGCTTTTCTTCCAAAGCACCTTAGTTCACTATCGTTCTGACTTGAGTTTGCGTTGTTAATTGCTGTTAAGTTGTTTTTATATTTTTATGTTTCATGTTGTCTTGTTCTAGCTCGTTGGGGTCTACTTGTTTGGTCTCTGCTCTTTCGGACTTTTGATTTTCAGATGCCCCGTCGGTAAGGTACACTCGGTTTCTTTCAAACCTGTCGGTGTTCCTTATGAAAACAGTACAGACAACCGCCCTTTTCGTCTACTTCCCTTGTCAAACAAGGGTTTAGACAATTTAGAAAAAAAGACATATCACACATTATAGATCTGTTACAGAACGTATTCTTTCTTATTTCAAATTTAAGAATAGTCCCACCATCTCTAATACCTATACTTTCACTTTCGTACCTAAAGTCTACTACAAACACGTATTGCGAGATTCCTTAATCAATGACCTGAAAGCAAAATCACCTGACTGTTTTTGTCAAAAGTTCCTATTTCATTAAAATGCATTTGCCATGTTTGAAAATATAGCAATAAAAAGTGTTCACGTTCACCTTCTGCTTCTTTACCTACGGACAAAGCACCGGATAACATCATTTTCTGTGCAAGAATCATTACATTTTGCTCGGCATTCTGATCTAAAATTTTTGGCTATCTCTATTGCAGTTGATAAGTTTACCACATTAAGTCATTGCAGTATTACTTTTTGGCACTTTTGTTTTGTTTGTTCAAATTCAATGTCCTACCGGTCTTCCAATTTTTCGACCCCTAGCGTGTCTGATGAAGGTTAGTCCAGAAAAGCGCTTCACACGCATTATATTTTTTAAAGTTGTTTTTATTTATGAAAATAAAATAAATATGTGGATCGTGTCTTTCTGGCACATATTCCATATTCTTTCGTTTTTAATATTGACTTTAAAGCTAAGTTAAGAGTTGCATGTACCTGCTAAAATACCATGTCCACAGCAACATCACTGTCTCAAAACAAAGTGATTGACAACTATAAAAAGGTTATTTCCTCCTTCGGTATTTCTGTTGTTGCTAAATATAATGACATTCAATTCCTGTGTTGGATTCCTAAATAATGTTAAAATCCATACAAAATGCTCTCTATTGCCAATGTAAAAATCCATACAAAATGCGCTCTATTGCCAATGTAAAAATCCATACAAAATGCGCTCTATTGCCAATGTAAAAATCCATACAAAATGCGCTCTATTGCCAATGTAAAAATCCATACAAAATGCACTCTATTGCCTGCTAATCAAAATGTACAACTAAACCTCTTTCAGTTTTGTTGACTTCAATGCTGACGAGAAAAACTGAACTTCAGAAATATAATGTTGTTAGTGAGGAAATGTCAATCAAATGGAAAAAAATCGAATCATTAAGAATTCCAAATAACTGATGGAGTCTATGACTTCAACTTTCCTTTCTTTTCCAGAAACATTCCCTCTGCTCCAGGTTATGGTGTCTACGTAGCACAATTGATTTTTTACTCTAGAGCTTGCGAGAACTTCATCAATTTCCTTGACACAAGTTCATTTTGCTGTCTTCACTCAAGAAATTTTATGGTAGACACCATGCCACATAGAAAAATATGGGACTTTTATCTTGCAGATGAGTGAAGATGTTGGTTTGTCATAAATTTTTATTTGTCTTCCTTTACTAGATTTGACACACTGAATAGGAAATTACATGTAGCAGTGCGACGGGTATGCTACAGCAGACTCACTCTTGTTACGACTTGAGTTGACGATTGTTGATTTCTGTTCGGTTTATTTTGTGTTATTGTTTATATGTTTTGTATATCCCTGTGCCGTTCTTGTTTGTGAATTAAAACAACTGTCTATATGCTATTTCAAAACAGCTTCACTTCAGCATTTCGGACAGGCATCACATTCAGCGGTTCAGAGACCATAACAGTTGGTGGCGGGGAAGAAATTTGGCTGTTTATTAATAAGGTTCTGGTCCTAGAGGTTATATCAAACAGGACTAGTAATGATGTTGAGTGTCAGAAAATTCAACTAATTCAAGGTACATATCGGTGAGATTGAAGTAAGCATGTATATTTGGTTCTGATGGAAGTGAAGAAAATAACCATTAATTCACATTTTGATACATTTAATTTTATTGAAGGAAAATAAAAATGTTCTTTCTTCAAAATATAAGCAAATGAAATAAAATAAAAATAAAGATAAATGAGGAGTAGGCAAATTTGCGGCACTTAAGATGGTGAAAGCTTTTTTGGTCTAACAATATTTTGAATTTGAAGTTGTGTTACAGATGATAGACGATAAAGAAATTTGGAATAAGTGTACGCGACATAAACAAAATAAAGAAACGGAATCTTAAAAATCAGAATGGAAAACAGCCAGCAGTCTTAACATGACCAGAGGGGACTGGTCATCGTTTTGCATTGGCATAAGACTTAAAAAAACAATATACAAGATTCAAAACCAACCCCTAAAGTATCAACGAAATACCCATTTCTGGACAAAGAACAAAAAAAAAACAGACAGAAGACAGTGATACAAAAGTTTTGGCAAGGATTCCTGACTTTAGAAAGGCACATATAAGATAAGGCAGTTTTAAACTAGTTCTTTGGAGTCCAAATCTACCCGATTCAAAAGAAAATCAACAGCAAACCAGCAGTTTAGATTTCTGGTTAAGTGTGGGGTCCTTGCCAAAACCAAATCCAATATCAAAGTTTGCTTAAATCAAAACATGGTTCATTTTTTCTAGATTCTAGATGAAGAGTAAACCAAACAAAACAAAACCTCAACCTCGTGTTTTGTCTGCTTTCACTAGACTAAACCGTGTCTCTGTCTTCCCTTTGAGCAAACCAAAAGAAACCACTAGTCGGTTTACTAAACCTTACATGTTCATTGTCATTAATTTGCTTTGCCTTTAGCCAAAATTAAACTGCACTTTTTTCTTGTCTGTTTTGATCAAAAGTTTAAGTTAAACTTAAATACTGACCTAAATTAAGATGTTTTTAACGATCGGTGTCAACCATATCCCGAAATCCCGTCTGCGCATGCTCGGAGTTTCTTGTAAACAAATCATACCAAAATTCCGGTTTGGTTTTCCTCTTACCAAACCAACCTAGCTGTTTGTTTGGTTGAACGAATAAACCCGGTTAGCTTTGGTCATCCTAAAAGCAAACCAAACTAAATTTACTACAAAATTTTCTCACAATTAACCAACCAAAAGTCAAAAGCAAACCCAACCAATTGTTTTTTGCCCAAGAAGAAACTGGAGTTGAAGTTTTGTTTTTCCAATATGTCTTTGTTAATATCCCGCCAAAATGGAAGGATATATTTCAAAAACGATATCCAGGACCCCCATTTTTTTCATGTATGGACGTATATCACTTAAAACTATATTTCTACCAATTTTCATTAAAATCTGGATATATGTCATTTGGTAAATTCCCACCTTAGAGCCAACTGTCGTAAAAGCGATAACCACATGTCATTCAAACCAAACCAAATTGACTTAAAAAAACCAAAACTTTTTTTGTTTCCTTCCTAAATTTAAGGTTTTGAGCCTTCTGTATTTTAATAGATATTTTGTACTTTCATCACATTTCAGCTTAATATCAAACAATAATATATTTACAAGGGAAAATAGTTCAGAACTCCAATATATCAAAATGATGCAACAATGGGTCGTGTTCTCAAATACACCATAAAAACTTTTCGTTTCCGTTATGTGCCACCCGAATGTGCCACCACATCTATGCATTTTGCCTAAGGCTTACGTGGACTGATACTTACGTACAGCTACAGAAAAACCGACTCTTATGATCAAGTAAAGATATAATAGTGTTGAAATGTTTTTTTAAAAATAATCAATCAACTCTCTTGAAATAATCTATAAATATTATAAATACATTGGACCAAAAGTGTCGAATTTCGTTGAATTTTTCAAACGTGGTCAACTGTTCAAAAATGTGCTGATATTAACAAATTAAAATTGTGCTTTATCAAATCATTTCAGTATAAAACAATAAAAAATAAAAACGAACGTGGTATATCATGTTTTTTTTTATTAAACAATCTTGGTTTCTTTAGTCTTTTTTTCATATTGAAAATGATCTAATCGTACGTGTAGACTGGTATGTTTTCTTTACACTTTTTTTCAGGCGCAATACCACAATCAGGAATAATTGTGAACGGGGAATGTGTGCAGTTGAGTTCAATACCATCCTCTGGAATTTATTTAGATTTAAATGTAAATAGCAAATTAATTGAATTGTATGTACTTGCATACCCAAATCAAAAGTATAACCCATAAGTTGAATGTTGCTTTGAGGTTATTTTCACCACTCAAAATCAAGCAAAACCGGGACCTTTATCTCTATTATTTGATATGAGTACAGATGTTGGTGTGTCACGCAGTAATAGTTTATCGTCGTTTACTGTACTTTACCTACTCTTCCATACGCTTATTTTCAATGTGACGGATATGTAATTACATGCAAAAACTGCCCAGAAAAGCAGATCCACCATCGTAACGACACGAGTATTCGTTTCTCCTAATAGTTGGCTTATTTGGTTTATTGTGCGTTTTATCAAAGACCAAAGATTTTACATTGAAAAAAAAAATAAACAAGTAGTGCACTACAAATTTTCTTCAAAACGTTAAACCTAGTGAATGAATAATGACGATAAAAGTAACAAAAATAGTTTTGCTTTATTTTTTTCCTGATGCAAACAAAATGATAAAACACAAGATACTAAGTAAAAAAAGATAAAAACAAGTTTTATCATGTGTGCAAAATACACCTTTATATTTTTCAAAATATCGTAGCAATGATATGTATTTTAGGTAGGTGACACATACCTATTTGAGCTGTTCCATACTGAGAGGCAGACATGTGGATCTGAACTCTTTATTGAGTTAGAGGACGTAGAACTATCAGCAAACAATCAAAATTTACCATTTGACTATCATCTTGAACCAAGGGAGGATCTTCATACCAATGGACTTGTAGGAGAATTTGGTGCATGGGATATTTTTGGTGTGGGACCATCATACCTAATTGAAGTATTATCAGGTGGTGTACTGACAGCTTTATATCGCATTTAATAAGGCTTCAAAGAAAGAATAAGAATTACATGTACTATTGTGAACAAACGTTGTGTAATGAAGCTTTGATGTGTTGTTTAGCATTGATTTCTTTTCTGTATACAGGATAATGAAGTTTTCTATGACAAATTCACAAAACTTACATCAGGAAAAATTTCTTGTAATGTATACTGAAATAAAATTAGATTTTTAATAGACATTTTAAGTAGTAAAATTTGGAATACAAATGACAACAAAGTTCCAGACAATAAATTTTGCTACGCCTGACGCGCGTTTCGTCTATTCAAGACTCATCAGAGGCGCTCTACCAAAAATATTGAAAATGCCAAACACTGTACAAATATGAAGAGCATAGAACAGTATAACCAAAAATACCAAACTGGGGAACCAAATTATTACTAAGATAATCAACCTATGTCTGGGGTAGGAAGAACCTTAGGGTTTAGACAATTTTGAAATTAAGACGGATAATTTAAAGCTTTGATGTATTCTCCAACTCAAAAAGTGTTGGTGCCGGAGCGGGCTAACCTCGGGGAATTTACACTCCACCAGCAGTGCTAACCTTCACGTGTGTTCGAAATACAAATGACAACAAAGTTCCAGACAATAAATTTTGCTACGCCTGACGCGCGTTTCGTCTATTCAAGACTCATCAGAGGCGCTCTACCAAAAATATTGAAAATGCCAAACACTGTACAAATATGAAGAGCATAGAACAGTATAACCAAAAATACCAAACTGGGGAACCAAATTATTACTAAGATAATCAACCTATGTCTGGGGTAGGAAGAACCTTAGGGTTTAGACAATTTTGAAATTTAGACGGATAATTTAAAGCTTTGATGTATTCTCCAACTCAAAAAGTGTTGGTGCCGGAGCGGGCTAACCTCGGGGAATTTACACTCCACCAGCAGTGCTAACCTTCACGTGTGTTCGAAACTAAACCATCAAAGTAAAAAATTATTTTTTATATCATAATTGTTTAGGAAATGAAGCCCGACATTTTACACTCAAAGAAGACACAACAATCAACAGAAACGATGCCACAACAATATCACCACCAATAATAACATATGTGAACATACCCGGGACAAACATTTCGTTTGTAGGTAAGTTAATCAGCTAAATGGGCAGCACAGCCTCTTATATACGCTATTAAAAATGATTTTCCAGAAGTATGTTATGGTCTTTGCAATTAATTTACGACAAAAATACTCACATTTTCTTTAGTATTGAATACAGAAATTTAAAAGAATTCAGAAATCTTATTCTAAAATATGTAGAGCGCAAATTGTCACATAGACTATCATAAGATTATAACTTATGTAACAATTTTAGTTAATAACTTTATCTGCATCTTAAAACTAATACATGTAGCGTTTTAAGGTTAGTGAGGACACCTGACCCCAAAAAAAATTCCGAATTTAAAATTTCAATTTTTTTTATATATTAGTATAAGGTGTATACTTTATCTTGTGTAAAAATATTGGACCCCCTTTCCAGGCTTGTTTTTCCAATATTTGGCTCAAAGTTGCCCCAAATTACTATAGATTATATAGGAAAGGCCAAATAATTAGCATAAAATCTTGTCGCAGAAAAAAACCACGAATTTAAATTTTATTTTTATTTCATAAAAAGCAATGAAATACAATATATTTTGAAATAAAACAATAAAAACTGGGGGTCACCAGCTTACTTTTCTCTCTACTACACAAATCTTTGTAATTATTTTGTCATTTTTCAAGTGGATTATCTCCCTTGTTTTATTTGAAAAATGTATTTATGAAGGAATGGTTGTTTTATTTGTATAAAAATTAATTTATTTTGATTAAGTTATATTAAATTAAACTATTTAACACAAGTTTCAAGGTATTTGTGACGTCTGCACTTGTTTTTTGCATTTTTAGCTGTTTTTGGTCACATGACAGGTGTCTTCACTAACCTTAAGTCTTCTTCATTTCAAATTTAGAAAGTTTATTTCTTCAATGTGAGGTTCAGCTTCGTTCATCTTTATCTGAGTAATAAGAAGTTGGTCTATTGCCTTTGCTATAAAAATGCAAATTGTTGATATAACAGACATCTACATGTACGTTTGTTTACAGAATGTGATGCAGTAGTTACAATTCCTGAAACAAACACACCGGGCACAGAGCAATTTACGTTTAATACTCGTCAAGTTCTTGTTACTCTAAACACAGTCTTAGATTATGAAGTTAAACATGCGTATAACTTCGTCTTAAGAATAACAGATCTTGGAAGTGGACTATCAGGAAGACTTATTCTTGGGGTAAAACTAAACCACTAATAATTCAGTTGTCTCTGCCATGACAGATATCAATTTAAACCTCAATAAAAAGGAAAACGAATTTATAATATTGTTAGTTGTATTTAACTGAACAGATGTTTTGTTTTCAAATCATATTCGATGCCAATGTTTTAAGATATTGTGTAACCCATATACATTTGACAATCAACTACGATTCAGAAATTCAAAGTCCTGGGGGGTGCATAAAAATGTAGATTATGAAAGACCAAATATTACTAGTAATACAAACTCAATCTTAAATCGACAAAAATCTGATTTTTTTAAATGGTAGGTCTCTCATTAGATTTTAAGATGTCACCATGGTCACGAAGATGAACAAATTAGATATACCGAAGTACTAGTATTTTTTTAGTCAATAATAGGACATGAAATATGTTTAATATTAGATAAGAGTACAAGATATAAATGACAACTGTCCAGAACTGACAACTGTGAGCTACATTGTGCCAAACCCTATACTCCAACAAGATCCGTTGTTTTCGGTTGATTCACAAGATGCTGATAGTGGCGTTAATGCAGAAGTGGTTTTACATTTCTCACCCGAAGTACTGGAAAGGTATGATTCGTGAGCATGAAGGTTTTAATATAAAACCTGGTTTTAATATAAAACCTGTTGGAATTCGCACTGTCTGGAGATGTTGCAATATCTAACTAACTAACCTTACCTGACTTTTGCATCGATCAGCCTGAATTAAAAAGAGAGAAAAATACTAAATTAAGATTAATACATACCTTTATAATGCTCATTAACGTTCATTTACAAGGCAATTCTATAAACACATGATTAAAAAAAGATTGAATGAGATTAACAATATTCGGACTTAAACGTCTTCTTTTTTTCGTTTACTATTTTTGATATAATCAACTTTCAGGTGTAAAGTTGAGCGGACAGAAATGTTTAGGATAAATTCACATGAAAATCGTGGCGATGTTGTCTTATAGAAGTATTTTTGTTACTTATATGCAAAAGTTTGTAGCTATTCATGTAAGCTCAAGTCAATGAATTTTAAATTGGATTTTAAAAATTGAAATATTATGTATTTTTTTGTGTGTGTCCAAGTATCAGATTACATGGAATAAGCTTGTAACTTTTATTTAAAAAAACATATTTCTTTTAATGTTTACAAAGCCCTGAAGTAGACTATTCCCACGTTTCGGACATCCATCGAGAATTCTACAATGGAACCACAAATTTGATTCTACAGCTATTTGGTATAGACCTGGGTTCTCCACCAAGAGGTACAGGTGTCAATGTCACTATTAATATCAGTAATACATGTCTTATTGACGAAACGTTCGATCGGACGAACCTGACCTTCAGTGTGAATGGAAGTAGTGGTGATGTGTATTTAAGTGTTCCAGGCTACTGGAGATATGATTTTAGTAAGGAAAAACAAATTATGATTGAAATAGATAAATAATAACTACCTACTTATAAATAATATTTTTTATCCTAATTTCGTTTACAACAAAATAAACATTGTTTAAGTATTGTATTATTTGAATATTAACCATTAGTTTAAGATATTTTTTATCCTGTATTGGAAAACAAGCTAAATGCTTCAATAATTTTGTCTCCAGTTATTGCCTTTGTAGCGGCACCGGTTGAGCCGTCTCTCACCGAACTCTACAAAGTGGTTTTAAACGTACACGGGGTATTGCTTTCTCTGCACACGAGGCAACCTGTTTTCGTCCCTTTCGATAACTTGCATCGTTTCTTGCGACCATTCTCTCAAATGATGTCAAAAGAGTCTGAAAACGGGCCATGAAACTGTGACCCCTGATGAGGATCGAAACACGAACGTTGGTGTTTGTAACTTTATAGAAAACAACGACACTTCACAATATCAGCCATTGTTGTTACTGTTTCTTTTTATATATAAAGCACTGTACATGTATTAGGGTCGACCAGCAATAATGGCTTACTGGTAGTCAAACTTAAAGAATAAGTAAAAGTGAAATTGATTGTGGTGTAGTTGAACTAACTGTGATTTTACTGTAATACCAATAAAATGATATATATATTAAAAAACTTAGAACCTTTTCAACATCTTATGCATGCTATGTTACATATTTAACGGTTAAAGTATCTTTTATAATTATATATACACATTGTATAGTAACAAAATAGTTAACATTGCTTATCGCTTTTAAGACTGCTCAGACTACATTGGAATTGCTAACGGGTTAATAGAAGACGACCAATTGACAGCATCATCATCTAGAAGTATACTGACCTTACCAAACAGAGCAAGACTTAACAGCAATGCATCAGATCGTATGTTATTGATATACCCGGACTGAAATTACATTTAGATAAATTTCTTTTATATATGTTTCCAATAATTTTCTAAAATAAAAGGAATATGTAAATGAAGAAAAGAATCTGTAGTAATATGGATTAGTATATAATTTAAGAAATTATCAAATATAGTGATAAATAAGTATATACCATGCTTATAAGGGGTTTAACTTTTTATTGACGAACCTTAATTTTTTGGTTTTGTGGTGAAGACTGCATACAGCGAAGATTCAAATGTTTGAAAAAAAACTTAATAGAATTAATGATGGTATTTGTAATATTCACTTTGGTTTCTAGTGACATCCCAACGACAAAATTCATACAGAAAAGATATGGTATTTAACACAACGAAAAACATGTCCTTTTTATATAAAGTATATTTAATATGTTAAATATTTCAGCTGTTCTCGGGCCCCTAGCTGGAGGTTGGGTGGCGGGTGTTAATGATGTAAACCAGTTTATCATGGTTGACTTGAAAGAACCTTACCGTATAAAACAGATTCACCTACAAGGTCAGCAGGATGAGCCCAATTGGGTTACAGCTTTCAGAATATACTACCACGACAATGGCACTAATGCATGGGCGCTGTACCAAAATGATGAAGGGGAATATGTACGTATAATGTTACAGTGATCAGAGTCTGATAAATGGTTTGATTAACAAAGAAAAAAGGGGAGAATCAATTTTAGAAGATATTTATAGATATCTCTCAATCCTTTTTTTTCGATTTCTCCAATGATACTTTTATGACTTTTTGTCAACGTAATAAAAAGAAACAACTTCTTATACATTGGTGTAATTACCTTTTTGTTGTATTGCGAAACGTTGAAGCCATTTTACTTTCCTTTATTATCATTGAATTGTAATGCATACCTAATACATCTCCAAACACAGATAGTTTAAAATATTCGTTTGATATTTTTTTATTCCTTTGTATATAGATATTTCTTGGAAACAATGATCAAAATACAATCCAGACTATAGATTTGTCACCACCGATTGTTTCAAATCTTATAAGGATCAACCCAAGGAACTGGACAAATAACATTGCTTTAAGGATGGAATTCTCGGGATGCTCGGTTTCAAGACAGTATGACTGTGAGCTAAATTATGAGCTTATTTATAATACAAGAAAATGAAAAATAATATTGAAAAAAAAGACTAATTAATATTTATTCTATTATGATCAAAAATATGTTTAACTTTTTACTTCTAAAGTAGTGTTTTGTAACAAATGCATTCACATGAATTTCTTTTAAATAGATCCATTTTATCCATTTGCTTTTCGATTAATATTTTTAACATATCTTCAACCTTGAAATATAGGTTAACATTCACAGAAAACGTAGGCAAGCGTCTGTACGATGTTTTTTTTTTTAAATTCTAGATGACACACGATGTGAAAGGTGTTATACATCTTACTATTGTCATGGTGATGGTGAACGACATATGTGTGGTAGGTGTCCCAATGGTACAGAACCTTGTGACCGGAGTCCTTCAGAACATTCCTTCGGTGCTCAATCAGAATGTTCAACATGTCCAGCAGGATGGGTAAGTTTTTGCCTAAATAGGATATATTGTTTTACTTGAATTAAATTAGATTCAATAAAAGATTTTGCTGTCAATATGTGATTGATATGTATTTGGCATGATTGATACAGTATTGCAATTCATTTTTATTTATTTGTTATTTTAGATGAACATGTCGTTCTTCTTACTAAGTGTAATATTCATTGATATGAATTTGATTTTAAATCAGCTAATAAATTTTGACTGATATCACTTAAACTTGCACTTATCTTGGACCAAAATATTTTCTATGAAAGGATTGTCGTTGCATCAGCTCTGTAATCCTTATTTCTGCTCGAAACTGTATGGTTTGGTCTGAGACAATCATTTCAAAATAGACTAGTGATAAAAAGGTTTTGCATGTATTTTTGTAGATTTGTAAAGAAGGCTATGCTACCCCTTGTAAAAACCATACCTACACCCTTGGATGTAACGATACATTCTGCCCTGACAACTGTTCAGACTGTGAATCAGGCTATGCCTGTAGGGGAGGACAGAGGTATCAGTGTTTACCTGGGACATATTCTGATGGAAGTTTACGTAAGTGCAGAATGTGATAGAACCTACAACCATTCAAATTAATACAGAAACGATCACCCTTTCGACATACGTTCAACTGTATTGATACTTTTAAGGCTACTTAAAATATAAACTTGACATGCGTTTCTTTTCAGAATTTTGTTAAAATGCGTTACAAGTTGTATAAATATGAATTACATTATTGATTTTATGTGACTTACAAGACTAAATGGTTTGTTTATAACATATGATCCATTGTTCCCGAAGCAAATGCACATGGTAGTTATCTGTTTACTCTAAATACTGGTCAAGGATTACATTTTACATATGTATGTATTTTTAGAATATTGTGCAATCTGTACAGAGGGATTCTATCAGGATTTGTATGGACAATCACAATGTAAACAATGCCTTGCTGGATATTATAGTGGTAAATCAAAAGACCGATGTCAACCTTGCGATGTCGGGTCTTACAGTACCGGGAGTGGAAGTGTAGGCTGTATAGCTTGTACAAGTATCACTGAATGTCCGTGTATGGCAAATGACACGTGTTTTGAAGCTGGAGGAAAGAAAGCAGGGTGTATTAACAAGGGGGCTGGGTCTTACGAATGTCTTGAATGTCCACCAGGATTTACGGGCGATGGGATAACCTGCTCTGATATTGATGAGGTAAATGATTTGGATATCTTGTATAAAAAAAACATAAAAATGATAATAATTTTATCAACAAAATAAAAACAATGTATTGGCATGGTTTCAATCTTTACCTACACCAATGGATCATTTAGGACTGATTAACTTTTTTTTATTACATAATGGAAACATTATTTATAGAATGGTTTTGGGATATAAATAAGCAACATAATCTTTTTTATTTATGAAAGTATCATTATGATTTTTTCAGTGTGCTTTACACAAACCTTGTTGGAATACATCTGCCTGTGTCAACACAGTGCCAGGATACCAATGTCTTGCTTGTCCTTATGGGTATACTGGTACATACGAGGACGGGCTGGCCTGGAATGACACTGTCCGTGTCTTTGAGCTAATGAACCAGGAGCTATCTCCTGTACAGGATCAAATATGTGTAGATATTGATGAATGTTTGACAGATAATGGTGGATGTGATCCTTTATCACCTTGTGTGAATACCATTGTAAGTATCGATATCATAATAACCAATAAATGTTTAGATTAAGGTACCGGTCAACATATTGAATAGAAATTAAATTACCTACATTTACATGACAATTGTACTCTATTATTCTATCAAACTTTTTATGCACAAAAGGCTGGCTTCATGACATGTAATAACCTATGATCTTGTTTATACTTTGAACATGAAAAGTGGAATTAAACATTTTTTTCTCAAAGAAGGGCTTTATGATTTATTTGATATGTCTCTTCAAAATTATTCTTTAAATTGGCATTGTGTTGGATAATTGATATACATTAAAAACAAAACCTTTTTTCAAAGGGTAGTTTTTACTGCGGCTATTGTACAGAGGGATATGCTGGAATCCCAAGTATAAGTTGCTACTCAACAGACCTTTGTAAAACTGGAAGACACTCCTGTTCTGAGCATGCTACATGTAGCTATATCAGCCCAGGAGAATACAAATGTGAGGTACTCACTTCTGTGTTTAAAAATACATCCTATGCTTGTCAATACGTACATGTACCATATAAGTTACGTCAGTATTTGTCAATAATGCATTACATGAACTTGTCCATTTTTCAATTCATGTAAGTATGATGTTACGATTATTGTTGCTAGGAGGTTGACATATAAATTATCTAAAATTCTATAATTTTTTCAGTCACCAATCAATTTATATTAAAAGAGTGAATATCATCTTTTCAAAACCCTTTATATTATTTTATAGTGGCAAACTTTCTTTGGTGATTCGATTATATTTTTCCCTTAAATGTACGTATACTGACTCGTCTCATCTTTTATTATTTCTTCCTGGTAAATGCTAGGCAAAAGAAAAGGAAACGATACCAGCCGCTGCATTGTCAACGGAATAAAATTGATCATCTCATATATAACTTTGTCAAAATTACCCATACAGATCTGAAGTTTTTACTGAAGAGAAATTAAACCTTCCATGACAATTCAATTTTAAAAATCTAAATTTTCTTAATTCTCAATTTTGAAATTTCAAAAACCATTTAAAATGGCCAACTGAGAGATTTTGGTGACATTTTATCATATGGCATTGATAACTATCTTTTTTTGGAAGAATAATGATGAAATTATATGTGTTACGCAAATGTATTGTAATTTTGAAAGAAGCAAAGAAGCCGATTTTGAAACTGTTTTTTTTTACTTTATAGTTCCCGTCTTGCAATTAAAAACATCTTTAATGAAACTTTAACATTTATACGCTGATGTGCATGGGCTTAAATACACATTCAGATAAGTGATTGAAAAATTGGGAATCCAACACAACTTTATCAATAATATGAGATTTTTGTTAGGTATCGTTTTAGTTTTGGCCTAGTATATAATTTAACTACGAATTTTTCGTTTTAAATTTGTTGTAGACAATACAATTCTTTATTTATGTCTTTCTGGCACATATTCCATATTCTTTCGATTTTAATAAAAGTATAAATTCTTTATCTAATAGTGTATAACAGGTTTCACTGGGAACGGGAGGTTTTGTGGACTAGATTCTGACCTAGATGGACATCCAGATATAACACTTCCTTGTAAAGAATGGGGATGCTATAGAGTAAGTATGGGAAAACTGAACTTTTAGTTATGTAGAATAGGTTTTGACCTAGATGGGTATCCGGGTACCAAACTTCAAAGAAGAGCGATGTTTTAGAGTATGACAATGTTTTAATAACTGAATGTCAAAAAAGTGTCATTCAAAATACAAAAGATGATAATAGATATCTGTTTGGTTGATTTTGTATTTTTTGTGTTTTTGTTCGTGTTTGTCGGTTTTGTCGTTTGCCTTTCGGACTTTTGACATTCGAATGCCCTATATGTACATTTTTGCTTCTTTGTAGTAAAAAGATGTTGTTATGCAGACATGTTTTTTTTGTATTTGAATTTATATAGATGTACGTTTAGATAATATGATATTGCCACAAAAAAGAGGATTTAAAATTGCGTGGTGATCAAAATAATACAAGTTTGGTATATTGCTTGACAAATAAATGCTAAATTGGAAATACACAGTGAAAATAACATTACATTTTACTTTGATATTGTGATATAATGCTACGGATTAGACAACAAGTAATATTATTTATGCTCACATTATAGGACAATTGCCGTCTAAGGCCGAACTGTGGTCAGGAAGATGTTGATAATGACAGAATAGGTGATGACTGTGACGACGATATCGACAACGATGGCACAATCAACATAATCGTATGTTTATACTGTATTCTAAAGAATTATGCATTTAGAATTGTATGTTTGTGTAATTCAACATGAATGCTTATACTTTATATCTTCACAAGTCATTTTACATGAATGGTAGACTTTGCTACATGCATATAAGCTTTTATCTATATCTTTTTAACTACAGCTGCTTTATTTTGCATTGTTTTTTTATTCTTTTTGGGCAAAAACATCAAAACTTTATTGATAAATTATTTATAATTGTTGCATGATATAATGTTTTTTTTTATATCTATGTCACAAATGTTTACAAAACAGAAAAATAGAAGGTACAAAACGTGTGACCATAAAAATGTGATTTGAAATATTTGTTTTTTGCCAGGACAACTGTCCATATTTACATAGTTGGAACAGAGCTGATTCCGATAATGATACAGTGGGCGATGCTTGTGACAATTGTGTTAGTGTGGTGAACACAGACCAGATAGATACGGACATAGACGGGAAAGGAGACGAATGTGACACGGACGATGACGATGACGGTAATTTAACCAGTTAACACATAAGTCAATACTAGTTTTATCATTTAAATTCATATATTTTCGTATGTGATAAACAAATCATTTGACTCCCATTAGCTCCTGATAGTATTTACCTGAATTAATAAAAAAATAATAAACTCTGTTTTTAGGACATAACGATGTGAGCGACAACTGCCCGAAGACCCCAAACCCTCTACAAGAGGATACTGATAGTGATGGTATTGGTGATGTCTGTGACAATTGTAACAACACACATAACACAGCACAGACCGACACTGACCAGAACGGATATGGTGATAGCTGTGATCCAACCAACCACAAAGACAGGTACATGTATAATCTTTTTCTTATGAACAAAAAACTTATTCAAAATAATATCTATCTAGCTACATTTAAAGATAGAGGTCTAAATGATGCAGTTTTTCATTGAACTCCAATCATAATAATTGTAATGTTTATTAATCCAAAGATATAAAATGTTTGTATGCATATTTTAAACTCTAAATTGAGTTTTGAAGTATTTTAATTTTGTTGTATAAAGGTATTAGGATAGATGATATCAACTTTTAAGATTTGTTCGGAAACCCAGTGCCTGATTTTTACATGATTTCTGCCTTAAAGATGTTAGTTTCTGCAAATAAATGACAAATTCAAACTCAGAAAAATCAGAAAACACTTTTAAGAGAAATATATCTTATTTCAGAGATGGAGATAGTGTCCTTGACATGAATGACAATTGTCCTTTTGTTGCTAATGGTGATCAATCAGACAATGATAAAGACACTATAGGTATCTTATTTTAAGACATATTGGAATAATACCTTTGTGTTTATGTACAATCTAAATTAATATCATTTGAAGCATTCCAACTTGTTCACCTACATTTCACACGAAAATCCTCATTAGTTGAAAACTTTTTGTCTAGATATTTATACATTTTGTAAAATTTTCAAATTCAAAGAAAAATGAGAAAAAAAAGCGCAGAAAAAAACTTTTTATTTAGTTTCATTTAAAATTCACGTAAATGTTTTGAAGTGAACAAATTATTCATGCGACATTCAAAACTGATTATGTGTGGCTTGCACATGGTGTTTAAAATCATCTTTCACTTAGGTGATGTGTGTGATGATGATATTGATAATGATGGAGTGGCTAATGACGATGACAATTGTCCTTACTTGTATAATCCACTACAGACAGATATTAATGGTGAGTAAATCCTTGAGTCTGAAAAACTATTTTTTATATTCAAATTTACTGAGTGTAGTGTTTGCGAATATTTTTCTTTAATGCCAATCTAGAAAATTATTTTTCCTTAATATTTTTTATCACACAGTTTGGAGCTTGAACATTTAAGATTCTTTTGAATTTCAAAGATCTATTTAATGTCAGTAAACACTCGTTAACAAGAGCTGTAAAACTCTTTTGTTGAGATTGGTTCATTATTTCTCTTAAATGCAGTATTTGTAGTGCTAATGTAGTTCTGAATAATTTGTGGCGCTGCGGTAAGTGATAACTGTGCTGTGGTTCAGTGCGTAACATAAAAATGAAGCTGTTTAAATACTCATCTAATTTTAGGAGACGAAGTTGGCGATGATTGTGTAGTAGACTCTGACGGTGATGGAGTAGATGACAGTAATGACACATGTCCTTTCAACAACATGTTGTCCCAGACGTCCTTCTCTGATTATATTCTGGTCAACCTTTACCCTGGATACAGTAATGAATCATCTTGGCGAGTAAAAGCAGATGGTAGGGAGGTCTACCAACTTGCTGATACCAAGAAACCAGTGATGCTGATAGGTATGTTATCATATTTTAATATCGTGTCTAAGGGTCAGTGAGAACATTGTTTGTCAAATTATAAAATATTTGTATTTTAAAGTGTACTTGAAGTAAAATAAATGATTTGACATTGGCAACCCGGCATGGTGTACTATTGCAAACAGGAACCGCTTACCCTTCCAAAGCACCTGAGTTTACTCTCATTAAGAATATAGTTCGCGTTGTATATTGGTATTCAGTGGTTTTTGTATTTCCGTGTTTTATATATTGTCTGTTTTTTTCGTCCGGTGTTACATACTAGTTTTTCCCCCATACTAGAATTTCCCCCGGAAAAATGAGTATATACTCAGCTTTCCCCCCGGAAGATCTAGTATATACTAGATTTTCCCCCGGGGAAAAATGAGTATATACTCATTTTTCCGGGGGAAATTCTAGTATGGGGGAAAAACTAGTATGTAACACCGGACGAAAAAAACAGACATGTTTAAACACATACTCATTTTTCCGCCATACTAGTCTTTCCCCCAGTATTCAAAACCGTTGCACTTTTAATAATAACTGTGAAAAAAGTGGGCCTTTCAATATTTTTGGGATAATTACTTGTAATGAATTTTATTTAAAGAATATTCTTTTTTTTATTATACATAGTGCGGATGGGATATCATAGATGTTTGTTAAGATTTGAGAAGAGAAATCCATAGTGTTTGTGTGCACGTTCAGTGCAAATCAAATATTTTAAGATTGCAAGGCCATGCGAATTTCAGATTTCGTTACAAAAATTTCAGTCTATCAGGCACATCCTTTTCTCGCCTTTCCTAATACATGTTCATGGTCAAAACCGTAGTCAACGTGACACAGAGAAATAACTTTCTATCAACCTATCCATAATCATCTCAAAAAGAGAGCCTTTAATGCTATAATATTCTATAATATTAGTGTTGAACCACTTCTACAAAAGCCATTGCACAAAGAGTCTTGCTTCGAGTGTCTCAACAACGTGGACCGGGATTATAGAAATGCACCGGCGTCCGTCACAGTTTATGTATTTCAGCAACTGTTATGTGAGGCTTTCGATATTTGGTATGCAGTTTTAGGTAGGAGTCTCAAACGGTGGGATTTGTTTTTAGGACTATCGCTTATCTGTTTCTTGTGTAACAAACCGACGTAGAATGTTTCGCTCTTGGGGAAGACAAAAAATATATTCTTGTATTTTATTTATTCTCGAAAGCTTCGTTTACAGTGCCTGTTTTATTTTATTTTTTTTTTATTTTAACTCAACAGGTCGAGTCTTCTAGATTTTATTTGACCTATCAATCAATCAAAATTTTTAAAAAATGACCTTTCAGATGGGGAAAAATAGTAAAACTTTTTCGACGCTTTTATAGGAAAGTTCTGAACATTAACATAATTTCTATAACTTCCTCGCTTATATTTTGTCAATAACAAAAATTGTTGATTTTAAACCTTATTTCATTAAGCATGGGTAAATTCTCCTTGTAAAGTAGTGTAATGTTCCACATTTTGACATCTATTTTATTCTTCGTATTGGTCAACGGGCAATAACAAAGGTAAAATAACACTAAAATCTCCCTACTGGTCAGTGCTCCCCGGGGTAAAAATTGGTGTCCTTTATATCTTATCTTTTTATCTGATACTGATGCCAATAGACCAACTATTTTTTTCACCGCTCATTTTTAAAATTTGTTCTGCGAGTCAGTTTTTGTTGAATTGTTTCTAAAAAAGCACGTGTTGGTGATTGTAGTTATTTATATTCTCTCAAAAACCATTGGTCAAAAGTTTGATGTAAACACTCCTTAAAAGGTAGAATCTTCGACCTGCTCAAATAGATGTTACTTTATGCTTTTTCTAATATGTCCCATTATGAAGCAAAAAGCAAAATAAGACTAGCATAATAAAACAGAACTTGGACAATTTAAAGTTAAAACAAACAATTAAAGAAAATTAATTGAATTTGATAACAATTCTTACAAATAGATTAAGTTTTTTCTCAAAGTGCATTATTGACATAGTGATAAAAATCATATTACATTTAATCAAACAAGACTATACGGAGCCTGAATTTGAAGGGGGAAAGATCAGTATGGGTTGCGAAAAGGGGAAAATCTAGTATATACTCATTTTTCCTACCCAAATTTTAGGGGGGAAGATTCAGTATATACTGATATTTCCGGGGGGAAATCTCAGTATATACTGGTTTTTCCGGGGGGAAAGATGAGTAGGGGGAAAACTAGTATGTTACACCGGTCCTTGTTTGTGGTTTCCGGTTTTGTCTCTGCTCTTTTAGACTTTGACATTCGAGTGCCCCATTGGTACCTCTGCTTCTTTACAAGAATTATATGAAATGTATCGTAGTGTTTTGGTATACCAATGTGAAAACATAATTTAATTGTATTAAAATTACACAATTTAACTATAGTCTATAAACCAAATAAAACGGAATGTATTTTTATATTTTTTTCAGGAAAGCAGACATATGGTTCGGTGAAATACAGTGGCACATTTTATGTCCCGGAAGATAAGAGCGAAAATTACATTGGATTCGTTTTCTCCTACGTTAGCAACAGAAAGTTTTATTTGATATCTTGGAGACCCACAAACTACAACTTCGAAGACGATTTTAAAAGTGGCATCAAAGGAGTTAACATTAAGGTAAGTACAGATCCAACATTTCATGACTTTAATGTGGTATATAAGATTGTTGATTCGAGTCACATTTAAGCAAATCTTTTAACAGTTCATTTTGAATCTTTTAACATTTTTTATAGAATTATAAATTTCATGTTTTAAATGTAATTTAGATTTATTTGCACAAATATAAGACATTTCCTAATACATATTTATGTAATTGAAATACATATTTATGTAATTGTTGCTCATTTGATTTTCTTTCGAATAGATACATTGTGCTAAGTGTGATGATTCGATTTTTTTTAAATAGATACATAGTGGTTAGTTTGCTGATTGATTGTCTCATTTTATGCAAACAGGTTGTGCATTCTAGCACCGGACCAGGACAGGCGTTTGCTGATGCATTGTGGGATAGTAGCTCATCAACAAATCAGGCAACCGTACTGTGGCATGACGGGAACATGACAAGATGGAGCAACTATACATCATACAAATGGTTCCTCTGGCACTATACAGATCTTAATAAATTTAGGTAAACACTGATAAGTACACAGGGAAATATTGTTCACGTGAAATTCACGTGAACAAAAATTTTAACGTGAATTTCATGTGAAAGGAGCCAATTAACGTGAATTTCACGTGAACAAAATTTGTCTGTGTACTATATCTTTATACTATGATATATATTTTTGAGAAATAAAATAAATCTTTTGTTGTTGTTGATGAGTTGAATGGTAGACTTGACTAACAATCCTTATTTTTTTTTATTATAGACGCCCTTGATTTGTGCAATATAAATCTATTTCCAGAATATTAATGATATTTTTCAAAGTGGTTATGGCCTTTTTACACTTTCCATTGTCTCAATTTGCAAAGACCAATGCTAACTGTAAAGTTTATTAATAGACGAATGAAACAGGCAGGTATCAACATAGGTAACTTTGCACAATTTAAACATAACTAACAGCTTGTTTCAGCTTCAGTATACATAAATGACATTAACATTTTTATTTTGTCAATGAATAAATTTTCGGGGTTCCAACTATTTGACGTAGAATATTTAACGGTGGGACAATTCAATTGTGTCAATGATTTAATTTTCCAGGCACAAAATGTTTAATGTTCAACATGTACATTTAATCGTGGGAAAATTGGTTTGGTCAATAATTTAATTTTCTAGGTTCCAGCTGTTTGACGTAGAACACTTAATGGTAGATAGTGGTTACATTTATGATAAATACTACAATGGCGGTCGAGTTGGTGTTTACCAGTTTGGACAAAACGTTAATTTGTGGTCAGACCTTCAAGTTGAATGCCTTCGTCGAGAAAATATGGCATTGTACCTAGACGGCATTGATGACTATGTTGAACTGACAAATACATCAACTCTAAATATTTATAGAAGGTAATTCTCCAGGGCAAATTGCAAAACAGAGAGACGCGACTGCTGGTCACATTGAGGGCTGTTGGCTGTTTCCGTTATGGATTGTTTTATTTATCGTTAATATTGTAGGTTGTGTCGCCTGCACTTCTAAATTTAATCTCCTTCTCTACTATATACAAATACCAAAACAGGTATAAAACGGTTAATTTGGTTATGCTGAATATCGATATTTCAAGAAGTTATCTCTCATCAGCATCATTGTGCTCTATTATAATGTAAATTCGCATGTTTTTATTTACAGAAATAATCATGTTTTGCTGGTAGAATAACGTCTCCTAATTAAAATCTGCTATATCATGTTATCGTTTATTTAAAAAACAAACTCATATTCTTGAGATAAGGGATAAAAGAAAACATTCATTGCTTTTACAGCTTTACAATTGGAATATGGATAAATATACAAACAGCAGAATTGACTAAAGAAACAATGCCGTTGGTCTGCTCTGAGATGAAGACAATGTGTTTCTGGCTGAGATATGGAGCGGTGTGTGCTATCTATGTAAATAATACAGTTTGTACTACAAGTGTGATTTCTTCGAATGAATGGATCAACATCATGTTCATGTATGACGAATCTGGTATGTTATATATCATGTATAGTAAAAGTATTGACGAAAAAAACTCAAAGGTATATCAATGAGCAATGCAAATGTTGTAAGTCAGGAAAGGCCAAATAAGTCTAAAATTAGACAATATGCAGGTAAGTAGACACAATAGTAGACAAAATAGACAATGCCAAATAAGTAGACAAAATAGACAATGCCAAATAAGTACACAAAATAGACAATGCCAAAAAAAGTATATAATAGACAAAACGCATACAAAAGAGAGGACTCATAACATACATTTGACTAATATTATGCACAATACAACCAAACCACAATACGTAACATGAAGACTAATCAAAGCTTTGTACTTTAAGGAAACGAAGGATGTTAGCTTTGATCATTGTACTCCACGCAACGACGTTTCGAAGGGTATAATGTTTTAATGGTCCCTCGGAGAGTTCGTCCGTGATAAAAACTTTTGCAACAGATTTCTCAGAAACTATTAATTAGAGGCTTTTGATATTTGGTATGTAGCTTCAAGTAGTGGTCTCATATGGCAGGATACGTTTCCATATCTGTCGATCATCTACTTCCTGTTTAACGAGCCGACTTCGACTTTTTTCACTAAAGGACAAGATATGATATTTTGCCCCCAATTTCGAAATTATTGAAATGAGATAAAAGCATGTGATATATACTTTAAATTAATTAAACTTTACTATATCAGCATTATTTTGTTTAAAATGATCCATTATGGTGTTGAAATAAGTACCAAAAGTGGCTTAAAAATCGCGATTTTGTGAAAAACTGTAAAAAACCTGCAATTTTGAAGTGGTTTTCAGCAAATTTAACTATGAGCCACACAGAGTACCACCACACTAATTTATGTAGATGATCATTTTTCATATAGAAACAGACCAAAAAAATATCTTTGTGGTACTCCGTGTGGCTCATAGTTTATTTGGACAAAAACTACTCAAAATTTGCATGATTTTTACACTTTTTCACAAAAATGCCATTTTCACATAATTTGATGACGTCACTGTGACATAATATACAAGATTTAGTTAAAATTAATGTTATTTTACTATACATTGTTCATCTAAGAACTGATCTAGAATAATTTAACTTCAGTTCAATTATTTTAAAAAAATGGTAAATTAGGGGGCCAAATTTAGCACTTATCATATCTTGTCCTTTTCTGGGTAAAAAATTTCGTAACAAATTTCTCAGCACCTGATGATTTATAGGCTTTTGATATTTGATATGTAGCTTCAGGTAGGGGTCCCATATAGTGGTATACGTTTTCAGGAATGTCAATCATCTACTTTCTGTTTAACGACCAAGCTTAGATTTTTTTCACTTAATTTTCTGGGTCGAAAATTTTCGTTATTTTTTCAGCAAATATGAATTGTAGGAGTTTTACATTTAGCTTCAGGTAGGGGTCCTATCTAGTTGGACACGTTTTTTTTTTCATATCTCTGTCCATATTGTGGACGCGTGGGGTATGCGAGCGTGCTAACTAACGATCTTTCATTGTAAAAAACGTGTATAATAAGGAAAAAACTAAAAAAAAATCTCATACAAAAACAGAAATTATTGTTTAATTACCTTTTTAACATAATTGCCGTTAGAATGTTGCCCAGTAAAGGTTGTCGTTGACTTTTTATAGGTTCAGCTTAGCAGTAGTTTGCTGTTGATAAACCTTGTTAATCATTTTTTTATGATATATCAAAGACATTGGGAAAAAGTCAATTTAACCCTAATTTGATGGTAAAAACCAATGAATTTCGAAACAAAATGTCAGAAATACCCAAACTAGACCAGCGAGCATCCTTAATGTGAAATGTCAATGTTATAAGGATATATTTTATCTATTGCTTTAGATTTTTAATTAAACAGTTTTCTTTATTATTCAGTATTAAGTTACATGTGCAAGCATTTATACATGTATAACAATAATTTGGCAATGTCATTTCTTTTCGTTTTGTAGAATATTCGATTAAGGTGTACATCGATGGTATTCTTAATGGTGAACTGAGAGAAATAGAACCAGTAAGTTATATAAATAAACTGCAGATTATATTTGGTTACACCTGTTTTGAAAATTGTATATAAGAAGCAGAGGTATCAATGGGGTATCCGAATGTCAAAAATCCGAAAGGGCAGAGACAAAACCAGTAAACACCAACAAGAACGGGATCAAAACAGACAACATGTCAAACATGGAAACACAAAACAACTGAATATCAATCAACAACGCGAACTCCAGTCGAAACAAAAGTGAACTCAGGTGTTGGAAACCAACGTTACAAAACTAAACCGTTATAACGAAAAAAAAGGAAACAAAAAGGAGTAAATACAAACATTATAATTCAATCGCACTAAATATAGCTTCCACTTGTCATTATAAATACATTGAATTATTTATTCATTACATTTATATTTTATAGATAATATTTGACGAAGATAATGATGATATTTTAATACTTGGTAAAAATCAAAACAACTTCTTCAAAGGTTTTGTAGATGAGGTAGGTTTTGAAGTAAAACACATGGAATTAGAAAAGATATCAGTTCATCAACAATTATTGATGGATAGATACTAAAGAATAAATATGATTATGATGATGGTTATTATATATTATCGTATGTCAAATGAGTTTGTTTTGCTTGACCAAATATCAATAAGTACAATGTACCTGCATTTAGTTAAATACGAAAAATGGACTAATAGTTTTATAAGAAAAGACTGCTTTGCAGGAATAGTTAAAAAAAAACAATTTACTAAAAGAATTTAAGTTGAAATACATGTACTATTCTTTAATAATGTACTTGTAAATATAGATTATTATTGTATGAAGAAAAGCAAAAGTGTACAAAACGAATTGATTTGTAGTGTGATAAAATTGTGAAATCTCCTCGTTTTACCCTTAATACATTGCTTTTTGATTCCCTGTTATGATCAAGCTGACATAACGACAAATTAAATCAAATTCTACCTATTGAAGCTATTTGCTTAACGTTGCTCATAAGAAAATATAACTTACATTTCGTTTATTTTTTCTTATGCGCTCGGTCCTGATGATTATGATAAATGTATTGTTGAGTTTGTTTTATTTTGTTGATACATTTTATCTACACATTTGTAGCATACTCAAATTCATTTAGTATATGTTATCTAAATTCCAGATGGTGTTTTACAATATTGCCATAGTTTCGTCAGAGATAAACAATCACATGTACCTTGCATCGAACACTAAATATCCATCATTTCACCGATATGGCCAACTTTACTACAAAATGGACCAAGAAGATGAAACTAGTATGCTAGATAATGAAGGCCTTTTGAAAGTTTCAAGTCGTATATATGGTGATGCAGTATTTAAAGAGGTAAATATGGATTCCTTAAACTTGAATCATTTAAAGTTTTTTGTCAGCAAATGCATTTAACCTTAAAAGAAATTTTGATTTTAATACTGAGCATTAGAATTAACTTTTAACATGATCTAGTACAAACGTAGCTAACATTCACGTTTTCCTTCAAACAATAGTAGAAGGTGCATGCTTAAAATATACTCTCTCCAAAAAGAAACGCAACATGTAAAAAAATTGAAATTACGTCGCATACAGAAGTCGAGTTTTATATCACCAGTTGTTGCAATATCATTATGAAATTTTACTTGGCAATTGTAGAGAGGCCATTTTTTCTTTAATTGTTAAAATTTGTATACAATGTCGACAAATCGAGTGCGCATGCCAATCAGAATTTTGTCATGCAGTTTGTTTGCAAGGCAGTACTCAAACTGCCATCTCCATATTAAAAAAGAACGTTCCGCACAGGATTTCAATATCAGATTCTTATAACCCACAAGTTTGTGTTTTCTTTCCGTGATTTTTGATTGCGCAATTAGGCGTTGGCGCATGCGCATATCCAATTTAATCAGTAGATGCACGATTTTTCATAAGATCAAAATTTTCAGAAGGTCTTTAAAAGCAAACATGTCTTGTGTTTTACGTTTGTTATGTGATTGGTAAGGATTCTCATGTACCAGTTTGACTCTTGATGCACTACACTCCTCCCAATTTTTCAAAATCTCTGAACCGTCCTTCTCATACTGTTTGCCATTTGTTAGAATGTTTTGCAGAAGCTTTCTTTGTAAAAATTGGTATTTTAGTTCACGACAATGTTTTGGTGCTGATATCACTCTGGATGAATAATCAAAGGAGAATTCCCTTGTTCAAAACTCCTTCAACCGATATGTCGTGTGCGGGGGAAATTCACGCCTCATATTTAGCCTGATATTATCCACTTAAGACAGGATTATCGTTATGATAATGATGGCATCAAAGAAAGGAAGATTTTTGCTTGGTTATGGAACCAAAAAAGTAACCGTTTCACAAATGGTTACCAGAATTACTGGATGTTATCTAAGACTATCAAGTGCTATGATTTTTATACGACCGCAAAAAATTTGCGGACGTATAATGGTATGATGCTGTCGTCGTCGTTGTCGTTGTCGTCGTCGTCCGTTAACTTTAGTGTATACACGATAACTTTAGTTCTAGTTATCCAAATGCAATGAAATTTGACAATGATATTTCTTACCATTAAAGGATGGATGGGATTGATTTTGGGAGTCCCCCCTTTTTTCGTTTAGAAATTAGGGCCAAAAGGGGCCAAAATTGCAACTTTTTTGTTTGTTCTTACAATAACTTTTTCAATTCTTCTCCTCTGAAACTACTAAACAGAATTTAATGAAACTTGGTATGATTGATCATTAGGGTGTCCTGCACTATAGTAATGTTTCGATTTCTGATTCGTCAAAAAACATGTCCGCCGTGGCTAAAAATAGACCATGGGGGTCAGACTACTGTTTTTGGCTAGTAATTTAAAAAGTATAAGAGATAGATGAAATCTGATGCCCTCTACTGCTTCAGGATCAAAAGTTCTACAAAAGTCTATTTTGGTCGAAGTTGTCAGAAGACCCCTTATAGGGGTTACGGCCCCTTAAAGGTGAAAAATAGCATTTTTTCATGTTTTTGCCCTATAGTATGAAAATTATTGCAGATAGCAAAAAGCTGTTGCTTGCTTAATTGTTCAGCTCATTTAGCTCTACAAAAAACTCCATAGGGTCGAAGTTGTCAGATGACCCCTTATAGGGGCTACAGCCCCTAAAATAATGTTTTTTCATGTTTTTGGCCTATGAAATGAAAACTATAGCAGGTAGAGAGAAGCTGTTGCTTGCTTAAATGTTTAGCTCATTTACACAATTAAGAATTATTTTTTGCGACCCCCCCCCTTTTTCCCCTATTAGGTAATTGTGGGCCAAATGGGGCCAAAATCGAAACTTTTTTTATTTGTGGTCCGATTTTGAAATTTTTTTTTTGCAAGTTTATTCTTGTCAGGTAGCGAATCCAAATTTGAGAATTAATTTTTTTGACCATCCCCTTTTTCACTTGTTATGTAATTAGGGGCCAAAAGGGGCCGTAATCAAAACTTTTTTAATTTCTGGTTTGTTTTTGAAATTTTTTTTTGCAAGTTTCTTTTTGTCAAGTAGTGAATCCAAATTTGAGAAATTATTTTTGCAACCCCACCCCTCTTTCACCTGTTACATAATAAGGGGCCAAAAGGGGCCGAAATTGATTTTTTTTAAATTCTTGTTACTGTTATGTTATTAGGCACCAAAAGGGACCAAAATTGTAACTTTTTTATTTCTGGTCTGATTTTAAAAATTTTTATTACAATTTCATCCTTGCCAAGTAGCAATTCTAAATTTAAGAATAAATTTTTGTGACCCCTACCTTTTTTTCGCTCATTACCAAAGGGGCCGTAATCATAATTTTAAAAAAAATTCCCCAAACATTATTCTTTTCAAGAGTAGAATACAAAATTGAAAATTTATATTTTTACCCCCTGGGTCGAAAGTCCATCAGAGAAGCATGTGTCAAATATCTTTGTCAGTCCACCATGGGCTGCATGTGTCCAGAGCAATAGACTATCCATATTGGGCCTAAAATGTACAGGGTTCAACATGTTGCGGTCGTATCATGCTGCGCTCGGCGAAGCTTTTTATTCAAAGTTGGAAAAGCGCAAGCGCTAGCGCCACCCGATGTCTTTAAAAACCTGGGGTTTGGGAGCTAAGGCTTCAATATGTATGAAAATGGTAGTCAGAAGATCGTATGCAGCGTTTTTTTAGAAACCGAGAGAACACGAGTGAAGTCGTAACTCCATCATTTAGTCGGTATTTCTACAGTTGGCGCTACGCCTTTGTTGGCTGGTAAATTTGAATTTTGTTTACATCACAAATAAGATTAATAATTTTTTAATGATTCTGCAAAATTTCACATTCGTACGACAATTTTTAGTTGAAATTCAATAGTTTTTATTTCAATGGTATTTTAAATATCTTTATTTGTTGCGTTACTTTTTTGAGAGAGTATATTTAAAAGATATTGTTGAATAGACGAATATTTGAATTAATTTTTCTTCTTTTACAGAGCCTACAGGATTTTAAGAGATTTACTTTAGAACACCCAAACAACTAAATACAAGAACTGCTTTAATGTATACATGATATTGCTACACCATCATCCAACCAAGTCTTTCAATTCAATCAAAATATATGATATTGTTGTATTAGTTGGTATTTTATTTTATACCTTGTCTGGTCATGATGTTTTTATCGATGTATAAATTATATTTTTATCATAACTTAATGGTTTGTGAAAAATAGCAGCTATGTCGAGAACATGCATTTAATTACACATTTTAACTGGCATTGTAGAATATGAAATACCAAGGTGGGAATAAAACCGTTAATTTGGTAGGTTTGCATATCAAAATTTTACATATTTTTTTGTTTGTTTTACATGCCGTCCATTTTACTTTTAAGTTGTTTATTGAATGATGAAAATGAATAAAGCAATATTGATACACATAAAATTGCCGTTGTTTCATCAATTTTCAACATAAGAAATCCTGTATTTGTCTACAATCACTTATGTTTGTTGTAAAATTTCCTAAATGATGACAGCAGCTTGAGTGCAACGTAGTCCTGTGCCAACAATTTGTATGTCAAAAGCAATGTTCTTTCAATGTAATCTCAGCATCCACAAAAAGCTCTTTTCAAGATTTTCGTCTTAATTTGGCAAGGAGCACTATCATTTTCACGTGACGATAAACGTTAGGGTCATTTGAGCAACAACTACAAAAATGACCGAAGGAATTACCAATTTCAACATATTCAAAATAAAGATTACAAAAAGGAATATACGTACACACCAGAAAGAGCTAAACCATGATAAACTCGTGGAATTCAAAGATGGACCTGGCTTTTATATGTATATTCGAAAACATTATATCCAGCTTAAACTAATTTTCGATCTTATTGACACCTATTTTGAATTTAGTAATTAGTAGTTCATAATTGTTCGGTAAACTAACGATATCTCTGTGAATCACTAGTTGAGCGTCCCATCCGATGAAAAACTTTTATCATAAAGTTACATGTATGTTTCTACCGCTTACTCTTCCGGAGCACCCTAGTTCACTCTCATAAAGACTAGAGTTCGTGTTGTTAATTGATATTCAGTAGTTTTTGTGTTTTCGTGTTTTATATGTTGCATATTTTTCGTCTTGTCCTTGTTTGTGTTTACTGGTTTTGTCTCTTCTCTTTCGGACTTTGACATTCGGATGCCCCATTGGTACTTCTTGTACTCAAGAAACCAGGTTGTTTCAACAATAAACCTGAAATCAAATTCCATGATATTTGCCCCATGCTTACATGTATGCTGCATAAAAAACCAAGTCGTAAATAAAAAAGTTACGAAAGTGTTTTTATGCTATCACTTGTCGACCGTCATTCACCATACTTAAACCAACTTGAAGATATTCATTTGATGAAATCCGACCTTAAATTCAGACCGTACTAGCCGTACCATATGCAGCGAAAGTGCATACGGCGTTATGTTTTTTTATACGACCGCAAAAAATGCGGACTTATAATGGTATGATGCTGTCGTCGTTGTCGTCGTTGTCTGATAACTTTAGTGTATACAAGATAACTTTCGTTTTAGTATTCCAAATATAATGAAATTTAACAATGATATTCCTTATTATTAAAGGATGAATGGGAATGATTTTCGGGGTTCCACCTGTTTTGGTTTCGAAATAAGGGGCCAAATGTGGCCAAAAATGCTACTTTTATGTTTGTTGCCACGATAACTTTAGTTCTAGTCATCCTATTGCTTTTTTCTTTGGCATTAATGTTACTTGACATAAAAGGATGAATGGGATTGATTTTGGGGGTACCTCCTATTTTGTTTCGAAATTATGGGCCCAAAAATGAAAAAAAACAAATATCTTATTGTTTCCACCATAACTTTGTTTCTTATAAACTGGCTTATTGCTGTGAAATTTGTGAAGAATGTTTCTTTCAATAACAAAATGAACCTGATGAACTTTTTCGGGCCCCCTATTCCCCGTTATGTAATTAGGGGCTAAAGGGGCCAAAATTGAAACTTTTATATTTGTGGTCCGATTTTGAATTTTTTTTGCATGTTTGTTCTTGTCAAAAAGTGGATACAAAATTGAGAATTAATTTTTGCAACCCTCCTTTTCCCCCTATTATGTGATGGGTTATACGTCTGTAGTCCGACAGCCCAATAGTCCGACAACCCAATAGTCCGACAGCCCAATAGTCCGACAACCCAATAGTCCGACAGCCCAATAGTCCGACAACCCAATGGTCCGACAGCCCAATGGTCCGACAACCCATTGGTCCGACAACCCAATAGTCCGACAACATACAAGAATCCAGTTGATCGGACCGATATCGAATATAAAAAAATAAAAAAAATTGTGAGCAGCTGTTCACAAATGAATACCCCACCCCGCCCACAATCAATCAGAAGAAATTTTTAAATAAGTGGTGCAGATCTACAATACAACGAAGATTGTGTGAAAGTTTTATGAAAATCCATTGAAGGGTTTAGGACAAGAAGCGTTAAAGAGATGGGTACCCCTTGGCGTCAAATGACGAAGTTCGTGTTTTGCTGCGGGAAAACCTAAAAATTATTTTGATCAAATTTTAGAATAGATGCACATCGGTCAAGTCTTTATTATACTTCAAACATCATTGTATGAAAGTTTCATGAAAATTCATTGAGGAGTTTTGGAGCAGTTGCGGATAAGGGATGGGTAACCTCTGGTAGTCGAATGGCTCAGGCCATTTATTGCTAGGGAAACCCAAAAATCATTTTGATCATTTTTTTAATAAAAGGTGCACATCTACATTATGTAATCAAAGAAAGACTGTGTGAAAGTTTTATGAAAATCCATTAAGGGGTTATAGAGGATTTGGGATAAGAGATGGGTATCCTTAGGTTCAACGGAAGGAAGGGCGGACGGACACCCCTACCTCAATATCCCCCACTTTTCAAGCGGGGGTATAATCATGCCTCGTCTTCTAATGTGAATATAGCATTTGTAATTGAGACTGTACGCCCGTGCGTAGGTACGTTTTTTTTTGTCCCACATAATATTAACTTTCAGGTTTAAGTGACTTTTCAATTAAGGGTAACATTATATGTTACATACGGGCGAAGAACATGAAATGGTTGATAAAATGATCATGAAATAAAGAGAAATATGAATCCGATGGGAAATAATGAAACAGTAAATTTTGAAAGCCCCTAGAAAATTGAGAAGTAATAAATGGGGTGGAAAATTGTGCAAAATTAATGTGCACTCGAAACGGGCATAATACCATAGCTCTCTTAACACAGGCTTTCAGTGTTATGACCTGACAACCCCTGAACACATGAGCCAACCTATTCAGCCACCAAGGTACAAAACTTGATCGCTCTGTGGGAAGAGCACTGACCCATCGTCACAGAATACCAATAATTTGACTAGCTGGGCTCCCTTGAGTACACCGGGACCTGCATAATTAGTGAATGACATTGTTCATGAAACTTTACAGAAAAGGGCATATGTATACTTTTAAGAAATAACAAAACTAAACACCATAAAATTGTATATGAACCCGTCCTATTAACTACATGACGATGGCAAACGGTGGTGAAGTTGCTACGAACACCATGGATCGTGGTTCGTACTAACACCATGGGTCGTGGTTCTATCCTGGTCAGGATTGAAAATTTCACAAACCAAGTTTTCCGACTCTTTCTTCATAACATTTGCGAAGATGATCAAGAATTTGGAAGCGACGAAATTTTTGACACACATTAGGCTCAATCAGTCAGACAGGTGGTGACAAAATATTATCTCCCTTGTAAATATTTTGTATGTCTAACTGATCAGAAAAACACATCATTTTGAATGACGCGGTGAGCTGAAATCACCAACTTAATCTTTTGATTAATAAAAAGTAGGTCATGGTTATTTTCAAGTTCGGGTACAAGTGAATGGACAAACTATTGTTCTTTTTTCTTAGTTTTACGCATAGAATAATAATTTGTGACAAAAAAAAGGAATTTATTATCTCTAAGGAATAACCGGAACTCTATAAAGGTGATAAACATGTTGAATTCAAAAAATAATGGTAAGTGCGACGGGTTACATACTTTGACAGATGACGACCAATCTTATGCTTTTTTTGTTGACAAAATTTTAAGGAAATCGGAGAAAAATGTTTTTTTTTTTGTCACAAGCAAGTCTAAAACGTTGCTAGGCAAATGAAGGGAGACGATTTACAAATCGAACAAACCTCACTTAATAGACCTCCCCCTTCTAAAACGTCATTTTACATTTGCTTATTATTATTTCATTATAAAGACATGCATTATATTAATAAAAAGTAAAATTTAAACAGTTTCACCAGTTAAGGCCTTATATATGGCAGAATTAAAGAAAAAATATTTTAGGAAGTCGAGTAGACCATTGCTATTTTTAGCTGGGTATGAGATACTCTTAATGTTTATTTATTTTATGAATGAAATTTCTATATTTAGAAAGGGGGATTCACAAATAACTCATGAAATTAGCACAACTTTGACAATCATTTTTATCAATACCGCTATAGCGACGGATTCAGGAATTTTTTATCAGAAAGAATGGGGTCTTATATGTTGGATATATTTTTTTCAGATTTTTAGGAGCATGATGTTTTATTTGTCACAAAGGAAATCAGACCCCATAATATCACTAAACATGAGAAATGTGCTCTTTTCACGCTGCAAATTTAATAAACCAAGGCAAATTTGGTGTTGTTTAGTTTCATTTTACATATTTTATATCACAATTTATTTTAAAACTTGCTCTAATAAACTTTTTAATGCCCATAGTTACTACGTAAACATCCCGAATCAAATTCTACCTTATTTACTGAAGAGCGCATATTCTTTTGTCTTGTTCTGACCACCTTTCTGACTGCAATGGGGAACGCTATCAATCATGATAAAAATCGAGTTAAAAGCAGTTTATTGAGTCCATCTCTTCCAATCACAATTACAGTCAGTGTGTAACCAATATAAAATTGCTTTAAATCATGCAGCCTCCTGACATACGGTATTTCATTGTCAGGAATGAAGTTGGGGCTGTAATTTACTCAGACTTGGGAGTTAAATAGAATGAAGCTAAATGCCAGGTATTTTATTTCATGTACTTGCCAGGAAAAACTGTCGCGAAAAGGTAATCAAGTTAATTATTATCATTAAATTAAAGTTTGTTTTTGCATGCAAAAACGATGTCTCCCCCCAGTCCCCCCCCTAAAGTTCTAAGTTTAAAGGTCAATAACTCTCACAAAAATTTGAGGATAAAAATTTCCTTGCATAATATGCACGACTAAATATGGTGTCCTTCCTCTATATACCAAATTTCATTTAATTAGGTTCAGTAGTTTCAGAGGAGTTGCGCTAGCTAACAGGATGATAAATGAGGATTTTAGCAAATTTCCAAGTTCAAAGGGCCATAACTTCCACAAAATTTGAGGATCAAAATTCCCGGTTATATTCACAACTACATATGGTGTTCTTCTTATATACAACTTTTCGCTGATATTCGGTTCAGTAGTTTCAGAGGAGTTGCGCTGACAATTGTGACGGGCGGACGGACAGGACAAAACCAATATGTCTCCACACAAAAGTGAGCATGGTGAGGGGAGACATAATAAAGGTAACACAAAGTTACCAAAGCATCATGTCAAATATAAGGCGTGTAGTCTGTATATATGTTACAGGGCAAATTGGAATCCAGTGCGATCCGGAATCCTCCTAAGGCAAATTGGAATTCTGTTTTCTCCTATGACAAATTGGAATTCTGATTTGCCCTGGATTAAGACCAGTGCAAATCAGAATTCCAATTTGTCCTAGGTGAAATTGGGATATCCTGATTTGTCCTTGGAGGATTCCGGATCCCCCTGAAATTCTTGTAAGATCTGGAATCACACTAGAAACTTAAGTCAGAATGATTCTTGATAATACTGAAATATTTGTTATAGAAAAATGTAAATTTAATGATTTTATTTGACAAATAGCAAAATTAATACAAATAATACACATTAAAAAACCACAACAAATATCTATGTAGTATTTAAAGAAATGAAAAAGTAGCGATTTCATGAATTCTAAGCACCAATTATAATTTCTCTGTTATTATTTGATTCAACATTTTTTATGGAACCTTAAAATTACAGCACAAACATATGAGTGTGTTGCATTTCCCATTACAGTCTTCATTAATTGAGCGATTTTTTTTAGCGACTCATGACGAACGCGACGGCGTTTTGCTTCGTGCATATATTTATTCATTGGATTATCTGGAATAACATTATGCCTCAACCTGTTTTCATGGTATCTTGTAGTGCCCAAGCAACAAATTGTTAAGAACATCAAAACTTTTATTTATAGTCCCATTTCATTTTTTTTTTGCTCATTAATGTTTGTCAAGTAGTGAATAAAAAAAGAGGATTGATTTGGTGACGCTCCCCTCCTCCTAATTGTTGTTAGGAGGTGAAAGGTAGCAAATATCCTTTATTAGGGGCCAAAAGGGTGATACTTTTTGTAATGGTCTGCTTTTGAATAAATGAATTCCTTGTGAAATGTGGATGGAAAGTCCACCCAAAGGTGCATGTGTCAAAAAACTTTGTAAGTCCACAATGGGCTTCATGTAATATAAATTGTTTATTTTTTTGTTATTTATTATATTTCTTATTTTATTTTATTTTGTTAGTAGTAAAGACTGTATCTTATCAAAATTTATTAAATATAATAAGGCCTTAGGTTAATTTATTTTTAAAGTATAGTTTTTGATTTTGAATTTAAGACAATGTACTTTAAAAAAAAATTCACACAATTCTTTTAATTTCAAAATATAACTTTTCAATGTTCAGTCAGTGGGATCCGGAATCCTCCTCGGGCTATCTCAATTTCTCTGAGAACAAATTTGAATTCTGATTAGCACTGGTTTAAATCCAGGGCAAATCAGAATTCCAACTTGTCTGAGGAGAAATCGGAATTCCAACTTGTCTTAGAAGAAATCGGAATTCAAATTTGCCCTTGGAGGATTCCGGATCGCCCTGGAGATTAATTTATCCTGTAACATACATATATTTTTCGCTTTTATTTCTCTTTTAGCTCACCTGGACCAAAGGTCAAAGGTCCAGGTGAGCTATTGCCATCACTTGGTGTCCGTCGTCGTCTGTCGTCGTCTGCCGTTGTCTATTAACAATTGTTCTAAAATCTTCTCCTCTGAAACTACTGATCAGAATTATATGAAACTTGGTATGAATGATCTTTTG
Source organism: Arcuatula senhousia (assembly GCA_963971305.1). Taxonomy (NCBI): domain Eukaryota; kingdom Metazoa; phylum Mollusca; class Bivalvia; order Mytilida; family Mytilidae; genus Arcuatula; species Arcuatula senhousia. The sequence continues at coordinate 48,310,139 of OZ020313.1, forward strand.
GGTGTCCTGCACCAAACATGTGTTTCGATTTTTGATTCGTAAAAAAAAACATGGCTACCGACTAAAAATATACCAGGGGGTCAGACTACTGTCTTTGGCCGCCTGTAAATCAAAAAGTATAAGAGATAAATGAAATATGATGCCACCCTACTGCTTCAGCATCATAAGTTTTACTAAAGTCTCCATTTGGTCAAAGTTGTCAGATGATCCCTTACATGTATACGGGTTACAGCCCTTTAAAGGTGAAAAATAGCCATTTTTTTATGTTTTTTGCCTACAAAATGAAAACTATTGCTGAAAGAGAAAAGCTATTGCTGGCTTAAATGTTCAGCATATTTAGCTCTACAAAAGCTTCCGTTGGGTCGAAGTTGTCAGATGACCCCTAATAAGGGTTTCGTCCCCTTAAAGGTGAAAAATAATGTTTTTGGTCTATAGAATGAAAACTTTTGCAGATAGAGAAAAGCTATTGCTTGCTGAAACATTCAGCTCATTAAGCTCTACAAAAGTCTTCAAAGGAATGACATCAAGACCAAGTGAGTGATTAAGGCTCCATGGAGCCTCTTGTTTAAAAAGAGAATGATTCATAAGATAAGTACGTTAAATATTGATTGAAGGCATGATTTCTTCAGTTTATATCTTAATTAAAGTTAATTATAAGTAAATGAAATCATTGACAATATTCATATAATTTAATTTCTATAAAGCATCCATTTGAAGTCAGGATTGTATGCTTAGAGGTTTTTTTTTATTTGGTTGTGTTTAAAGTTTTATTAAACATTAAATACATGTATATTAGATGTTCTTGAATAAAGTCAATGACTTAGATGAAAAAGAATCTAAATCTTTTTGGAAATCTATAAATAATCTTAGACATTCCGGTCACATGGCCTCAAATCCAATTTCAGCTAAAGAGTGGACAGAGCATTATAAATCTTTATTTACTGACTTAAATTGTACCAACTTTAACTTGAACAGTGAGCTTGAAGAAACAAAAGACAACTTTTCTTCTCTTGATTATGCTTTTAACTGCAGTGAAGTTAAGAAAGGGATTAAAGAACTAAAATCTGGGAAAAGTGGGGGCCCTGATTTTATTCTTAATGAATTTATAAAAAATAGTAAAGATTCTATGGTTTTGGTTTTGGTAAAGTTATTTAATAAAATCCTACAAACAGGAACATTTCCTAAACAATGGAATGTGTCGCATATTACATCAATATTCAAATCAGGCAACCCAAATGATTGCAATAATTACAGAGGCATATGTGTATCCAGTTGTCTGGGAAAACTTTTCACTTCCCTTCTTCAAAATAGACTGTCTTTGTTTCTTGAAGAGCATAACTTAGTAAGTCCCAATCAAGGTGGTTTCAAATCAGGATATAGGACTAGTGACCATATCTTTATTTTGAAAACTTTAATAAACAAATATTTGTATAGTAAAAATAAAAATCTTTATGTATGCTTTGTAGATTTTCGCAAGGCTTTTGACAGTGTTGCAAGAAAAGCTCTTTTTACTAAACTACTTAGAAACAAAGTTGGTGGAAAATTTTATGACCTCATCAAAAATATGTACTCTGATACACTTTACTGTTGTAAGACTGATAATATCTTAGGTGAACCTTTTCTATCAAAGATTGGGGTGAAACAAGGGGATAATTTAAGTCCCACACTCTTTAACATATTTGTTGATGATATTAAGTCTTACTTTGATTTTAATAAATCTAACCCAGTTACATTAGATCAAATAAATTTTAATCATCTCCTTTATGCGGATGACTTAGTATTAATTTCAGAATCACCCTCAGGCCTGCAACATTGTATAGATGGCTTGCAAAGATTCTGTGGAGATTGGAACCTTAGTGTGAACACCCAAAAGACAAAAATAATGATTCTATCCAAATTTAAAAACATATCTGTAATTGATAACTTTGACTTTTATTTTGGTGCAAACACTCATGAATCTGTTCCAACTTATAAATATCTGGGCATTACCTTTGATAACAAAGGAAAAACCAAAATAGCAGCCGAAGAACTGGCTATAAAAGCTCGTAAAGCTTATTTCGCTTTGAAATCCAAAATACCATACTCTAACTTCATTTCAGTAGAAAAATGGATAAAACTTTATAACACACTTATTTTACCAATTATGTCTTATGGATCTGAAATATGGATCTCTGATTTTAATTCAAATTTAGACTCAGTAGATAAACTACCCTTTGAAAAAGTTCAAAACATGATTATGAAGAATATCTTGGGAGTTCACAGTAAGGCATCCAATCTCGCATTAAGAACTGAATTGGGACTTAACCCAATAAGCATTAAGTCCTACTTTTTGATGTATAAATATTATTTAAGATAGGTTGCTGTGGAATCAAAACATGAACAAAAATTCGATATTTTAAAAGCAGCATTCAAAGAAGAGAAAGATCTTTTCCAAGACAAAACTTATAGTTGGCTTTCAACTTTACATAAGATTAAAGATACTATTTTAATTCCAAATCTAGACATAAGTTCTTCTGAGTTCAAAACATCTTTAGAAAATTTTTACAAAGATAAAGTTCATAGACAACTTAATTTTATTAAGAATAATAATGAAGGTAAACTACGTTTTTACAGTAAAATCTCATCTTCCTTTGAACTAAAGAGCTACCTTAAATATAATCTTAAAAAATCAGACAGATCATGGTTAACAAAAATCAGAATAAGTGCACATCCATTGGCCATAGAAACAGGAAGGTATTCTAAACCAATAGTACCTGCTTATAATAGAATTTGTAAATATTGCACAAACACTGTTGAAGATGAAGTTCATTTCATCCTAAATTGCCCTAAATACAAATCTCTAAGAGAAAAATTTAAGATTTTTAACAACACTGAAGTAGATAGTGAAAAATTACTGAATCCTTCAACTGAAGAAAGTGCCAGGGAAATATGTAATTACCTCAGAGAGGCTTTTAAAATTCGTTCTTTTGATTCCACTGAAACCAATCCAATATCATGTACTACAGACTAACTAAACTACTATTTTTATATCTTAAACATATAAAATAATTACAATTTATAATATAACTTAAAATATTGGGACTTCAAATGTTTTATTTTATGTATTTACCCGGGGTATTTACATTTATACTAATGTTAATGCATTGTTACTCATGTGCTTTATCCAATAAACTGATTGATTGATTGATTGATTGATTAGCATTGTCGGACTATCGGGTTGTCGGACTATTGGGTTGTCGGACCAATGGGCTGTCGGATCAATGGGTTGTCGGACTATTGGGTTGTCGGACCAATGGGATGTCGGACTATTGATTGTCGGACTACCGGGATGTCACCATGTGATGAGGGCCAAAATTGAATATTTGTGGTCTAATTTTGATCTCCTTTCGAAAAAAAAAATCCTTTTAAATTGTTAGTGGAAAGTCCACCAAAAGCTGCATGTGTCAAAAACCTTTGCCATTCCACCATTTGCTGCATGTATCCAAAGCAACTGACTATCCATATTGGGTCTAAAACGTACAGGGTTTAACATGTTGCTCGGCGAAGCTTTTTATTTTACTATTGATATAATGCCGAAAGTATTGAGGAAGTTCATATAGTTTAATTTAAATTGTTAAATAAAGACATGCAAATTACAGTGCACATTCGATAATCTATATTAGTGCATACTAGTATTCGGTAATCTATATTATTTACTTATACCACCTGATATGTTTAGGACAATGAAACAATTTTAAAACTGTCCATTGAAAATTTAAGGCAGATTTGCGAATCACTGCACACATGTGTCATGTACTTGAAGTATGAACACATTTATTCTTAAAATGTAGGATGTCTTTTCTTCTTAATTTTTTACATACCTTTTGTTTTTTACCAGTTTTGGTAGATTCTTGGTCGGCTAATAGTTATTGGAATGGGAAATATTCAGCCTATGGTATTAGTTACACTGGCGGTAAGATTGTTGTATATGTTAGTTGAGGCAGACCATGGAATATCATTCTTCCAGACCATCTTTTCTATATAAAATATATAGTTTTCACCATCCCATTTCTTATCCAGCTTCATCTTCCCCTATATCAAACATTAATTGAGACGCTTTTACCATGGTTATTGGACTGTAGCATTAAACCATCTTTAAAATGACGACGAAAAAAAATTAACAGAAGTCGCTGAAAGTTGAAAAAATTTAAATTGAAAACCAACATTTATTTCGTGAATATCAAGTGCATTTTTGTTGTTTTTACATTTTATTATGTTGGCATCCTACTGAACACAAATTCACACTGCTTCTCTTCTTTCAGTTAAGGATATAAAACGTAAACAGTCCATTCGGTAAAATATTGGACAGGTCTGAGACGCAGCCGAGGGCCTGTCCGATATTTTACTGAATGGACTTTTTAAGGCTTATATCTCACTTAAAACACCGTTTATGCATACAAGTTGATATATGTAAGCAAAACACGATGAAAAATATATTTTTATCAGTAATGTTGTATGCGTTAATATATAAAAACAGATAATTTAAAAAAAATTTAAGTGAACACTTATCGGTCAAGTCTTCCATAGCTGAATGGGTGGACTATGGTGGGAGAGACTACGGGTTCGATTCCAGCTATCGTCAAAAAGTTTTGTTATTGACTTATTATACACATTCATACAATCAGAGCGATTTAAATGATTAAAATACCCCAATTAATAATTTATGAAAGGATAAACCCTTTTGATTCGAGCGATCGGTAGCCGCAGGCTAAATGACATTGGCTGCTGAGATATAGAATGTGAGTTCGAATATAGGCATGTGATACATTGTCAAGTATGTGTCAAGTTTTATACTTGCTGCGTTTTCCCCTTCAATCATTAACTAAGAAAATGTCCAATACCAAATAAAAGCAATCCAATATTAAGTAGAATACAGTCCAATATTAAGACTACACAGTACTTATCGGTAAAACAAATAACTACAATAACAATGGCATGACGTCACAAAAAAAATGTTTTTTGATTGAACCTGTCTCTTCTGGTTTGAATTTGTATTTGCTTTCAGTTTTAAATGTAATTAACTACAAAAAGTATATGAAGGAATCATTAAAGTCTATAGACATGCATTATAATTGTTATTTACTAAAAGTAATTGTTAAAAAGCAAGTAATTGATTGTTATAACTTAAGAGACCGTATAGATAACAACTTTGCAAAACGAAATATAAAAATTCCAAGTAGAGATTTCTCAACTTCATACGGTTGCTTTCGTACAACGAAAGGGGAGCGGTTATTGGTCATGCAGTCAAATAAAGATCTAAACAAGCTTATTGTGCACAAGTTTCCCGTAGTAAAGCTAGAATTAAAATATATTTTTAGTTTTGAATTGATTTTTCTTTTTATATTTTTCAAAAATGTGTTTTTAAATAGAATATGAACTCAAATTTTTGTTTGGTCTTTAGTTAGACTAACGAATCGTTCTTTGAAAAGTAACCGTCGAGTAACGGTTGTGTTACGTACCGCAGTGACAAGTGAACACTTCTCAGGGATTTGCTCTAAGATAACCTTTTTTTAAATTTTAATCCCCCTAGCGGCCAGGTAAAATTTGAAAAATAAAGTCATTACCAAGAACTAATTCGAAAGGGGGGACATCTATTTTTTTTTTGTCAGAATTATTTTTGCGCAGTGCGCCAAAAATATTGATAATAATAATATAAATGTTGGATGTCCGTACGTGTGTGTGGTCCGTAACAATTTTTTTTTGGCATCAGATAAATGTATCATGCATGTATTTGCAGACAGGGATCTCATATGGTAGAATACGTTTTCAGGTCTGTCGCCTTCATATTTTTTTTTTGCACTCGGCAGGGTACCCAAATTCCGTTTTTGTTCAATTAGCAGATATTCTTCTTTATAATATTTTTCTTCAACGCTCTCACCGTTTAAATCTTTTTCTTTACTTCTGGTTTTCTCAAATTTTTTTTCCTACAAACTAAAATTTATGAGAAACAATACTATTCCTCCTTTTTCCTTTTAAAGTTTAATGGTTGGCACTTTTTTATAATAATATAAACTATACATTTTACTCAGATTCAAATGCATTTGTGCCAAGCTGCTCACAGGTTTCTAGTTTACGTTGATTTTTGAGGAGTTGAAGGTGTTTCGAATTTAAATACTATATAATGCCAAAAGACAAGTATAAAGATATCAATAACTGTTAAATCAAATGGTTTTAAACACACGTAGTTATAGTTTTGAATTTTATTCCCTAATTTGATTATTTCATGTACATTATTACAATGTTCCTTTTTCGGAATTTTAATGAAAAAAAATATATATTTAAAATTTTATTGAACTTGAAATTTGAAGATAGTATTTACAGTTATAAAGACCATACAGGATAGATACTAGTAGTTAAATAAAGGTTTATAATCGAGTTATCGACATACATGAATATTGGTTCATCAATAATTTCTCCCGAAAACGTGTTACGGTTATGATACGTAGCAACCGTGCCTGATACGTAGCAAGTCGAGAAATCTCTATTAGGACGTAACTTTTACTTTTAACGCTTGTTCAACTCTAACAGATACACAAACAAGATACTACTAAAAATATTTAAACAAACGTTCAAACGGATTTTTTAATCGCAGAAACGAATTGATAAACCGTTTAAACGATATAATAAACCGTTCAAGCAAATCTTCAAATCATACAAACGAAATACATATTTTTCTTTTTGTTGATTGGCACAAATAAGCAGTCATACTTTATTGTTCGGGTCTTTTTACAAACTAAATATCCTCATGGATAGATGTTATCTAGAATATAATACTTTTACGAAATAGGAACATATTTCTTGATCAAAGATACATTTGTCCTTCCTGAAGGTCTTTAAGTTCTTTGACTTATCATTGTGGTACAACTGGAACTAAACATGTCAAACACTTTACATGTACAAATATAGAACAAGTGTTAACCGATTTAATCACTGCATCGTTTGTTTATTTTGCTCTTTGTGTAACTGCATTGGCAAATAAAAATTAATGCTTCGTTAACTAATTTTTCAATTCGACCTCTATAGTGGTCTTCGGGGTAAACGTGTACGATAAATACGAACAGAGTCCTTGCTATGTTTAAAGATCAAAGTTCGAAGGTTGATCTTAGTCATAATTTGGTTTTTCTGCTCAGCATATTTGGTTTTATTGTTTTATGCAATATATTCATATACTGTTTGACACTTCAATATTTGGTAGAGCTAATGGACCCAGATGGAATAAAACTGAGAGCTTTAGAAAAGTAAGAACCACCGTTTTGGTTGAGTTTTGACTTGTAAGAATTTCATTAAATGTCTTCATTTTTATGACATTTATTTGAACCCCCTCCAAAAAAAACCCCCAACACACATAAAGTTAAAAAAACACACACAGTACTGGTATTATCCTAATGGAGCTATATTCGCCGACAACGGAAGTCCAAGGGCGTTATTTGTGTACTCGTACCAATTAAATCGGTATTTATTTATCAAAATGATTTAAGATAAAAAAAACAGCAATACTGTTTAATTAATAACATGCGAATCAACGCGCATATTGCATACTCAATATTGTTTCCCATGATGCCTAACATGTTAAAGTCTGTGATGGATTTAAAACTGCCATAAAAATAAGAAATACGGAATCAGGGATAAATGCATGTATATGTGATAACCCATGACAAAATCTTGTTCTTAGAATTTTTATTTGAGGTCGGAATACATAAATCATAGATTAACGTAGAATGTTTTTTCTTTTTATTTTTGTCTCTCAAATTTGTAATTTACCAGTTTTGGTAGATTCGTGGTCGGCTGATAATTATTGGAATGGAAAATATTTGGCCAATGGTATAAGCTACACCGCAGGTAAGATTACACGTAGTATTAGAATTTCTAGGCCTTGTAGACTTTCTTTGCAAAAATCGAACACAAATAAATGTAAAATCAAGTGCTCCTGTACCTACATTATCTTATTCTTTGAAACAATTTATATTTTTTCTAACATATTTTGCTTTAAATATGTTTATTCAAATATTAAATAAACGTTAGTGGTGCAGGATTGATTATTTCATTTCGCAAACTTCCCAAGTTTTATATGCATAGACTGTAAATAGTGTGTGAAATAAATATTTCGTTTCAATATTTCTATCAATAATGCAAGTGACAATAATTACATATAAAGCAAGTTTAAGCTGGGTGTTTTCTAGGATCCTGAAACGTATAATTATTGTATTTTAAACTAAGTAATTAATCTAAGATGCCCAAAATAGCACCCTTATTTAAATTGTATGCCATTTATCAAACATTTTATGTAAATTAATACTGATAACTTTCCCTAGAAATCTTTTTCTAACAAAAAAATTGATATCAATTTTGTAGTATCAAGCGATTACAAGATTACAATATATTAAATAAAAAAAAAACCTTCGAACAAATTGTAACAAAGTAACATCCTTGATTCTGGCTGTTTCCAATAGCAGGTTGCAAAAATGAAGATCATACCGTAACACTTTGTTGTTATCAATAATAATATAATTTGACGAACAACCGTGAGCGTACATGTAGACATGATAAAGTGGAATTTTTACATGTTCTAAAAAGGGAGGAATTTTGTTATTGTTTTTAAGCTAATAAAATAGACGTTACAGCTGAAGAAACGTTGGTTAACGGCACACAAAAGGGGCATACCCATTATACAAAAAAAAAAAAAAAAAATTGTAAAAACAAGAAGGAGAAGTGCTGATATAAGTTGTAATTATAAAGTTTTATGGTTACATTTGTATGACTAACTTTGCTGTACAAGATATGATTTACTTGTATTTTATCTTTTACATGTTTAAAATGTTTAAATCGTGTTTTGAGTTATTGAAAAGTGTAGCAAATTTTCACTTACAGTTAAATAATATAGAAACAAAATAATTACGTGCCTTAGCAGCGTATGAGGCCATATTAAAATATCTGGGCTATTAATAGTAAGCATGCATAAGTTCTGCATACCATAGAAACATCATTTGGCTAATATGATTGTTTAGAGAACAAGGCGAGTACACATAAAATAAAATCGGAATGCAATGCAGATAAATCGGCCGTATGACATTTGCGCCAATTTTTGAAAATTCCATTTTTTCATTTGCGCCAATTTCATTTTTTCATTTGCGCCAATTTCATATTTTTCATTTGCGCCAATTTCTAATTACCTGTTATTACAATATATTCAAAATATAATATGAGATTGATAAACGTACATGATACAAACAGTATATTAAAATTTAAAAGGTACAAATCGAATAAAATCGAATCTTGTTCATGAAAACTGTGATTAGGCCATTGTAAATTGATCAAGACCCGGTAAATTGACTGTTTGAAACACTACCAGGGTCTGACCACTGTTCAATGGAAGCTATATATAAATGTTTAATTCCGAAGTGAGTTCACATTATTTAGAAAGTCGGACTAAAAGATGGATCTTATACACACAGAGACGAACCGAGGAGTTAAGTCGTTGGTTATAGATGGCCATACCTACCGAAAAGTACGCGTAATGAAACAAGGCAACATTTCATACCGATGTACTGTAAAGTCTTGCAAAGCCAGAGTCACTACGGGTCCAGATGAAACATCAGTTGTAAATACGCAGAATGAGCACAACCATGTTGCAGATGAGCGGAAAACAGAAGCACGAGAACTGCGAGTGCGGGCAAGAAACAATTCTGGAGATGTATCCAGTAGACCATCAAAAGTTGTTAGAACTGAATTACAGGTATGTATTGTTCATGTTGTTTCAAGTGTCTTAAACTGTTTTCCATTGAGATGTGATTGTTGACAGACTTTATTGCATTCGAGACAATTCTCTAAATAAAAGCTCGCTTTCAAATATTTTTTTTATTTCAGAAAATGAATGAAAGTAATCTCGAACCTAAGGACTTGAAAAATGCTGCACTTGCCGTTTACAGAGAACGTCGTAAAGATATGCCAGTCTTACCCAAAAACAGAGATGATGTTCATACTGCCGTCGATTTGATGAAGATTGAGTCAAATAAATCGGAAAAATTCGTACTTGTTAATGATCGTGAGAATGGAATTTTAATTTTTTCTACTCACATGAATCTTGAATGTCTATGTAATAACATGTCTTCATTATTTATAGATGGTACTTTCAAGTGTTGCCCGAAATACTTTTATCAGTTATATACCATTCATGGATGTAAAAATGGAAACTATGTGCCACTTATTTATGCCCTCTTGCCAGCTAAAGATCAAAAGTGTTATGAAGTTATGTGGCAAATGATTATCAGTATTTGTCGTGAACATCAACTGTCTTTTGCACCTGATGTTATTCACATTGATTTCGAACAGGCAATGCATAACGCAATTATGTGCATTTTGTCTGACTGTAGGATTGATTGTTGTCGCTTTCATCTGTCCCAAAATTGGTGGAGGAAAATCCAGTCTGTCGGTCTAAGCAATGAATACAAAGCCAAATCGTGTGAAATTGGGAAATGGCTTTCTCAATTCTTTGGATTACCGTTTCTTCCGCCTGATGAGATCGAGGAATGTTTTACAGAGGACATCATGCCAAACGCTCCATCCGATGAAAAGTGTACAGAATTTCTTGACTATCTGGTTAACAATTACATATGCTCAGATTCGAGGTACCCACCTGTTTTTTGGGCTGCAGCGCCTGTTGAAAACTGCAAGAGGACAAATAATGGTCCTGAGTCATTTCATTCGCACTATAACGAACAGTTTTATTCTCATCATCCGAACGTTTTTATATTCGTTGATGTAATCAAGAAAATTCAAGCCACCACTTACGTTAAGATGAGAACACTTGGTATGCCTGCCGCCGTACGCAAACCAGAAAAGGAAAAGATGGACTTTGTTCTTGATCGGTACAACAAGTACCGAAATGGGGAAATTACAAGATCAGATTATATTAGATGCGTTGCTTACAAGTACTCGGCCAGAACAGATCTTTAATCTGTATTTAGTTATCTTAGTTGTGTAAATAGTTTCGTGGGATTTTTATGCGTTTTATGCGTTTTATAGTGCTCATATTATCAATAAATGAACATAACTTTTAATATATCCTGCTCAAAATCCTACTTCCACCTCCCCGTGGTGAGCAGGGGGCAACAGTTATATATAACTGGCTAACGGAAGAGGTTTACTTGTGTATCTTATCTGTAACTTACATGAATTTACCTGTAAAAAAAAAACTTACCTGTAATTTACCTGTAAAAAAAATTGGCGCAAAAGAAAAAAAAAATGGGCGCAAATGAAAAAAAAAATTGGCGCAAATGAAATGGTAATTGGCGCAAATGCAAAACGCCGGATAAATCATAATATGGATTTTTATCACACATTTAGCATTTATATGTGTGATTTTGCCCGTGTGAAACAGCCGGGAGTGTTCAGGCCATATTTGTGACAACATTTGTTATATCCATAACAAAAGAAAAGATGGGTAATATGGCATCCATATGAGACATTGCGTGCTAAAAAGTGGGCATTATGGCGTCCACATAAAGACATCGCGTGCTCATATTACGCCATTAACTCCGCCCGTCAAAATTACCTTTATTTGTTTTAAAATTAGTCAAATATTAAAAAACTTTATTCAAAAGAAATTTGAACTAATTTTGGATAAATCTGATAATGTTAAATAATTAAAGACATAGAACCTATCATTTTTGAAATTTTTAAATCATAATGACATTCACAATATATGAAGAATATAATGTAAAACTGCTGACGAAACTGTTAAATTTTCAAAAAACTAAACAAAAGGTTTTTTTTTTAGAAAAAAGATTGTAAACAAATGCAGTGTAAAAAAGAGGACAAACAAATGCCTCTGGTTATTAACACTGGTACCTGTCGTGGTGTTACCTGGATAAGCTATTTTGCATTTGACCAGCATACCGGAATATCGCGTTATCGTCAAATTTCTTTTTGCCATAGAAGTCTATTGATGATTTACATCTAATAGTACACTAAAATGTTTATCTTGGTATAACACTTTTCTACTAAATACAGAAACGTTAATTGAACATCAAATAGGTTTTGCCAAATAACAAAAAACTCACATTACCGTGGGAGTCATCATTTCATTTAACGTGTTGACAATTTTGTTGCCAAATTTGATTTCGTAGAGCATAACTTCAATGTGTGTCACCACTATCTGTCTGCATACGTACACCAGCATACCCCAGGCATAATGATACCGGAAGGGCATCACTATACCGGAAGTTTTTATCAGATAAAAATAAATAAGGGATATTCCAGATTGTTTAAATAAATTCAATAGTTCAGCTGAATTAAAGAATTAATATGCATGTAAAATATAAATTAAAGAATGATTATGCATGTAAAAATATTTTATAAGCAAAGAATATCTAATGATATTTATTTTATCAGTACAATGAAATAATAGATTTTTCAGTCATAACTTTTAGGTCCATAAAGTGTAAGAATTGTTTAATATTTGTTATAATAATTAATGAACTAAGAAATATCATTACATCATTGGCTCTTGTCTTGTTCGGCATAAACCGCTCTTAGTTGCTTAATTATGTATAGTTAATTTTCACACTATAATGACGGACATTATACAAAGCCGAATTCGTAATAATAGTTTTTATGGTTAGTTTTATTGTCTCTGATCTTCAGGTAAATGCCATTACAGCAGAAACACAATAAAGCAACACAAACAAGATTAGTACTAATTAGAGTTTATGTCTATTTTGCACCTGTTACTTGTGTACATAGCATATTGTGGCCAAATGTTTCATACCGTATTTTTACATAGACCTGGAAAGACCTTAAAATGGAAAATCACTTGTTCAAAAAACTCTTTTTGGACATTTATTTATTTATTTCGGATGAAATATTGAACCATATTTCTGCGTATAAAGTTCTTACGTTGAATCAAATTAAACATGGCGCTGTTTGATGGCATAACTTTTGAAAATTTTGATGACTATTATTAGTACTAATTAAGTTGGATAGGTGCAATGACAGTTGCAGTGGTGATTACATGTCATACAACTGTCCACTTTGTTCTGTGTCCAAATATAAGCCTAGACTGAAACGGAGCAAAGTTTTGGAACATCTTCATGTCCCGGGGGGGGGGGGGGGGTACTTTCTATATATTGGTTAACGGGGACGTGCGGCGGATTTGGGAAGTAATTTTGAAATTTTCAGTATTTATTTGGTGCGCCATTTTTTTCTTCTTGTATTAATTTCGGTTTTATTTTACATATGATATTAATTCTTGGTAAGATATTAGTTTGAAAATTCCTGATAAATTGTCTCTTGACTATTAAATCTATAATACACTTGTATATGAAGTGTCAATTTGTGCTGAAAATTTTCTAGCTCAATGAGTGCATTTTTGTGGGTAGTATTATCATTCATACTGATTATTATTTATTCGGGTACCATTTTCAGACCTGCTGTCGCACGTCCACGTACGAAAATAACCCCTCTGGGCTTTATGTACAATTGAAAACGGGAATACAAGGACTATATAAACAGTAAGCTCTCTTGAATATTTTTTGATATAACAACTGGTATATAAGCATAATTTTGACGATAATGTGGAATACGTTTACACGACACAACCTACCTATAACGGCAATTTAACAAAATCCTCAATGGAAAACAGTCAGCAGTCTACCATGTCTACATGTATAATGTGACCAGAGGTCGCTGCTCGCTTTCTCGCATTGGCCTAAGATTAAAAATATAATACATCAGATTCAATACCAATCCCCAAATTATCTTCGAAAGACCAATTACTAGACATGGGACAAACAGTAAACACAGAAGTAATCATATATGATTTTACAAATTGTAAAAGAAAGTTTGCATTATATGTACAGGTAGGGGCTATAAGACCCTATTTTGGCCTCAGAATATGAGTGTCTTTTAATTTTAGGATATATGCTTAATTAGCCATCTTACAGTGAAACCCAAAATCATCAATTGTTTTATTAAATGACTGTTATGCATTTTTCAGATATAAATTTGACAAATTTATCAACTTTAATTTAAAATGTTAAACATATCACACTTTTACAATATAGTTTCCTAGAAATTGGTTTATTCCATGTCGAAGTGAAAAAAGGACTAGATTTTTTGTACATTTTTCATTCTCGGTACGAACTTCTGTACAAAATTTTGACAAAATATCGGTAACATCAAGTTCACTGTTTGGAAGCGGTTCAAATTGTTCCGGTTATTTTTTCGCTCGTAGATATGCGCGGGAAGTTCGTACTGCTGTTTCCGTGGCCCTTCTGGTATTTTTAGCATCTTTCTCGTAAAGAATCTTGTCCAAGGCTACATCAGCCACCACTGTACCCATAGTTAATAATTCCATACATAGCGTCTATAGACTATATCCATCACTGTACCCGTGGTTTATAACACTATATATAGCGTCTATATACTACATCCACCACTGTACCCGTGGTTTATAACACTATATATAGCGTCTATAGACTACATCCACCACTATACCCGTGGTTTATAACACTATAAATAGCGTCTATAGACTACATCCACCACTTTACCCGTGGTTTATAACTCTATACATAGCGCCCTATAGACTACATCCACCACTGTACCCGTGGTTTATAACACTATATATAGCGTCTATATACTACATCCACCACTGTACCCGTGGTTTATAACACTATATATAGCGTCTATATACTACATCCACCACTGTACCCGTGGTTTATAACACTATATATAGCGTCTATAGACTACATCCACCACTATACCCGTGGTTTATAACACTATAAATAGCGTCTATAGACCACATCCACCACTTTACCTGTGGTTTATAACTCTATACATAGCGCCCTATAGTCTACATCCACCACTGTACCCGTGGTTTATAACACTATATATAGCGTCTATAGACTACATCCACCACTGTACCCGTGGTTTATAACACTATACATAGCGCCCTATAGTCTACATCAACCACTGTACCCGTTGTTAATAGCTCTAAACATAGCGTCTATAGACTACATCTACCAGTGTACCAGTGGTTTATAACACCATATATAGCGTCTATAGACTACATCCACCACTGTACCCGTGGTTTATAACACTATATATAGCGTCTATATACTACATCCACCACTGTACCCGTGGTTTATAACACTATATATAGCGTCTATAGACTACATCCACCACTGTACCCGTGGTTTATCACACTATATATAGCGTCTATAGACTACATCCACCACTGTACCCGTGGTTAATAACTCTATACATAGCGTCTGTAGACTGCATCCACCACTGTACCCGTGGTTTATAACACTATACATAGCACCCTATAGTCTACATCCACAACTGTACCCGTGGTTAATAACACTATATATAGCGTCTATAGACTACATCCACCACTGTACCCGTGGTTAATAACTCTAAACATAGCGTCTATAGACTACATCCACCACTGTACCCGTGGTATATAACACTATATATAGCGTCTATAGACTACATCCACCACTATACCCGTGGTTCATAACACTATATATAGCGTCTATAGACTAAATCCACCACTTTACCCGTGGTTTATAACACTATACATAGCGCCCTGTAGTCTACATCCTCCACTGTACCCGTGGTTTATAACACTATATATAGTGTCTATAGACTACATCCACCACTGTACCCGTGGTTAATAACATTATACATAGCGCCCTATAGTCTACATCCACCACTGTACCCGTTGTTAATAGCTCTAAACATAGCATCTATAGACTACATCTACCACTGTACCAGTGGTTTATAACACTATATATGGCGTCTATAGACTACATCCACCACTGTACCCGTGGTTTATAACACTATATATAGCGTCTATAGACTACATCCACCACTGTACCCGTGGTTTATCACACTATATATAGCGTCTATAGACTACATCCACCACTGTACCCGTGGTTAATAACTCTAAACATAGCGTCTATAGACTACATCTACCAGTGTACCAGTGGTTTATAACACCATATATAGCGTCTATAGACTACATCCACCACTGTACCCATGGTTTATAACACTATATATAGCGTCTATATACTACATCCACCACTGTACCCGTGGTTTATAACACTATATATAGCGTCTATAGACTACATCCACCACTGTACCCGTGGTTTATCACACTATATATAGCGTCTATAGACTACATCCACCACTGTACCCGTGGTTAATAACTCTATACATAGCGTCTGTAGACTACATCCACCACTGTACCCGTGGTTAATAACACTATACATAGCGCCCTATAGTCTACATCCACAACTGTACCCGTGGTTTATAACGCTATATATAGCGTCTATAGACTACATCCACCACTGTACCCGTGGTTTATAACACTATAAATAGCGTCTATAGACTACATCCACCACTTTACCCGTGGTTTATAACTCTATACATAGCGTCTATAGACTACATCCACCACTGTACCCCTGGTTTATAACACTATATATAGCGTCTATATACTACATCCACCACTGTACCCGTGGTTTATAACACTATATATAGCGTCTATAGACTACATCCACCACTATACCCGTGGTTTATAACACTATAAATAGCGTCTATAGACTACATCCACCACTTTACCCGTGGTTTATAACTCTATACATAGCGCCCTATAGTCTACATCCACCACTGTACCCGTGGTTTATAACACTATATATAGCGTCTATAGACTACATCCACCACTGTACCCGTGGTTTATAACACTATACATAGCGCCCTATAGTCTACATCAACCACTGTACCCGTTGTTAATAGCTCTAAACATAGCGTCTATAGACTACATCTACCAGTGTACCAGTGGTTTATAACACCATATATAGCGTCTATAGACTACATCCACCACTGTACCCGTGGTTTATAACACTATATATAGCGTCTATATACTACATCCACCACTGTACCCGTGGTTTATAACACTATATATAGCGTCTATAGACTACATCCACCACTGTACCCGTGGTTTATCACACTATATATAGCGTCTATAGACTACATCCACCACTGTACCCGTGGTTAATAACTCTATACATAGCGTCTGTAGACTGCATCCACCACTGTACCCGTGGTTTATAACACTATACATAGCGCCCTATAGTCTACATCCACAACTGTATCCGTGGTTTATAACACTATATATAGCGTCTATAGACTACATCCACCACTGTACCCGTGGTTAATAACTCTAAACATAGCGTCTATAGACTACATCCACCACTGTACCCGTGGTATATAACACTATATATAGCGTCTATAGACTACATCCACCACTATACCCGTGGTTCATAACACTATATATAGCGTCTATAGACTAAATCCACCACTTTACCCGTGGTTTATAACACTATACATAGCGCCCTGTAGTCTACATCCTCCACTGTACCCGTGGTTTATAACACTATATATAGTGTCTATAGACTACATCCACCACTGTACCCGTGGTTAATAACATTATACATAGCGCCCTTTAGTCTACATCCACCACTGTACCCGTTGTTAATAGCTCTAAACATAGCATCTATAGACTACATCTACCACTGTACCAGTGGTTTATAACACTATATATGGCGTCTATAGACTACATCCACCACTGTACCCGTGGTTTATAACACTATATATAGCGTCTATAGACTACATCCACCACTGTACCCGTGGTTTATCACACTATATATAGCGTCTATAGATTACATCCACCACTGTACCCGTGGTTAATAACTCTATACATAGCGTCTATAGACTACATCTACCAGTGTACCAGTGGTTTATAACACCATATATAGCGTCTATAGACTACATCCACCACTGTACCCATGGTTTATAACACTATATATAGCGTCTATATACTACATCCACCACTGTATCCGTGGTTTATAACACTATATATAGCGTCTATAGACTACATCCACCACTGTACCCGTGGTTTATAACACTAAATATAGCGTCTATAGACTACATCCACCACTGTACCCGTGGTTTATAACACTTTATATAGCCCCCTTTAGTCTACATCCACCACTGTTCCTGTGGTTTATAACACTATATATAGCGCCCTATAGTCTACATCCACAACTGTACCCGTGGTTTATAACACTATATATAGCCTCTAAAGACTGCATCCACCACTGTACCCGTAGTTAATGACTCGATACATAGCGTCTTTAGACTACATCCACCACTATACCCGTGGTTTATAACACTATATATAACGTCTATATACTACATCCACCACTGTACACGTAGTTTATAACACTATATAGCGCCCTATAGTCTACATCCACAACTGTACCCGTGGTTTATAACACTATATATAGCGTCTATAGACTACATCCACCACTGTACCCGTGGTTTATCACTCTAAACATAGCGTCTATAGACTACATCCACCACTGTACCCGTGGTTTATAACACTATATTTAGCCTCTTAAGGCTGCATCCACCACTGTACCCGTGGTTAATACCTCTATACATAGCGTCTATAGACTACATCCACCACTGTACCCGTGGTTTATAACACTATATATAGCGTCTATAGACTACATCCACAACTGTACCCGTGGTTTATAACACTATATATAGCCTCTTAAGACTGCATCCACCACTGTACCCGTAGTTAATAACTCTATACATAACGTCTATAGACTACATCCATCACTGTACCCGTGGTTAATAACTCTATACATAACGTCTATATACTACATCCATCGCTGTACCTGTGGTTAATAACTCTAAACATAGCGTCTATATACTTCATCCATCGCTGTACCCTTGGTTAATAACTCTATACATAACGTCAATATACTACATCCATCACTGTAACCGTGGTTAATAACTCTATACAAAGCATCTATAGACTACATCTATCGCTGTACCCTTGGTTAATAACTCTATACATAACGTCAATATACTTCATCCATCGCTGTACCCGTGGTTACATAGCGTATATAGATTACATCCACCACTGTACCAGTGGTTTATAACACTCTGTATGGTACAGTGGTGGATATAGTGTACGAAACCACGGGCACAGTGACGGATGTAAAATGTAAATGCTATATACAGAGTAAGAAATCACGGACACAGTGAAGGATGTAGTCTATAGACGCTATATAAAGTGTTATTAACCATGGGTATAGTGGTGGATATAGTCTATAGAAGCTATGTATAGTGTTATAAACCACGGGTACAGTGATGGATGCAGGCTATAGACGCTATGTATAGAGTTATTAATCACGGGTACAGTAACGGATGAAGTCAACAGACGCTATGTATAGTGTCATTAACCACGGGTACAGTGATGGATGTAGTCTATAAGCGCTATATATAGAGTTATTAACCACGGGTACAGTGGTGGATGTAGTATATTGATGCTATGTATAGAGTTATTAACCACAGGTACAGTGGTGCATGTAGTATATAGACGCTATGTACAGTGTTATAAACCACGGGTACAGTGGTGGATGTAGTATATAGAGGCTATGTTTAGAGTTATTAACCACAGGTCCAGTGGTGCATGTAGTATATAGACGCTATGTATAGTGTTATAAACCACGGGTACAGTGGTGGATGTAGTATATAGACACTAATTTTAGAGTTATTAACCACGGGTACAGTGGTGGATGTAGCATATAAACGTTTTGTAAAGTGTTATAAACCATGGGTACAGTGGTGGATGTAGTATATAGACGTTATGAGTAGAGGTTTTAACCACGGGTACAGTGATGTATGTAGTATATGGACGCTATGTATAGTGTCATTAACCACGGGTACAGTGGTGGATTTAGTATTTAGACGCTATGTATAGAGTTATTAACCACGGGTACATTGGTGGATGTAGTATATAGACGCTATGTATAGTGTCATTAACCACGGGTACAGTGGTGGATGTAGTATATAGACGCTATGTACAGAGTTATTAACCACGGGTACAGTGGTGGATGTAGTATATAGACGTTATGTATATTGTTATAAACCACGGGTACAGTGGTGGATGTAGTTTAAAGACGCTATGTTTAGAGTTATTAACCATGAAACAGTTGTGGATGTAGTATATAGACGTTATGTATAGAGTTATTAACCACAGGTCCAGAGGTGCATGTAGTATATAGACGCTATGTATAGTGTTATAAACCACGGGTACAGTGGTGAATGTAGTATATAGACGCTATGTATAGAGTTATTAACCACGGGTACAGTGGTGGATGTTGTCTATAGACGCTATGTATAAAGTTATTAAGCACGGGTGAAGTGGTGGATGTAGTCTATAGACGCTTTGTATAAAGCTATTTATAACGGATACAGTGATGGATGTAGTATATAGACGTTATGTATAGAGTTATTAACCACGGGTACAGTGGTGGATGTAGTATATAGACGTTATGTATAGTGTTATAAACCACGGGTACAGTGGTGAATGTAGTATATAGACGCTATGTATAGAGTTATTAACCACGGGTACAGTGGTGGATGTTGTCTATAGACGCTATGTATAAAGTTATTAAGCACGGGTGAAGTGGTGGATGTAGTCTATAGACGCTTTGTATAAAGCTATTTATAACGGATACAGTGATGGATGTAGTATATAGACGTTATGTATAGAGTTATTAACCACGGGTACAGTGGTGGATGTAGTATATAGACGTTATGTATAGTGTTATAAACCACGGGTTCAGTGGTGAATGTAGTATATAGACGCTATGTATAGAGTTATTAACCACGGGTACAGTGGTGGATGTTGTCTATAGACGCTATGTATAAAGTTATTAAGCACGGGTGCAGTGGTGGATGTAGTCTATAGACGCTTTGTATAAAGCTATTTATAACGGATATAGTGATGGATGTAGTATATAGACGTTATGTATAGAGTTATTAACCTCGGGTACAGTGGTGGATGTAGTATATAGACGTTATGTATAGTGTTATAAACCACGGGTACAGTGGTGGATGTAGTATAAAGACGCTATGTTTAGAGTTATTAACCATGAAACAGTTGTGGATGTAGTATATAGACGTTATGTATAGAGTTATTAACCACAGGTCCAGTGGTGCATGTAGTATATAGACGCTATGTATAGTGTTATAAACCACGGGTACAGTGGTGAATGTAGTATATAGACGCTATGTATAGAGTTATTAACCACGGGTACAGTGGTGGATGTTGTCTATAGACGCTATGTATAGAGTTATTAAGCACGGGTGCAGTGGTGGATGTAGTCTATAGACGCTTTGTATAAAGCTATTTATAACGGATACAGTGATGGATGTAGTATATAAACGTTATGTATAGTGTTATAAACCACGGGTACAGTGGTGAATGTAGTATATAGACGTTATGTATAGTGTTATAAACCACGGGTACAGTGGTGAATGTAGTATATAGACGCTATGTATAGAGTTATTAACCACGGGTACAGTGGTGGATGTTGTCTATAGACGTTATGTATAGAGTCATTAACCACGGGTACAGGGATGGATGTAGTATATAGACGTTATGTATAGAGTTATTAACCACGGGTACAGTGATGAATGTAGTCTATAGACGATTTGTATAGAGTTATTAACCACGGGTACATATAGTGCCATTAACCACGGGTACAGTGGTGGATGTAGTCTATAGACGTTATGTATAGAGTTATTTACCACGGGTACAATGGTGGATGTATCATATTGACGTTATGTATAGAGTTATTAACCACGGGTACGGTAGTGGATGTAATACCGGGTATATAGACGTTATGTATAAAGTTATTAACCACAGGTACAGTGGTGCATGTAGTATATAGACGCTATGTATAGTGTCATTAACCACGGGTACAGTGATGAATTTAGTATATAGACGCTATGTATAGTGTTATAAACCACGGGTACAGTGGTGGATGTAGTCAATAGACGCTATGTAAAGAGTTATTAACCACGGGTACAGTGATGGATGTAGTATATAGACGCTATGTATAGAGTTATTAACCACGGGTACAGTGATGGATGTAGTATATAAACGTTATGTATTGAGTTATTAACCACTGGTACAGTGGTGGATGTAGTATATAGACGTTATGTATAGAGTTACTAACCATGGGTACAGTGATGTATGTAGTCTTTAGACGCTATGTATAGTGTCATTAACCAGGGGTAGAGTGGTGAATGTAGTATATAGACGCTATGTATAGTGTCATTAACCAGGGGTACAGTGATGGATGTAGTATATAGACGCTATGTATAGAGTTATTAACCACGAGTACAGTGATGGATGTAGTATATAGACGCTATATATAGTGTTTTTAACCACGGGTACAGTGATGGATGTTGTATATAGACGCTATATGTATAGAGTAATTAACCACGGGTAAAGTGGTGGATTTTGTCTTAAGACTCTATACTTAGTGTTATAAACCACGGGTACAGTCTTAGACGCAGTCCATAGACGCCATATAAAGTGTTATTTGCCACGGGTACAGTATTGGATGTAGTCTATAGACGCTATATATAGTGTTATTAACCACGGGTACAGTATTGGATGTAGTCTATAGACGCTATATATAGTGTTATTAACCACGGGTACAGTTTTGGACGCAGTCCATAGACGCCATATAAAGTGTTATTTGCCACGGGTACAGTATTGGATGTAGTCTATAGACGCTATATATAGTGTTATTAACCACGGGTACAGTATTGGATGTAGTCTATAGACGCTATATATAGTGTTATTAACCACGGGTACAGTTTTGGATGTATTCTATAGACGGTATATATATATATATAGAGTTATTAACCACGGGTACAGTGGTGGATGTAGTCTATAGACGCTATGTATAGTGTTATTAACCACAGGTACAGTGATGGATGTAGTCAATAGACGCTATATACAGTGCTAGAAACCTCGGATGCAGTGGTGGGTGTAGTATTTTAACATTATTGATAGTGTTATATACCACGGGTATAGTGGTTGATGTAGTCTTTAAACATTATTGATAGTGTTATATATACCATGGGTACTTTCAGGCCTGTCAGACTTTCACTGTTTTTGGTGAGGCCGATATGAAGTTCCGTCAAGCTTTCTCAGAAACCGTAAATGGGAATGCTTTGAAACTTTGTAGAATTGTTCAGTATGACAAATTGTACATGTATGTTCTAAGAAACTTTCAGACCTGTGGGACTGTCACTTCCTGTTTGGGGCCTAGCGGGGGCACCCGTGTCCCATGGACACATTCCTTCTTTATTAAATGTATAACTTATAAACTGTATAAGACATTTTTCCCCGCCAAAGACCAATATTGTTACATGTATAACCAACGCTAAACTACAATTGTGACCATCAAAACACAATCTTTAATGAGATGTCCCAGTCAGTTTTGCTGTATGATTACGGACATTTAGAAATGTGGTAAAAAGACTCAATTCCGCATATATGTGTTAAGACACATATTAAATAGATTATATAGCGCAGGAATATTGTCACAATGGCGTTTTTGTAACATCGCACAATTCATTTACGCCATCGCATAATTCGAAATTATGCAATCGCATTAAAAATTTTACCATCGCATAAATAATTATGCGATCGCATTAATTGAATTTTGCGATAGCATTAATCCCATATATGCAATCTCTTAAATATCTATCCATTAATGCAATCGCAGAAATATTTTTGCAATCGCAGTAAACATATTTTTCGACCAATCAAAATTTATATAACATCGATTAAACTTCTGTTTATTTAACAAGTACGTACGAATAAGAGAGGCAATGGGAGTTATACAATATTCAGCTAGTTTACTTATAACAACCGCTATAAGCACCATCCGGAAATCAGACAGCTGAGTAAACGTAAATTATGTATTATCACCATTTCAGCTGGGCCCCACCCTGGTGTCCCTACCTTTTCCAATTTTCTCTGTGGGCAACCAGGCACCTAACCTAGCCTTTCAACCCCCAAGGTTACCACCAGCTTTGCTGTTCCAGGATAGACTTTCTTCACCTTACCATGATCATGCCTGTAGTACCGTATGTAGTACCACCATATATATGACCAAGAACCACTTCAACTAGGCCCCTTCTTGATGCCCTGGACCTATTCCTACTATCACTGTGGGCAACCAGGCACCCCAAATAGCCTGTCAACCCCCCCAACCGGTTTACCACCATCTTTGCTGATGGAGCACTCTACTCGGTTCATACCTCTTGTATGTAGCACCACCATATATGGGACCAAGCACCATTTCAGTTGGGTCCCACCCTTTTTCCCTCTATAGAAACTGTGTATGTGGGTCAATATGCGAAAGGCATACAATTCTAAATATGCCAGGCTCATTCAATGGCTTTTCAAAGGAAATGTCGACCCTTTTGTATAACATAACGTTATATAGAAATCTTGCACCATGGAAACGGACCCTGTGCATATACTTGCACTATTCTGGCGTTTGATATATAGTACTATAGTATAAAGGCGAATGACAGAAAGAAATTATAATAAGCATTTCAATCGTATAATGTTGCTATGAAACGTATTGTTGGTAGCTATAGTGAGAGTGCTGTCAGCATACAAATTGTTTTGTAAGGAATAAAAATAGGGTATTGGGATGGGCATCTGAACAGTTTCTTAGATAACTAACATTTTACAAAAAAATAAGAGGTGGCCTAACCCTCAGAGGTGCTTGTATAAATAGTAATATAAAGGAATAACAATATATGGATTAGGAGTTGGTATCATAGTCAATTCTATAAGGTTACTTTACATTTGGCTGACAAACAAAACAATGTATCAATAGGCTTTCTATGTAGCTAAGCCCTAGGGGCATTATCAAAATTCTAAAACCTTTGGCATTATCTACATCCAGAGTGTAATTACTGAACCAAGTGTCAATAAACCTGCGGGAAGATGTTTGACAAAGAAACAATGCGGCGCCCTTATGTTTCCTTTGTAGCCCAGCACCTAGGGGGCATTATCAAAATCCCGCCACCTTCTGCATAATCTACATCCATTGTGCAATTACTGAGCCAAGTTTTAACTCCATATTCCAAATAACCTGGGACGAGTTGCGTAACAAAGGATTAATGTGCCCTTAGGTTACCTATATATCCCAGCCCCTAGGGGCATTATAAAATCTCCGAAACAGTTCGCGCAGTCCCGACCAACAATGCAGTCAATGACTCAAGTTTCATTTTTCTACTCAAAGTAGTTACGGAGATTATCCTGGGCATTAACGGCATACGTAGATATGTACGTACATCGAAAAACCTTAACCCCGCTAGCATTCGTATTCAAATAATAATGAGATGTGAAGTAGGTGTACGCGACACAGCCCGCACAAGAAATAGAAAATTTAAAAACCACAATGAAAAACAGTCAGCAGTATTCAACGAGGCCATTAGGCGCTTCTCGCCATTCGCGATTGGCCTAAAGCTAAAATAATGTGTATTCAATTTAAATTCAGCCTTGAAATAGTCGGAGAGAGAAACTGTTTCTAAACAAAGAACAAAACAAAACATAACTAATATTAAAATACAAACAATAGCTTTATCAAAGATTTCTGGCTTAGAACAGGAAACCACTATTTCTTCTGTCTGTACCAGCTGTGCCAAGTCAGGACCATTGCGATCTTCATGCAGTTTCTCCGGTATGTCTTGTTTGTCTTGTTTGTCTTTTCTCTTGGTTATTTGAGATTGGTCCTCCAAGTTCCGTAGTTTTGTTATTACCCTTTATAAACACTATTTTACATTATAATCTTATATCGAACTACTATTGTTTCGCTTTGAATGTAAAACAAGAACAACTGTTAGCCGCAGCGGACGAATATATACCCACCGCATCCCACGAATTGGTCAGATATTTTTTTTAGTAGAAGTTGTAAATCTAAATGTTACTTTATTTTAAAACCAGTAATTATATTATCTTTATTCTAAAGTTAAGCAATGCATGGGTTACATGATATAATCTATTTAGATGTACCGTTTCTATATATTGTAGAAAGTTTCACCCTGCGAGTCTCAAACATTATTAACAAAGTTCATGAAAATCCATTTAGTGGTTTAGAATCCATTGGGTGATTTAGGGGGAGTCGCGAATCGATGATATCGGTGCCTTATTGCCATCAAACGGCTTAAATGCGAAACCCTAAAAATCTATCGGATCAAATTTTAAGGTCATACACATTCTGTGAAATTTAATGAAAATCCTTTAGAGGTTTAAGAGGTGTTGCGGAAATATGAATTGTACCCTTAGCCGGTGTATAATAAATGTTTTCTTCTCGGTGTGAATATGATTCCCCTGCGAAGATATTGTACGCGGGTAATCTTTCTCCGAGAAAGCCCCGTACGGTCGCGAGTATAAAACGACCCGTTCACAAGTTAAAAAACATATCAGATTTGAACTAAATAACTTAACTTATGTTAAGTTGTTACTTAGGGGACGACCATTTGATTTCGAGGGGGAGGGGCCTGGCAGTATTTGTAAATGAATATTCTGGCCTGGAAAAAGTTGGAGATAATTAATCTGGCTTCTGTTTGGAAGGAAATAAATAATCTATCCCAAGATCCTTGCTCAATTAAGCCATTATATGCATTTTTTTAGGCAGGATCGTCGTTGAGCCGGGTTGACTTGGGACGGATCGATATGAAATTAAAGCTCCCCACTTTTGATTGATCTTTTTTTTTTTAATCGTCCACGCGGACGTATGCCCCTCTCTCCCTGAATCAGCCAGACTGAGTGATTCTTTTCGTTTCGATAATTCACATAAGATTCAGGAAACTTGTTTACGCTTTTAAATGTTACTTTATTTTAAAACCAGTAATTATATTATCTTTATTCTAAAGTTTAGCAATGCATGGGTTACATGATATAATCTATTTGGATGTACCGTTTCTATATATATTGTAGAAAGTTTCACCCTGAGAGTTTCATTCCGTTTATGTATTTATGCAATTGCATAAGCATTTTTTGGATTGCATAAATAATAAACTATGCGATCGCGTAAATAATTAGACGACGCATGGCATAAAACGCCATTTATGCCATCGCTTAATGATTTTATATATAACCCCCCTTTTTTTCTCTGAATACCCCTACAAAATAAAATTTCGATAAAAATCATTTAATTAGTCTTTTCTTGTCATTTTTAATCATACTACAATGTATGTCAAATTATTGCTGTTTTACACTCTTCAATTTTTTTATCCACTGGTATTATATAAAATCCATATTATTTATGGAATAAAATTTCTATAAATAATTATCTAAATAACCACCATTACTATTTTTAGAATATACTATGACAAATAGATCCGGTATGCTGGTGTACTTCCGGTATACTGGTGTACGGGTACAGTGATGTCTGTACCCTGACAGACCCCATGTGTGTAGTAAAGGGCATTTGAAAAACGGTTTCATGGAGTTGTTTATTTACAATGTACAATATTTTGTTTCGACGTGAAGAATTAATAACGATTATTTTATATAAAGCTGCAAAAATTGACTTTTGTGCCGGTAAAGATAAGTTTTAAATGGTATATTTTACAAATATGTGTTGTTCAAACAGTTTGAAAAAAATTGTGAGATTGATAGGTTTTATGTCTTTAAGAAATATATGAAATCATGTTTTTAAAGGTTCAATTAAATAAGGTAAAATCTACCATTCTAAGATTCATGTGGAAATTTGGTGATAAAGAGATTATGAAACAGGGGTTTTTATATCAAGTTCCATATCATTCCTCGACCCGTATTATGGTCTCAGCTCACGCCTTCACCTAATATGGGAGTCTCGGCATGATACGGGACCTGATATGGAAAACCCTGTGTAATAATCTATATGTATTACATGAAGAAGAAAATATATAAGAACTTAGACATACCAATTTATCTAAATTTTGATCATTGTTTGTTTTTTATTAAAAGCTGCCATTTATTACTTTAAAACTTTGTATCTTTGTTGTAATTACAAATAAAAGGGTCCATCGGTACTTTCCATATTAAATGGCACGATTTTTCAACCTTTTTAGTACATTGTCTATACAGAGTAGATACCGTATTCAAAATTTAAAAAAATCATAGCAGGACATAGATGTAATGCATTCTCATTTTATTAGAAAATATATCCATTTTACCTTGTAAATAGAAGGTAATGGGATGAGGAAGAAATGTACGCGACAAAATCTACAGCATAATTAGTTAACAGCAATTTAGAAAATCCACAACGGAAAACGTACACAAGGTAATTCTTTCAGCTAAATTTCAATTGTTTATTGCATGATTTTTAGGCCACTAGAGAGACTGTAAGTGATAGAATCCAAATATTTTCTCCCCCGAAGAAAATCAAAGCACTAAAGCGTTTAAAAGCAAGCGAAATATATAAGAACTATAATAGATTTATTTTCTGTTAAAGTATATTGTTCAAAATGTTTGCAAAATATTAATTTTGGTGAGCGAAAAAAGGATCGTCATGCAGATGCCCTAAAAGTTAATGAACACAATTGCACACACAAGACAGGTATCGTGTAAAACGGTCTCAATTGAAACTCCTCTTCGATTAAAATGAACTTGTCCCAATGATGTGTATTGAATTTATGAATGGAGAAGATATATTCCTTGCATTAACCAAATCAATTTACAGAAATATTTATACGAACCAATCAAGTAATAGATGAATACATAATGTATATTCTATCGCCTTTAACTAAATAGTTCCTCATGTAAGATGCAAAGGAATAAATAAATCTTGTGCCGGTCATATAAAATGCCAATAAAAATGGAGATTTATAGAAGTATGTATCTTGTTAACAAATATTGAAAAGTAATATAAAAAATAAAGCATTTTATTCCAGACTGGTTGCAGGAAGATCACTCCGTCTAGACTGAAAAAAAAAACGCAAAAATCATCACTACTCTATAGACTCCATAAGGCTTCGCTGCGCTTGCCTTAAAAGGAAAATAGAACTTAATAAACAAATACTTAAAAAGGTAGAACTAATAATATGAATTTTTAAGCATCCTTCTTCAAACATATATAACTTCTGAACAATAAAACAAACCATTTGTGGCTAATTATTTTGTGTCTTAAACTAAAAAAAAAAAACCAAAACAATATAAAGTGTATTACATCATAATTAATGAAAAAATATATTTATCAAAATTTGACATAACTAAAATTATTCACATCCACATAAGAATAACATATATGCTACAAAGTAGCTAGGTCTAAAACTGGATCAAACAAGTCCTGTCAAGAAACTACCAACAGATGTTAAATAGACTGAACATAATAAATTACAGGAGATGACGAGGAAAGAGGGAGGGTAAATTAAAGAAATCCGCTTAATTTTTCTAGGCTTACAAATTTTGCACAATGCTCTGTTAACAGTTTATCCCGAACCTGAATATAATTACCAATCAGAAAACTTAAAATGTACTATATAAAGAAGGGCTCCAGAAAGGTTTTTTCTATATTCAACATTTTATAAAACGAGACTTTTGTGTGTTGAAAATAAAATAAAAAGAGTAATAACCATAACTTACATTTATGCCTCCCCCTTTAAACATTGTTATTCTTGCAAAAAAACAATTTGTGATTGATATTATTTTACTTCTCAAAGTATTGTAAATGTGTTATATAATATTTAATGCAAAATCATAAATCACAATATGACATCACTAAAATTATTTACATCTAAACAAGTTTAACATATATGCTACAATTTATTTTGACCTAAATATGAGGTCAAACAAGCAAGCAGAAAAAATGTTTCGAAATAATGTTTTTTCTACAACCCCCCAAAAGATCAAACGATTAATCTAACGTTTCCATGACCATTCTTTTCATGAAATAAAAAGCAATACATGCAGTTTATAATCAATTTTGTTGAAAGATTTTTTTTTCAGTTTTACAATATCCTTTACTCGAATACTGAGACCTTAAAATTATAAGAATCACAAAAGTCGATGGGTTTATGACAAGTATTATTACCATATAATTATTAATTTTAGAACGTGCAACATCGTTGCAAAGCGTAATCGTTTAAATAAGAATTACTTTTTTCATTGATT
Organism: Arcuatula senhousia; assembly: GCA_963971305.1. NCBI lineage: Eukaryota > Metazoa > Mollusca > Bivalvia > Mytilida > Mytilidae > Arcuatula > Arcuatula senhousia. The sequence continues at coordinate 48,340,242 of OZ020313.1, forward strand.
CAGTGGCCTGCAGTGCTTTTTTACAAAGAAATCTATTCTATATATGAATAAATAAAGGTTTTCTTTGCTGTATACTCATCTAAAAAAACTATTGAGCAATAAAGAATTTACTGGGCTAGTTTTTCAACTTTACATGTTTATGTAGTGAAGTAAAGTTTAATGTTAGTAATCAAAATTTTGGACACTTAGGTAAAAAAAACACTACGAAAATATATTTAATCAAATATAAAACCTGTCGTGACTTCCGTGTTTAAATACTGTATTGTATTGTTAACTTTGTCTTTTGTATGAGAGGTTTGTCAAATACAAATAAATGATCCATCAATGATTTTTGTCAATGAAATATTTTTCGTCCTACTTTTTGGTCTTCCTGGTACGCAATGTGACGTAAATGAACGTCATGCTGTGTTGATTTTCAAAGCGAACATTGTTTAAAGAATGTAATGCAAGCCTGCCTTTATATGCGAAAAAAACATCTTATGTGACCTTAAACCTGGGATTGCAATTAGTAATGCCTATTTCATCCACTGTCGATTTTCCAAAAAAATTCAATTGACTCAAAAAAGAGGTATTGTATCATCCCCATTGTTTCCTTTATCAGAAGCAACATCTGTTACGAAAAATGACCCTCAAGTTCGGATAGAACCAATTTTATTTACCGGATTGATCGGAAATGGAGAGTTTAAATCAGTCGTTATTATACATGCACATGCAGATGAATTATTATAGAATAATGATTACACTTATTGTAAATATGTGATTGGTTTTTTGTTGGTTTTTATTGTGTGTTTGGTTTTTGTGCTTTGTCTAGGAATATTGATAGGGGAAAGGTCGGGCCCAAACATCTAGTTTAACCCCGCCACCTATCATATGTGCCTGTCCTAAGCCAGGAATCTTTGACACAGCTTTCCTTTGTACATTTCTTTTTGATGTTTTCAGTTTCTTTTTGGTAGGGGGTCTGTCTGTGATTGTTTCATGATTTGAATTGTGTGCATTTTGTTTCGACCATTGGCCAATTGCAGAGCTGCGAGCAGCACCTGCTGGCCTCATTGAAGGCTGCTTTGACGGTTGTCCATTGTGGTTTTCCTGAAATGCCGCTTAGTTGTAGGCTGTGTCGTTTACACTTATTCCAAATCTCATTATTTTCTATTTTATAAAGCCTGTAATTATGACACGAAACGGTGCTCTATTTACCAAAAAAGATTGTCTTGTCTTATATATGTTAGCGACAATTAGCAAAATTAGGCATTAGGCAGAATGCCTAGGCAATAAGCCTAAATGATACCAACCAATAAGCTTAAAGAAAAGAAGATAAGACAAATGACTGAACATAGATGCCGGCATTAGGTTTATTGCTTTAAAAGATATAGGACAGCCAATTTTAAAACAAAGTTTCAATTTTGATATGAAAAGCCATTGGGCTCGACAATAATACTTTTAATGTCATGAATACTAATGCCAAAACGGATATAAAAAAGTTTAATTTGCTCCAGCATATAGAGTTTACCTATCACGATTGATTCGTTATTCCAGAGCATGTGGGGAGTACAACGACTTCCTTAATAGAGCCACACGGCTGACAGGCAAAATGTTTACACAGGGGTACGTTGCTCCCAGGTTGTTGTAATCACTCAAGAAATTTTACGGACGACATCATGTGCTTGTATACAAATACGGGATTGCTTTCTCTCAGATGAGCACAGATGTTGGTTTGACAAAGAGTTTTTGTAATGTCATCCTTTCCGGATTTGACCAACACTTAATCGATCTTTGGCAACGTGACGGTTGTGCTATAGCAAGCAGGAACTGCTTACTCTTCCGGAGCACCTGAGTTCACTCTCGTTTCGACTTGAGTTCGCGTTGCTGAATGCAGTTTCGTTGTTATGTGTGTGTGTGTGTTTTATGTTGTTATGTGGTTTGTTTTGTTGTGATGATTTTTTGTCTGCCGGTATTGTCTTTGTCCTTACGGTTTTATGATACTGATTACCCCTTTAGTACACCTTTGCTTCTTGGTTAAGTATGCTGTATATCGATATTTCAAGTAGTAAGCTCTCATCAGCAGCATTTGAATCAAAACACTGGAAGGTAAAAAAACAAAAGTATTGAATGGAAAGTAATCAAAGCCAAACGGTTTGAACAGGGAAGCCAAATTCAGCACCTAGAATATCGACCATGTGCAGAACAAGGGACAAATCCTGGTGTTTTGAACATTTTTGAATTGAACAATCGGAAATCTTAATAACAAAAGTATTTTTAATTCAATGGTAAGTTCGTGTCAGACAAGTCTGAAGACCAGGCTTGTGATTACCCTCAGGGACCTCTGGTCTTCCAGCAGCGGTTATCGACCCAGAGATTTCAAAATGCTAATATCAAAATGGGCATGAAAACGTTTAATTTGGTTATGCTGTATTTCGATATTTCAATGGGTAGCATCTGATTTTAAATGTCAAACACATATATCAAAGCCGAAATATCTGTTATGCAAGTTTAAATGGACGTACACAAAAATGAACAGAGGAAGGTAGTTTCTATAGAACCTTTATCGTTCAGTTTGGTCAATTGTTGCTTCAGAATCAGATGCTTTGAATCTGGAGAGTTCAAATATCAAAGTGAATATTTCTTCCATTGGTAATTGTTTACGTTTAAATATTTTGACACAAAAAAACACATAAATCACAGAAAAAACCTCGTAGACGGCATTTTAGCGATTTTTGAAATTGAAAATTCCCTACATTTAAGCGGAAGAATGCCATTAAGTATCATTAACCAAGCTGCATGCAGATAAAGTTATAGCCATTATTACTAGTACACTTGTCATTGTCTCAGGTTTCCGAAACCAGAAAACAAAAACTATAGCATCATGCAGAAGCATAGAAAATAAAAACACAGAAAAAACTGAATAGTTATCAACATCATGAGAGTGAAAAATAAGCAGTCCCTGCCTACTGTAGAGTATCCTATTGTTGCTTATATCTAATCCATTGTAAAAATCCAGTCAAGGAGGGAATACAAAATCCATGACAAACAAACATCTGCGTTCATCTGAGAGTTAGAGATCCCATATTTGTCTTTGATTGCATGATGTCTTACATCAGATTTTCTAAGTGAACACAACAACCGAGGAGCAACATAGCATGGTGTGAGCAGTTTTTGTGGCAGACGTGACACTCCACCAAGAATAATCGATGGAAGTCTCACAAGAATTGCATTAATGAATCAGTTGTGATTCGTGAACTTCATAAGATGGAGCGGACGTTATGCTAGATAAGAAGAAGTGATCATGTGCACAATGATACCACACTTCATTGTGCAACTTACTTTAGTTTATAGCCTTATTTCTACAATGAGTATCGATTGAATAAATGTATTTTGATGACACCCAGATTTACAATCAAAAGATTTTTTGTTCTAGAAAAGCAATTTGTGAAAAAATTTGTATTGTTACATGATTGACTAAAAAATTAAAATTTAATAAAAAAACTTTTAAATTTGAGTGTGTAGCAAATCCAGAAATAATCTAAAATCATTTTTTTGAAGGATCAGCTTACAGTCTACAATTTGATTATTTTCCTATGAGTTTAATGTTAAGCAATTGATATAAAAAAATGCAGTATACGAGATGATCTCAGTCTTTTGTTAAAGTTCGATGAATAAATATCCCTTCCCAAACAGCAACCAAAAACAAACGTTCGGAGTTGATGTTGAATGTAGTTGTTACTACTTTGCTCAAATATGCATTATGCATAGGAGGTGCTTTTTAAGGAAGACGTTATGGATTTCTTATACTTTGTAAATATATAATACAATGCTATTATTAGCAAATGAACGTGTATTTTTTCGTTTTTTCTTACAGTTGACGCAGCGAACGGTATGTGGTCAGATGATGGGACACCATATCTACCACACTATTGGGGAGGGACGTCATGTTCAGGATGCAGTTGTAGCTCTTTAACTGGAGTGGTTGATTCTTGTAACTCTGACACTATGTAAGTCATCGTACAAAATTTATACACAATCTAATAAGTAAACAATATGCATACTTATTGGGACAGGAGTCATGCACTAGATTTTTCCAGGTATTATATTATAGCTAATAGTTCATGTTTCTTTTGTGCTTGGAATTTTTTTATGTGATGTATTATTGTTGATTTGGACTGTTTTTCAATCATTTACATGATTAAAGAGGAAAAAGTCACAAAAGTGTGTTTGTAGCTACATAAAGTTAGTTAACATTTTGTATCAAAACAATGCATGTTTAGTTATGCATCATAAAATCAGAATCGCAATATACATGTAGCATTGACAATGGTATTCTAAACGACTGTATAGTGTATTATATAGTATTGTTGACTACTTCAGAATTTTTTCTCATATTTTGTGTCTAGAATGATGAAATGTCTTTGCAGTTTCAATGTAAAGAGGGTGTATATATTTGATCTATCCGCGTCAAACAAATAATCTTTCAAATAGAAATTTGAATATTACATTCTATTCTCCTTATTGTTTTCATTTCTTACAGATGTATTTTGTTAAAAAATAATATAATTTGTCAAAAATATAATTGTAGATCGATATCTGGCTGGAGTATTCGGAGTCAGATAAATGGTTCGGTTTTCACTGATACAGTTTCATCAATGTAAGTTATTGCCACAGTATGCCTTCATTAATGTGAAATATCAAAAAGATGACGCAATTACCGATTGGGCATTAGATTAAATTTCTTTAATGTACAAACAATCAAGAAACTTAACATGTACGACAGTCTTATGTAATAAGAAATCAAAGCGCTAAAGCGTTAACAGGCAGAGCTAAATCTAAGCACTAAAATACAGAATGATATATGTTTCATAAACTTGAAAAATAGCACTTCAATTTTCTTTGTTTGCTCCGCACTCTTGCAGATTTGTTAAGAAATCGGTAATTTAGTTCCGCCCACTTGATCAAAGGTCAAAGGTAAACAATACTTAAGTAAACATTAACGTGTATTGATATACGATTTGTAGTGCATATTTATAATGCATATATGTTTGGGTATAAAGATGTACCTCTTATTTTAGACAATCTGTATAAAATTTAAAATACATTCAAACAATGAATATATCCTGTGGTAGGAATATTGGCTGACCAATAGACGGAAAAAACCGCGAAAATCAGAAAGCTATATGACTTCATAAGGCTCTGACTAAAAATGCATTTGAAGAACATGGGTGAACATATAAAATACTGGAAACCGGGAAATTTTCGCCATATATAGGGGGACTGGATTTTAGTCCACGCAGTTTTAAATTTGCTTCGCGCTGTATAGCTTGTCTATAGAAGGCTACAATGAAAGACAAATATATTCCCGCCGTTCAATTTTTGCGCTCGCAATGTCAATGCGAAAAGCGCGAAAATAAATCTGCCGAGAAAATTTCCCTGTTTATAGTATGCTTATGAAAACACAATAGACAAAACATTTTATAAGAGTAATGTTATTTTCAACTTAATTTTCTTTAGTAATTTCCATGGCTGTGCCTTTCATAATATAGAAGAGGATGCTTTTTTTAACAAGACACATTTAACAGAACTGTAAGTATTTCAAATTGAAATGTCTTTAATAGACTGATTGAATAACCAAACAGTCTGTTTTAAACTGAAATCAAAAGCAAAAAACGAATACCAATAGTTAAGAAAACATAAATTTTAGATCTCCTATTTGATATAAAGACTGTTGATACAAACATTTGATCTAAATGCAATTTTTAAAGTTAATCTATACTACCATGCACCTTTTTTTGCGAATAAACGCACTGCTTTGGACATAGATGATTAGATTGATCTAAGTTACATGTACATGTAGTTGTGGAAAAATATTTCTCTTTTCTAGATACAAATTTGTTCCACGCGTACTTGCATGAGCGTGTGTCATTTCTTTGCAATTTGTTTTACCTGTACATGTGGACATTGGAGAAAAATCGTCTACAACTAAATTATGTAATGCTTAATGATTATGGACTTTCTAACTTCTCGGGAAATAGATTGATATCTTAATCGCTTGGCAAGCCTCGCCACTAAAGTTATATTTCCCTTGATGTTAGAAATTTCATAATCAACTTGATTGCGTTGTAGAAGCTTAATTACCAACAAACGTTTTTTTTCCAGGACCATTCAAAGAAGTAGCCTTTCGATAATGCTAGATGTCAGCCAAACACAAATAACAAAACTGTAAGAATTATGTAATTTTATGTAAAATGTATGTTTGTTTTAGCAATGTCAAGAAATAGGCAGAGAAATACTCGAACTTTTCGATAAAAACCTATGTTTCTAAACGTCTAAAGTCTACATGTGTAATTGAAGAAAAAAAAATAATTTCTTAAATTAATTTGATATCCCTCTGTTCATACATACATGTATATTTATTTAATTTGCTATTCCTTTTTTAATATTCTTAGACTAGAGGCACTTACCTAGTGTCTTCAGCTTTCCATACCCCGCCACACGAAGTGGCGAGGTATTATGTTATACCCTCAGTTTTTTAGGTGTCTGTCCGTCCGTCCGTCCTCCGAAGGTTTCCGAATGAAAACTTGAAATCGCGTCAAAGAATTGAGCTGTTGAGTACAATAAGAAACAGCTATAGTTATATTTTCAGTATGATCTGAAAAAAAATGTTAAAGATTTGCTACTTTGTAATTTTTTTTAATATTTGAAAATGATGAAATGTTCTGGTCTAAGAATTGTAACTCATTTCTTTTTCGTCTTAATATATATATATTATTTACAGTATATTATACAAATATATGCAAAAGGTGTTGAATATCGATCGTGGCGGGGTATCATTTAATGTCCCATTAGATACCATATTTTTTTTTCACATTCTTATCATTACTTGGAAGTCAAATGACTTCCAAATATAGAAATATGTCGAAATTTCATCCGCATGCTGAGACATATAGCATCTTATTTTATGTGCATTCGTCTTCCGCTACAAGTTTTTATTTTATGGGGGTAAATGAGCTTTCTAATCTGTATTTTACAAGCCCCTACAGATTGTACACATGTATGATGTGTTTCCAAATTTCATTTTAAATGATGATATAGTATTTTCTATATTTTTCATAATCTTTTTAAACTGCTTTCTGTGTATCACGTGACTTTAGTCACCTGTGCGATGGGGAAATATATTATAGCGGGAATATGCAAATTATAGAAATTAATACCATTAATGCTAATATAAAAGTTACCGGAAAACAGTTCTATCGATATATATATTGTTATAAGATAGTGTGGTTCATGAATAAAAAAAAACATCGATTTAAATTCAGAACTTGCTTTCTTCCACGCCTGGGTATCTCGAAAGTCGCAACCAAAATTCCCGGACCCGGAATTTTGTGATTGACATCTAAATTTGTGAAATCGTAGATTATCACTCCATGTATATTTGTTGAATAATTGTAAATAAAGCAAAAACAGTTTATCTTGTTCAATTAATAACGTTAAGTTACATTTGTCCTTAAATCCGGACTTGTCCTGGTTTATAGAATCGCATTGACGGTATTAAAACGATTTATGGCTTAAAATATAGGCTAAAATTTTATTTTTTGGTATATTTAAGATCTGTGACAAATTGCACATGATTCTTGCAAAAAATGTTCTTTAAGTATTAATAAACTTCCAGGTAATAATACTTGGTTGCGACTTGCAAGTTTCCCTGCCGGGGTGTCTTCTGTCGAAAAAGTTATAAACCACAACACAAATCGTTCGCCATCGTTCTAATGTGACTTCAAAGTGTACGGTACAAACGGTACTTTGATTTTTCTAATACTAGCATTTTAATATTTTTATTATTTTTTTAGAAATCTAATAGGAAATGCCATCACCATTGATTCGCGATATAAAGGGAGTCTTCCTGAGACAATTGAGTATTTGTAAGTTTAAAGCAGGATATTTGTTTGGTGAACACGTATTGTAACCACTTAAAATCAAACTTATCATCGTGTAAGTTATTGTGGTTAAGAGGCAAAACTCAGTCAGTTACAAGTTTACATCTTTAAAGACAAAACATATACTAAATTGAATGGAGCACTAAATTAAGTGAACCATTGACGAAAGTGTAATGAAGGAAGAATGTGCAAAACCTATGATATGTTCTTCCTTTATAATATAGTTTATCCATATGAAATAATTTCGGATGTTTTATTCATTTTTGTCCGCAATGACGTCAGTGTGTGACAGTTATCTTTTTCAATCCTTCCAAAACGAACTGTTGCATGCCCCATAAAAATGCACAGTAAGTCAAGAGCACAGACGATGATCACGTTTAAAGATGCTTTGTTAATCATATTCATGTATGATGTATGATATGGGTTCTCAATTAAAATTTAAAATTTTCACATGCTAATTTTCATATATGTGGCCTATCCCTTTTCTTTTAGATTTTAGTGATAAAATTGGGAATGAGAATTTTGAATTTCAGTTGAGAACACATTAATTGGCACCCAAAAGCTCACAGTCTACTCGGGTTCTTTCATGTAACTACCTTATGTTTGAACCCTCTGATTAGTTAATAAAACAGTTATTTGATGCTTGCTCATGGAGTAGTTAAACCATTATGCCCTTGGTTTTCCGGAGATGGTATAGGAACGGTTGTCTTTGGGCTGCAGCCTCAGGAAACAGTTCATAAATCATCTCCAGCACCCCGGGATAATAATTTTTACAGTTCTACGAACAGGCATTTAATTACTGTAGTTTGTTGGTTTCAATATAATCATCTGTATTATTTGCCCTAAGAATTTCTAATTTGTATTTTCCAAATTAGATATATCTGCATATTTGCTATTTAATATTAAAGGTCTTTGACAAACAACAGAATACACTGGTTACCGAAGGGATTTATTACAGGACCTAAATTACGATTAGTGTAAGTAGAAGAGGATTATTATATCTACGGATGCCCTTTACGCAGGCATGCCATATTAATTTCACTCATTTTAAAACATATATCATGTGTCTCAAAACCCTATTTCATAGTTTTTCGATATATCATCCTCATTTTTATCAACTTGTTCAAAAGTAGCTAACATAGAAAAAGACGATGTACATCGTAAAACGTATTGAAGTATGTGAGAAAACTATTCTTTTTTTATCAAGTGTTGTTTAACGTTTATAATACACCTTTGTTACATAGCTATTTATAAATGGAATAGATCATAAGTCACCAATGCATAGATTTTGTGCGCTGTGCTTTGAATCTAATAAGTGAAAACCAAATGGCTTTTTTTGCAGCTAGACATTTATTTTTTGGATATAAATTTTAATTACTGATTCATAATTCATAATAATTTGTCTTTTTACAGAAGCCTTGGTGGAAATGCTTTTGTTAATTTTCCCGTCGAATCATTGGGAGTATTACCAAGCATAATGTATTTGTAAGATATCTGCAATTGATTTATTCTACAAATAAAACTTTTTGTTACAATTGTTACTTAATAACAATAACAATACAACAGCGGTCAAATGTATATATACATTAAAACAAAATCTGTTTAAATACATTAGTTTTAAAACATGATAAACCTTGCAACTCCTCCTTATAATTAACGTCAAATAGTTGCAATTAAAAAAAAGGTCTTCCTTATATGATTATATAAGATTTATATATCTGGAAATTGAAAAGCTAGGAAGGCTCTGTATAAAGCACTATGACAAATGTCTTAACCTTTCTGGTAAAAAAGTGTTTTCATTGTCGATGGCAACGTTACAGCTGTGTTATAGCAAGCAGGAACTGTGTACTTTTCCAGAGCACCCGAATTCATTCTCGTGTCGGCTTGAGATCACGTTGCTGATGGGGGCTTGGTTGCACATGTGTGTGTTTTTTTGATTGTTGTAAAGATTTTCTAACCGATTTTTGTCTTTTTCTTTTTGGATAATAATATTCGAGTGTCTCCTTGGTTTACCTTTGCTTCTTGTATTTACTATCACTTTTTTGTTTTTCTAACACACTTTATGGTTACATGTATCACATTTCATTTTTTTTATTATATCATTGGTCTTTGTTTAATATTCTATTTCAGTGGTATTGAAAGTAATCAACTCAGTCGGATATCAACAAATCATTTGAGACTCCTATCAAATACTACATTTGTTCATTTGTAAGTTTAAAACATGTACAATTCTGTTTCTTCCAGGGATAACATGTAAAAACTTCAAAAAATAAATCAGGACCTATGAATATTAGGGAAATATGTTTTTCCTAAAATTACAAGTAATTACATGAAATCATGAATTTTCGAGGGATGATTACACAAATCCCCGAGACGTACACAGAAACGCTGTTTTAAGCTATTACATGATTCACGTGAATAAAACAAAAATAAAAAAAAAGTTGTGCTGTCTAAATGGATATTGGCAAATCAAAACAGGTATAAATATGCATGACACACCTTTTTGTTTTAAATATTTGATTATTCAAATAGTGTAATCACACACAAATTACAAATTACACACAAACCTAACAAATATTCAAACAATGGAATTTCTGAAATAAAAAACCAATATTGATACAGTTATCCCTTTTAGATAATTAACGTGTTTATTTACCCTCCAACACGTGTTGTTTGGCAATACATTTTATTTTCATTTTCTTTTGTAGAAATCTGACCAATAACCAGATCAAATATATACAACCAGGAGCTTTCAGAACACTTCATAATCTTAAAATATTGTAAGAAATAAATGTACTCGGTGAATAGTTATATGTTTTGATAAAATGATGAAAATTAGCAAAAAAAGATATTATATGGTAGGTTGATAAGCCTTTACAGAATACTTGTCTGATAAATACAAATATTGTAACTTTTTATAGATTATATTCTCAGTTGTTATATAGACATTGGATTATAGATGAAATTGTGAGTTTTATACGAATCTTATACTGCAAATAACTATTAGAACTCTGATATTTGTCTGTTTGTCCATTAACATTGCAAACAATATTTTTTTGGCAGGAATTTGATCAAACGTTATGAAAAGACAATATTCTTTAAGAGAGATTAATAAAATTAAACATATTTATCCTTAAAAAAGTCCACAACACTGTAATGGGTGTTCTTATATAGCTAATTGAGGTCTCTTAATTTTTTTAAAATTAATTTATGACAAATGGAACTCAAAATACGAACTTCTCTGGCAAAATAAAATTAAAATTTATCTCTGTTTTTGACGTCACAAAATTGCAAGATTATAAATTCACATAATTTAGGAGGCATTTTATTTTCTCATATTTGTTTTTCTTTGTGTTAAAATGAACATATTTTTTAGGGAACTTCATGGCAATAGTCTATCAAGTCTACCAAGAGGAGTATTTGAGGGATTGTCTGAGCTTGTTCATCTGTACGTATTTCTTTTCACTAATTTTCGTTGAATAGAAGATTTGCTTTTTAAAAACTCACTAACATGTTATTAAGAAACACAGACGAGTAGAAATTAATTTTAGTTCATTATACAAAACTGATGTAATACAAAAATATCTGTATAGCACTGAATATATATTTAACAGGAGGCAAAGCCGTGTCTATCCACTGAATATAACACAAGCAGAAGAACTGTTTAAGTTATATAAGGTTGAGAAACGTATCACAAACATTATATTTTTTTTACTTTAAGAGATTTAAATCACAACAAGTTGGAGAAATTAACATCAGGAGCTTTCAAGGATTTAGAGAAACTCATAGAATTCAAAATTCACAGTCAGAGTCCACCAATGACTACCATAATGTTCGACTCCATGATCAATATAGGGAAATCCATGAAATACATGTAAATATTTTTTTCATCAGGACAGAATAATTGAACAAATGTCTATGTATAATTACCTGCTTTTTTGTGGTAACAAAACAAAAAAGAAAGACACCCACATGATATAAGGTATGAGTGTAAAACATCTAAAGACTTGAATTGAAAAAAAAAAACTTTCAGGATTGCATTATATTCGAGAAACAATTGCACAAAATGCAGTGTCCATAAAGAAGGACATATGAATTAATAATCGGTAGATTTAGATTTCGTAATGTAACTTAAATTTGGTAGTTTGTCCTTAGTTTTGTCTTTAATTATAAATAAATGTTGAAAATAGCATTTCTTTAGCAAATGCGTTATAAAAACGCTGTCTATAAAATTATTCGATGGATTATCTTTTTCAGCTAAGCACCGAACTTATTTTTTTCTTTGTTTATTCTGTGTGATTACAAGCCAAAAAACTGTCTAACCAAAATAAAGAACTTTAATGGACCCAAGCTGACATTGCTTGACTACATAAACTCACTAACCCGTGTTCAACGTTTTTATTATTTTTTCGCTCGATATACAACCAATTAGAGTTGGCAAAACATGACTGAGAAGTGTTCCTTAAAGATGTGAAACCTGTCTAGCTTTTTGGTTTAAATTTTAGGTTTATCAGTAGCAACAGTTTGACGAATATTCCTCATCAAGTCCTGATGGATGGAAATTTTTCATCACTAATTGAGCTGTATGTACATGTATTAATTTAGATATTAGATAAATGCAAAATGACGGGGTTGAAATTAACATCCATAAAAATAAGAACATTCCTATTCAAACTCGTCATAATAAAACAAAAAACTAAAAATTAAAATTATGTTCAACTTGAATGAACGTTGGGACTTCTCAGGCGTAAAATATCAGGAAAATTTAGAATTAATGTGTTTAAAATGAGACCTACATTCACCATGTTCACAACGCGAAATGAAGGGATCACTGATTATCATGTTTTCGTCATCGATGCTGTATCGCGCCAAATTGCAAATATACTGCTTGTAATATACTTAACACTTGAAAATTTGTGTACATTTCTATTCTTTGTTGCAAATAGGTGCACACAGATTTCATGTTTTTTCCGCTTTTATTTTTAATACTTGTTTCACAAATACTTAAAAAATACTTTTAAGAAACTTCCAAAAATGATTTTATTCATTAAATCAACTCTAAGATTTCGTTGTGCAAATTTCAAAACTAATTTGATGTGCAAACACCTTTAAATACATTTTTGTGATTATTGCAGACACAGGAAAATTAAAATGATATCCATTTCTTGAAACAGTTTTTGGTTGTGTGTTATACTGGGATAATTACCTAATTTATTCATAGACTGTCTCATAATCTTGTTGGTTTTGTAGTGGTGTCAAACGTTTTTGAAATATATGCATGACTTACGCTTTGGAAATTTATCATAAAATTGTCCTTCTGGACTTAAACCAATATGTATTTGTGAGAATAAGATATTCCAGTCGTGGATACCTTTTGTTTACCGCTATGGATGGCTGACTTTGCCCAATATCTGTTGATAGGCATGCCGATAGAAACTTGATACAGAATGTAACAGAACTGACGGAATCAGGATACGGCCCTACTTTACGATCAACATTTTATGAAAAGAAAAAGAAGCTGGTACCATTTTCAACATCTCCAAATATAATTTACCTGTATGTATATAATTATGTTTTCAGATTCTCTCCGTTGAACGTTTATGTATCATTAACCTCTTATAATCATGATTATTTAACATTTCAAACAACTTTTAGAAACATTTAGTATATAGATATGCATCATATAAAGAACTTAAAGCATTTTGAAAACATTTTAATACCCGACCTTATAGTGCGTTACTTCACAATTTTCCATTCTTTGACTTTGTACTATACTATTTACAACGCAAAAAAGATAATAATGTCGAAATTTACTCAAATTAAGAAAGTTTGTTGTTTTGGGCTTAAGATCTACTTTAATATGCTATGCTAATCAAATAGATTTTTTGGAATGTTAAAAATGTATACTTTTTGTGTTAAAGCATTTTCGGCTTTTCATATTAATATATTTATTTGAATTGATAAAACTCAACATTGTGCGTTTAAAAAGTATTAAATGATTCAATTTTGTGGTTTTACATATGTGTTTTTCTCTGGATTTCATTTTCAAAATTTGGCTAACATATTTATTATTGGAAGACAAAACTTTCAAATTCTTTATCCTTTTGATTAACCGTTTTGATAGATATATCTTTCACAAAGTTCGTCAAATAAAACAACTACAATTTTTGACAAAAAATATTAGTTCACGATCCAGTTAAACTGTTTACGATCATTATTCAATGCATGAACCCCAAGGAGTGATTGATCATGGTCATTTTCCTCGATATACTGATTTTTTTTCTTGTTTCATGGTGACTTCAGTGTATTTTAAATAGGAGGAATGGAACGAACTAAAAATGTCAACAGTCCATGATATTTGTAAAACCAATCGAGAATTGTAAAAGAACTAATGTCACTACCGGTATTTCGTACTTATATTACTAAAAAAAAACGGATATTGAAAATATTGTTAGGATTGTAATTTGCAACGTAGAGACCTCTTATATATTTACATAAAATATATTTTTTGAATAAGTTGAACAGTTATTTGAAAAACATAAACTTTTAGAAAAGGTGTGATGTTTAATACATACTGGTATGTAATACATTATTATTCGTAACAGGAGAAATTTGTCTAAAAACTCTTGCAATCAAAATAAAACAAAAAGAGACAAACAACTCCGATAGATGTAAAAATGCAATAAGATATTTTATTGTATTTGCTTTTTTTTAAATAATCATAGATGGAGATTTAAATGAAGATAAAAAAAAAATGTTACGCTGTTTCAAGAATATTCAAAACTTTGTAATATTGTTAATAGTGTATTTGGATCTAAACTGACTGCATAAATAATATATTTAAATCAAAAACTTGAATATTATTAAAAATCAAATAAAAACAGATATAAAATGAAAAATTGTATTATGTTCTTTTGTTCTCATTTATAATTTTAAAAATATTGATATAAAGGTAATCTAAAATACGTATAAGATATTTAGTTGGACTCCACTAGCACATATATTTGGTGTGATTCTGAATCTCGCTGAAAATCCGGAGGACCCAGAATCGCCCAAGGGCTAATCTTGATACCTCAATTTCTCCAAGGTCAGATTGAAATTCTGATTTGCACTGGTGTAAATCTAAGGCAAATCAGAATTTCAATTGTGTCTCACAACTATGTTGTGTTCTATGGTCATTACCGGATCCTAAGATCGCAATGGAAGAGGGAGGTTTGGCGCCATAAAACCTGGTTTAACCCACCATTTCGTTTGAAATGCCTGTACCAAGTCAGGACCATTGCGATCCACCAATTCTCCGGTATGACTGATTCGTTTTTGTCATTTTCTCTGGACTATGAGACTGATCATTCAAGTTCGGTAGTTTTGTTATAACCTTTTTTTGCTTTAGGAGGATTTCTGATCCCGACTGATTCAAATTTGTCCTGTAACAAAATGTGCTGTTACGCTTTATTTTTTAAAATTTTGTTAAGAATAGACCTACAAGAAATAAGAGGAGACCATCCTTATGAACGATTCCAAGGTACGAATTTCAGGAATCTTCAGTCTGCTTTATAACCTTTACATCATATAAAAGTTTTAGTATATTTATCATGAAACCTTATAGTTGATATAAGCATTTTGGTAATTATCAACTTATGAAATTACAATTAATATTATATTTCCAGGTATTTACAATATAACCGTATCAGCATGGTAAACAATACGGATTACTGTGAATTACAGTCTCTGGTGTACCTAAACTTGGAGGAAAATCGTCTCAATGAAACTCATATCCAGGAGGAAGGATTCAAGTGCCTACCAGCCCTTACCACACTGTAAGGTTTTATAAAGATATTTTAAGATTAAAAACAAAAATATGTAGAAGTGAACATTTTATTGTTTTTTAAATGGCAAACGTTGAACAAAACAATCGTTTTGCATATAATATTATGTCTTTGTTATTTTCTAGTTTAAAAGTATCCATGAAAATCAACATTCATTGCGTATAATTTTGTTAGTGAATGTTAGTTTGTTTTCTCTTTAATTTATATTTAAAAAGCACTTAAAGTAGTTGAAAAGACATTGAAATACCATTCTCTAAATATAGTTTTTATCGAAAACGAAAACATACAATCAAATAACCAACTTGTTGAGTGTAGAAAATACTTCTGCATGTAATAAGCAGAGGCACCAAAGGGGCATTCGAGTGTCAAAAGTCCGAAAAGGCAGCGACAAAACCGGTAAACATGAACAAGAACAGCACAAGGAAACACAAAACATAAAAACAACCGAACAGAAATCAACAACGCGAACTCAAGTCGTAACAAGAGTGAACTCGGGTGCTCCGGAAGAGTAAGCGGTTCCTGCCTGCTATAGCACACCCGCCGCGCTGCCAATTTCCAATTCAGTGTGTCAAATCCGGTAAAGGAAGACAAAACAAAACCCTATGACAAACCGACATCTGCACTCATCTGAGAGATAGAAATCCCATATTTATCTATGAGTACATGTAATTTCGGAGTAGTTAACGCACCCTACCTTAAGAAAAAGTATGTGCATTGCAAGGAATGAAAATATGTGTTTTAGACAATCATTAATTCTGAAAAGCGTTAAATTTTAAATAAAAGATACTGGAAAACATATAATTTGCATTTTTTTTTATTTAAGGAGACTTGGAAAAAATTATAACATGCAATATGTACCAGTTGCTTTAACAACCCACGCCCGCCTTCCAGCTATACAGTATTTATATCTGGAGAACAACAGGATCTCAGTTTTATATACCAACGTTTTTACGAATGTTTCTACGCTTATTTATCTGTAAGTTATTGGTTTTCAAGTCAAATTTTATTTAGTTTCGGAACTTATTTGTATCTAGTATAGAAACCGTTTATAGATAAAGATCTTTTGTTGACGGTTATTACTGTTCAGAAATGCCTTTACATAAAAAAATAGGAAGACTCATAGGACTAGTACGATAATTGATAGATATTATTTGACACTCTTTTGCATGCAACTAGTACTTAGTTAACCCCTCCCCACGGGCACTGAGTTATTATTGGTCTTGAATTGTCCTTCTGAAATCTAATGGTCAATCTGACATGCGTTAGTTGAATCAAGTTTAAAGTTCTTAATAATACATATCATTAGTTCTTCAATTTCTCAGGTATGAATTGCAGCGGAACGAGTTTAGAGACGACATATTTCCACATCAAATGGAAAAAAAATCTCTGCTTTTGATTAAACGTCAAGTTTATTTTACTCTGTATTTTGTGCGTTATCCCGAAAAGTACGATCTTAAACTTTATCTTATCTATTAATATTCAAAGTGATTTCCGTCTTCTTAACTTGTCTCATATTACATATTAGTAAGACAGTGATCAATGATACAGAAAGACCTTTCCAGAACTAATAAGATGTTTTCAAATT
Source organism: Arcuatula senhousia (assembly GCA_963971305.1). Classification (NCBI taxonomy): domain Eukaryota; kingdom Metazoa; phylum Mollusca; class Bivalvia; order Mytilida; family Mytilidae; genus Arcuatula; species Arcuatula senhousia. Next base: position 48,357,572 of record OZ020313.1, read on the forward strand.
CTGGTAATCCATACAAATTCATTACATTTTATAATTATAGAAATTTTATCACTGTCAAAAACTTTCTTTGATTTTATCAGTTTTAACGTTAAACTATTGTGATTTTTATAGCAGAGTAACAGTAAATGCGGTTTGAGACATGAACAAATCACTGTATCTGGTATAGCCAGTACTTTTTGTTCCAGTTAAATAATTCCGATACAAGGGAGTCTAAATTACAACGTAAGACAAAATAAACTTATTTGCATAAGTTTCACTTTTCAAAGGATTTTTTCCCCTGATTTATCATTGATAAAAATAGTCAGGTCTTCCTGTCAATCTTAGAAATTCTGTTATAGAAAATATGCAAAATGATTTATAAGTACATGCACATACAAATGTTTAGCACATTTGAATGCAAACATGATGTACGAATATTTTTGGATATCCAATATATGCAACGAAAACTGATTCAATATTGTTTTTCTGTTACGGGCTACCTTTTATTATGTTTCACATATATTATATCTTACAGTGGACTTAGATGGAACGAGATATATATCATAGAGCAAGACGCTTTTCCAAGCCAACTCAAAGATTTGTAATTAAAAATAACATGCTTTTCTCATCACCTAACATTGCAAATATTTTGCATGCTTTGCTTGTCAATCTTCACTTTATCAATGCCAAAGACACTGCATTAAGTACTATTCATAAGGATCAGGCAGGGGGTGGCACATCGATAATTTCCAGTTTCAGATTTTGGGGTATAGATGGATTCATTTTACCATAAAAACAAACCCAATGCAGTTTTTTACATCTTAATATGTATTTGGTGCCCGGATATTTTTTGACTGGTTATATAGGAAAAAAATATGGCGGGAAATATCCCCCGTACTTTTCACTATACAATGTAACTAAATTTTGACTGGTAATATCTACTAACCCCAAGATAAAATGAAAAATTAAATGGTCAAAACAAAGTTTACTGGGGTTGCTTTACCTAATTCTGTCGAAATTTTTGTGTGTATTTATCATCGATGTGCCACCCTATTAATGGTATATTTCTGATTCTTAAAAAAGTAGTACTTAACTTTTGTAAAAACATTGCTGCCCCCTGGTGTTGGTTTCTTAAAAAAAATTTGACATCATCCATTACAATGTATATTGGTTAAACCTAATTTATAGAAAGAAATATGCATATATGAAAGGTTATAGCATACTCAAACAACTCAACAGAACTAAATGAAAATCGTAATTCGAAAAAAAATAAAGTAATTAACGCTTAGTAAGTTAATTTCTCTATCGTTTTATCAAATTTGTATAAAACATTTAAAGCTATTAAATTCCAATATTCCAGTTTCAATTTCTTCGCCTTTATCCAGATTTGTTTTTCTTCAATTCAAAAGTTCAAAGTGGCTACAATTGTTGTTAACAATTCCTAAATCGCTATCTTCAATAAATGCAAAATAAAATAAATCAAAAGGCAATAAATTGACAAAACATCACATTGTTTAAATATCCAATAGGCTATGCTTTGTTAAAATAAAAACACAGTTCTACAATATGATATACAAATGTGCAAACTTATGTCAGCGAAATGACAACTCTTGTTTAACATTGATAGAAAACAAAGCAAATTTGATATATGAAACTAAGTATAATTACGTCAATCACTATTTCCTTTTTTTTGCATGTTTCTCACAATTTTGTTTTGATGGATTGTATATTTTTTTAAATCATTTTGAGAAGACGAAACGCGCGTCAGGCGTAGTAATATTTATTGTCTGGAACTTTGTTGTAATTTATATTTCCAACATCTGTGATGGTTAGCGCTGCTTGTGGAGTTTAAATTCACCGAGGTTAGCCAGCTCCGACACCAACACTTGTGTGTTCACAAACACACCAAGTCTATAAATTATCCGTTGACATTTCTAAATTTTCAAAACCCTTCGATTCTGCCTACCCTTGACATATCTCATTCGAAATTTTTAATAGTATTGTTCTATTCTCGTCCACTCATGTAATCTTTGGCATTTTCAACTTTAAGTAGAGCACCTCTGATGAATTTTGAATAGACAAAACACGCGTCAAGCGTAGCCAAATTTATTGTCTGGAACTTAATTGTAATTTAAACTTCGCATTTTTTAAACATTTGTTAAGGTCAATGGTTACACTTCGAATAAAATGGTAGATATTTGACCTATTTTTCTAGTCTATGTACGACTTTAACGACACATATAAACATAAAAAAAGCGTAACAGCGTCCAGATATAAAAATAACCGATCATTTTCCTTTCCAGTTTACAAGATTACTTTTGTTATTGTCTCTATTCATTTTCTTTCCGTTCAAATTGTTACATAAATAAAGCATGAATTACCCATAAATAACCTTCCATAAAACCGATTGTGAGTAGATTTAATACACCAATAATGAATTTCAAATTAACTAGCACATGGAGGCCAAATGACAGGGCGTTGTTGATATTTGGCTATATATGGGTGAGCTGAAAACGCAAAGAAAATGTCCTGGCAAAACGGATCAAGTGTACACGTACAAAATACTAAAAGTTCATGCAAAAATATTTATCTAGAGGCTGCTACATGTATGCATTATTAAGCAATTGAATGTGTAGCTAAGGCTCCACACAGACGAAGAAAAGACTTAAAGTATCAGCCATTTTTTTCTGAAGTGTAAAGATGAACCTTAAATATTTGATGATATCTGGTTTCGTTTATCTATTATGCTTAAATTCTATGCCCATAAAACACCCATTATCTGTTTGTTATGAAAAGATTATACTGTGTGTCCAGTTTATGTGTCCAGCTAATGTGTCTAGCTAAAACTTTTGATACTTCTTATGATTTATATTGCTTTGTTATACATTTTAAATGGTAAAGGTATCGATGCAGAGGTTTAACAAACTCTCGGGAAAACATATTTTGAAAATGGACACGACACCTACATTTGATTTTTGCATAATTTGATTATTTGTCCATTTATTCTTAGATATATTCTACATAATCCATTTGCAAAAACATAATATAGAACATAGACATTGTTTTGTTGGTACAATTTGCTCTAACTGGATTCTAAATCCTTCTGTATTCTAATTTGTCCTGTACGATCTACATAATTGACCTTCTATAACTTTATTTTATCAACTGAAAACTTGAGTGTTTTCGATTTTATATTATATATTTTATCATCATACACTTTTGATTGCATTATTGTTGTCCACACAAAAATGTCATCTTCTTCTGAAATGCACATGACCTTTAAGGAACAGTTTTCAAACATGTCCTAAATAATCATATTGTCTGTTCAGAATGCACAAAGGGATTAAATGTTGCATGAATCTATGGTGACCCGCATAAGGCAAGTTTATGAAGTCAAGTAAAACAAGTTTCTAGCTTAATCACCGTCTTGCTTAGGTGAGAGGACTTTTGTGGTAAAACAAAAATTAACTTTGGTACAAATTACCTGATTTGCGAAATCTACTGATGTTTAATTCATGTGTCCTTTTCATCGGACGCTGCAAGTTGTGCAGATTTTTTAGACAAAATTACAATCATAAAGTGTTTTGAACATTCAACAACCTGTTTTAGATGTTTTAACAGCATAATGTTCATATGATACGTATTAGATTTTTTTAATACGAAAACGAAGTTAAAGTTTCCTATTGTCAACACAATTATGAATGCATTTAATTATGCTGAACATTTTATTAACAAAAATATTACAAGTATGTTATAATTTTGGAACACTTCACATTTAAGGAGTCCTTAATGAGTTTTATTTCGTGACAAAAATATTACAAGTTTATTATAATTTTGGAACACAACACATTTAAGGAGTCCTTAATCTTAATGAGTTTTATTTTATATCAAGTGTTATAATGGATTTTTTCTCGTTAATGTGTTAACTCACCAAATGCTTTCTTATACAAATTCAAGTTTGACTGGGAGTCTTTTACATGGCTTCAAATTATTGGAATTGAATAATATTTATTAGCCTTGAATTTTTAAACTGGTTTTACTTTCATTTATTTTCTATTTATTTGTCAGAGACATTCGATACAACCGGATAATTGCCATCGAAAACGACGCTTTTCCTGCTGGACTTCAGACTCTGTAAATAGTTTAAGTTCTTAACAAAAAAGGGTCAATTTACTTATAAATAAAAGTGACCCTTTTTACTTTTTATGCAGAAAGGTTTATTAATCGGAAAGTCAACAGTCATAATCTGAAATGGACAAAACAAAACCGGTAGACATAAAATCATTACTGATTCAAAATGCAGAAATCCCCAACGCAAATCACAGCCAAACTACAATAAGACATGAAAATGATAAGAGAATGAAAACAGGTGCTCCAAATCAGTCAGTTGTTCCTGCTTGCTAAAGGACATCCGTCGCCTTTCCGACAATCGATTTAATTTGGGTGAAATTCGACAATACTAAAACCCTTATGTCAAACAAACATAGAACAAAATTATGACAAATTGAATTTTTGAAAAACCGTAAACTCTTTATAGAATGTATTATTTCTATAATATCTAAACCTGTTTTTATTATTCTTTTTTAGGAATCTTAATTATAATAAATTTCGATTTATTCACGAGCACCAGTTTGCAGACCTGAGAGAGCTACACACATTATATCTAGCTTACAACGAAATTATCTATATTCCTGATTATGCATTTAAGAACGCAACAAGTCTTCGAAACTTGTAAGTTAAAACAGTTAGATTTTATTGTTTTGGGTAATCTCTCAATACAAGCATTATCCGCCTTTTTGTATTTTATAACATTAATTTAAAAAACACAAATATATACTTAAACGCTTGAAATTTTTAATGAACATTTTTGCATATTAAAGGAAAGTAGAAGTAAGATGTGGACACATTCATCATAAAATTAGTTAGAAAATAAAGTCTTGCCTTGACGAATCTGTGAAAACTTAGAATTTTTAACAAGACAGTTTTATTTTTTCTTATTTAGATATTTGAATAATAATAGAATTACTCATATCAAAAAGATTTCCTTTGAAAATTGTTCCTCGATGTACAACTTGTACCTGTCTAACAACGAAATAGGCTATATTGAAGATGGAACATTGAGTCACATAACAACAGCAGGAACAATGTAAGAATGACTGAATATTATGTCACTGAATTAACTGAAAACCAAGTTGTTTACAAAAAAGTATAGATTTATCTGATTTTTACCTAGCTTTCAACTGATCAACCTTGTATCTCAACATAAACAATTTACCATTCCAACGTCTAGATGCATGGCGTGTATAGTCCGTTTGACAGTGGTTTACCAAGGGAAAATAATTAATTAAAAATCAGATGATCAACTTATACAGAAAACAATTGCACCAAACATAATTAAATATGAATACATATCATGTCTGAATTTCCCATTTTTCAAATCTCGATATTAAAAAAGTTTTCCTTTACCCTTAATGGTAAAGAAATAAAGATAAAAACATGTTAAGGTGTAGGAGTAAGGGCATTTAAAAGAAAAGCCCTTTGCCCACAAATATATCTGACCTTCTATTGATAATGCATTGACAGGTTTTCAAAGAGATCAGAGTATCTATTCAGTATAGGAGAATGTATGGTTTACTGTAGATTCGTAAAAAATAATTCACGAGCGCCGTCAGGCGCGAGTGAATTATTTTTACGAATCTACAGTAAACCATACATTCTCCTACTTAAACCATTTTACACCGGTGAAAACAATATATAAATGTATAGATATGATTAAACATTAATAGCATCTGTATTTTATGAAAACTTATTAATACAACGCAGTTCCGACATCCCATCCGATCCTTCATAATGTTCATAAATTTTCCCGCCTTATTCAAGTTTATCGTGAGCAGATTGTGAGTACTTTTAACATGTTTTATAATGGACAAGACGGATTTAGTCGTGTTTTTTGTCAATGGATTTAAATTTTGAAATTCATCATGGATTATTTAAAATTTCAACAATGGATTTATTTTTCGTTCTCGGGAATAAAATACAGAAGCAAGCAAAAGGTAAGATGTTTAAATAACGTAATGGTTACTTAGAAATTAAAATTACAATGCAAAAGATATAATTTTTACACATTCTAAACCACTCTTTATACAGAAGCGAGCAAAAGGTAAGATGTTTTAAATAACGTAATGGTTACTTAGAAATTAAAATTACAATGCAAAAGATATAATTTTTACACATTCTAAACCACTCTTTACAAAGAAAATTCATGTGTTTTTATGTTTCCCTTTTGATAAAGTCAAACACATTTGAAATGTTTGCTGCTTAAAATGATTTTACAAATAAAACATTTATTGATGTTTATTATATCGGTCACTTCCAGTTGTGGATCCAGAAGGGAAATTCTGGGGTTTTGAACCCCCCCCCTTTCAATTGAAAATTTATTTATTGTTTTGTGCATATTTTCGGCAAAAATGTATGGAGCCTCGTTCGATCTATCAGAACACTCCCTAAAAAGGTTTATTAGATATCCATCAGTTTGATTATGTCCAATGCCTATGGCTTTTACATAGCAAAAATCTATAAACAAAGCAGTTGATTATTCCTTTTCAAGTCAGAAAACACATGGTGAACAGCTAGTATTATTTCGAAATTTCTGTACCAATAGCGATTATGGACAGACCAATTAACTTGAAGGGGGGCCTTGGTTTTTCGTTTTTGTCAGAATTGTTTTAATTTATTTTTCGAAGGCATCGCGACAGAATATTTTGTTCATTATTGTCATTTTTTTATATGGCAGAAATCCAGAATATTTTTTTCTTGCCCACTGCTGCCAAAATATTTTTTTCATCAAAAACAAATTTCAGAATATTTATTTAGAAAAAAAAACAAGCTCCCCCATTTAAGTTAAATGGTCGGCCCCTTAAATACCTTGCTATTTGAAGAAGAAAAACGACGGCAAATTGAAACATATTGAGCACTTATTGACACAAATTTCTGTACAAACGGTGGGTTTTATTAGATTTAATATGTACAATTACAGCTATACGCTTACCTGTAAATAACAAAATCAAATTGCAATGATCACTCGACAAGGAATAATTGTTTGCTGTATTATTTGTTTTTCCTCATTCATTAGAACACGGATCGTTACATCGTGCTGCTTTGGAGTAAAGCAACAACTAACTAACTAACGGGCCGTTACACGTACCGGCTATTGTTAACACTGAATAGTTCTGAAGGCAGTGAAAAAAAATACCCGTGTTTAAAGTCTATCATCGAAAAGGAAAATCGAGAAAATGGTAGACAAAAGTCTTTTCCTAGCATGTTGTGTAGCTGCCAGCATTTTTTTCCATTGTCTTCTTCTTTGTTAAAAAAATAACCACACAAAGTAAATTTTAGACTGTCTTCAGATTTGCAGCGGTAATCGGTAGCCGGTCACCGTGTAGAAAAAAATGCATACAAACAAATTTGCAATCAACACACGTCTTATGTTTCTTTATTTGAAGTAAAATTGTTTCAATTTTTTTTCTAGATTTACTACCAATCACTGGATGAAAAGGAGCGCTACAGGAGAGAACAAAGAACTTTTATGTCATACATGTACCACTATTGTCGCCAATCATGAATGAGCAAAAATTTCTCAATGTCAGGATTGTTTTATGTGTTTGGAAAAATAAGATAAATATTCATGTGCACTTTTGAGACACTTTGAAAACGTCGATTAAGTTGGATTACGTTTCGGACAAAATGGAGTATTTCATCATCGGAAATTTGAGATTTTTGAACGCATGGAACAAATTCATTTATTGTTAACTAAAAGTGATTTTATTTATTTTTTAGTTGAATAAAACTTGATTCCTGTATTTAATGCATTTTTATGACCCTTTAAAAAGGTAAATTTCTTGAAAACTAATCACTACCGGTCGGTAATCTGAACCCATTGTTTGCCCTGTAGGTTTGTGATCAGTGGACCGTGAAAAGTTCATGGAACACTGCTCATGAACAATAGATAGCACAGTGAATTCGTAAAAAATAATCCACACTTTAAACAATAGAATGACGTCATTAAAATGGTTTAAAGGAGATTTAATTGAATCAAAAGATGAGACAATCCAATTGTATATAAAAAGAAGTGTTACCTATAAGGCTTTTCATTCAATGGAGTTGTACTCCATAATTGAAATCAGTAGAAATTTACTATTAAGGTATATGGAAAACTTTTTTATTTTGAAGTTATGAAAGTTGGGAAATTTAGACAAGATATGTATTTGTATTTGATTATCTTCCATGTAATTATTTTTTGCGTAAACGAATCTAGCGATTTTCAATTAATTATTTTCCCTTAGTAAACCACTATCAAACGGACTATACATCGAATGCAGATTTAATTAAAATGTTAAGATAATTGATCTTGCACTACAACTGTAATGATGTTCGATAAATTTTAAATCTACAAGTACTTTTAGCATATTTAAAAAAAGTCTTGCTTTAAAATGTAAAAAAAGTTTTGTTCAACTTTTAATAAAATAAAATGGAAATGAAATGAAGCTCATTGTATAATTGTATACTAACCAATTTCAAATTAACCTGTTTCATGAATTTTATTTGTTCTTTAAATTGGAATTAAGTTATATACAATTTTGTATAAAAGCTTCTGAAATGTTTTCCGAAAGCATCTTTTTTCCAGTAACATATTAAGTACTATAAAAACTTGTACGTTATCTTGTCGTTAAGCAAATATTACTTTACTTTCAAAAACTAAAATAAGAAAGAATGATTTATTATTTTTATTTGATACTTTTGTAGAAAAATCTATCTACAGCTTGCCCGTAGAGTTTTATTATTGTGAAACTATACAAAATTCATTTAATGTTTATATTTTAGAGATCTTCAAAACAATTGGCTGTACAAATTACCCATGGGTGGCACATTTCATGGTATTTCGATATCAGTCCTCAATCTGTATAACAACAGACTGTCAATCATAGTCGGAGAAACTTTTAAAGATGCCTCAATTTCCTCATTGTGAGTATTCAGTTTAAATAGTAGTAAGAAGCAAAGAGGCACCGATTGGGGCATTTGAGTGTCAATATTCCAAATAGGCAACGACGAAACCGGCAAACACAAACAAAAACAGCACGAAGAAACACAAAACACAAAAACATCCGAACAGAAATCAATAATGAACTTATGGGCTATAACACACCTATCGTGTTGCTAACTTCCAATTCAGTGTATCAATTCCGGTTAAGGAAGACAAAACCTACGACAAAGCAACATCTGCACTAATTTGAAAGATAGAAACCCCATATTTGTCAACGAGTGTACGGTGCTTACCGTAAAATTTCTTGAATGAAGACAGCAACGCAACCATGGAGCAATATAGCCCTGTGTCAGCAATTTCTATGTCAGACGTGACGTTCTGCCAATTCCCGCAAGCTTTGGAGTGACGAATCAACTTTGATACGAAAACTTCATAAGAAGGAGCGGACGGAATGTTGCCACACAAAAAAAAAACAAAGTTGACGATTTGAAAGTTGAAGTCAACACGTTTGTCATAGAGCTTTGTTGAAAGTCTTTCTTGAGAGTCAATTTCAAAGATGTTGATCTAAATATGAAGCGAAGCAGACAAACAGTGAATATATGTGTTAGGTCTAAAAATACATCTAGTGTGACTTAACTTATATTTATATCATTACAGCCACATTTAAACAAATGGGCTCTTACATGTACATAAAAAACTCGCTTTGGCATACTTAAATCGCAAGCACATTTTTTTGTGCTTATATGAATATGGTGTACTCTATGAATAGCTCCTGATTTCAATTTTTACGATAAATTTCATACATTTAAATTTTCTAATTTAATTCCTCTAATTTTTGTTTTGTTCTTTTTTAGGTCTTTGAGTTCAAACAGAATTACTACCGTAGAGTCTTACGCATTTCAAACTGTAACCGGCAGTTCGTTTAATTTAAACAATAACAAAATTAGGGTCATTCAGACAAACGCCTTTATAAACTCGAATATCTATAGTTTTAACATTGAAAGTAATTTACTCGGCGAAATACAATCATACTCATTTAACAATACCCGAATAAGTTATTTCTATGGAAGATCAATGGATATTTCCATTATTCCGTCGTATGCGTTCAACGATTTCAGTTCTGTGAACATTCACCTTGAGGGAAACAATATAAGGGATATTGAAAAACATGCTTTCAACAATTTCCAAGTTTCATACCATTTGTAAGTATATAGATATCTATTATTATTTCAATCGTGCTTAGAAAAGTTTGATTTTTTAAATGACCTTAAAATAAAGTAATATATACTTTGCATATTAAAAGGTGTACATTAAGAAAAACAAATATGCTTACGCGTATGCTTGTTTTTTTTCTGATCTATCAATTCTTGTTTAAAAATATGTATATATCAAAAATGTTTGCATTTTACAATTAAGCTTAACAACGTGTAAAAGTATGTCATCATGCAAATCAATAAAATTGAATAATTTTTTTGAAAAACTGTAAATCTTTCTATTTGTTAACTGTTTTAAAATGTTACAGCTTCCTAAATAACAATGATATCAGATATCTTAACACATCGATTTTCGGCGGTTCGTCATCTGTGTATGGGCTTAATATTCAAAATAATCAAATCGAAAGCATATCATCAGACGCCTTTGCAAACGTTGCTGTGACCTACTACATGTACTTCCAGAATAACAAACTGTCTATATATCCAACAGCATTAACTAATCTTAGACCAAGTTATCAGATGTAAGTATGAAATAAGGCTTAAATAAGGGAAACATGTACATATATTTTATTGGAATCTTTAATATAGAAAATAGTTGCTATATTCGTATTTTAAGACTGTTCACTAGAAAGTACATATATTTGATCATATAATGTTTAATTATATTATGTACAATCTATATATTTTCATTGCTTCGATTTTATGGGAGTTATGTTTTTTTGTTACCTGCATGAAAAGGAGAAGATTTACTAAGGCCCAAAATCGGACCAAAACATTAACTTTGATGTACCTGCTTATAATTGCTGCTGCAATAGTTTGTTAAATCATGCAAGTTTGAAAAGTTCAGTTCATGCTTGGTCAATATAAGAAGAGTTGAAGTAGTTTGTGAATTAGTAAAATACCTGGGCGATTAAAGTTCTTCACGCCTTTGCTCCTTTTGTAATAAATATTCTCCGCCTATAAAACTAAATTATTATTCTTATATGTTAGTTCTTTTTACCATCGTTCTTTTTTCAGAAATTTATCTTACAATGAAATAACTGGAATACCTAGTGCATCTCTTATAAACCAGCACAATTTGCAACGTCTGTTTCTACAAAATAACAACATTGCACACTTGGCAGCAGATTCATTTATTTCCACTAGCAACCTGAGAATACTGTAAGATTTAATTTGCCGAAAAGTTTTGATATTGATATTCCATTTTATAATGGATTGTTTCGGTGTGAGCTTCTATTAAATTTAAAAGAAAAAGATTCATCAGATATCTTATTGATTCAGGTTACAAACCGTCATATGTTCGGAAAAGTATAACGTGTGTTCACTTTACCATTATTTGTTAATGGAAAATCTTATGTAATAAACGTTTTTATAGTTTTTTTTTACTGATATGGCTTTTTGCACATACATTTGTTTTGGCACGAGGGATCCAAAATATGTATTCAACATTGCTTTCTGGTACTTTTTATACAACAAAATATATTTATTTCGAATACAGGCGTACAATTGACAATTATTAGGATATCACTTATAAAAAAAAATAAGTTATGTAAGTCAGTTGCTAATTACTTTACTAGCTAATTCGGCGACCACCAGGAGATGAACATATCAAAGCAAAAATGACTATAAATATAGTTAGGCAATCTCGGCTGACTTAATATATAGATACGTGTATTGTCAATTCAACCAGAAGAAATAGGAAATATTTCTTAAATGGTTATTATAAGTTTGTTATTCATTTATGAACAGAGATATTAGCAGTAATAAAATCCAAAAGGTGGAAAGTGGAGCATTTGACGGACTTGTATCTCTACAAACTCTCAACCTACAAAACAACATTATTCCATACATGCCATTACTAACATTACCAAGCATACAAAACCTGTATTTATCCAACAATAAGATAGAGTCACTAGCAGGATTTATCTTAGGAGAAGCAACAGTCAGTGTGTTAGTATAAAAACATTGCTAAATTTAAGGATCTTTTAATGGGAATCGTAACTTCTAGCGTCTTTTGCTTTGAAATCAATCATTTTGAGAATATAACCAAGAATGAATAACAAAGCTTAAACGATGGGAATATTTTTTTCTAAACATAATTAAATATAACTATTTGTAACCAAGTAGATCTAAGTGTTCTTACATCGTGATCGTATGGATTAACTTCTTCTCACAAACTCCTGTTACGTTCTATTGCGTTAATTTTAAGGCAAAAATTTATATTTGTACCTGTAAGGTAGTAAAACACACTTCTAGGTAAAACGTCAGAAACGTCCATAGCTTTGCAGCACATATGCTTCTTCCAATAACTATTCTAAACTATATTTAACCTTATAAACACTTATCATACATCGTTGAAATCCTTACATTTCATAGATTATCTTCCAGTTAGTTGTTACTTGCAAAAATAAGATCTTTTCATTACAAACCGATAACTCCAAAAACAAATTATACATGAAAAAACACTAAAATTTACACATTTTTACCATAATTCAAGCCTAGATTAGACTCAAACCTGCACTAAATCCTCTATAGTGCTATACATGCTCTGAAAGTACATAAACCTGGCTGTTTATTAAAAGTAAAAAACCTATACATCGACCGGCTTATTTTTTCAAGAAATGACGTCGCATTTTTTACCTTAAAAACAAGCATTAATAAAAACGTTCAAAAGATCGGTAAAATGAAAATGACACCATGCCGGAAAAGGGACGCTAAACTTCCGTTTTTTCGAATATTTTTATACTTTGTCAAAAATAGGACCTCTGAAAGATTCCCTATCAGTTGAGCACACTTTCGTTAATAAATTATGTGGCATTCTTAATTTATAGCTACTTAGATTCGACCTTTGTATTTTACTTTAGAAATTCTAGGATTTCACTCTCCGAAACTAACTTGTAAACAAAACCGAACTGTGTCTTACTACCTAACGTTACTTCCGGGATTGGCTTAATTCGAAACCAATTACGGCTACGGAGAACGAATTGAAGATGTAACTGTATAATTTATACCCTTTAGTTACAGGAATAATATTTGTAACTACATTTACTAAAAACAAGGAAAAAAGTGGAAGAATTGTCATATGGTAATTATAATCAATTATGAACATACCTCTAAGTTTTGAATAAAAATAAATATAAAAATTGTAATTGATCAGTTTTCGAACATAATAAAACATTATTAATATATTGCACTATATGAGCTAATTGAAATATTCAAAATTCCAATAAATTGTGCTGATACCAATTTCCTAGAGCCTCGTTTATAGAGGCATGGTGACAGCTGTGCAAAGTTTGTTCTTTAGTATAAATTAATATCATTTTCGAGATCAACATTGCTTTTACTTTGTTCCAAAATTGGTGTTAGAATGATCACCAATTCTACTTGAAAATAAAACAGATTGTCAAAAGTGCCCACTGAGCAACATTTTTACTCAGCCTAGCAGGTACATGTAAACATGAGTCAGGGATCGAACACCAAGGCCTTTGGCGTAAAATATTTAATCACATTAGGTTAATAAATATTTATTATCTTTAGAATTTTTCATTAATTTAAACAAGAAAAATAAAATATAAAGTTCAAATAAACAATTTGATTTGTTGCAAAAGCAACATAATTAAAAGTAGTTTTGTTAATACTTTTTTATTTCCAATTGACGTATCTTAAGCATGCTACGTTTATAAATCCGTTTTTAATTCGTTCCCCGTCTCCGAAATGGATCCAGAATTAAGTCCATTCTGGAAGTCATGTTAGTGAGCATATATAAATGTTTGTATGATGAACGTAACAGGAGCTTGTGCCTTACCTTTTATTAGCAGTTTCAAAGATTTCATACTAAAAATTGAAAGAGATAAAAATAAATGTATTTGTTTGTGGATTATCAGATTGTTTGAATGAACAGAAAACATTTCCCCTTCAAATATCTTAAAGATTGACATAATTATGATCCAATCTTCTGTTAGAGTATTTTTTTTCATTCATAATGAAATATATTTATGAATGCGTCTTTCCTTGTATTTCAGAAATATCGAAAACAATTTTCTGGATTGCGAATGTGCGACTATTGAAAGTGCTTTATCTATTCAAAATCAACTTTCATCGAATACCATGTGTTACTCTCCATCCATTGTACAAGGAGCATTGTTTGCCGCTTCGAGAAAAGGAGATTCTAATTATTATCTTAAATTTGACAAGGAATGGTTTCAGTGTAGTAAGTATGTGTACACGTGTGCATGCAAGAAAAAATATTTTCATTTATTTTCATCATAGCCAACCATAACTCTTTCATGCCCTCTTTAAATATATCATTGAAAAAGGAACATGAAGAGTTACCATATTTGTACTGGATACCACATAAATCCGTACAAAGAAAGGAATTTAGCTGGATCTTCATCGTGTTAAACTACAGAATTGTCCATTCAACTTACTAAAAGCCTGTCTGCTGTCAAAGAAGGACAACAAGCATACTGTGACACTATATATAATCATAGTGGAATTAATCATATGTGGATTTTAAAGAACTCAAATGATTTGTTCGATAATTTAGATCCCTGTCATTCTCTGAGGTTCATTCTTCGAAAACTTTCGATTTTTCAACTTTGTACACCATCTTGCAACACGAAAAACTTAGGCGTCGACTGAAAAAACTTATTGAAAAGGCCTTTTCGAATTCAAGGAACTTTGTTGTTTTAGGCTATAATTCTACATTTTTTCCCAAAACATCTTATAAAGATAGGATTTGTTACACTTTGGATAAAGTTTGCAGTATGCTTGATTTCCTTATTGACAACATATTTGTCACATTAGGAGGAGATATTTTTAAACAACAAGTCGCCATTCCAATGGGCACCAACTGTGCTCCCCTCCTCGCCGACTTGTTTTTATACTCCTACGAGACTGAATTTTTTCAGGAACTCGTAAAGAACAAGTAGATGAAAGAGACAAGGTCTTTTAATCTCACTTCAAGATATATTGATGACGTCTTCACTGTCAACAACTCGTCGTTGGGCAGATGGATTCCTTCAATATATCCTCCAGAACTAGAGATTAAAGAAACCACAGAATCAATTTGCTTAACATCATTCTTGGATCTACATCTTGCATTTGACCCGGATGGTCATCTCAGTACAAAAATTTACGATAAAAGAGACGATCTTAAATTTAAATTATTAATTTTCCTGACCTGGAAAGTTACATACCAACGTCACATGCATACGGTGTCTATATTTCACAGCTAATTCGATATTCCAGGGCTTGTACACATTTTTCAGATTTTTTGATCCGACACCGTATTCTCCGTAACCGATTATTAAACCAAGGTTATAAGAAAATACGTCTCATACCATCCCTAAATTTTTTTTTTACTTCGTTATCAGCCACTGGTAGAAAAATTTAATATCATGTTAGATCTTGCTTTGATTAGTGGTTGATGTACTAAGATGATCACCCTAGCATCCCTGATATGTCATCATAAACCTGTTGTGTTTTGTGTTACTACCGACCCAAAGACCGCAATGGAAGAGGGAGGTTTGGCGCGCCTTAAAACCTGGTTTAACCCATCATTTCTTTTGAAATGTCTGTACAAAGTCAGGACCTTTGCTATCTTCAATTTTCCCGGTATGTCTTCCTTGTTTTGTCAAGTCTTATGAACATTTGAGATTGATTCTCCAAGTTAGGTCATTTTGTTATTACCTTTATTATTTCATATGATTATAACATATTAGGGATAGTTCATGTCCTATTTCATATATTTGGTACTGATCAAATAATATTTTTTCATTTGTTTTTAAAAGTAATTTGTATTACACGTTAAATGTGTTCGTAAAGAATGTTTTCATTTACACACAATCAGATTCCAGGTAAGATAACAATGAAAGGAATTGAGTCTTGGATCATTAAACAAAAGCTTTTTCAAAAACTCCTGTAATAAAAAAAAATATGTGTTCCTGTAACTCTCTAATATATTAAAGGCGTTTTATGATGTAAAATCATTGTTTGGTAATATAACAGATAAGTATTTATATTTTTTTACAATTAGGTGGGGAATCACTAGGTGCTTCAGATGTGTCCAGTTCAAACTTTACTCTTACATGGAAAAGACCAGAATACCTTTACTTTATTTCCAATTTTACGGATGCGTCTTATGAGGAAGCAAATGATACGACAAATGATAAAGATACTTGGTAATATAATTTTGTATAAAGTTTGTTATTACTCACATGATTAAGGAATGCAAAAGGAAGCAGAGGTACCCATGGGGTTTCCGAATGTCAAAAGTCCGAAAGGGCAGATACTAAACCAGTAAACACCAACAAGAACAGGACAAAAACAGACAACATGTAAAACATGGAAACACAAAATAACTGAATATCAATCAAAAACGCGAACTCCAGCCAAAACAAGAGTGAACTCAGGTGCTCCGGAAGAGTAAGCAGTTCCTGCTTGCTATAGCACACCCGTCGCGTTACCAATAGTCCATTCAGCGTGTCAAATCCGGTACAGGAAGAAAAAACAACACTCTATGAAAAACCAACATCTGCACTCATCTGAGAGATCGAAATCCCATATTTGTCTATAAGTGCATGATGTCTTCTGTAAAATTTCTTGAGTGAAGACAGCAACCGAGGGGCAACATAACCCTGTGTGAGCAATTTTTGTGTCAGACGTGTTGCTCTGCTAAGGACATCGATGTAAGTCCCGCACGCTCTGGAGTAACGAATCAATTGAGATATGTAAACTCCATCAGCTGGAGCGGACGGAATGTTGCTACACAAGAAGGGAAAGTTAACGATTTGAAAGTTGAAGTCATCACGTTCGTCATAGAGCCTTGGTAAAATTATTCCTTGAGAGTCAATTTCGAGATGTAGATCTAAATATGATACGTTAAAGCTTATTGATAAGCTAGAGTTGTAAAAGACTTAGGAAGATATCAGTTAATGTACGGAATTAAAACAAAAGATGGGGGAGGAGTAAATAGAATTTCAAAAAAAAAACTTCAGCTCTATGTACCATAATTTGTTGTATAATTTCATTCTTTTGAGTTTGCATTTTTCAAGAAGTTACCTCTAATGAGCACCATTTGATACAAAATAATTGCTTAGCTGTGCCGAATGAAACGCACAATACCCAAAAAATGCCGACCAAGGACAACAAAAACTCCATTTATATATCAACCATGTGAATAACAAATTTACGAGGGGTTTTATTTTTTGATAATAAGATGAAATGAAATTGCAATTTCTTTATGGATAATATGGGTATAAGTACATACAAAACATATTATTGCATGTAAGTAAAATATTTTGTCAATATTAAAGGGAATACCATGTCACGTGTACAAGTGATACAGCTGCCACCTTAACAAAGACAGATATAATTTATATCGTTTGTCCAACCATCACTGTTTATACTGGAAATACCACTGACAACAGTACTACAAATAGCACAACAGTCATTGAGAGTTCTTGTCCTAGTGACCATGTTGGATCCGTTGGTTTTACATATGACGATGGAGTGCTTCCTGAAACGTTATACGAGTGTGTCATACAACTGACTGTCGATAATTATACAAGCGCGAAAAGTCTACCAATTTTTGTAACTACAAGTCGCCGTATAATTGGTATGCATTTTCCCTGAGTTACAAATAAACAGAGTTGGTTTAAAGCTCATTTTAAATGATTATTTCAATAACGTTATTTGATAAGCAGCTTTTTCCAGGCGACTTACATTTACCAAATTAGGTATGACTTTATCTGTACATTTTAATACATGTGGGCACTGTTTTTACCGTATAGATTTATTTATTTTCAAAAGAAGTAGTTAACGAAAGAATATAATAGAAGATATTGATATTTTAAAAGACCAAACTGATAAACAACCAGCAGCATTTAACTCGGCCAGTAGCCGTTGCTTGCAGTTTTTAGGTTGGCCCAAGGTTTAAATTGAATGCATACAGTTTAAATCCAGTCTTAGACCCCTGCTGCAGGTCTCGGTAAGAGTAGGACCCGTAGGATCCCCATGCAGGAGGCAAAACTCTCCTACCCGATTGGCCTTGTGTCCCCATTTCCTCCGCTTCATCATCGTTTCATGTTCATTGTATCACCACTTTCATGTTCATCTCCCGGATATAGCCGAAATCGCGCTGCTTGGGAGTAAAGCAATAACTAACTAACTAACTAGATATTCAAAGAAAGAACCCTTCTTTAACAAGGTACAGACAAGAACAAAAAAAACTATGTAAACAATTTCGGTCTTAGGACATGCACATATAAAATGTGGTAGACGGGGTAAGTAATTTCAGAACTTTACCTTTGCAAAAGTACCGTATGCATGCTTGAATCACGTCTCATAGAGCTATGCAATTGAGTTTTTACTTTTTACAAGAACAATACAATATAGTTTCAGGCAAGTCTTTTACTTGATTTTGTTCTAGATGCCGGTGATGCAACAGGAAATGAAACGACATCCGGTCTAGAGTTGAATGTTACCTATTACGACTTCAGTGTAGGCCATGATGATTTCAGTTCATCGAGTAGCATGTTGTCAAAATCACCATATCATGTTGTTAGTCCACTGGGAAATTGGGTTGCAACATCTTCAGATCCAACTACCGATACATTCTCTGACTGGTTCCGATCAGCTGCATCTAATATAGAACTTCAAGGAGGAATAACTCTATATTATCTTAACACTACATCTTTTCCAATGACAAGAAGGTAAATTTTCATTTATCTAAAATCAGAAATATACAAATTATTTTGACTTATTATAACTTAAGCTCGTGCGACTCCGTATGCAATGCTTAATCGTCTGTTTTACTTAATGTTCTATGCTCTTCATATTCATAGTGTTTGGCATTTTCAATATTTTTGGTAGAGCGCCTCTGATGAGTCTTGAATAGACGAAACGCGCGTCAGGCGAAGCAAAATTTATTGTCTGGAACTTTGTTGTCATTTGTATTTCAGCGGAACTATAGTTCATTTTTAACCTGTTCCAACAAATTTGTTCTGCTGTAAATGCTTATTTGACATCTATTGAAACAATTTTGTATTTCATCTTTAGGTTTTATTCAAGTAGTTTCTTCCCGATAGACAACAAAGGTTATGGACCAGAAGGACAAACTGATTGTGGTGGAGTTTTACACAATTTTGGGTATGTTACACTCACATCAATATGGTCAAGTGATTCCTGTGATAGGTCAATTCATCTATTTCTAAAGTCATATTTTTCATGACAAAAACATTAAAAAAACGTGATTTTTAGTGGTTTTGGCAAATTTTACTTTGAACTACACAGAGTACAACTGCAATAATTTGTGTTAATGATCATTTATAACACAATAATGACCACAAAATATCTTTGTTGTACATGTAGCCAATTTGGTTCATAGTTTAATTTTCCAAAAAACACTCAAAATTTGTAGGATTTAATATTTTTTCGCAAAAATATTATTATCACATATTTTGATGACATTACTCTGACGTAATAAATAATATTTTGTTAATTACACAGTTAATTTACTATACCTTGTTCAACTAAGAACTGATCTAGAGTGATTGCAACTTTATTCAATATTTTTTAATGCCGAATTTAGGGGCCAAATCTAGCATTTATCATATCTTGTCCTTTGTCTAAGAAAATAAAAATAAATTGTTCAATGGCACAAATGAAAAATAATTTGTTGAGCAAATACAGAATCGCATAATATGTGAAACAAAATTGTGGTATTGCAATGTAAACATGATGTACCACTTTTTACTTTTAAGTGTTGAAGAAGTAAACGATTTCTTTATAGATGATAACATATTATAGTGATACTTTTTAGAGAAATGTCACAAGAAAACGAGTTTGGAAATTTTAGTCTTGGAGCACATTAAAATACCAAGGTTTTCAGCAATAAACTGTTCTATGGCTTATGGGATTTCTGGTTTAAACATGCCTGAGACATAAATAATATCAGACAAATCTCCATAACGCTTATGATCAGGTTTTATATATATTATCATTCCAGCTTTACATCAGTCATTCGGACAGGCATTACATACAAGGGATCAGAAACCATAACAATTGGAGGAGGGGAAGAATTTTGGTTGTTTATAAATAAGGTCCTTGTACTGGAGGTTATATCAAACAGGACTAACGGTGATGCTGAATGTCAGAAAATTCAACTTATTCAAGGTAAATGTCAGTGAGATGAAATCTAATGCTTAAACAGTAATGAAGCATTCTTGGATAAAGCTGGAATTAAACTAGTAGAAAAAACAATAAATCATTAACGAAAAATATAATGAATTTCTTTATTTCGTATACGTTTTAGCAAAGCTTTGAATCAAACAGTAGGAAAACAGAAACGTTTTCAGATATGGATTAATTACTGTTATTAGATTGAATACCATTCCCCTCTTAATGATATTAAGAGGGGAATGGTATTCGATCGTTTAAACAATAATGTAAATACACTCTTTTACCTAATATATTAACCTTCAATTTTTTTATTGAAGGTTCAAATAGTCACATATCACAGTCTGGAGTAATTGTGAACGGGGAATGTGTGCAGTTGACGTCAAAACCTTCCTCGGGACTTAACCTAGATTTAACTGTACATATTTAATTCAATTTTTTATAATTTGAATGATTATCTAAAACGAAGACTTTATACTTATTAACTGATTTTCTCAAAAAGAATTGACACTTATTGTCTATAACTGTTGGTTGAAGGTAAACGGTATACACACATGCTTACCATTCTTTGATATTTTAGCATTAGTGAATTAATAAAGATGATTGATAAAGCTTGCTAAAATACAATTTGTGTATTAAAGATTCCTTGTGCAAACGACGTCCCAAATAAAAATCAAATACATGTACCAAGTAAACAATATGAAACAATCTTGCTTAGCATAAACAAAATATTGCTTTGGAAGTTGAAGCAAAGAGGCACCAAATGGGACATTCGAGTGTCAAAAGTGCGATAGGGCAACGACAAAACCGGATAACACGAACAAGCAGCATGAGGAAACACAAAATACAAATCAACCGAACAGAAATCAAAAACATGAACTCCATTATTAGGAAGAGTTATTTGCACTGTAGCAGATATATATGTATTATAGGTAGGTGACACATACCTATTTGAGCTGTTCCATACTGAAAGGCGGATATGCAGATCTGAGCTCTTTATAGAGTTAGAGAATGTAGAACTATCAGTAGACGATTATGCTCCATTACCATTTGATTATCATTTAGCACCAAAGGAAGATCTTCCTGTCAATGGACTTGCAGGAGAATTTGGGGCATGGGATATTTTTGGTGTGGGACCATCATACAAAATAGAAATATTATCAGGTGATGCATTAAACATGATAAAAAAACTTTTTTGACATTATATCAAGAAATTATATGATGCACAATGTACATCTTGTAGCTTTGATGTGTTTATGTCATGTATTTGTTTTTTCAAAATACAAGATAAAACTCGACTAGTTCATTTTAAAGATCACACAACGACAGTAGCAATCTAAAATATACTTCATTTGGTAGATGGATTCTTACAATATATCCTCCAGAATTAGAGATAAAAGAGACCACCGAATCAAATTGCTTCACGTCTTTCTTGGATTTGCACCTCGAAATTGACCCAGGTGGTCACCTCAGTACAAAAAATTACGATAAAAGAGACGATTCTATTTTTTTTCAAATTATTAATTTTCTTAATCTACAGAGCAATATACCTACTTCCCATGCACACGGTGTTTATATTTCACAACTTATTCGATATGCCAGAGCTTGCACACATTTCACAGATTTTTTTATCAGACACTGATTTCTTCGTGACCGATTTTTGGAGCAGGGCTATAAGAAAATACGTCTCATACGATTCATAAAAAAATTCTTTCTTCGTTATTAGCCACTAGTAGAAAAGTTCAGAATTGAGTAAAAAATATCGTTGTTAATAGTTTTAATTAGTGTTTGTCAATGACTGGTCTGCTGTACTGAGATGATCACCTCAATATTCCTATTGTGTCTCACAACTATGTTGTGTTCTATGGTCATTACCGGATGCTAAGATCGCAATGGAAGAGGGAAGTTTGGCGCCATAAAACCGGGTTTAACCCACCATTTCGTTTGAAATACCTGTACCAAGTCAGGACCATTGCGATCCACCAATTCTCCATTATGACTGATTCGTTTTTGTCATTTTCTCTGGACTATGAGATTGATCATTCAAGTTCGGTAGTTTTATTATTACCTTTATTGACCAAATACTTATTTAATATGCTTTAAACATAAAGATGTTTTAAAAAAGTGAAATACGAAATTTTGCATTTGTAAAAGCACTGGTTTGCCCGACATACTTTAAGTTACCTACTATGTACTGGATACCTAAATTGCACAAAAATCCATATAAATCTCGTTTTATTTTCTTCAAGTAAGTGTTCTTTAACCCATATTTCCAAAGTTCTATCTCTTACTTTAACTACTATGAAGGAATTTATTATTCAATACTGTGAAAGGGTATTCGAAAACAGTGGAATTAATTATTTTTGGAGTGTAAAAAATTCTCTTGATGTTTTGGACAAGCTTCGTGCATTTGAAAATACTTTTAACACCGTTGATAGTTACGATTTTTCTACTTTATATACTAACCTTCCACATAATCTGATCAAAAAGAAATTTGAATATTTGGTTCAATGGTGTTTTGACAAATCTAAAAGTGATTATATCTGTTCTAGAGTTTCAAAATCATTTAGTAAATCATTTTTTAGTAACGAGACTCAAAAGGGGTACATTAACTGGACTGATGCAGAAACTATTACTGCTCTAAATTATTTGTTAGATAATATTTACATACGTTTTGGTAAACAAATGTATCGCCAAATTATCGGTATTCCTATGGGTACTAATTGTGCGCCACTTATAGCCGACCTTTTCCTATACTGTTATGAATCACAATTTATGGCTAAATTACAAAAAGACCCGAACAAACAGAACCTAATCGAAACTTTCAATTATACTTTTAGATATTTAGATGACATTCTTGCACTCAACAATCCTTCATTTTCTAATTTTATTACAGATATCTATCCTTCTGAATTAACCTTGAACAAATCTAACGTCACCGGTGATAGATGTCCTTTTTTTTATTTAGATTTAAGTATTATTGACGGAAAATTACATACCAAAGTATATGATAAACGTGACGACTTTACCTTCCCTATTATAAATTTCCCTTTTCTTGAAGGAGATGTTCCACTAGCGCCGTCATACGGGGTTTACATTTCACAGTTAGTAAGATATGCTCGGATCTGCAGTTGTGTTTCTGATTTTAATAATAAAAACCGTTTTATTACTGAAAAATTATTAAAACAAGGTTATCGATACCACAAATTAGTAAAATCTTTTTTCAAAATTCTTCCACAAGTATCGATCTCTTATTGAAAAATTTAATTGTACACGTCACTTTCTTATAGTGAAAGGAATATCACATCCTGAATTTTATGGTAATGTTTTTTATAAAGCTCACAAATTTAAAAGCAATCCTATAGAAATGAAAAATTGGCTTCAAAATTTATTACGGAAAGGATATGAAATGAATATCTTGGTTAAATCTTTGAACTTAGTGTTTATTGGCAGAAATATTGAAAACTTGATACTTGCTTTAAAACTTCCATAAACGTTTTTACTATTGTCATTTTTAAGCATTATAGCGATCAAGCGTGTCGGTTTTGTGTGATGACACTTCACTAAATCATTATTGTTTGAAGTGTTGTGTCGGATTTAAAATCGATACGTTTGATTTTTTTACATCAGTCGATTAATGATTCTCAGCTAGCTGTCAGTAACAGCGAGTGTTCTATAGAGAGTTCCTTTACCGTCCTGTTTGTTCTTGTTTTTTATCTTAGGTTCTCTCTAGTAGAATTGGACTTTGATCGATTTGATTTTTATTGTGTGTTTAGTTTTTGTGCTTTGTCTAGGAATATTGATAGGGGGAAGGTTGGGCCCAAAAAACTAGTTTAACCCCGCCACATATTACATGTGCCTGTCCTAAGCCAGAAATCTTTGACAAAGCTCTCGTTTGTACTTGTCTTTTTGATGTATTCTGTTCCTTGTTTAAGAAGGGGGTCTATCTGTGACTATTTCAGGGCTGGATTTGAATTATATGCATCTTATTTAGACCATGGGCCAATTGCAGAACCGCGAGCAGTGCCAAATGGCCTCGTTGAAGGCTGCTGGCGGTTGTCCATTGTGGTTTTTCTAAATTGCCGTTTAATTGTGGGCTGTGTCGTGGACACTTATTCCACATCTCTTTATTTTCTATTTGATAACCACTGCTGGTGGACCAGAGGTGTCCTATGGTTATCACAAACCTGTTCGTCAGATTCATTTAACACGTTTTAACCAATACATTTCTAATATTTTTGTAATTGCAAATTGTGAGTTGTTTAATTCGTATTGTTTTTAACACCAAGTTTCCTTATTTGTACTGCTCATCGTCGATATCGTTGATGCTGGATTTGGCTTCCCTGTTCGAACCTTTTTGCTTTAAATACTTTTCATTTAATAAATTTGGTTTTCTACCTTCCAATGTTTTGATTCAAATGCTGATGAGATGTTACATCTTGAAATTTGATTATTATACATTATCTGTGTAGGCAACGAAGCAAGACATTTCACACTTAAAGAAGACACAACTACTAACAGAAATGCTGCCACAACAATATCTCCACCAATTATCAGTTATGTTTACATACCTGGGACAAATATTTCGTTTGTAGGTAAGTCACTGGGAATTAGAAACAGTAGTCTTTTTCCTTACATGGAAATTTCTGTCAGAACTGTATATATTGAATTAAAGTCTGCCTCTTGAACACATTGAATAAAATACACCTTATAAGTATATAAATTTGAATAAATTGCATTTGCTATCTACTGCGGATCATGTTTGATGTTTCTATATACGTCTCTGGGTATCTGGCAAAGACAGAAATCGACTTTGCCCTTTAATGGTGTCATTTCCATTACCTTTATCGAGTGCCTGTCCAAATGAAAAAGAAATATTGTATAAGATTGACCTAAAATGTGAAAATTATTCATTTGGTATTATATTTACATGTAAACATTTGTTTTTAATTACAGAATGTGATCCAGTAGTTACCATTCCTGAAACAAGCACAACTGGCACTGAGTTATTTATGTTAAATACTCGTCAAGTTCTTGTAACTCTTACTACCGTCATAGATTATGAAGTAAAATATCCTTACAACCTCGTCTTAAGAATAACAGATCTTGGAAGTGGACTATCAGGAAGACTTCTTCTAGGGGTAAATCTAGACGTATATTGTAATTCAATATTCTTTGTTTAAACAAAAAGCTCTTTGAAGTTCTGATACGAATTGCCATGCGAAATCATAATGATGTTTTTAGTTAATTTATTTTTTGTAAATTCAGACGTATGCTATATTCTAAAATTAATATTTTAATAGCCTTATATGCTTAGAATATCATTTTAGCGATAGATTTTTAAAAGGATAGGTAAAAGGAAGGAGAGGTACCAATGGGGTATTCGAATGTCAAAAGTCCGAAAGGGCAGAGACAAAACCAGTAAACACCAACAAGAACGGGACAAAAACAGACAACATGTAAAACATGAAAACACAAAACAACTGAATATCAATCAACAACGCGAACTCTAGTCGAAACAAGAGTGAACTCAGATGCTCCGGAAGAGTAAGCAGTTCCTGCTTGCTATAGCACACCCGTCGCGTTGCAAATAGTCCATTCAGCGTGTCAAATCCGGTAAAGGAAGACAATATCTGCACTCATCTGAGAGATCGAAATCCCATATTTGTCTATAAGTGCATGATGTCTTCCGTAAAATTTCTTGAGTGAAGACAGCACCCGAGGAGCAACATAACCCTGTGTGAGCAATTTTTGCGTCAGACGTGTTGCTCTGCTAAGGAAACCGATGTAAGTCCCGCACGCTCTGGAGTAACGAATCAATTGAGATACGTAAACTCCATAAGCTGGAGCGGATGGAATGTTACTACACAAGAAGGGGAAGTTGACGATTGGAAAGTTGAAGTCATCATGTTTGTCATAGAGCTTTGTTAAAAGTATTCCTTGAGAGTCAATTTCGAGATGTAGATCTAAATATGAAGCAGACTTCCTAGAATCCGTTGTTTTCTTTATCTCAAGCTCCTGTGGATATATGAGATGGAGAAAGTAACCAAATCGAGAATTGTTTAGTGAAAGGACATCATCAATATAACGGGATGTGAGGTTGAAAGAGAGAGCTAGTCTACGGTCTTTTTTGTCTAGAAGAGATTGCAAGAAGTCTGCTTCATATGAATGAAGAAACAAATCAGCAAGCAAAGGTGCACAATTAGTGCCCATTGGAATCCCTATTGTTTGCTGAAAAACACGTCCACCAAACTGAACAAATATGTTGTCATAAAGAAAGTTGAGCATGTCGATTATTTGGTCTTCTTTAAATTTGTTCATTTTCTTAGACTCATTGATGACAAAGTAAGTCTTGGTATAATCGACTACAAAAAAACATAATTCAACATATCAAAGGGTGGATGGAAAGAAGTTAAATAAAGAGCATATTTCTATGTACAGCATAAAAAGGCAATCTTGAATCGGTTAACATTTGAGATTTTTTTGCAAAATAAGTCTAATACATGTCTAATACATTTTTTTGAAAAACCGGAAATCTTGTTTTGAATATAAGTATTTTTATTTATATCACAACTTGTACAGATAAGAATACAGGATATAAATGATAATTGTCCGGTGCTTACTACAGTAGACTACATTGTTCCAAACCCTATACTCCACACAGACCCTTTGTTTTCGGTTGATTCCAAGGATGCTGATAGTGGTGTTAATGCAGAAGTAATTATACATATATCACCAGTAGTGCTTGAAAGGTAAGTCATGCATAAAGTTTATTTTAATTAAAAATATTTTATGTAAAGCCTTGATTGTTTGAATATTTAATGACGGGTACTACTTTTTTCTAAAGATTTGTTCAACATAAGACAAATACAAAGGCTATGTATTTTTGTGTGTGCATATTCACAATTTAAAGTGTTATTCTATGTACTAATTTAAAGGCATCAAAATTTACAAAAATTTACAATTTGTAATTTGTTTTTACTTGTATGATACTTTTTGGAATATACGATTTCTAACAAGTAATATTCATTCCATATCTACCATGGAACTTTTTAACTTTCTTTCAAAGCCCTGGAATAGATTATTCTGACGTCTCTGATATCCACCGAGAATTCTACAATGAAACCACAAATATGATTCTACAGCTATTTGGTATAGACCTGGGTTCTCCACCACGAGGAACTAGTGTCAACGTCACTGTCAATATCAGTAATACATGTCTAATTGACGAAACATTCGGTCGAACAAACTTGACCATCAGTGTAAATGGAAACGTTGGTGATGTGTATTTACGTGTTCCAGGATACTGGAGATACGATTTTAGTAAGTATTAATATAAACGAAATTAGATTTAACTAGAAGGACCGGCTACTATCAACTCAAGTCTCTTAGATTTTAGTGTAGTAAGTAAAACGATTTATTATATAGAAATAAATGTTAAGATTGAGTCTCTTTCACGACAATTATTTAACACACAATGTAATATCTCTATAAAAGGTGTAACTCTGAGAGTATGAAAGTATTCTCTTTTTGAAAATGTGAGACTGCTTACTCATTTTCTTTCAAGATTGTACTGACTACATTGGGATCGAAAATGGATTAATAGTAGACAACCAGCTAACGGCATCATCATCTAGAAGTATACTGACATTACCAAACAGAGCAAGACTAAATAGCAGTGCATCAGATCGTATGTTTATTTATGTACTTAATGATTATTGTTTTTATACGAATGTTTGAATATATGATAATCATGATTATCGGTATTCATTACATTTTTCCTTCAGGTTCACCATAAACCGGTGATAAGCGATCTCAAGACTCAAAAGTCCTATATTCTATTGAAATGTGTATTTTAGTTTTTCTTACTAATCGAGTGTGCTTAACAAAATAACTCTAATAAAGTTAAAAGACATTATAAGATATTTGGATGTGTTAGTTAAAAGTAAACGTATATTATGTTGAGGGGATTAACTGGTTGAATGTCTCAGGGCCACACCTCAAAAGCATAATAGATAATTCTTATGTAGAGCTCTCACAATCTTTCTCTTTTCATCAATCATGTTAAACGTCTTTTAAAGCACTTTTAACCTATTAAAAATTTCAGCTGTACTTGGACCTCTAGCTGGAGGCTGGGTGGCGGGTGTTAATGATATAAACCAGTTTATCATGGTTGACCTGAAAGAACCATACCGTATAAAACAGATTCACCTACAAGGTCAGCAGGATGAGCCTAATTGGGTGACAGCTTTCAGAATATACTTCCACGACAATGCCACGAACGCTTGGACGATGTATCATAACGACAACAGGGAATTCGTACGTTAAATTTTGTTCAGATAATTATCTGATAAGAGTCCATCATGGGTTTCAGCAAAATGAAAAAAAAACTATTACTTTTAAATTTGTATATGTTAAGTTTGATATTGTGGATATGGTACAAGTCCAATCAATATATGATACATCTTCTTATATTTAACGTAGAATGTAACGGTTATTGTTTTGCTAATTTTACCATGATAATGGTTAGTAACAAACTTTTATACATTTATCATAGAATTACGAAATTCTATATCTGTTTTTATAGATACCTATATTTACATAAAAAGTAGTTGCAGACCTAACACAAACCATATGCTGTGAGTTCGCTAGACAGTTTCTTACTTTTATTTATAGATTTTTCTTGGAAACAAAGATCAAAACACAATCCAGACTATCGACTTGATACCTCCGATTGTGTCAAACCTTTTCAGGATCAACCCTAGAAATTGGACAAACAGCATTGCTCTACGGTTGGAATTTTCAGGATGCTCTCTGTTAAGGCAGTTTAAATGTAAGTTGAATAAGACACATGCCTTTAGCTGAATAACTGTTGTAGCAAATGCAAAACGACATTAATACTTGATTAGGAATATTCATTAGAACTGTTTTTATTAATTTTAACCAGAAAAATTATGACCAACTTTCAAAGTCTTGAGGGGATATTTATTTATAAGTACATTGACTTAGTAAACAAATGCACCCAGACACAAAATATACATATAACAGGTTAATTATTTAGATTGTAAAATAAATAAATTATAAGTTGCACTTGCGTTGAAAGAAAATTGTGGTAATTTTCTTGTTCACTTTTATAAAATGAAAAGATTTTGATTGGAGAATACTTTACTTTAAAGTACATTTTTCGAATTCAATTTAAACCGGAATGCCACAAAAAGGGTTATTATACAATTTGTAGTTGCACGGACTCCGCGTTCGCTTTGAATGACAGGTGTAAATATTAATATGGCCAATCAATTAATAGACAAATGTCATGTTTTGTATAATGATTGCTCGTAATTTGATAAAAGATAATATAGCATTCAGTTTTTGTCCAGTTAGCTATAGCTTATCAATCTTAAACAAAATACCAATATGTGCAAAACGATGTTCAGTTTTATGGCTTCCAGACAACTTAACTGTAATAATGTTTTGGGTTTAGAGAAACATAAACTAAATTTCTCGGGACAAATGAGTAATTCATGGTTCAATAAACAAAAAATTTGATAGTTTAATCTTAATTAAATACAATGTACATGTTAATAAATAACATTAAAAATGCTTATGACTTGGATTCGTTTTAACAGACGAAACATTCGTAAGGTGGGGTAGCAAAAGTTATTTCAACGACATTGTAAGAAGACTCAATTAAAAACTTTAACATTTATATATTTTGTATAGACAAAAAATACCGTAATTCATGTTCTCTTTTTTTAAGTAACATACTTTTTCCCCTTAGATGATACACGATGTGAAAGGTGTTATACATCTTACTATTGTCTTGGTGATGGTGAACGACAAATGTGTGGCAGATGTCAAAATGGTACAGAACCTTGTGACCGGAGTCCTTCAGAACATGCCTTCGGTGCTCAATCAGAATGTTCAACATGTCCAGCAGGGTGGGTAAGTTTTCATGGAAATAGGATATATGCATGTAGTTTAACAATTTAATTGAAATAAATGAGATTCTTTAGCCCTTTCAGACATTTGACACTTGAATGACAAGTTGGTGCCTCTTTGCTTCTTTCTTCTAAAAGATTATGAGATAGTTTTGTGATTGATATGTATTTGACATAATTAATACAGCATTGAATTTCATTTCAAATTTGGTCTTTTTCAAACCTTAGGACATGTCTTACTTATTAAGTGTACTTTCAATTGATTTGAATTAGATTAAATATCAAGTCATCAATTTTGATATTTAAAGGTTCCTGTATTTTTTATAGATTTGTAAAGAAGGCTATGCTACCCCTTGTAAAAACCACACCTACATCCTTGGATGTAATGATACGTTCTGTCCTGACGAATGTTCAGACTGTGAATCAGGCTATGCCTGTAGGGGAGGGCAGAGGTATAAGTGTTTACCTGGGACATATTCTGATGGAAGTCTACGTAAGTGTTGTAAAGACGAAGAAAAAAAAGTAAATCTGTTAAGGTCTCATTTAATCACCATATCAGGTCAGGCCCCTGCCTAATATAGTTAAAAATGAACTGTTACTGTTCGTGATTGTCAATGTAATGGAAACCTTTGTACAAGAAAATGAAACACTAAGATCCACTCATTTCAAAAATTCTTGTTTAATTATTTGAAAAGTGCATGGATTTTGTTTACTTGGCTGTGTAAAAAAAAAATCCATTCAAAGACATAAATCATGCTAAAATGGATTTTTATCATTCCATTCTGTAGACAACCCAACTGAAAAAAAATTAAAATTATTTTTCTTACATTGATGAATCAATCAAGTTGATTTTTCTTTTAGTTTTAAAAGCACTTTACAGTAAACCTGTGCTGAAGAAGGTACAAATGGGAAGTCCCATTAAGTTTAATCACTGATGGTTTATTCCAGAGTTAGACACAGACAAATTACACAGGATGGTTAATGCACTTTTCCGGAAAATCGGCCGTTTACCGACCCTTTCAAACATAAAAAATAAAAATCGATTATAAAGTTATTTTATATCGAAATGAACAAGAATTTGATATGTATTTTGAAAATACGTAAATGCGTTAAAATACTGCTGATATAGTACCATAAATAAGTATCCTTGGCGACCATTTAGTCTGCATCATGGCTTTTCTCGGATTTGGAAATTGATGTTTAGCACCCCGATAAGCAATATCGAATTGATTAAAAATCATTTATTTGGCTTCGTTTTTTTTAACGATTTATTTGGATTTAGATGCTCATTGTTGATAATATGAGAAATTATTTTAAATTTTGGACAAAAAGGGTAAATCAGAATGAGAAAAACCCGCGTTTTTCATCTTGATATCATTTTTTTGTTATAAGTTTCAAAAATACAAAAAATGAGCAGCAATTATCAAATTCCATATGTTAAGATCTATTATGTAGTGAAATTCTAAAACAATCGATGTCGATCTGCGGGGTGCTAAATCCGATTTCAGAAATGAGGTATCAAATTTCGCCTGATTTGCCAAATAAGGTGAAAGGGGCGGGACTTAATTTTCAATAGAAAATTCTTCTATTCGGGTTTTTATAACTATGGAGTAATATTTATAAAATATAATGGTTCGGATAATTATGTCAGATTACATAAGATATTAAAATTACAAATATTTTATCGAATCTATATGGTACAGGCATTCTATTTTTCCGAGTATTCGTCGCAATAAGGGAGACAACTCTTGGATACTTTTTTAACTTTTGGCGGGAGGGAAAGAAGCAGATTAACGTCATTTAAAATCGGTGCGTAATAAGATTAGCAAAATATAAACAACTTAAAAAAGGTATTGCAAAACTACACTTTTACCTTTAAAGAAATTTACAGATTTGTAAAACATTTGTTTTGAGAATAACTCACCATTCATGTAATGATTTTATTGTATATCTGTTCATTTTTTGTAAACAAAACAGGTAATGGTACATTCGAATACATAAATTTCTGGGTGAACAAAAATGATACTATGTATGATGTATGATACTGATGATGTGAAAAAAAAATATGAGAGATATTTCAATGAAAATAAATGAAACAATAAGAACACTTATTCCCCTTCAAAACTGGGGCCATTTTCACCTACTTTCCAAAAGTATCCGAAAAAATGTGCCTCCGTTAACACAAATGGTTACACTTAACTCCTTTTGATATATCTAATGAATCAATATATTTTCTGTAAGTTTTGTTTAAGGAAATGAATTCAAAAGAATGTTTTGCCTGAAAGTGTTTGACCTTTACCATCAAGCCGAGCTCTAGATAAAGAAAAAGACTTTTCATATAATGCTTAATTCAAAGGTGATCAGACTTGGTGCCATTGAAAATTATTTTTTGTGAGGTGCTGGCATAGGAGGTTGAAAGTACATTTTAGATGCAAAGTAGAAGCTTTTTGATATTTCTGAAATAATTTTATTGACAGAACACGGCTTATCAGCAACCGATCTTGCATTATAACGTGTTTGAAAATTGCTATATATGTTGTGTACAAGTAACAATATTGTACATGTTGCAACATGTACAAAAAAGTTGTACATGTTGCAACATGTATGATGCAATCATACAAGTTGCAACATGTACACTAATTGTTGTACATGTTGCAACATGTACAAACTTTTTAAAGAAATTTGTTCTAACTTGTACAATAGGTCAGTAAAACATTTAAGTTATCTTGTTTTGTAAATAAAAGTGTCAAATACATAAAAGTCAGTTTCAAATTAATTTTGTTTGTTTTTTTTTATTTTAAAATTTACCCAGAAACTTGTGTAAGCCCCTTGGATTAAACTGAAAATTTTTTAACTAAATTTAATTAATGTCTCAGGATTAGATTATAATAGAAATGATAGAAATTAAAAAGATATCTCAATAACCACTCAGCTTAAACTGATCATGAGAAGATGTTTAAAGGTAAAACACTACAAGGTTTGTAAAATTGAGGCAAACACAGCAGAAGGTCTATCAAGAGACTGTTATTTTTACAAAATTTGCTAAGTCCAAAGGCCGTAATTAATGTCAAAATCAGTGGACCGGAACGAAACTCAAACTTGACCTGTAACTCATAAAGGTAGACTCACATAATAAAAATCTTTTAAATATATGCAAGGTTGTCGAAAAAAGTGCAGAAAACTTTTATTTTCACAAAACTTGCTAAGTACAAGGGCCGTAATTAAGGTCAAAATCAGTGGACCGGAACGAAACTCAAACTTGACATGTAACTCATCATGGTAGACTCACATACCAAAAATCTTTTGAATATATGCAAGGATGTCGAAAAAAAGTGCGGAAAACTAAAGTGTGACGGACGGAAGGAAGGACGGAAAGACGGAAGGTGGGAAAAACGGATGGACGAACAGACTGGTCAATATTGCCGAACATTGTCCTTGGCATATTTCTGAAAAAAATCTCCTTGATAACATTTGTGTTTGTAAATTAAGAAATGGAGCGTCGCACACGACAGCTAATCCCCTTGTCCGTAACATTAAAATGTAAGTGGAGGTGACCTAAATCTGGAACAGATGTCAATTACTATCCAAGATATACCCACTTTCCAAAAATCATTCCTCTACTAATTGTAATTGCCAAGATTTTCACCTTAACCCAAGATATTGACAAAGCAAAAACCATTACATACAAACGTATGAACAAACGAACCAAAAGCTATATCTCCTCCTCAACTCTGTTGGGCTTGGGGATAATAAAGCAGAATTACAAGCAAATTACATCAGTAGATCATATACTAGTAGCTAGCAATTAATCCTTATATGCCATTTGTACAAGTTAAAACATATTTCATTCAAAAGTTTGTACATGTTGCAACATGTACAGCAATCGGTGTACATGTTGCAACTTGTATGATTGCATCATACATGTTGCAACATGTACAACTTTTTTGTACATGTTGCAACATGTACAATATTGTAACTTGTACACAACATATACAAAGTAACGCATTTCACCTGAAAAATCGACTTAAAGACTAAGTTAAAGCCAAACAAGGATAATAAAGATCGCCCATGTTCTAAAAGATCCACAAAAGTTTCCATTTCTAATGATTACCAGTAATCATGTTAGGCAAGATTTTGTTGTTGGGATTATTACGAAAACAAATGTCCTGTATCCTTCATGCTAAAGAGGGTAATCAAAGGTCTGGTGGTCAAACTTGACTTGACGAATTTTTGAAACTTCCTATTGTTAAATTCAAATTTGTTTCTATCCTTTTACTGCACATGGTCGATATCCTAGGTGCTGGATTTGGCTTCCATGTTCGAACCTTTTTTATTTGAGTACTTTCAATTCAATACTTTTCTTTTTTGACCTTCCAATGTTTTGATTCGAATGCTTACTCCTTGAAATATCGATATACAGCATTACCAAAAAATCAACCGTTTTTATGCAGGCTTTGGTATTCAAATTATTCTACATCATCTGATAGCTTTTCCAAACATAGCTCGTCAACGTAAACACTGAATTAAGACAAATAATCTTTATTGACGAACAATGAAAAACCTTTTTAGCTCATCTGACCCGAAGGGTCATGTGAGCTATTGCCACCACTTGGCGTCCGTCGTCCGTCCGTCCAACCGTCCGTCGTCCGTAATTTTTTTTCAAACGTTAACTACTATGACACCATAAGTTCAATTGCAACTAAACTTAGTACAGGTATTTATTGGCATATGGGCTTCAAAATGACTGTTTGGATTTTTGATTTGACAAAAAACATGGCCGCAATGGCTAAAAATAGAACATAGGGTTTAATTTTAGTTTTTTGCAACTCAAAAACGGTCACAGTAATCAAAATTCCGGCTTAATAAAAGTAAACAGCACCTCAAGATCTACCTGACCTGAAATTTTCAAAAAGATCCAATTGCAACAACCAATGTAGGAGTTATTGCCCTTTTCCGTATTTAAAAATAAAATCACACTTTTCAACCTCATTATCTTGAAAACTATAAAAGATATTTGAGAAATTCAAATTGCATGTTGTTGAGCACATCAAGATCTACAAAATCTGTAATAGTCCAAAGTTGTATAACCTTTCCTTTTAGGAGGTATTCCCCCTAGAACGTCAAAATTGGTCATTTTCAAAGCATTTCCCCATTAATTTGAAACGTTAACTCCTCTGACACCATTAGTCCAATTGCAACTCAACTTGGTACAATTGTTAATTGGTATATGGGCTTTAAAACTATCGTTGAAATTTTTGATTCAACAAAAAACATTGCCGCCATGGCTAAAAATAGAACATAGGGGTAAATTATAGTGTTTTTGCAAATAACTCAAAAACGGTCATAGAATCACAATTCTGGCAGACAGTTAAAGTAATCAGCACCTTAAGATCTACCTGCCCTGAAACTTTCAAGAAGATCCAACATTCCATGTAGGAGTAGATGACCCCTAATATTGAAGTTATTGCTCTTTAAGGATGTTTGCTACTATTTTTTTTAGAATAAATAGGTTTCAAATTTGATGCCTTAAATGAAAAGAAATTAGTAGAAGGTAAAAAATAAGCAAAACAAATTGATAGGTTCATGACCGCGTTTTCAAGATAATTGACGTTAAAGTTTTGGCGGAAAAAAAGTTTTCTCTGACTTTTTCATAGGTTTAGCATTAGCACTATTTAGCTGTTAAAACCCATGACAGAATACATAGGATTTGATTAAACTTTGTTTATAACATCTTTATGACATATTAAAGACATTGATAACAAGAAAATAGGGAGTTTGTGGGCAAAAATTTTAACCCTTTTTTGATGGTAAAATCCAGAGGATTCCGAAAAATGACAGAAATACCAAAACAAGACCAGCGAGCCTCCTTAAATGTAAAAAAAGCATTTAAGTCAGGTGAGCGATTCAGACTCCTGGGAGCCTCTTGTTAAAAACTGTATTTTTAAGACCAACGATTTCAAGCTTAACTTGAAGTGCTTCGGTTAATGATAGACAATTCTAAAGGACTTAAATGGACTTCATCACAAAAAAATATCTATCTTAAAAATAAGAATATTATTAGCATTTTAAAATTATAAACATTGATAAAATAGAACGAAATGAATTTATAAAAATATATTTTTTAGAATACTGTGCAATCTGTACTGAGGGTTTCTATCAAGATTTCTATAGTCAATCACAATGTAAACAATGCCCGGCTGGATATTATAGCGGTAAATCAAAAGACCGATGTCATCCTTGCGATGTCGGGTCTTACAGTGCCGGGAGAGGAGGTGAAGGCTGTATAGCTTGTACAAGTATCACAGAATGCCCGTGTATGGCGAATGACACGTGTTTTGAAGCTGGAGGAATGAAAGCAGAGTGTATAAACAAGGGGTCTGGCTCTTACGAGTGTCTTGGATGTCCACCAGGATTTATGGGAGATGGAGTGACCTGCTCTGATATAGATGAGGTGAGTAGTTTATCCAACTGAACGTTGAACAAAATAAATAAAATCGCTTGTCCAAAAACAAATAAGGAAATTTTGATATAGATTTCAGTCTTGATTGATACCTAGTGCTAACTCGCACACAATCATTTTGAAAGATTCAGGCATTTCCATAGTGAAATTTAGCCCATTTGAAAAACTGAATTGTTTTAATAGGAATATTATTATTTAGTTGATTTATAAGTTATATTGAATATGATCTTTCAGTGTGCACTGCATCAACCTTGTTGGAATACGTCTGCCTGTATCAATACTGTTCCTGGTTACCAATGTCTTGCTTGTCCATACGGGTACAGGGGCACCTATGAAGACGGGATTG
The DNA here is from genome assembly GCA_963971305.1 of Arcuatula senhousia. Lineage (NCBI taxonomy): Eukaryota > Metazoa > Mollusca > Bivalvia > Mytilida > Mytilidae > Arcuatula > Arcuatula senhousia. Next base: position 48,394,728 of record OZ020313.1, read on the forward strand.
CCTGGAATGACACCGTCCGTGTCTTTGAGCTGATGAACCAAGAATTAGCCCCTTTACAGGATCAAATTTGTGTAGATATTGACGAATGTTTGACAGATAATGGGGGATGCGATCCTTTATCACCTTGTGTGAATACCATAGTATGTATCGTTATGAAAAATTGCTTAGAATTAGAAAACCAGCATCAAATCAGATTTCAGACATACCTAATCATTATATGGTTGTTACAAAAAAACAAAAACAAAAATGAATGTTTTGTAATTTAAACATTTTTGTTCGTGTAAAAGACCAATTTCTTTCGTTATCAGCCAGTGGTGGAAAAATTCTAAACTATGTTTAACATGATGCTTAGTGATTGTTTTGATTAGTGTTTGGCTGGTTGTTTTACTGAGATGACCACCTCAATATCCCTATTTATTTCTTCAGAACAGTGTCGTGCTTTGTGTTTCTACCGGCCGCTAAGATCGCAATGGTAGAAAGAGCTTTGGCGCGCCATAAAACCTGGTTTAATCCACCACTCATTTTGTTAGTACCAAGTCAGGATCATTTTTATCTTTAATTTGTTCGGCAATTCTTCCTTTTCTTTTGGGCACTAAAATTGATCCTCCAAGTTCGGTAATTTTGCTATTATTTGTATTTATTTGTTTATATACAAATTGACGTTATATGATGCTTTTGCCTTAAGCTTTGCGAATAAACATACAAGTTATTGAACAGGGTAGTTTTTACTGCGGTTACTGTGCAGAAGGGTATGCTGGAATTCCAAGTATTAGCTGTTACTCAACAGACCTCTGTAAAACTGGAAGGCATTCCTGTTCAGAGCATGCTACTTGCAGCTATATCAGCCCAGGAGAATATAAATGTGAGGTGCGTTCATCTAATTTAGTTTCTCTTGTAATGGTTTAGCACCCACGTAACTTCAACAACGATCAATACAGTAATTGAATATATATATTTTTTTTATCAAAGCAACATTCTAACATTAAAACTGAATTTTCATATATTCTTTTAATTGCTGTAGTCGATTATTTCTTTGAGGAATTTATAAAATAAATTTCCGAACCTGTATTTACATGTAATAGTATAAAAGTTCTTCTTGAGGACATTCTTTTATATACTGTTTCTGTTCAAGACTATAAGAAAATACATCTCATACTATCCCTAAAAAAATCTTTCTTCGTTATCAGCCACTAGTAGAAAAATTGAGTTAAAAGATATGGTGGTTAATTGTTTTAATTAGTGTTTGACTGGTCTGCTGTACTGGGATGATCACCTCAATATCCCTATTGTGTCTCACAACTATGTTGTGTTCTATGGTCATTATCGGACCCTAACATCGCAATGGAAGAGGGAGGTTTGGCGCCGTAAAACCTGGTTTAACCCACCATTTTGTTTGAAATGCCTTTACCAAGTCAGGACCATTGCGATCCACCAATTCTCCGGTATGACTGACTCGTTTTTGTCATTTTCTCTGGACAATGCGAGATTGGTCATTCAAGTTCGGTAGTTTTGTTATTACCTTTATTCATATTCAAACTGAAATTCATTTACTTCATTTCAAGACATGGAGTGTTTTCGTAATTCTAACTGATATAATTTTACGTACCTTTTAATGACATGTTTGTTTCTTAACCTTTTAATGAAAAAATCATGAAATCGAATCACAATAAAAATACAGCTGTTATCATAAACAAAGTTTTATTAATCTTATAGTGTAAAACAGGCTTCACAGGGAATGGAAGGTTCTGTGGATTAGATTCTGATCTAGATGGACATCCAGATATCACAATACCTTGTAAAGATTGGGGATGCTATAGAGTAAGTAGTGTACACCTGGCTTTACTAGGAACCTAAGGGTTCTTTGAAATAGATTCCGACCTGTATTGACACCTGAATATATCGCCACCCATTAACGAATGGGGAAGTTATATGCGAGCGTAGCGAGCTCTTTAATGTAGGAAGTATGCCAAATTGCACGAGACTCAAAATACTATGGAAGAAAAATCGTAGACTTGTGTTACCGCCCCTGATTTTCCCGCGAACGTCCAAATCTAGGGACTTGTAACGGGTAATCAAAAAGTGGGTTTTTTCCTGACTGGGCATGTGCAAACATTTCGATACAGGATTCAAGAAAAAACATGGCCGCGCCCATTTGACTGTAATTTGTCTGAAGCGAAGCATATACAAAACACTGTTACAACACAACTACTTTTTAAATACTTTCTTTTTTGTATTCGTATTTATATTCATAAAAGTTTTCCTATCGTACATACGTCTGAATGTCCGATTTTACAGATTTTTGTGTTTGTTATTCAGCGTGACGTCAGACTTTTCTGTGACGTTAAAAGTTCGGGAAAGTTTCATAAGGGTTATCCCAAGGGATATCCCTGACACAATGACGTAGAAAACAACGAAATTACTTTTTTATCTCCACGAAGAAGATTGCTAGTTACCGGCCTCTTCGGAAAGTATTGCAGTTGAAATGCCAGCCTAGAAAAATCGTTCTGTCACCGGAAACATTTGATTTTCGGAAGTTTTCGAAAATGTCTGCGCGTGCTGAAAAATTGCGGGAAATAGTAATTCATCGTCCTAAATTATATCGTCCCAGGCACTATTCGAAATTATCAATGGAATAGATTATATTTTTGTATCTACGCAAACTTTTAAGGCAATGTCTTTCATATATTAGAGTAAGTAGTGAAAAACAGTCTTTTCTCGAAAAGAAGGGTTCTGTGAATTACATGACGACCTTGATGAACACCCTCATATCACACTACCTTGTGTTGAATTTATTGTATTGAATAGAGGAAGTATTGTAAAAGCGGCTCCACTGAAAACGACATAATTTGTGGGTAATTTTCTGACCTAAATGGACATTCAGATATCTCGCTTCCTTGCAAAGTATGGGGATGCTATAGCATAAGTAATGTAAAACTGATTTTACTTTAAAGAACGGCATGCTCTAGAACATGTAATGTAAAACTGTTTTCACCTCTTCAATGAACTGAAACCTGGCCTAGATTGACAACCAGGTATCCCACTACCTTATACATTATGGTAGTGCTTGAGTGAGTAGCGTAAAACAAACTTTACTGATAATGGGATGTTATTTGAATTAGATTCTGACTTCGATTGACAACCAAATAAACACATTGTGAAAAATACGAATGTGTAAGAGAAATTTTAAGTAATATAAAACTTTGGAACTGATGGCTAAGAAATAGATGGACATCCAGTTACACCCCCTTACCTTGGAAAGAATGGGGATGGTATCAAGTAATTATTGTAAAACAAATTCTATAACGACGTTAATGTAAACTTGAGTGTAACCTAGATGGACATTAAGATATATCTCCTTGTTGATACTGCAGATCGTAGAGAGTAAGACATTTTTGTAACAAGTCTAGCTTGGTTTACCGAATATGATGTAACATGGATGGACAAAGATGGTCTTACCTTAGGCTTAGCTGATCATGGAGATTTTTTTATAAATCCTGTGCATGTGCATGTTCCAGTGTTTTTTTCTCCAAAATCCTGATTGAAACAAGTCGTCATTTTCTTCCAGGTTTTTATATCAATTTTCTCCACCCAATACTTCTAAAAAGATATATTGGTCTACACAGTGATGTTAATGACGTTAATCCTGCCAAAAGTTAAAAAAAGTTTCCAAGAGTTGTCCCCCTTATTGCGACGAATACTCGGAGAAATAAAATGCCTGTACCATATAGATTTGATAAAATCTTTGGAGTTTTATTGTCTTATGTAGTCTGACATAATTATTTACAGTTATCCAAACCATTATATTTTATTAATATAACTCAATAGTTAGAGAATCCCGAATAAAAGAATTTTCTATTGGAAATTAAGTCCCGCCCCTTTTACCTTATTTGGCAAATCAGACAAAATTTGATACCTCATTTCTTAAATTGGATTTAGCACCCCGAAGATCGACATCGATTGTTTTAGAATTTCACCACATGATAGATCATAAAATATAGAATTTGAGAATTGCTGCTTATTCTTTTGTATTTTTGAAAATTATAACAAAAAAATTGATATCAAGATGGAAAGCGCAGTTTTTCTCATTCTGGTTTACCCTTTTCGTCCAAAAATTGAAACAATTCTTATTATTATCAACAATGAGCACCTAAATCCAAATAAATTGATCAAAAACGAACCCAAATAAATGATTTTTAATCAATTCGATGGTGCTTATCGGGATGCTTAACTTCAGTTTCCAAATCCGAGAAAAGTCATGTTGCAGACAAAATGGTTGCCATGGATACATATTTATGGTACTATATGAGCAGTATTTTAACGCATTTACATATTTTCTAAATACATATAAAATTCCTGTTCATTTTGATATAAAATAACTTTATAATCGATTTTTATTTTTTTATGTTTGAAAGGGTCGGGAAACGGACGATTTTCCGGAAAAGTGCATTAACAAACCTGCGCACTGAAAATCACCCAAAACCTAGCAGAAAAAAAAATGTTGCTTTGTTTACTTCTGCTGGAGCGCGAAATACTCTGACCGGGAAATGACGTCATTGATAACGTAACACCAAAAGAAGGTTATTTCGTCCCGTAAACGTCATCCTACTATTTTAGAATGCACAAATAATTCGATATTTGTAATTATTAGTTATTGATCAGTGACATTTTAGACAACTATTTTCTAAAGCTGCGTCCCATTTTAGGTTGCACCTATTGTCATATTAATTATAATAGAGTCAGACTAACTATTTTTCAATTTATTTGTTTTGACAATAATTTATTCATTGTCTTGTAATGATATGGATTACATGTAACCAATAGAACATATTCCATGTTCATATTATAGGATAATTGTCGTCTAAGGCCAAATTGTGGCCAAGAAGATGTTGACAATGATAGGATAGGTGATGATTGTGATGACGATATTGACAACGATGGCATGATCAACATAATTGTATGTTTACCTAATATTTTAACTAAACAACACAAAAACATTAAAGGTCTTTAATTGTCTTTAAACTCTTTAAAAATATATAGTTGCCGAAAAGAAGAAATATCATCACGTCGTATTTTTTCTGCAAATGTGGAAAAAATGGATTGATCGTTTTTGAAATTGACAGGTTTTAAAATGAGTTTTTCAAAAAGAAATTAATACCTGATTTTTTAATCATGAACAGAGAATACAATTATTTCTCTTAAGATTGGGGAATTTTCGAAAATATGCGATCGTGATAAGAAATAACAAAAGTTTTTCTTTAACCAGGATAACTGTCCATACGTACACAGTTGGAACAGAGCTGATTCCGATAATGATACAGTGGGAGATGCTTGTGACAATTGTGTTAGTGTCGTTAACGCAGATCAGAAAGATACAGACAAAGACGGGATAGGAGACGAATGTGATATGGACGATGATAATGATGGTAAGTCAATTAGAATTTAGCCAGAACTACTTCATTTGTACTTATACATTTAAAATAAAATATATATTCTTGTAGAATAAAAAAAATACATTGTAATTTCCATATCATTTGTAAAGCACATATGCCTATATTCACATTATTAGACACGCAATTTGAAACTTTTTTGAAAAAAAATACAATATATTCATGCATTTTTCTATGCAAGTTATTTGTATAAATTATAATTATTGTATAATTACATGTAAATGACCTATGGAAATTAAAGGACATAACGACGTAAGCGACAACTGCCCGAATACCCCAAACCCTCTTCAAGAGGACACTGATAGTGATGGTGTTGGTGATGTCTGTGACAATTGTAACAACACACATAACACAGCACAGACCGACAATGACCAGAACGGATATGGTGATAGCTGTGATCCAACCAACTGCAAAGACAGGTACATGCTTATATTTTATTCATTCTCTATATCAAAAACGAAACAATATGGAATATGTGCCAGAAAGACACGACCCACATATTGAAATGATTTTCATCAATATACAACATTCAAATTACACTGCGTGTAAAGCGCTTTTCTGGATTAACCTTCATCAGACACGCTAGGAATAGAAAAATTGGAAAACCTGTAGAATAGTAGATTTGATAAAACAAAAACAGAAGCCAAAAAATATTACAACAATGACCCAACAGATAAATTTACCAAATTTTAAAGAAATAGCCAAACGTTGTCAAATTTTGGAAATATGTCAAAATGTCAATAACAATACACATAACACAACAAAGAATTAAACTGATAAAATTCTGTTTCGTATAAGATCGCACACAAAGTTGTAAGTTTCTGTTAGTCTTTCAGAATTGAATGTTTGTATTTTGATGTTTCATTGGCGTGTAAAACCGTTGACCGTAGCACATTTTGCATGAAGCGCGTTAAAAAAATGTGCGACCGGTCAACGGTTTTACAACCCTACGAAACATCAAAATACAAACATTCAATTCTTATAATTTGATTTTAATGTTTTTTTAATTTGTTTCTGATTTTTCGTTTTAGTTTTGTGGTGTTTGTTATGTATTGTTCGTGTATTTTTTTATTTGCGCATTAATATCCAAATGCGAATTCAACTTGTGAGAATTTACCTGGATAAGAACAAATTTAAGTTGTGCATATAGTAAGGTCATGACCCGGCTACGGCCACGTGATTCAAGTGACATTTCACCGAGATATGAAAGACGATGCAAGGTGTCAATTAACCAATAGAATTACTGCATTTTAATTATATGCACGGTTAATGTAATTATTACAATGTAATAATGTTTAAATTAAGGTTAAAATAAAAATGGGAGAAGCTTTCAGGACAAAATGAGTCGAGGTTAACAATTGGATTTTGTTTTCAGAGATGGTGATAGTATCCTTGACATTGATGACAATTGTTCTTTTGTTGCTAATGGTGACCAATCTGACAATGATAAAGATACGATAGGTATCTTATTTATAGATCTATTGCTTTAGATTAATTACATTGACAAGAAAAATTAAATCTTCATTTCCAGATACATTTGTATATAACTTTCTTTTTATTATATTAACAAGAAAGTTTTTTACCTAGAATTATTTTTAAGCAGATCATCAGCTTTTATGCAAGGTTTCGTACTCGGTTAAAATATACAGTCTTTGAATTTTAGTAGTTTTCATATAATACAGTTATTCAAAATTAAAATTGTTTTGTACTGACAATAAAATTAAAGGGCAAATTCTTTATAACAAAGGTGATATGTGTGATGATGATATAGATAATGATGGAGTGGCTAATGACGATGACAATTGTCCTTACTTGTATAATCCACTACAGACAGATGTTAATGGTTAGTAAATCCTAGATCCTGAAAAGCTAACATTAGAATCAAATTAAGGTAGTTGGGGTAAAAACAGTTTAAACTGGTATTTCAATTAAGATGACTTTTTTTTGTAACACATACGCTGTAAACATCAGTCCTTTAATTAAATAAATCCAAAACATTTCTTTTTTTTTTATTTCGTGGGAGATAACATACGGGAACTTTGTTTTGTATTACAAAAATTATGTCTATACTTTATTATTTTTACCTCATGATTCAGTTACAAATATAAGCCCACTTTGTGCAATTTTCAATAAGTTGTCTAAAAGTGTCTAGAAAAGGAGTTCAAAGTTAAACAATGGTGCCCTTATGTTCATGTTTTTGCGCAATGTCTTCAAACATGAAAATGAAAAACAATCTGTTGTCATGTTTTGGACTTCCAACTGGCTTCATGTGTGCAAAATTAAAAAATTCTCTCAAATTCTCATATATATGAAATATAAGGCGTACATTTTCAAGGTTATTTAGTACAATGACTATTTCATCAAGTGTCTTAAAATGTATCTTAAAAAGGGCTGTAAAAACCCTTGCTGCTATTGAATTATTCTATTTACCATGTAGAGTATTACAAACCTTTGTAGTACAAATGTCCATCGTATATTATAAGGTGACGAGGTTGGCGATGATTGTGTAGTAGACTCTGATGGCGATGGCGTCGATGACAGTAATGACACATGTCCCTTCAACAACATGTTGTCACAAACATCCTTCTCTGATTATATTCTGGTCGACCTGTACCCAGGTTACAGTAACAGTTCAAGGTGGCGAGTAAAGGCTGATGGTAGAGAGGTATATCAACTTGCTGATACCAAGAAGCCAGTGATGCTTATAGGTATAGTTCTTAAATTTTGAGTATAGTTGTTAAATTTTGATATCATGAAAGGATGAAAGGAGACTAGTGTTCGTCAAATTGTCTGATTTTCTTTATATTTTATTGAACTTTAAGTGAAGAATATGATTGTAAGAAGACCTGTATAGAACTTTTTTTTCGATGTTTTGTAAAAATGAAATTCAATTTAGCTTATACAGTAAAAAGTTCCATATAAATGCTAAATTAAATGGAATGGTTGTTCAATTTTTTTCAGGAAAGCAGACATACGGTTCCATTAGATATAGTGGCACATTTTACGTTCCAGAAGATAAAGGTGAAAATTACATTGGATTCGTTTTCTCCTACGTTAGCAACAGAAAGTTTTATTTGATATCATGGAGACCCACAAACTACAACTTTGATTTTGATTTTAAAAGTGGAATAAGGGGAGTCAATATTAAGGTAACTAATTTAAATGGCCAATGTTTTCCATAATTGAACCCAATATTGTTTTAACAAGTGTTTTTACTTGGTTCAAACAAACATTTAGATGAGATATGCTATTTATAGTTTGTGTAACATTATATTGAAATAAATTTTCAAATATTATGTTTTACTTTTTATACTATTTCTCTTTAACAGAAAATTAGTGATTCTTTTTCCAGTTAAATAATTATGATGATGTATGATGTCAGATAAGTAATTTATAATATTACTCAGTTTGGTAGTTCCTGGCATCATTGTACATGTCTTCTCTAGTAGGAGGTTTAGTATTATCTATGATTTTATTTCAAATTATCCTTAAACAGGTTGTTCATTCCAACACCGGACCAGGACAGACATTAGCCGATACATTGTGGGATAGTAGCTCAACAACCAATCAGGCAACCGTATTGTGGCATGACGGGAACATGACAAAATGGAGCAATTATACATCATATAAATGGTTTCTCTGGCATTATACAGATCTTAATAAATTTAGGTAAACAGGTGGCATGTGTAATTACATGTTTATTAAATAAAAATACCATTGTATTACATGTTTTGTTAATGTTGGGGCATGTCTACAACTCTGAATCTTTTATTCAATGATAGGAAAGGTTTTCTCTAGAAGAAAAAAAATAGGTAAATAAATGGATGGTGAAGCCACATTTAAAAGGTAAAAACTAAATAAGAAATATAAAGAAATAAAACCTTAAAAACAAATAAAACAAGAATGCCCAAATTTTCTGACATAAAGTCCTTCTTCAGGGGCTAAAAAGTAAAAAGATGTACACACATCGACTGACGAGGACAGAATGACATAAAATTGACTCGAAGAACATCACGTGGTATTTTAATCCTGAACTTGATGACTAATTTATAAATATTAAGAAAAGGTCTGTCTTTTTACATTCATGCCAAAGGGTTGAGGCACTTTTTTGAGGTATTTACTTCATGTTCAAAATGATGTTAATATTTAAACTGATATTTTTTTAGGTTCCAACTGTTTGATGTAGAACACTTAATGGTAGACAGTGGTTTCATTTATGATAAATCCTACAATGGCGGTCGAGTTGGTGTTTATCAGTTTGGACAAAACGTTAATTTGTGGTCAGACCTTCAAGTCGTCGAGAAAATATGGCGTTGTATCTAGACGGCCTTGACAATTATGTTGAATTGACTAATATATCAACTTTAAACATTTATAGAAGGTATATATAATTGAAAATATAAAATGTTGTTTTAACTTGCACACAGATAATACATTAAGACACATCGTAAACGTTTCTGTACGTTTTGATGTTTTTTTTTCTTTATTCAATCTGATTTTGGTCATTATCAGTAGAACTGATTTGAATAAAATGAAAAGTTTGAAATAGATCAAATGTAAAGTCGGTTTCCGTTCCTATTTATATAAGGAAAACTTATTCTCTTACAGCTTCACCATCGGAATATGGGTAAATATACAAGCAGCAGAATTGACTAAAGAAACAATGCCGTTGGTCTGCTCTGAGAGGAAGAAAATCTGTTTATGGCTACGTTATGGAGTGATTTTTGTTTCATATTTAAATAGTACTCTGAACTCTACAACTGCCGTTTCGTCAGACGAGTGGATAAATATTCTGTATATATACGATGAATCTGGTAGGTTGACAGTCATTTCCTTAAAAGTTTGTAGTTGATTTTTTTTTCGTTAACTACGAGAAAATGACTTTGAACAAATACTAAAAAAAATATAAATGTGGTTTCATTATTATTAGTGGGGTATCTATTTTCATGGTTCACCTAAATTCACTCTTGTTTCGATTGGAGTTCGCGTTGTTGATTGATATTCAGTTATTTTGTGTGTCCATGTTTACATGTTGTTTGTTTTTGTCCCGTTCTTGTTGGTGTTTACTGGTTGTGTCTCTGCCCTTTCGGATTTTTGACATTCGGATACCTCATTGATGCCTCTGCTTCTTTCATGAGTGGCCTTGGCCCGTGAAATTTGATATCCCGCGAAAAGGAATTTAAACATTGATCTGTTCATGCTGCAGACTTTAGAACCACAAATTTAAGAATTCACGAACTAATCTTTTTTTTTTCATCAATTCACACAAATTGATACTTACACAAAATGAATCCTCAGTATTTATCAAAATGCTGCTAAAATAGAATGAAAACATAATATTATAATTATAATATAATAATATTATAATATTATAAAACATATCTAGAGTTTCTACTATATCTCAGAAACTGCCAAATGAAAGGTACAGTGAAATAAATGAAATAATAATTTTACAAAGCTATCATTGGAAAATAAATAAGATACCTTGTGAAGAAAAACAAACACCTGGTTAAAATTGTAAACGGCTTTCAGCACATGAATTACTTTATATTAAATTGTTATTGAAATTGATGTTTTCATGGTTTTAGCCGTTGTATTAATTCTGTTATTTTGATGGTTATGTTTCGAATAAGAAACTTTTTAATTACTATTTAAACACTTAACTTCCTTGCAGAATATGCGATGAAGATTTATATTGATGGAATATCTAGTGGTGAATTAAGAGATGTTGAACCAGTAAGTTGTACATGTCCAATAGTCCATGGATTATTCATATTATCTACTCGTTTCTTTTGTACCTGCTATAGAACATAATTTATATCATAGTGTATTTGATGAGCACGTTAAAGAATGTCAAAGCTGTTTAAAATGGATGATGTTTTCAACATGATTTTTAAATGTATCATTTTTGTCTGAATAAATAAATATATTTAAGAGTCATATATGGTCAAAGATCAGAGCTAGTTGCAGATATTATAGGTTTAGTAAATTGTACAGTGCCACATTGTTCTATGTAACTATACATATTATGGACTTGAAGATCGCAATGGAAGAGGGAGGTTTGGCGCCATAAAACCTGGTTAAACCCACCATTTCGTTTGAAATGCCTGTACCAAGTCAGGACCATTGCGATCCACCAGTTCTCCGGTATGACTGATTCGTTTTTGTCATTTTCTCTGGACTATGAGATTGATCATTCAAGTTTTGTAGTTTTGTTATTACCTTTATTAACTAATAAAATTAACAATAATGTCTATTTTACCAGCACATTTATCAAAATTGAATAATTTTTTGCAGATAATTTTTAACAACGATAATGATGATTTGTTAATCCTTGGTAAACATGAAAACAACTTTTTCAAAGGTTATGTAGATGAGGTAGGTTTTAAGGAAAACACGTTAATATTCATTTATAACTTAAGAGAATATTCACAACAAGATGTAATGATTATTCTATAACAAAGTTCATCGAATATAGTTTTGAATCACCTTTGAATAATGTTCAATATTAAGGTTAATACAGACAGGTGTCACATGACTTTTGTACCTTTAAAAATGCAAAATTTAAGACCAGTGTCTTTAAAGTCAATAATAAAGAATAGAATATTTGAATTTATCAAAATGAGTAATAAATATTCAATTGTTTAACAATTGCATTAATCGTTTCTCGAATAACGCAATTTTTGACAAAAACAAGGGAGATAACTCACTTCAAAATTACCCTAAATTTACATTGGAATTGAATAGTAGACAAAAATCTAAGCTGGTGACCCCCTGTTTTCTATGTTTTATTTTAATATATAGGTAAAAATATAACTTTTGACAAAATAAAAACAAGATCCTAATGTAAGGATTTTTTCTGAAACATGATTTTATGCCAAAAATTTGGCATTTCCTATATAATCTATTGTAATTCAGGCATACTTTAACCACTTATATTGCAAAAACGAGCATGGTGACATATCCTTATTTTTATTCTAAATAAAGGATATTAATAACATGTTTCATTTTAGACCATAAAATCAAATGTTTAATGACAGAATTTTTTTCAGTATAGGTGTCCACATTAACCTTAAGTCTATCTAGAAGTATGTAAATTAAGTTTAACTTAATTTATAGTTCCTACTCAATGAAATAGATGCACATTTTGTTTTTGTCTTTCAAATAATTCTTAACGTTCTCTAAAACTTTAAATCGTTTGTTTTGTAAAAGAGCTTTTAATTAATGCTACGTCTAATCCCAACAAGCGCAACAATATAGTTAATTGTTATTAATTAACTCTTTTAGATGGTGTTTTACAATGTGGCCATAATTTCATCAGAGATAAACGATCATATGCACATTCCATCGATCACTAAATATCCAACATTTCACCAATATGGCCAACTTTACTACAAAATGGACCAAGAAGATGGAAGTAGTATGTTAGATAATGAAGGCCTTTTGAATGTGTCAAGTCGTATATATGGAAATGCAGCATTTAAAGAGGTAAATGTGAGGTAGCAGCAACTGTGATAGTTGATGGTACCTGCAATACTTCGGTTTGACATTTTGAAATACTAAACCAAAACAGATATAAAACTGTTGAATTTGTTATATCGATATTTTATGGAGTAACCTCTCAACAGCAGCATTTGAATTAAAACATTTGGAGGTCAAAAACCAAAATATATTGAATGAAAAGAACTCAAAGCCAAAAGGTTCGAACAGGGAAGGCAATGATTTTCAGTGTTTTCGAATCGTAGAATTCGAATCGTAGAATTCAAGCGTAAATTGAAAAAGTATATATTTTCTTGTGTGTTTTATTTAATTATAAGAGATATTATGTTCAAAATGCAAACATCCCTCCTGGTAAAAATATACTAAAATTTTAAAATCTTTTTTTTACAGAGCCATCAAGATTTCAAGAGATTTACTTTAGAATACCCACTAAACTAGTTAGAAGTGGAAATGCAAATTCCTTTATACAAGATGAATCTAGACAATCATCATAAATACATTCTTTCGCTTTTGTTTGTGCCTGTCATCTATCTGATTTTTTAAATTGCCGTTTCTTTATGTAAGTTGTGTCGCGTACACTTATTCCACATTTCTTTATCACCTATTATATAAATACACGAAATAGCAAAGTCTGTCAACTCAATAAAAAATTGATATTGGTGTTACCGTTGTTACAATATTGTTGGTACTTCCGATTTCATAGTGATCATAAATATTCCATTGTTATGTTAAATTTCCTATAATAAAATCTCAACATTGTTTTTTTTTACTTTGCCAGATGAACAAAACAAAATGCAGATTTTCAAACAGACAATGTGTTCTTATCTAAAAATTCTAATATGCATGCAACTTGGTTGAAATGATTCAATGTAAACGACCTTAAAGCAGTGTTTATTTAGTATCTGGGAATTGAGCATCATTGGAGTGATAAAATGAAAATGGTTGGAGTGATAAAATGAACATGATAGCTGTAATTAAATGAACAAGATTGGAGTGAAATAGTGGACATGAATGGGGTGTTTAAATGAACATAAAAGTAGTGATAAAACGGTCATGATAGGGGTGATAAAATCACTCCCTTCAGGGTGAACAAATTTCGACTGCAACTGTGAAATGGTGTGCAATCCTCCGAGACATTTTACCAGTGACCATTATTGCTAAGAACCCATCATGGCCAACAGCTCTGAAAAGCTTCCGCACTGAAACATCAGAAAACAGAATATCGATCATTTCTTAAAGTTTGTGTTCATTTATAAGTTTTGTTTATCTTTTAACAATCATTATTGATATTTCATGTTCATTTTATAGTCTCAATACACAATTGTGAAGAGACACTCGAAACTCGTTTGACCTTTCATATTCAATTGTTCATTGTATTACTCCTATCATATGTTAATTTTTTAATCTTATCATGTTCATTTTATCACTCCTTATGTGCCCTTTGTATCATTTCTATCAAATTTATTTTATTTACCCTGTCCATGTGCATCCTCTGGAAAATAACATTGTTAACGAATCATATTTTACTTTTTTCACTAGTCGTTATAAATAACACCGAATGTAAAAAATGGTCATACTGACTAATTTAGTAGTCAAAATTTAACTGGGAGGTGGTCAAATGTTTGGAAATGACAAATATAGTAGTCTTCATGATTACATTATTAGTCATGCTGACTAACTTTAATGTAAATGTGGACTATGTGCATGGTCATTGAGAGAACAGTCAATATGACTATCTAAACTTGTCACGGTGACTATTTTACGTTTTCAGTGAAGATATGTGTATTGTTACATTAATGTACCATATTTGGCCATGTTATTTACAACTGTCAGACCTAAAATAGTTTTTATGTATTCCATCGTTTTAAATCGTTCAAGTTTGTTGCTATTTTATAAGAAAACCTTATACTATTTTCTAAGAGTATTTGATAATTGAACAGGCATTTTAGATTTGAAAAAAAAAGTATGAAAAAATCCATGGGTTCTGTTCCTGGATCATGTAGATACAGCCATGTACTTTTTTTGTCTTTTGACGTTCGTATTATACGTGAATAAGTAGCAATGCTTGAACTCTTTCATGTCTTTTGTATGTTGCTATTTTGGGAACTATTGGACACATGCTTCATCTGTTTAAATTAGAAGTTTGTATGATTATGTATATAATTTTGCACAACAAAACGTTTTCACAAATTATTGAAAAATAAGTTATAAATATGTTCATTGTATATCTTCACCATCTCATACAGTGTGTGATTTGTTGTTTTCATTAAAATATTTTGTTATGTATTCTTATTTGATCTGTACCAGTTGTTTCACTTCCTACATGTACTAATTGTGATGTTTTACTTTGCAGTTGTCTGAAGAGAAATATTATGATGAAAATGTTTATACAGAAATTGTCTTTCCTTTACAAATCATTCCAAAAAAGTAAGAATGCAAAAATCGTAAAAAAGTAAATGAAAAAAAAACAAGTTTTCCATGCGAGTTTCAAAGTGATTGTAGTTCTTTATGTGACGCTCTAGCTACAGTAAATCAAAGCGCTTAATCATTAATATAGATTGGTTCTATTTTGTTGAAAATTTCAAGTTTTTTTCAGCATGAAAAGGAGTTGGATCTCGATAACAAAATGTAGAGGCAAAGCTATGCAAATGTTTTGAAAGTTAACACTGACATTTGATATTAACACTTCTGTTTTAACTGTTCCAAAATGAACGCTATTATGCCGCCTCTCTTTTCTTCTTAGAAGAATACTTCATGTATTTCTTACGCGCGTCAGGCGTAGGAAAATTCAATGTCTGGAACTTTGTTGTTATTTGTATTTTAAAAATATAATTCATTTGTTATGATCATTATGAAATCGACTCATCCAGATTGAATAATGGTAGTGTTTTTTTAATAGCAGTACTTACTTATTAGCATAAAATAAAGAAATACATTCATGTAGCCCAGTATTTCGGCATAGTGAGTAATAAATAAGTGGGAAAATACCAAAACATAGAACTAGTTATAAACCATGAACATGATGAATTGAAGAAAATTGGAAAATTAGCGAAATCTTTGTGTATCTGTAATAAATACAGTATATAGTAACACATCAATATGTATTGTGTACTGAATTTTATGATTTCATAAATAGAAACCTTGGCACAAACCAACGAAACGATAGAAATAGTAGATCAAGTGCAATAACCAAGTAACAGATTGATAAGCATATATTCTGTGTCCAATCTTTCATAAAAAAGTCCGTTTTCTTAATTGCAAAGGAATATATAAAACTTGTGCTGGTCTTATTAAACGCCTTTAAAAATGGAGATACATGAAAATGTGTTTAATGTTAATATGTTTTCAAAAGTAAAAGAAGCAAAGGTGTTACAAAGGGGTTATCAAACATCATTATTACGAAAAGACAAAGATATACGTGTATAATATAAAATTTCAAAATATTTTCAGACCGGAAACACGAAGATCACTCAGTCTATACTAAATAAACACACCAAGCCAGCAAATCTTTATAGACTGAATAAGGCGTCACTAACGCTTGCTTAAATTCAAATCTGTTCAAACATTCATATCGTATGAAAAGTTTTTAAACGTCAAAATATACGATAATCCTTAAACGTGACTCTTAATAGCTGAAGGACCTTGAAGTACTTCGTATGTATTTTGGTTCATTCAAACCAAGATCTATACGATCAAATACGATTAAATAAAACGTTTAAATGATAAATATTTTTAACAATTAACGTTTATTAAAGTTCTAAAGCGTTAAAAGGCAAGCCTCACTTTAAGCACCAAAAATAAAGAAAGTATATCAAACACGATAACATGAAACAAGACCAAGCTTGATACAATTAAATACAAATATACGATATTTGTATAAATTAATTTATTTTCGAATACTATTTTTGGAAAAAGTTATTTCATCACACGTCGCTGCAGACCTATATATCTGGGTATAGTTACGACG
The DNA here is from genome assembly GCA_963971305.1 of Arcuatula senhousia. NCBI lineage: Eukaryota > Metazoa > Mollusca > Bivalvia > Mytilida > Mytilidae > Arcuatula > Arcuatula senhousia. The sequence continues at coordinate 48,411,642 of OZ020313.1, forward strand.
TTAAGGTCCCCAGTCAAGTTCTACATGTAGCTCGTGTAAAAACTGTTTCAGTCTCCTGAAAGCTGACCAATTCTGAAGATATTCTATATCATAGAATGAGAAGTAAGATAAAAATTGAATTAAAGATAAAAAAAAACGATATATTTTCACAAACTGGAAAAAATCACTTTGAATTATAACATTAAAAAAGCTGTAACTGTAACACAGTAATTTGGCTCCGCCAACGTTAACATAAGGCTTTGCATGGCTATCTCTTAATTCTATATCTGAACATATTATATACAATGTTTACTTGGATGAACAATATCCTCCTAGAAACCCCAATTTTGTCAATGTTCCCTGAGTGCGAACTCAAATCTATAAGCCAGTTTTTTTTTTCCATTGGCACTAGATTCCTATACCAAATGTATAAAACTTGTAATCTACCTTTATGTAAGTGTTCAAAAACAAATTGAAGTCTTATCTTGTGGGTACCGACGCGCACTGCTTGATTGGTCCAACACGTAAACCATTATTAACTTAAACCTATATGTGAATAAAGGTAGTAACAAAACAACCGAACTTGAATGATCAATCTCATAGTCCAGAGAAAATGACAAAAACGAATCAGTCATGCATACCGGAGAATTGATGGATCGCAATGGTCCTGACTTCGGGTACAGGCATTTCAAACGAAATGGTGGGTTAAACCGTAAAAAAACATGAATTAAAGTTCTGAATGTGATTGTTCACGTAGCTGTAACTTTCTTCGTACATGGGCTTCAACGAGCTTATTTACAAATAGTAAAACTTTTATTACCCTAGTCATGGATCATAACTCCATGTCCTACTTAAGATGAAATACCTTTCATGGAGACAAATCCAATTTCCCTGAAGAAAATGCACATGCAGTACGTGAATTTATTAAAGATACACCAAGATATCGTTAGTTATCAAAATTTCTTCAACGTCAAAAGCTTCGAACATGGTTTTTAACTGGTTCCATTTTTGTAGTTTTCCCCTTATTATTACTTACCATGTCGAAATACTGTTTTAATTTATCATGACTACATGAATGTATTTCTTTTATTCTTTCATTAATCAAATAACAAGCTAATAAGTAAGTACTGCTTCTTATAAAAACAAAACTAAGTCCCGTGCTGCATCCGGGAGGCAAATAGGCCCGCAGCAGCGCTAAGCTTGTCGGTAAAAGTCCACTATTATTTAAGAGCCTTCAAAATCCTGACATCGGGGTCAGGCCACTTAGCCCATTAAGCAGTTGGGATGTGTGCCTCAGGTGGTTGAATGGGGTAGCCCCGTCGAAATGAATGCCGATGTCGTCAGGCTATAATCCAGAAACCTAACCGCAAACCATAGCGGGCCAACGTATGTGGAGAGGGCAACGCACGTTTCATGCACGTAAAAGGTCCCTTACTCTGTGTATCAAAATAAATGTAATTGTGCATGCCTTGTTATCGTCATCTGCTTATGAAAGAGGATCCTTTACATATTAAGGTTTTGCCAGTTATCCAATCGTTTTGTTTACCCCCAAAATAAAAAAAAAAAGATATAAGAAATATCCCAAGTTAGTGGAGTTCCCAATTGCCCTCAAGTTAGTGGAGTTCCCAATTGACCTCAAATTAGTGGAGTTCCAAATTGACCTCAAGTTAGTTGAGTTCCTAATTGCCCTGCCAGACTTGAGTGTAATAGATGAAATTTCGTTTTCTTTTAGGAGGATATGGAAATACAAATTGCTCAAGGTCGGTTCCGAATAGCCCTGGATTCCGAGATGCCCTGTACGTGAAGATGCACATGCATGTATATTAACATATACTTACCTTGAATATTTCGAGTAAATAAAAAAAAAACAATAATCAAAAGTGTTGATTTCAAACCCGAATTTCAAACAGCAGAGCTGTCAACCTTTCCAAAATTCAGGGGCATCCCGATTTTCAGGTCTTTATCTTATAATGAATGGTACTGAAACGACATGGGAGTTTCAAAAGTTGGTTGCCTTGCTAACATCGAAGCCAAAACCAGTACCTAAGATATTGACTACGAAATGTGCTGTACAAGGAAAACTTGGTCCATGTTTTAAAAATCAATCGTCTCTTAACGTATCCAACAGTCTAAATAATATCAGCCATTGACCAAAAAAAAAAATCAAAATCATGTCGAATCATTGAATGTGAAATCATTCGTGATTGTTTCAGGAATGCATTGACCAACCATTATTTTAAAACTTGAAATACACCCAGAGATCCCATTTGTACAAGTGAACATATTTTTACTTCTAGAAGTAATTTTTTAGGAGTTAAAATTATCTCACTTTTTGTTACTTTCTCTTATTTGCTTGCACAAGTTAACTGGTAAAAAATCATTCTTTTCTTAGTTATCTTTATCTCGCCATCAAATTAAATTTGTTCATGATTTATTTATATTGCTAATAGTATCACTAACCTTTATCACACTGAATCTTTTAACCTAAGTTAAATGAGATATAATCAACATTTAATTGTGCCAAGGTTTTTGTCCTAAAAATCCTTGTACTAATTTATGATGAAAAAAATATTCTGGCACGAGAGGATAAAAAAACATTCTAAAGAAGGAATTCAAAAAGTCAGGACCCAGGTTTGTCTTTTTTTCTTGGATATATAATATGAATTCAAGTTCGGAAGTGCTTTGTTTTTGTTTGTTTGATTTTTTTTTTGGGGGGGATTCATCATAGATAGAATGAGCTTATTTAATAGAATTTTTAAAATGCAAAATAGGCCGTTGTATTTATAAAAATGAATCGCTGACAAAAAAAATATATTGGTTTTCAGACAAACTGTCACGAATCTGTCCTACTACCAAAAGTCTGAAAAACAACATTTATACTTGAGATTGTCAAACTATTTGCTTTGATAGGTGTTTAGTTTAATTGTACGATATATTTATTGTTTTATTTATATATCTTTAAACGTAATGCTTATTTTTATGCAAAGCAAACATGGAATTCTTTAAATATTGAGCCTTTATGAGTTTTCAAACATGATTATATCCGAACATTAATCAAACGGCCCGTTTAGTTTTTATATCAGACTGAATTTCTTTAAAACATGTATAAAGTCACAACCTTATTGATAGAATCAAGTGCTCTCTCTCTTTAAAAATACAGGTGGTTGACCCCTATATTGATACATGTAACCGGAGAGCATGAATTACTTCACAAAATCGACATGTCCTGACCGGAACTCGAACCCGGGACCTCTAGGTTTACAGTCAGGCGCTCTACCTCTGAACCAAAGAAGTACTTCCCTTGTTCAGGGATAAAGGCTGGCTATTTAAATCTACTAACTAATGTACGAAGGGGAGCAACCACGTTACACTTCCCCCTCCTCAAGAGTCATCATACCTCAATGTATGACTTTTAACACCACACAACCCTGGCTAGGAATCCTTCTAAGGTCTCATTAACCCCTTCCGGGTCAATTGGTCCCTCCCTCAAATAGTCCATTAAAAATAGAAAATGCAGTGTTATTGTTTGTAATTGTCAAAGTTTTATTGGATTAATAATGGAATCATGTGTACAATCAAATGAAACCTAAAGATTCACTCATTTTAAATATCCTTGATTCATTTTTGACAAGTGTATGAATTTTGTTTACATGACTGTGTGAAAAGGCTCCATGTGGTAGACCAGAAAGCATGGCAAAAAAGGTATTTTGAGCATTTTGTAAACAATCCAACTTTGCGAAAAAAGTAATCCTTGATGGTGAATGTTTTATACCAGCATTAGACAGAAAATTTTATTAGCTTCGCAATGATATATAACATGTGTACCATCTTACCCGTATTTGTTCAAGCAAAAATTTCAAAAATGCAGATTTTAAGCTGAAAGTGAATGTGAACGTCAAAAGGGTTATTTGAGACCTTAAGAATACAGCTTATTTGTGTCCTCAGTAGGCTATCCTGGTAGTTTCACAATGGTACCCCCTTAGCAACCATTGTATTTTTTGCTTTTTGTCACTGTATTTACCCTCATACAGGAATAGAAATATTGTTTGATGCATATTTTTTTCCAAACCTCACTTTTAAACAGAAATTAAGTGTCGAACGATTGAAAATAAAGAGATTTTCTTGCTCGCGACATGACAAAATGTTGATTATTTCATATGCTGATGCCTGTTTTTATTTTTTCATAGAGTTGTCTGCCCTTAGACCATTAAAATATAGTCACTGCAATGTTACTGTTTCTAAAAAAAAATGTTTTGATTGTGAGAAAGTGAATATAGTAAAGTCTTATCCCTTTAACATAGAAAACTTAATGCGACGTCAACTTTTTAAGGTTTTCTCATGGTACACCCCTATTTCAAATGCCCATAAAATCAAAACCGCACAACTCCTTGGCTTGTATGAGGGCTTAATAAATTCAAAAAATCCTCCTCTTTAAATTTTCATATTCAAATATGATTATCTGGTGCATTGTGTTATTTTAAGGTCTCATTAACCCCTTCCGGGTCAATTGGTCCCTCCCTCAAATAGTCCATTAAAAATAGAAAATGCAGTGTTATTGTTTGTAATTGTCAAAGTTTTATTGGATTAATAATGGAATCATGTGTACAATCAAATGAAACCTAAAGATTCACTCATTTTAAATATCCTTGATTCATTTTTGACAAGTGTATGAATTTTGTTTACATGACTGTGTGAAAAGGCTCCATGTGGTAGACCAGAAAGCATGGCAAAAAAGGTATTTTGAGCATTTTGTAAACAATCCAACTTTGCGAAAAAAGTAATCCTTGATGGTGAATGTTTTATACCAGCATTAGACAGAAAATTTTATTAGCTTCGCAATGATATATAACATGTGTACCATCTTACCCGTATTTGTTCAAGCAAAAATTTCAAAAATGCAGATTTTAAGCTGAAAGTGAATGTGAACGTCAAAAGGGTTATTTGAGACCTAACCACCGTGGGTTTTTAGTTGGGCGCCAATGTAACCGGAGAGCATGAATTACTTCACAAAATCGACATGACCTGACCGGGACTCGAACCTGGGACCTCTAGGTTTACAGTCAGGCGCTCTACCTCTGAACCAAAGAAGTACTTCCCTTGTTCAGGGATAAAGGCTGGCTATTTAAATCTACTAACTAATGTACGAAGGGGAGCAACCCGGTTACATACATAAGAACAATTAAGTGCCTGTATCCAAAACATCTAAATGTATCTATCATTGCATATTGGCCTCAGAGTAAGGTACTATTCAGGCAATTAAGTAAACTTTTGCAATCACATGGATAAAAAAAGAGAAAAGATGTTCTCTGGATTTTACCTACATGTATATTTAAAAAAGCAGCCATGCCCATAGTATTAGTGAGTTGGAGTGCTCCTTTGCTGATTTATGAACAACAGACGGTTCAACAAAAATCTCACAAGAATTTATTTTAATATGTGTTTCTTAATGTCGCAGTGTATTTTTATGTGTATCTATAGGGAACTGCTAAATAATGGCAACGTCCATGAATATAAATATTTATTATCTGAAAATATAGTTAAACATTTTACACAATATTCAGGAAACATACAATGCCTGAAATAGAAAACATTATATAACGACGAAGTTTATATATTCCTTGAATGAATATCCCAAAATGGGTTACTTTAAATAAAATGATTTATTAATTGAAATAATCAATGATTGAAATTATCTATGCCAACTTCCAAAATGTAAATGGATACATATAAAACTTTTACTTATAACTTTACGCTTTTAAACAATCTTTATGAATTAATAAAATAAAACCAAATTTATAAAATGTCTTTGCTAAACTTTACTTCAATAACTTTTATCAAATATAGTAATAAAAAGTATACTTCTCATACCTGAAAATATTCGGCGACTTGCGTTGGCCAATGTTCTTATGGAGTGGCAATCAATAATAATAACATTCTTTATTTATATGGTGTATTGTAAACAACATGCAGTGCCGGCGCAGTTAGCGCGCGAAAGCTACTGTGTAATTGTATAATCCAGTCCTGTCTTCACAAATGATAATACGTCACACAGTCAATGAATGAATGACGAAATGATGAAAATGCGTAATGACCAGTCAGATATCTTATGAAAAACCATGACCTTGGAAAATGATGATTTTTCATGACATTTAAATTAAAGAATTGTAATGACTTTTCACTTTTTTTTTGTCATGAAAAATCGTGACAAAACGGTTTAACATGAAAGACTCCTGGGTAGAAAATAGTCGAGAAACTCTATATAATTGCGAGTAACTTCAAATCCTGAATTGTAACTGTGTTCTTGAATAATTACAAAACATCTTAATGGACTTGGTTTTGTTAGAATTTGGTAAAATTAAGCGAAAAAATGTCATTCTTGTACACAATTTAAACCACTGATTTTGTAGGTTTTTGCGCTTTCGTTATTTCAGACGACAACAAATGGGTCAAATATCAGAAAGAAGTTACTAACCGAGTTTAGAACCGGGACATACAAAAAAAAATGCACAGACAGTTCAAATTTTCATGAAATCAGACAACTATAGTTCTGACAGAAAAAAGGTGAAATGTCATGAAAAATCATCATTTTCAAAGGTCATGGTTTTTATACAACCGCAAAAAATTTGCGGACGTATAATGGTATGATGCTGTCGTCGTCGTTGTCGTTGTCGTTGTCTGTTAACTTTAGTGTATACACGATAACTTTAGTTCTAGTTATCCAAATGCAATGAAATTTGACAATGATATTACTTACCATTAAAGGATGAATGGGATTGATTTTGGGAGTCCCCCTTTTTTTCGTTTGGAAATTAAGGGCCAAAAGGGGCCAAAATTGTAACTTTTTTGTTTGTTCTTACAATAACTTTTTCAAAATCTTTTCCTCTGAAACTACTGAACAGAATTCAATGAAACTTGGTATGATTGATCATTAGGGTGTCCTGCACTATAGTAATGTTTCAATTTCTGATTCGTCAAAAATCATGGCCACTGTGGCTAAAAATAGACCAGGGGGGTCAAACTACTGTTTTTGGCTTGTAATTCAAAAAGTATAAGGAATAGATGAAATCTGATGCCACCCTACTGCTTCAGGATCAAAAGTTCTACAAAAGTCTCCATTTGGTCGAAGTTGTCAGAAGACCCCTTATAGGGGTTACGGCCTCTTAAAGGTGAAAAATAGCATTTTTTCATGTTTTTGCCCTATAGTATGAAAATTATTGCAGATAGCAAAAAGCTGTTGCTTGCTTAATTGTTCAGCTCATTTAGCTCTACAAAAAACTCCATACGATCGAAGTTGTCAGATGACCCCCTTTTCATGTTTTTGGCCTATGAAATGAAAACTATAGCAGGTAGAGAGAAGCTGTTGCTTGCTTAAATGTTCAGCTCATTTACACAATTAAGAATTAGTTTTTGCGACCCCCCCCTTTTTCCCCTATTACGTAATTAGGGGCCAAATGGGGCCAAAATCGAAACTTTTTTATTTGTGGTCCGATTTAAAAAAAAAATTTTGCAAGTTTATTCTTGTCAGGTAGTGAATCCAAATTTTAGAATTTATTTTTGTGACCATCCCCTTTTTCACTTGTTTTGTAATTAGGGGCCAAAAGGGGCCGTAATCAAAACTTTTTTGTTTCTGTTTTTTTTTTTGAAATTTTTTTTTGCAAGTTTATTTTTGTCAAGTAGTGAATCCAAATTTGAGAAATTATTTTTGCAACCCCACTCCTTTTTCACCTGTTACATAATAAGGGGCCAAAAGGGGCCGAAATTGATTTTTTTAAATTCTTGTTCGATTTTGACAATTTTTTTGCAAGAGTAGAATACAAAATTGAAAATTTATATTTTTACCCCCTGGGTCGAAAGTCCACCAGAGCAGCATGTGTCAAAAACCTTTGTCAGTCCACCATGGGCTGCATGTGTCCAGAGCAATAGACTATCCATATTGGGCCTAAAATGTACAGGGTTCAACATGTTGAGGTCGTATCATGCTGCGCTCGGCGAAGCTTTTTATTCATAAGATATCTGACTGATGACTGAATGATGTAATGAAATAGATGAACTATGAAAACCTATATGTATCAATATTACAATATATAAATAAATGCAAATGAATTATTTGCTTATTAACTCATGAATTGGCGGTGACATTAAGACATTTTTTGTTATTTTCATTATCTATGTGATTGTTAAATTTTACAAAATTGTCTGGATAGAGTGTGACCTTGAGGACAAGGGGCAATGGGTGAAGATAAATTTGGGTGTTTTAGACAGAAAAAAAATCATTTATGAAACAAATTGTAAATGCTTTGACATGTTTGATGTGCAATGAATGAATGATTTAATTATAGAAAATCCAATTGAAGCAAAAAGATGGGAAAGGGGTACTAAAAGTATTATTTCCTTTTTTTCTTTTTTTCTTCTTATAAATTAATTGAATAAACATTTATTATAAATGTTTATTAAGAATCAACCGTTTTAGAGTTATCCCCCTTTAACTGTTTTTTCTATCAATTTAACTGATTTTTAAAAATCTTCTTCTCCGAAACCACTGAAATAAAAATGACAACAAAGTTCCAGACAATAAATTTTGCTACGCCTGACGCGCGATTCGTCTATTAAAGACTCATCAGAGGCGCTCTACCAAACATATTGAAAATGCCAAATACTTTATGATTATGAAGAGCTTAGATCAGGGATTGCTTTTAAACTTTGTACACTTGATCTTTAGGATGTCCTCTATCAAGTTTTTGAAATTAGTGCATGCCGACCAACCATCATGGGCACCGTTACTAAAAATAGAACAGGGGGTCAAACCATAGTTTTTGGCTTATAGCTCAAAAAGTATAAGAGAAAGGGAAAATCTGAAACAACCATCCCTCTTCAGCATCAACAGCTCTACAAAACTCTCCATTGAGTTGAAATTGTGGGATGACTGCTTATTGGAGTTATTTCCCCTTAATCTTCAAAATTAACAATTTTCACAATTTTTGAACTATATCTAAAAAACCGTAAGAGCTAGAGGAAATGTTAGCATTACAAAATTGTTCAGCTAATTGAGATCTACAAAAATGATTTCAGGGTCAAAACTGTCAGATCAACTTTTTGAGAGTCATCCCCCTTTTAATTTGTTTTTTTTTTTTTCAAATGGAAAGCTTTGTAACTTTGTATTCTTGATCTTAAGTTTGTTTGCTATCCTAACTAGTTTCTTTAATGTTACTTACCAAGTACATGTAGATCATGTTGCACACTATGTAAGAGGCTTTAGCATAAGAGATCAGGTGAGAAATTCAGGCTCCTGGGAGCCTATTGTTACTCAATATCTACTATTTCTGTCAACATGACATATCTATCAATTTGTATGCATTCTTCACTTATTTTGGTGTGTTTAATTTTGGGACATTTAGGTGAGGCGCCAAATAAACCACATAAAGCTACATCCAAAATATCCCAAATTAGGGTACATGCAGAACACATGCAAAGTACATTTACATAACACCTTACTTGTAGATTGATAATCATTTCTTTTGTAGAAATGCACTAGAGAGCTTGTTGACACACCCCCAATGGTCATAGAAAAGATATGAACCATGGAGACTAAACAAGAATGTTTACTGGAATTTCAAAATGTTGGTTTATATGTTGGAAATAATGAAATTCTCCATGGAGTCAGTGGCGTTGCTGAGCCTGGGAAGTTATTGGCCATTATGGGGCCAAGTGGTAAGAGATGTATGCTTATAATCATGATAATACTCTTTATTACATGACTAGAAAATAGCATTAATTTGATTGGCCTAAACAACCCTAAAAAGTTTTGATGTAGAGTGAGAACAGCCTTAAAATGTCTAAATATAGTAAATAAACAGGATGGAAAGCGATGTTACCTTACTATTTCCTAAAAATAGATTCCAGACCCCTGAAAGTGACTAAAAATAGATCGCATGATTTCCCCCGAACAAAGTTCAAAGAAAACATTCCAAAATATCTGTGATGTATACCAAACAATTTCCAATGCCAGTGTTTCATGGATGTTCAAATATCACTGTCAATTTCAACTTTTAAAAATTAATATGTGGTTAATGTCACAATCTTGTCAGAAGAATCTTTGATAAAATTTGTTTATGTTGAAATTAAATTTTCAAAATTCAGCCTCTTTTTGAAACAATATTACATTTAATTTTCACAAATTTACATGTATCACTGTATGTAAGTGGTATGGTGCTTTCAGTCTTCAGCATACAAGTTTTCATGTAATAAAACAATTATCGACTTTGGTATAGGTTGACATCAATTTTATCAACCCTAAAAATATATATTAACCTCGCCTTCGGCTCAGTTAATATAATTTTTTCAGGTTGATAAAAATAGATGTCAACCTATATCAAAGTAAATAATTGTATATTGTTTTTTTTCCTACAAAATGTATCTCCACATAGGAAAGAAGAAGAACATCAATTGTGAGTACATTCTAAGTCCAACTAACTCTTTGTTTTAAATAAGTAATATTATCTGTCAATGAATTATAAAGGTGTTCACATAAGCATGATAAGTGTGTAATGAAACCAGTTACCCAATCCAGTAGAAATATAAAATCAAAGTACTGAAAGTACTGATAGCCGGGATAATCTACAAATTTAAGTGAGCCGGTGGTGTAGTGGTTAACGCCTCGGGTTACTAACACCAAGGTTCGTGGTTCAATCCTCGTCCGGGGTGAAAATTTCATGAACCAATTTTCCGACTCTCTCTTGACACCATTTGCGAGGATGGTCTCAAGGAACGATGCTAGTCCTTCAGAAGGGACGAAAAAAGGTTGTCCCTTGTATGTGGAGAGCAATACCCCATGCACGTTAAAGACCCCTTTGTAGAGTTCGATAAGAGTAGGCTCAATGGGGGCGGCTGCAAAGGCAACACTCGCAAACTGCTAGCTGGAGAGGGATTTACATAAGCATTAAGCTTGTTTCCCAATCCAGGATAAATAAATATGTTTAAACTAATCTACAAATTTAAAAAGTGGTTTATGTTTAGTAAAAGGTTAGAGTAATAATTGGATATTGTAAAAGAAATATATTGTTAACGTGTATTGATATGTGAATTGATAAGCGATGAGGCAACACAACCATCAGCTAGCTTTTGATTGGTCAGTTACTGAAAAGCTATCATACCTATAGACATGGCAAAACACTTCAGCCATTATCCCAGCTAATGGATAAGTTAAAATAAACTAGAAAACTTTTTATGCTTATGACCTTCATTTTGGTAAATTAACACACAAAAAATTATTATTGAAAAATATTTTTCAAAACTATGATTAATAGATGATAATGAGATGTGGAATAAGTGTACAAGATACAGCCCATACAAACAAGTGGCAATTAAAAAAAAATATATATATAAAAAACAAACAGCAGCCTTCAAGGGGGCCAATAGGTGCTGCTCACTGTTCTGTGATTCGCCCAAGGTCAAAATAGGTTGCATACATTTTAATTATTTAAATTCTGGCTTAAGACAGGGATATGACAGGCACAAATATAATGTAATCAGTGAATTTATATCAAGTTTCCATTGAACAAAAAAAAATAAATGTATATAAGATGATAATTTTGTTGTTTTTTTCATTTGTTTAGGAGCAGGTAAAACTTCCCTGTTGAACTGTTTGGCAAGGAGACAACCATTAACATCAGGGGCAATAACTCTGAACGGTTTTCAGATAACCAAAGATTTAAAAAGAAAAATCTGCTATGTCCTACAGCAAGATGTCTTTTTTGAGTTTCTTACCTTGAGAGATACTTTACAAGTAAGGTTATTTAATCACTTTTGAATTTATAATCTGTAAAAAAGACAGCCAAAAACATTTTATCTTACCTATTCTATTAACGTAAGATATGAGTGGTTGCAAGCCAAATAAGTTATCAAGTCTCAAAAGCCATAGGATTGAAACAAAATGAAAAAAAAGTTTCATATTATCACACAAATAAACTTCGGTTATGAAATTTGTAAATGTTGGTCGACGGATGGGAAACAATTTTCGTAATATTTTTCTCTGCAATTAATTACCAGAGTCTCCTGACATCAGCATAGGGTCCAATACTGTGGGAACAAATTTCAGGTCTGTCACTTGCCTACTTCTTGTTAAACAAAATTTGGCCATTTTTTACTTGAAAGATTTTCAAATTGTAGTTTAGTTGTTGAATCTTTTAATCTTCTGAAAAGGACCTCAACCTCACATTTTCTACAGTTCAGTTTACACAACTACATATGTATGTTAGATATTTTGTTTTTCTTAGAACAGATGACAAAAATGTTTATACCATTTCTTGTTTGTTTGAGCAAAATTCCTTTTATTTTAGTTTGCTGCCAACATCAGATTGCCAGAATCTCTCACCAGAGAAGAAAAGCAGAAGATATTGGACCAAATTATAGATGAGTTAGATCTTAGAAGATGTTTAGATACCTGTAAGTTTTATTTTCTGTTATTAAGAGTAACATCATATAATCCATAATTGACACTTTTCTGATAAATTGCAAAGAAATAAAAAAAAAATCTTTGTTAACTGCAAAAATATCATCTAGGTATATGATTTTCCTCCATAATAATGAAAAAGACACTTTTCTGAAATACTGTGGTTTTATTATTTTTCGTGGAGTATCAATTTTCGTGGATGGTCTTTAACCACGAAATTTGATACCTAATGAAAAGATATTTTACATTGATTTGTATGCCGAGGACATCAGAACAAGGAAATTAAGAATTATAGGTTCTTACTTAAGTTCTTGGAAAAGACCGGCTGATCTTTCTCAAGGGATAGAATTTTTCAGTCTTTTTGCGAGTTGAGCGCAGGGGAACGAGCCAAATTACCACAAAAATTCTATTACGAGTGAAAGATCATCACCGAGTTTCAAAGAACTTGTGTAAGTACCTATTCTTGTGTGTAAGTACCTATTTCTTCTGTAAAAAATTAAATTTTTATAGACTGAACTCCTAGGTAGCTTCATTCCATACAACCGAAAGTTTGAAATAACATTGTATCTCATTGGTCAATGTCAACTACTAGTATCAGTACTGACGGTTTTCATTGGCTACTTAGGCAATGTGAGATCGCTGCAGGTGCTGGCATCTCATCCTGGTCATCTCACACTGAAGAAAGCCATTTAGGGGAGAATCCACGAACTGATCCTTTTTCATCCAGCCATAAATTTTTATAGACTGAACTCCTAGGTAGCTTCATTCCATACAACCGAAAGTTTGAAATAACATTGTATCTCATTGGTCAATGTCAACTACTAGTATCAGTACTGACGGTTTTCATTGGCTACTTAGGCAATGTGAGATCGCTGCAGGTGCTGGCATCTCATCCTGGTCATCTCACACTGAAGAAAGCCATTTAGGGGAGAATCCACGAACTGATCCTTTTTCATCCAGCCATGAAATTTGGAACCAACAAATATAAATTAATCCACAGAAGTTATGATTGTTTTTTTTGGGGTGGGGTGTTTAAGGAATGGTTTTCAACATTAGTAAGAGTATGTAATAATGTTCGTCATATTTTTTTATATGTTTAACGAAAGTTATCTTATGCTGATATGATATTTTTTTCCAGTTGTGGGTGGTATGATGTTCCCAGGGCTCTCAGGTGGAGAAAAAAAGAGGGCAAATATAGCCTGTGAAATGTTGACAGACCCTTCTCTTATTCTCCTAGATGTGAGTTATATTTTAAGATATAGCCTGTGAAATGTTGACAAACCCTTCTCTTATTCTCCTAGATTTGAGTTACATATTCAAAGTTTACAAACATTTTATGGAATATACCTTTAGAAATTGAAACTATAAAATGATTTAAATTCCTGGGTATCAATAATTGTGGATTTGAAGTTTACCCTATTATACCTGGATGTTAGATTTTCCATTTGTTTGGTGTTTGATTTTGTGGCTTGCCTAACCACAGAAACCACAAAAGTTGGTACCCTACAAACATTAATACTTTCACAGTACTGTATAGTGTATAGTATGTAGGGTCTTTACATTACAAGTAAAACTAATTAAAGATACAGTCAACATTTCCTCAGATGCTTGGTCAGCAATTTTTGACCAGACATACAATGTCATGTGAAACCCCATGTTATGAAATGGTGAAATATTTTCATAACAGTTTCAGAGCAACAATTGATATTTAGTTTGCAGCCTTTGAGGATGTGATTTATAAATTAACCAAGTAATAATCAGTCAGATAATTTTAGATGAACTTACATTTTATCAGTATTATAATTTCTGTGTATATATCAAACTTGACAAGTAAGAAATAAAAAAAAAAAAAACAACAACAAAGTTTTAGACAACAAATTTTACTACACCTGCATGCGTTTCATCTATTTAATACTCATTTAAGACGCTCCATGGAAAAAATTGAAGATGATAAGGGCTGTTCCAAAATTAAACATGTGGGGGAATTGGGAGGAACTTCTATAACATACAGTATATGGTGGGTGGTGGGCGTTTTAGAAATATTTTGAGAAGAAACAAATTGACAATGATAAGAATTAATTATTTTTCTTATGGATGGTGGGGTAAAGATAAAAATGCCTCCTGACACCCCCACACATTTAGTTCTGGAACACACCTAAACACTATATGAATAATTATGAAGACAATTGAAAACAAAACCCAAATTACACAAAGTGATCATCTAACTTATAAATCTGTAAATCAGTTATAAACTTTTCCAGGAACCTACTACAGGACTTGATTCCAGTACAGCCTATAGCTTGATTTATACCCTGAAGACTTTGGCTCATACCAGTAATAAAACTATAGTAGCCACCATCCACCAACCCTCTTCCAAGATGTTCTACCTGTTTGATAACCTCTTACTGCTTTGTAATGGAAAGGTACATGTACATGTATATCTAGATATCTAGATTCATATTTTATGTGCTTTTACCAGCATTTAAGATTTCCAATGTGTGCAAAACTTAGGTTCTGACCGATATGGAATAAACATGAGACTGTCTTACTCAGGTTCATGATTAAATATAGGGTGGATTGATGTGACAAATGTATGTCCTTAGCAATTGTGTTTTGCTTGTTTCTTGAACAATGAATTGATGTAAGCTGAACTTTAAGAACCCCTGCCTGGATGATGTATTTGAAATTTTGAAAGCAAGACATTTAACAAACATAAATTCATAAATTACAACAAAATACTGCATTGAAAATACAGATATGTCAAATTTTCATTTGAATGTTTTTGGCTAAATTTTTCTTTCTTATACTTATATATGCTTGTAATACATTTTAGATGGCATACTTTGGTGAGACCAGACAAGTTGTAGACCACTTTGAGAACATTGGAATACCTTTACCTTCTGGATATAACCCTGCAGATTATATATGTAAGTATTTTCAAATCAACCTAATGGACAAGCTATTATTATTTCTGAATAAATTGAAATCTCAACATGTTAATTGAGGGCTCCCACAGGGTGAAAAACCACCTATAACCTGTAATTTTAAATGTAAAGTAAGTGAAAAAAACAGCCTTAACATCAGGCAAGAAAATTATTTTTGTATCAGTTTTTTTCAGTATCTTCCAATCGAAATTGGGATAAGATTTCAGGTCTGTTGCTCACTTTTTTCCTGTTCAGCAAAATCATGCCCCTTTTGACTTTGACAAATTTTTAATCATAAATAATCATGAATAAAGTTCCATTGCTATGTGCTAAGCAAAAGGACAATTACTTGTCTTTTAGATTACTCGTCTTTCATGCAAATCAGAGCTGGGCATAGGTATTTCTACTGTTGTTGGCAGTAATGTTTAAGAGAATGAGCACCTCCATATCATAAGAACTATAATTCCTAAGTTGATGAAACTTGGTATGCATATAAGTACAGTTGCATCCCCATCCTCTGACCTTGACCTTTGTTTTCCAGTTGAGTGTTGTCCACAATTTTTAATGCATAGATAGGAATGTTAACACCTCCATAAATCAGGAACTTTAAGATCTACATGTAGGTTGTAGAGACTTGATGCCATTGGGCGAGACATACTTTAGTGTCAACCGTTATACAGATATAATTTTTCACATTTTTGTTTTACTTTAACAGTGGAGAAGATGAAGGAGAGTGGTGATGTACACGATAAAATCATCTCAGCAGGCACACAGATCAGGTAATCTTTATAGAAAATAAAGAGATGTGGAATAAGTGTACACGAAACAGATCACATAACAAGTGGTAATTTAGAAAAACCACAATAAAAAGCTGCCAGCAGCCTTCAACAAGGCAAATAGGCACTACTCACCGTTTTGCAAATGACCCATAGTCTAAATTAAGTGCATATAATTCAAATCAAGTCCTGAAATTGTCACAGATAGACCCCTTCTTAAACAAGGAACTGAAAACATCAAAAAGACAAGTACAAACAAAAGCTTTGTCAAAGATTCCAATATTTAGATCTTCATCTCAAAATTGACTCTCAAGGAAGACTTTCAACAAAGCTCTATGACAAAAGAGATGACTTCAACTTTCCAATCGTCAACTTTCCTGTTTTGTTTAGCAACATTATGTCCGCTCCTGCTTATGGAGTTTTCTTATAACAGTTGATTCCTTACTCCAGAGCTTGCAGGAATTACATAGATTTGCTTGGCATAGCGTCACGTTTGACACAGATATTGCTAACACGGGGTTATGTTGCTCCTTCAGGTTGCTGTCTTCACTCAAGAAATTTTACGGTAGACACCGTACTCGTAGACAAATATGGGATTTCTATCTCTCAAATGAGTGCAGATGTTGGTTTGTCCTAGAATTGTTTTGTCTACTTTTACCGGATTTGACACACTGAATTGGAATTTAACAAGACAACGGGTGTGCTATAGCAGGCAGGAACTGCTTACTCTTCTGGAGCACCTGAGTTCACTCTTGCTACGACTTGAGTTTGCATTGTTAATTTCTATTTGGTTCCCAGGCACATATAAAATGTGGTGGGGTTAAACTAGATTTTTGGGCCCAACCTTTCCCCTATCAATATTCCCAGACAAAGCATAAAAATTAATGTCATGATGATTTGGGGTAGGATATATATGTTTATATGTCTTTTTAAGCAAACCTGGACATTGGAGGACACGTCAAACCTTATGCAGGTGGTACTGATAAACCTAAGAAGTGTCAGCTACATTCATTACTTTTGTAAATTAGAATGCTGGACTCCACCTCAACTTATAATAATTCACCATACATGTTTAACCCTCTTTTTTCCATCCTTTTATTGATTGACATTTTGAGACTGTTAGAATATTTTGATGTTGTCTACATCACTAAAAATTTGATATTTACCTGCTAATATTAAAAAAAAGCAAATTAACAATTTTGACATTCATAAATAAAATTTATTATTTTCCAGTATTGACATGATTGATATAGTAATCTTTTTTTTTCTTTTCAGGAACAAATTAACATTTAGTTCAACAAATGATTTTGACCCTGGCTCTCCTACAATGGATGGTCAGTTTGACTTCATAGAACCTAAACAGAAAAGGATCAAGTTTTGGAGAAAGAAGTCACACAATGGACAGGGTAGGGTTTTCTTAAAGAATAACTTATCTTTATATATTTATTATTTTGTATTCTTGACTGCATTTATTGTTTTTACAGACATGTACAGTTTTTCTGTTTGTTCATTCATTTGTCCTCCACACCTTAGGTGTGGCTTTTTCTTTGATTAGAGGTGAAAGAAATGTCTTTTTAACGTTTTTTTTTTCACTGATTAATCATATTAAGAACATGACAAATCATGCGTTTTCCACAAATAAGTGCTGAGATAGTTATTTACAGGTATTCATTTTCTTTACATTTTGGTTGAAAAGAAATTTAAAATTGATATGGGAATTCATTAAAAAAGCTAGTAAATGTTCCAGTATTAATATAATTTATTTTAACTAGTTTAACTTACTTGCATAAAAATCTAGGAATGTTAGCCTTTGAAGAAATAAGAAAATATTTCAATATCTCAGATATCACACTTATAGATTTTATTTTTACTTGCAGAAAACATACATTCCAGCTTAATGGATATAGACCAAGGAAGGTCTAAGACTTCTAGGAGTAATCAAGACACATGTCAAACAGATACAAAGTGGCAGACAGGTTTCTGTACTCAGTATGTCAACCTGACAGTGAGATCATTCAAACTCTCCCTGCCGAGACTCTTAGACAAAGTGAAGATCCTTGAAAACATTCTAGTTTGTCTTTTAGTGAGCCTAATCTGGTTCCAACTGCCACGATCAGAGGACACACTTAGGGACAGGATGGGTGCTGTAAGTCTAATTGTAAAATATTAATTGGTTTGGAAGAATGTTCTTGGTTGTTGCTAAATTTTTTAGTAAAGATGGCAATCTGTTCAAAATATACTTACCGGTTAATCATCAGATCTTCCGACCAAATAAGCGGTTAGACGTGACTGTTGCCAAAGTGTCGAGTCATAATAAGTTGCGGAAAAAAATATGTTAAATTGTTTCTTAGCCCTCAAGGTTGATGCAAGTCAAAAAATGAACAATTCACATTTATAAGGTTTGAATAGTTCAGCTCCCGAAATAGCTAGAATTTTTGTTTGTTGTTTTAAAACCTTTCTCTGTCTTTGATTCTATAGAATGGGTTCCTAGAACCCATAATATGCCACAAATTGTCAAGTTGATGACTTATTTTGTCTGTTATTACCATTTTAATTCACGGATTACCAAATATGGACATTGCATTAAAAATTGAAACTACATGCGAACCTTTTATGATATCTTGAAATTTTCTTTTGAGAAATGTCAATATATTTTCTATTATTCACAATGCAAAATTTCTTCCAATTCTATCTACTATTAACAATTTTGTACTAGATTTTATACACCACCAAAACTTTTGTCTTGTCACAATTGTTCCATTTGTGAGGCTTGTTTAGGGTATATTGGGATCTGGGATATGCACTCAATTTCTTAGTGGGATACGGGATATTTGAGGCAAAACTTATTGGGATATGGGATATTTTTGTCAATTTTATTTACAGGGATATGGGATACTGGAAAACATTTTTTGGGATACAGGATATTTGATGAAAAATTTATGGGGATATGGGATATTGGTACCCCCCCTAAACATGCCCCATTTGTACCTACCCAGGTACAAACAGACAGTTTCCCATAGAATTCAATGCATTTTCAATTTCAATTTTCTCAGAAATGGTGCGAGATATTTTCTTCAAATCTTTTGCATCAAAGTTCTATTTTGATCTAGTTACAAATCCTGAATTTGCAAAACATATGGTGCACTGGGTTAGTATTTGGCTTTTTCCGGATAAGAACTATTGAAAAGGGGTTAAAGGGAATGGGTAAAGTAAGTTTTTTTTTTACTTTCAAAATCACAATAAAATGACACAAAGGGGTATCAATGAGACAAATAAATATTGTAAGCCTAAAAAGACAATGCCAAATTCATGGTGGACCACACTAGAAAAAACGAAGCAAACAATGAAAACAAAAGTCTTTACTTTCCAAAAATGGTTCGATTAAACTACAATTAGCAACGCTTTAAATCTTTATTGTTTTTATTACTGTTAGTAATCGTTTGTATAAACAATTTTGTCCAATCATATTCCAGGACTTAATTGCTAATTATCCATTTTAATCAATTCTTTGTGTTGCTTATTATTAATAAAGACATTTTAATATACATTTTTATGTCGCCTGCAACGTGTTGCAGAAGCGACATATAGGGGTTACTTTGGCACTATCCGTCGTCTTGCGTCCTGCGTCGTCGTCCTGCGTCGTCCTGCGGCGTCACAAAAATTTCCGTCGCAGTTTTCCAGGCAACTACATGCCACAGCCTCTTGATATTTGGTATGTAGCTTCATTGCATAGTACTGTAAGGTGTAAAGCGATTTTATGCCCAAAAAATAACTACTTCCTGTTTGACGAATACTTAATGTTTTATATATAATGAACATAGATGCCAAATTTTCGTTGCAGTTTTCCAGGCAACTACATGCCACAGCCTCTTGATATTTGGTATGTAGCTTCATTGCATAGTACTTTAAGGTGTAAAGCGATTTTATGCCCGAAAAATAACGACTTCCTGTTTGACGAATACTTAATGTTTTATATATAATGGACATAGATGCCAAATTTTCGTCGCAGTTTTCCAGGCAACTACATGCCACAGCCTCTTAATATTTGGTATGTAGCTTCATTGCATAGTACTATAAGGTGTAAAGCGATTTTATGCCCGAAAAATAATGACTTCCTGTTTGACGAATACTTAACGTTTTATATATAATGGACATAGATGCCAAATTTTCGTCGCAGTTTTCCAGGCAACTACTTGCCACAGCCTCTTGATATTTGGTATGTAGCTTCATTGCATAGTATTATAAGGTGTAAAGCGATTTCATGCCCAAAAAATAACTACTTCCTGTTTGACGAATACCAACGTTTTATATATAATGGACATAGATGCCAAATTTTCGTCGCAGTTTTCCAGGCAACTACATGCCACAGCCTCTTGATATTTGGTATGTAGCTTCATTGCATAGTACTATAAGGTGTAAAGAGATTTTATGCCCAAAAAATAATGTCTTCCTGTTTGACGAATACTTAACGTTTTATATATAATGGACATAGATGCCAAATTTTTGTCGCAGTTTTCCAGGCAACTACATGCCACAGCCTCTTGATATTTGGTATGTAGCTTCATTGCATAGTACTATAAGGTGTGAGGAGATTTAATGCCCGAAAATTAACTGCTTCCTGTTTGGCGAACAAATATAGATACGCAGGCGACATATGCCTTCCGGGGAAGGCTCCATCTAGTTGTAGTTTGAAAGGTACAACAAAAAAGTAACAAATCAATAAGTTTTCTTTTCTTTTTTATGGGTAATTGATTACTGAAATTTGTAACCGTTTGCCATCTTTCCGACCGAATAACCATTTAACTGGTTAATCGGTGCCATCTCTATTTTTTAGTGGAATTGTACATTGCAGTTTGTTTGAAAATCTTGGTAAAAACGGTTCATGTCAGGTGTTAAAGATGTGGGCAGGGAAAATAATTGTGTGACAGTTTTCTCTTCAACTACTTATTACTTGCTCTTGATATTTGGTATGCAGTCTTAGTCCTTAATGATGGGCTTTGATTTCAGGTCTGTTGCTGTCCCACTTCCTGTATAACAAAATCTTGCTATAATAGTCTTTGATTCTTTTTGTGTATAAAAACTGAATGCTTAATATATTCAATAACAATAGAATCACGTCTTTCCTTTTGAAATCTTTCTTTTAGATCATCTAAAATTGAAAGTGACAAATGGAAAAAGGCATTAAACTTCTAATATTTAACAATATTTAAATGGTTTGACACTTCGAACTAAAGTCATTTGGCAGTTTTTCTTTCAATCGATAAGGAGTGAATTTTTAAATCACCTATTTTAGTGTTTCTAGTATGTCTTAAAGCATGTTATTATGGTTACAGCAGGATTCTACATAATTATGATTTCAGGTGTTTTTCATTGCAATACACTGGAGTTTTATCCCACTGTTTGATGCTGTCTCCACATGTAAGTTATATTAAAGTACAAAAAGAGCTCATATCAGAATTGTACAGTTTTTAAATTCCACTCATAAAAAGGGAGGATTATATTGCAATCCACATATTAGAATTTCAAAACACATTATGATTTTAATCCCATTTAATCTTTAACATAATTTATATCAACTCAAATCATGGCTAATGTACATGTAAAACATGCATGTTTAACTGTTGATTTAGTTCTGTAAAGGGCTGAACCCAGATAGATATAATTAGATTTTTAGGGGCTACTTCTGGCATTCATGTGTGTTCCTGCTGATACTAATTTTGAATAAACACTGTGCCTTTTTATCAAACATTATGTTTAGATTTCTTTCTAGTACCAACTGCAGCGCTGCAAAAATTACTGTTGTTTGAATAATGTTTTGTAATGTTTACTCTTACTCTTGTCACATTCTAGTTCCAATGGAGGTGGTAGTTATAAACAAGGAGAGAGCAGCAGGGTGGTATAGACTATCAGCCTATTTCTTAGCCAAGTCCACTAGTGAGTTACCATTGGTCCTACTTCAGCCACTGTTCTTTGTTAGTGTGGCCTACTGGTGTATTGGGCTGAATGGGGTGGCCGCATTCTTCTCCACTGTGGGGACAGTCTTTATAACATCAATAGCAGGCCAGGTAATACAATTTCTGTAAAGTTGTCATTGGTAAAGAGATATGATTAATAGAAATTTTTTAGTCTTTAAGTTGATAGTCTGTTGGTATAAAATAATGTAATTTGAAATATGAAATATGATACTTTGTTTTTGAGTTGCTTAACTTTTAGTGGCATAATGTAGAAAAATGCTTCTAATTGGTTCATACAAATACAGGAGAATAGAGCCTTATGGACTATACCATAATATAGTGAGTGACTGAGTGTCATTGGATGGATTTTAGTTATGATGGACATGCATAATTTGAGGAGTAATTAGAATCAAACCAGCTGCTTCAAGATAAAAAAATCTATAGATGACGTAATAGATGTTTTATTTCAGAGTATAGGATTATTTCTTGGTATGATCAGTACAGAAATGAGGAAAGCCATCACTGTGTCATTAATATTACAGATGACAATGATGTTACTGGGTATGTACAACATTTTAAGTAATTCCCAGGCACATGAAGTAGCCAATGATTTTCTCCTTCTTAGTTGGGGTCTATTAGTGTTCTTTTTCATATATCTCAACATTGTCTAAGAAATGATTAAAACATTTCTAAGATTGAAGTTGTGTTTAAAAAATATAATATTGAGTTAACTATCATATTTGGTTTTCTACATCAATGTACATGTATATACTCTTTTTTAGGAATAAAATGAAGCAATGGGGAAAATTCTGTCTTAAAAAAAGTAGCACTTGCATGAAATGTGCAGTATTAATAAATTTTATCATTGACCCATTGGCATTACTCTATTTTATTCACAAGGTAGGATAGAGCTTAATTTCGTCAGTCTTTTAGGTAGGATTTAAACGAAGAAGTCTGAAATAATGGACCCGTGACCAACCCACTCAATAATATAGAGTAGTAGTTTTAGGGAAAATGGCAAGTATTTTGAAATGATTTAAATACTGTTTTTCAGGAGGACTGTTCACAAGACATTTGCCTTTTTGGTTGGACTGGGCCAAGTATTTATCATTCATACACTATACATTCCATTCTCTCATGTACTTAGAATTCAAACATGGATCTGTAGTCAGGTATGTCAAGATTAATGTTAGCTTTATTAGTTTAATGGTAGATTGAGAGATGAGGTTCTGGAGGTTGAGTAGAGCTCATTTACTTTAAAAATTGCCCTGTACCCTCCCAGTTTCACCTTAAGTATACTGTTAACAGACCCCCCTTTTAAAAAAAAAATCTGGATCTCCCATGAGGTTCACAGTTTTATGGTAAATGTAAGATGAGTTTTCTTCATTTTCTAGTGTTATTGTTGTACATATTATTTTTGAGACATAGTGTTGTAAAAAGCAAGTCTATTAACTTTTCAATAAGTTAGGTTTGAGTGTTGTTTGCCATTGTTCCAACTTAATAGCAATTTCAGTTTTGTCATTTGTTGATTTTTGTATCTTTTATTTTTACAAATATAAATGACAAAAATTTTCAATCTGTCATAAAATGAAGAGGAATATTAAAAAAAAATACAAGATGATATAATGATAACAATGTTTACATATGTGACAATGTTATCCTTATATGTTTATTCAGCAATGGAAGAAATAAAACATAGGTTATTAAAAAGATTTTGAAAACTTTTCTTGCAGCTGTGCATCAAAGATAAATTCCACATCATTTGCCATCTGTCGTGAGACGAACTCAACAACGATACCTTCTGATTTAGTTCTGGACTTTTACAATGTGACTTGGGAATTCTGGCAGTACCTTCTACCTCTGTTTGGTTTTATTGTTGCGTTTAGATGTCTTGGATATCTAATGTTAAGATATGTGCAGAAACCTGTGTGATAAGGAATTTTCTTGTGGGGGGGATCAAATAATGACTGATGAAGAATATATGATTATCATTCTAGTTTGAGTGTGACCCAGTAACTTTGTAAGTTTTTTTGGATAACATATTTTCAAGATGAGAAAATAATCTTGGTCCAATTACATATTCAGACAATTTGGTAAAGGGGCCCAGTTACTAAGGAAAGAGGGCTAATCCTGCTTTATTGATATCTTATTGATCCAACAAAAAAAATTCTCCAAAAGTTGGGTCATGGGACCCTGGCCTTGCCCCCTTGAATCTGCCAGTAAAGTCACACGTCAACTTGGATAATAAGTGTATGATACCACCTCTCTAAGTGCCTTCCTTCTTTTGGTACAGAGGACATAGGAATTTATAAAACAGGCCTTAAATGTCAAACTTGCCATTTTTTTTTTACACACACAGTAATGTAACCACACTTTTTCAGAAAATCACCCGATACAAGCAAACCCAAGTGATTTTATCCTGATATCAATCTTTTGAAAGTTTTCTGTTAAATCCATATTACCATAAGAAACTGAGACTAAACAATATTTTATTGGGAATATCCTGGTAGGGTAAAAGGAAAAGAACAACTCAAAATAATAATCTGACACATGTAATCAGCTATTTTTATATATTTGATATTATTCAAGAATTTGTTATAATGAATATTCAGTAGGAACTTTTGTTTTAAGTTGCAACTTTATAGGGATATTGAGATTGATACATATAGGTACATCATGTTGGTAAACACTTAGACTATTGAGGAAGACTTGTTGTGAGGTTTTTTAAAAGCAATATTGAAGTTTTTATTTACAAAACATTTTCGATCCCATTGGATTCTTTTTAAAATTGAGTCACTTTTGGCTTGCAACAAGCTATATAGGCCAGTATGAAAATTTCTGTCAAGTTAATCTCAGAAAGCAAACATGAGGTTGATATGGAATTTTGTTAAGTGGTGTGGCATTACAAACTAATGTCATAAAGGAATCTCACACCTGTCAGAATCTCTTACTTTAAATTGGGGCTTGAACATGGAGATTTTGTTGCTACATGGACTCAATCTTTCATATTTCATGGGAGATGTGCCTCTACTTTTGTCATTTTATTTGAAATACTATCTCAATGCACTGGAGACAATTATAGTGTTATTTTTTTATTCCAAGAATTAGATGAGATAGGTGATTGTTATTTTGTTTTTGTCATGTAAATTGTTATATTATAAAGATATTTTTATAATCTTCCAAATGAGATTATTTTTTATACATTGTATTTTTTAAGGTATTATTGGAATTTTATGAAGATATCATATAAATGCAGTGATCATACCAAAGCATTTTTGTTGGTTGTAACATGTACTAAAAATGTTGTGTGAATTAAATGTACATGTACTATTTGATTAATTGTAAACTGAACTTATAAATGTGTGAAATACATATACATGTAGTGGTCTCATTATTATTCGTGGAGTATCAATTTTCATGATTTTTGTGGGTGTGTTTGACCCATGAAATTTGATTCCAATCAAAAAGGAAATTTAACATTGATCTGTATGAAATTGAATTTAAGATTCCAAGAAACGGTCCTTTTTCAACAAACCATGAAAGTTGGTACCCTGCAGGAAAAGAAATGAATTTTATGAAATGTAAAATTGTGAAACAAAAAGAGCAAAATCAAAAGATGATTTTTTTTTCAACAAAATATATCTCAAACAAATTATCTTTTTTTTTATAATTACAGATTAAGTTATTTTAGTTCACTTGGCCGAAGGCCTTGTTAGCCTTTGCCATCACTATGCGTCCATCGTCCGTTGTCTGTAAACAATTTCAAAAATCTTCTCCTCTGAAACCACTGAACCAATTTGGCTGAAACTTTGTAGGAATGATATATGACAAGTTCTTTACAAAAGATCCTCATTTTAAATTGATCTGATGAAAAACATGGCCGCTGTTACAAAAAATAGAACCAGAGGGGAGGGGTTAAACAGCTTTTTTTTTGCAAATAACTCAAAAACAGTCACAGATATCAAATTCTGGCAGAGTAAAAGTGACCAACATGACAAGATCAACCTGCCCTGAAATTTTTAAGAAGATCCCACTACCCATGTAGGAGTTATTGACCTTTTTCTGGATTTTGATGAATTTTGCACTTTTGAAGCTCAATATCTTGAAAACTATATAAGATATTTAAGAAATTTAAATTGTATAATGTTAAACACATCAAGATCTACAAATTTTGCAGCAGGGTTATCATTGTCTGACCAACCGTTTTTGCAGTTATTTCCCTTAGAGTGTCTAAAATGACCATTTTCACTGCATTTTGGCAAACATACTTAAACTTGCTGGAATAGAGTAAATTCTTTATATGGTATAGTTCGTACAAAAATAATCTATCTTCTGCAAAATAAAATTTGAAAATGGTCTTGAGGTTGAAAACAAAGAGACATAAATCATCAATTTTTTCCTGCTAAAAATTACACTCTGATAAAAAATATTTTTAAAGTATTAATGGTACATGCCAAATTCATTTGCATTATCTAATTTTTCGCCATTTCCCCCCCAAAATTAAACTTGCTCGGATTTTGATGAAAATTGGTATAAAAGGTAATAGTGGTATGCTGAGTTCAATTTTGGTGTCAAATTTTTTTTATTGTCACCATTTCCAAAATTACTGTAATTTTTTTATCAAAACTTCAACTTCGATGAAAATTTGTATACAGGGTAATAGTAATATGACAAGTTTAATTTTGATATGGAAAAGTCAGGTGAGCGATTCAGGCTCCTGGAAGCCTCTTGTTTTAAATCCTGTAAATTGATAACATTCCAAGGATAGCAATGCCTCAATAAGTCACTTCTTTACTAATTTAATACTAATGGTTATCCAATGAGAGTATTTTTGGTTTGATTGCATAAATTTTGGGTTTCTATACATGTACTTCTACATGCATAAAGTCATGGTTCATGATAAAATTATAATGGTTTTGTGATCATTAGGTAAAAAGCCTTGAATATGGACCAAGTTATGTAGCCCTGCTTCAATACTGGTGTTTATTTATATTTGCGGCTACTTTATTCTGTCCCTGACTTTTCCCTCCATTTCATCTTTCAATCTCTTTAATCTTCCTTATCCAATCAAAATATTTTCATGAAACTTTTTACTAAGATGCGCAGCTC
The DNA here is from genome assembly GCA_963971305.1 of Arcuatula senhousia. Taxonomy (NCBI): domain Eukaryota; kingdom Metazoa; phylum Mollusca; class Bivalvia; order Mytilida; family Mytilidae; genus Arcuatula; species Arcuatula senhousia. The sequence goes on from OZ020313.1 coordinate 48,438,832, forward strand.
CTTTTTCTTAAATTTGATCTGATTGTGTGATTAGATGTATTACATATATATAGTTTAGATATGGTAAGTGAAAGCTAGAAAAAAAAAATCAAGTTATCATGAGTTGAATGAAAAATTAATATTATTTTAAACAGATTCAAAAATCACAAGATTAATTCATTTTTCGAACATTTATTCATGGGCATTGATGGCAGAACATTTAAAATTGAGGTTAATTGAATCCTGACTTTCTTCAAAATTTCAACAACAAAAATGGAAAGAACCTTTAGCTTCCTTTTTATACGACCGCAAAAAATTTGCGGTCGTATTATGTTATGGCGATGTCGTTGTCGTCGTTGTCGTCGTTGTCGTCGTCTGTAGACACTTTGGTTTCCGTGCGATAACTTTAGTTGTAGTCAACCAATTATTATCAAATTTTTATATGATGTTTATAACCACTAAAGGAAGGTTGGTATTGCATTTGGGGTTTCTGGTCCCTACCGTTAAAGAAAAAAGGGCCAAAAGAGGCAAAAATGGGTATATTGTCAAAACGTCTGTAGAATGTTTAATTTTCATTCGATTTTGATAATTCTTTTTTTAATGTATTCCTCAATAAATTCTGTCAACAAAATGTAACAACAGTTTTGATGTATCTTGTACCGTTACATTGCTATAAGGGGTCAAAAAGGGGCCACACCCAAAAATTTGACTTTTTTATTTGTGGTACGATTTTCAAAATCTTTTTTTCTTTGGAATCCTTGTAAAAATCCCTGCCTGCGTTTTTCAATCAGATTTGCAATATATCATACCGTTTTCGAGAATTTAAGGGTCAAAGGGGCCAACAAAAGTTGTCTGTAAACACTTTGGTTTCCGTGCGATAACTTTAGTTGTAGGTTACCAATAGTTATAAAATTTTGATGTGATGTTTATAACCACTAAAGAAAGGTTGGTATTGCATTTGGGGTTTCTGGCCCCTATCGTTTAAGAAAAAAGGGCCAAAAGGGGCAAAAATGGGTATATTGTCAAAACACCTGTAGAATGTTTAATTTTTCAATTTTTATACGACCGCAAAAAATTTGCGGACGTATAATGGTATGATGCTGTCGTCGTTGTCGTCGTCTGTTAACTTGAGTGTATACACGATAACTTTAGTTCTAGTTATTCAAATGCAATGAAATTTGACAATGATATTTCTTACCATTAAAGGATGGATGGGATTGATTTTGGGAGTCCCCCCTTTTTTCGTTTGGAAATTAAGGGCCAAAAGGGGCCAAAATTGTAACTTTTTTATTTGTTCTTATAATAACTTTTTCAAAATCTTCTCCTCTGAAACTACTGAACACAATTCAATGAAACTTGGTATGATTGATCATTAGGGTGTCCTGCACTATAGTAATGTTTCAATTTGTGATTCGTCAAAAAACATGGCCGCCATGGCTAAAAATAGACCAGGGGGGTCAGACTACTGTTTTTGGCTTGTAATTCAAAAAGTATAAGGGATAGATGAAATCTGATGCCACCCTACTGCTTCAGGATCAAAAGTTCTACAAAAGTCTCCATTTGGTCGAAGTTGTCAGAAGACCCCTTATAGGGGTTACGGCCCCTTAAAGGTGAAAAAAATTTTTTTCATGCTTTTGCCCTATAGTATGAAAATTATTGCAGATAGCAAAAAGCTGTTGCTTGCTTGATTGTTCAGCTCATTTAGCTTTACAAAAAACTCCATACGGTCGAAGTTGTCAGATGACCCCTTATAGGGGCTACAGCCCCTAAAATAATGTTTTTTCATGTTTTTGGCCTATGAAATGAAAACTATAGCAGGTAGAGAGAAGCTGTTGCTTGCTTAAATGTTCAGCTCATTTACACAATTAAGAATTAATTTTTGCGACCCCCCCTTTTTCCCCTATTACGTAATTAGGGGCCAAATGGGGCCAAAATCGAAACTTTTTTATTTGTGGTCCGATTTTAATTTTTTTTTTGCAAATTTATTCTTGTCAGGTAGTGAATCCAAATTTGAGAATTATTTTTTGTGACCATCCCCTTTTTCACTTGTTTTGTAATTAGGGGCCAAAAGGGGCCGTAATCAAAACTTTTTTTATTTCTGGTTTGTTTTTGAAATTTTTTTTGGCAAGTTTATTTTTGTCAAGTAGTGAATCCAAATTTGAGAAATTATTTTTGCAACCCCACCCCTTTTTCACCTGTTACATAATAAGGGGCCAAAAGGGGCCGAAATTGAATTTTTTTTTCGATTTCGACAATTTTTTTGCAAGAGTAGAATACAAAATTGAAAATTTATATTTTTACCCCCTGGGTCGAAAGTCCACCAGAGCAGCAAGTGTCAAAAACCTTTGTCAGTCCACCATGGGCTGCATGAGTCCAGAGCAATAGACTATCCATATTGGGCCTAAAATGTACAATTATTCAAGTTTTGTTTTCTAAGGGTTTTTTGTTGCCTTTAGTCTCTGAAAATTATTGCCATGGATTAAATGATATAACAAAATGAAGCATATTACCCATTAATCAAAAAGTGTTTTAAACTACCTATCTTTATACCAAAAAATCATATATGAAGTAGTGGCTTGATTTTTTTATAATTGAAATATAAATTTAATAAAACTTCAGCATGAATAACAATCTTGTTCAAAGTTCATTTACCAATATGTGTTGGTCACATTAAAGGCCTCTGTCCGTTTTCCATTGTGGATGTTTTAATTTTTCTTTTATATTGTAGGTTGTGTTGCGTACACTTATTCCATATCTCATATTGTTCTATTCTAATCAGAAAAAAACAAAGGTGCATGTTTTATGCACACTTTAACCGATTAAAGATTGTCTTGTTCTTAGATTTTTGTTTTTTATGCTGTGCCTTTATGGAAGTAATACTACTAAATTCAAATAAAGAAATCATGGGAAATGCGATTCTGTATGCTGTAACTACTAACCATTAGCATTTCCCACGATTTTAGTACAACATATGAACTGTTAACGTCCTGGGTAATCGAGTGAATGGTCGTTCGCTAGATGTAATTGTATGTTTAGCTACTCCAAGAGGCAAAGTGTGGATTTGTAGATTTCAAAGCAGATGAAATAAGAAATTATATTTCGTAACACTTTTGTGTTGGAGAACACATCAAAGCTATAAATTATCTGTATAGTTTTTCCTACCTCCAGACATAAGTTGGTGATCTTCATTAAATTTGGTTCCAACTTTGGCATTTTTGGTTTTCTTGTTCTATGCTTTTCATAATCATGTATTGTTTGAATTTTCAAAATTTTGGGTTTAATGCCTCTGATGAGTCCTGAATAGACGAAATATGCGTCAGGCTTAGCAAAATTTGATGTCTGGAAGTGTATTGTTTTTTAAATTTTTTAACACCCATGAAAATTAGCTTTGGTGGTGGAGTTTTAATTCCTCGAGGTTAGCCCGCTCCGGCACCATCAAAATGACCAACACTTTTGCATTGGACAACACATCAAAGCTATAAATTATTTGTTTATATTTCAAAATTGTCTAAACCATAAGTTCTTCCTACCCAAGACATAGGTTGAGGATCTTAATTTGGTTCCCAGTTTGGCATTTTTTGGTTTTATCAAGTTGTTCCATGCTCTTCATAATCATGTAGTGTTTGGCTTTTTCAAAACTTTTGGTAGAGTGTGTCTGATGAGTCTTGAATTGAATAGACGAAACATGTGTCAGGCATAGCAAGATTTAATGTCTGGAACTTTGTTGATATTTTAAATTCTAACACCCATGAAGGTAAGCATTGATGGTTGAGTTTTCATTCCCCGAGAATAAACCGCTCTAGCACCATCAAAATGACCAACACTTTTGTGTTGGAGAACACATCAAAGCTATAAATTATCCACTTAAATTTTTAAAATAGTCTTAACCATAAGGTTCATAATACCAGAAGCATTAAGTTGGTTACTTATTCCCTATTCCTTATCCCTTATTTAAATACGGAATAAGTAACTGGTTACTTGTTTCTTATTTAAAAAAAAACAACGCTAAATCGGGAATAAGTAATTATAACTAGTTACTTTTCAACTGGATTTTCAAAACACCTTTTTTTAAAATATGGTTATTATATTATTATATCTCGCCATTCCTTATTTTCCAGAACACTAAATAGGGAATAAGTAACTGGTTACTTATTCCCTATTTAGTGTTTTTTAGAATAAGGAATAGGTATCTAGTATATAGTATTTAAATAAGGAATAAGGAACAGGGAATAAGTAACCAGTTATTGTGAAAATCTTCTCCTCTGAAACTACTGAAGGGATTGCTTTGAAACTTTGCACGCTTCATCTAAGGGATGTCCTCTACCAAGATTGCACGAATGGTGAATGCCGACAAAAAAAAACCCACATGGCTGCGTGGCTAAAAATAAAACTGAGGGGTCAGACTACTGTTTTTTGGCTTGTAAATTAAAAATTATAAGAGATAGATTAAATCTTATGCCACCATACTGCTTCAGCATTCAAAGCTCTACTAAAGTTTCTGTTTGGTAAAAGTTGCCAGATGACCCCTTATAGGGGTTACAGCCCCTTAAAGGTGAAAATAACGTTTTTCATGCTTTTGCCCTATAGTATGAAAACTATTGCAGATAGAAAAAAAACTGTTGATTGCTCTAATGTTTAGCTCATTTAGCTCTACAGAAATCTCCATAGAGTCAAAGTTGTCAGATGGTCCCTAATATGGGTTACGGCCCCTAAAATAACGTTTTTTTCGTGTTTTTGGCCTATGGAATGAAACCATAGCAGATAGAGAGAAGCTAGCGTTGATGCTTGCTGAAATATTCAGCTCATTAATCTCTACAAAAGTCCTCATTGGATCAAAGTTGTCGGATGACCCCTCTTAGGGGCTATGGCCCCTAAAATTATGTTTTTTCATGTTTTTGGCCTATAGAATGAAAACTATAGCAGATACAGATAAGCTGTTGCTTGCTTAAATGTTCAGTTCATTTAGCTCTATAAATCTCCGTAGGGTTGAAGTTGTTACATGACCACTTATTGGAGTTAAGACCCTTGAAATAAGTTTTTTTTTATGCTTTTGGCCTATAGGATGAAAACTATAGCAGATAGAGAAAGCTGTTGCCTGTTTGAACATTCAGTTCATTTAGCTCTACAAAATTCTTCATAGGATTGACGTTTTCAGATGACCCCTTATAGGGGTTATGTCCCTAAATAATGTTTTTTTCATGTTTTGGGCCTACAGAATGAAAACTATAGTAGATAGAGAAAAGCTGTTGTTTGCATAAATGTTCAGCTTATTTAGCTCTACAAAAGTCTTTATAGGGTAGGCAACAAAAACCAGGTGAGCGATTCAGGTTCCTGAGAGCTTCTTGTTTACTTCGAGATCTTAGATCGAGTAACAAAGCACCTTATGGTATTTTCTGCAGTGAGACTTTTGAAACCGTTCGAAACAGAAAGTCGTTGCTTTAACAATAACTCTACACCTGTTCGACTTGATGAGGGAAAGGAGCAAAAGGTCTGCATGGAATTATAAAAACTCAAGAAAAAGAACAAATTTACAGAAGACCAAATAATCGACATGCTCAACTTTCTTATTGACAACATATTTGTTCAATTTGGTGGATGTGTTTTTCAGCAAACAATAGGGATTCCAATGGGCACTAATTGTGCACCTTTGCTTGCTGATTTACGATTGTTGTTATTCTAGAAATGGTGTCAATCAAATGTGGATCCTGAAGAATTCGAAAGAACTGATGGAGATTCTTAACTCTAAATCAGTTTCATCTTGTAACAGCATCAAAACATTCGATTTCTCCACACTTTACACTTCTATTCCACATGAACAACTGAAATCGCGATTGGCACAGCTGATTAAACGCAGCTTTTTCAAAAAGAATGGAAAACGCAGGTACAAATTTCTTGTAGTCGATTATACCAAGACTTACTTTGTCATCAATGAGTCCAAGAAAAAGAACAAATTTACAGAAGACCAAATAATCGACATGCTCAACTTTCTTATTGACAACATATTTGTTCAATTTGGTGGACGTGTTTTTCAGCAAACAATAGGGATTCCAATGGGCACTAATTGTGCACCTTTGCTTGCTGATTTGTTTCTTCATTCATATGAAGCAGACTTCTTGCAATCTCTTCTAGACAAAAAAGACCGTAGACTAGCTCTCTTTTTCAACCTCACGTTCCGTTATATTGATGATGTCCTTTCACTAAACAATTCTCGATTTGGTGACTTTCTCCATCTCATATATCCACAGGAGCTTGAGATAAAGGACACAAACGGATTCTAGGAGGTCTGCTTCATATTTAGATCTACATCTCGAAATTGACTCTCAAGGAAGACTTTCAACAAGGCTCTATGACAAACGTGATGACTTCAACTTTCCAATCGTCAACTTCCCCTTCTTGTGTAGCAATATTCCGTCAGCTCCAGCTTATGGAGTTTACGTATCTCAATTGATTCGTTACTCCAGAGCGTGCGGGACTTACATCGATTTCCTTAGCAGAGCGACACGTCTGACGCAAAAATTGCTCACACAGGGTTATGTTGCTCCTCGGTTGCTATCTTCTCTCAAGAAATTTTACGGAAGACATCATGCACTTATAGACAAATATGGGATTTCGATCTCTCAGATGAGTGCAGATGTTGGTTTGTCATAGGGTGTTGTTTTGTCTTCCTTTACTGGATTTAACACGCTGAATGGACTATTGGCAACGCGACGGGTGTGCTATAGCAAGCAGGAACTGCTTACTCTTCCGGAGCACCTGAGTTCACTCTCGTTTCGACTGGAGTTCGCGTTGTTGATTGATATTCAGTTGTTTTGTGTTTCCATGTTTTGCGTGTTGTCTGTTTTTGTCCCGTTCTTGTTTGTGTTTACTGGTTTGGTCTCTGCCCTTTCGGACATTTGACATTCGGATACCCCATTGGTACCTCTGCTTCTTCTACTGTAATTCCCCATTTATTAATGAAATAACTCAAATGATCAACCACGATTTTAGCTGACCCGAGCAAAAACTAAGCGATCGATTGCCATCACTTGACGTTTTATAGCTGACCCAACCTAAATTGTAATGCAAGCTACTTGTATTGTCATCGCTTGACGTTCGCCGTCATCTACGTTTTTTTTTATAATGATCATCTCTTCTGATCAAGACCTGAAGGTATTGCTTTGGACTTGCAGGATTCATCAATAGGATGACTTCAGTGACAGGTAGAAAAAATTATTATACGCATATTTTGGAAAAATTTGACAGAAATTAAAAACCCCAAAGAAAGGATAATTAAACGCCCCCAGCCTATGAAGGGCACATATAGCCAAACATACAAGTAGATGGTTTTCTTAATCTTTTTAAGATTAGTCTGTAAGGCAAACTCCGAAAACATGACAATTAGGGATCATCTAACAGCTTCAGCCAAAATAAAGATTACAACAAAGTTCCAGGCAATAAATTTTGCTACGCCTGACTCGCGTTTCGTCTTTTCAAGATTCAACAGAGGCGCTCTACCAAAAATATTGAAAATGCCAAACACAATATGATTATAAAGAGCATAGAATAATAAAACCAAAAATACTAATATGTAATTTAAAGAACTTGAAAAAAGAAAGCAATTCAGAAAATTCAAAACTTTTATATATCAAAATGATGTTCTTTGTATTGTTTTTTTTTTTACAAATTTGTTATCAATTGTTTGTGTGAGTCTGACATGTAGCAGGTCTTAGCTTGTTGGAGTCTGTGCCTGCTCTCGGTGACATTTTATTTTTTCTCTAACCTCCTTTGTAGAAAGTCCGGCGACCGATATCAAGAGACCATGTAAGCCACACGACAACGTGAAAATGTAATCAAGCCACGTTGAATCAAAGAAGACAGCTACAACCCCGATCAGCCACAATATACCGCTAAGTACAACCAAGCGAAGGTACAACTTAACATCATCAGATGTTCTGGATATATTTAGTAACCTCCTAGTGTTCCTACTGGTTCTTTCCACATGAATGATAATGCACAGGAGACAGACCAAGTCGATTGCTAGCATCAGTACTACTGGACCTGAAAAGAAAGCAACATTCCCAGGAAATCGGGTGGGAAAACAAGCTGTATGACCATATCCCGGTGACCAATTTGGTGGACCGAACCTATCCATCATCACAGCTGGACAAACAATAACAAGTGGAAGTGTGAGACCTAGGATGGTTACAAATAATCTGTCCCGTTTTATTTTCTCTTTTGTGCGGTTTCTTTGTGTCTTTAAGCTGACAACTGCCAGAGAGACTGACACAACACCTATGGTCATGAAGACAAAGGTGGTCAGGAAAAGGTAATGGAGCGCTATACCGATCACGTAACATACGTATGCCACATGCATCATCCCTATCCCGATCATAAATAGACAATTTGTACCAATCAGGGACAATGATATGTTCTCTATATTTATTCGAGGAAGTGTCATTCTTTGGTTGATTCTTCGATTTACGACAATCAAAGGAACCAACGTAATTGTCGATAGGGTAAACTCGGCATATGTTAGTACTTCTAATGGTGATATTCCAACCGCTGTTGTGTGTGACCTGCAAATCAGATCCTTTATCACAAGCTCGTTTCCGATTAATTCTGATTTTACTGTAATGTTCCTACAAACGTTGTTATTTCGAATTGTGGGCATCAATTTGATGGACAATGAAGTTAGTGTTTCGTAATAAGAGAGACGACCAATGTGGAAGGTTTTAAACAGTGTAAAATTAACGCCTAATTTAGAAGCAGATTGACTCATCAACATAACCTTGATATCTCCTTTTGTAGTTTTTATTATAAAGTCAATACTACGGTGTCTATAAGCATAAAAGATTTTCTCAAGTTCCAATCTAAAACATCGTTTTTGAACCTGAACAGTTATTTCTACCTTCAAAATGAATCTATTGTCAGCTTTCCAAATAGTAGAATAGTCGTTCAGTTTTGAAACGTCCGGTACGTTGTAAGTCCAAAGGGCTGTGAATGCGACTTGTATCAGGAAAATATCAGTTATTTCTGACACGTTCGATGATACCTGAAGGACAAACTCCATCGATTCCTCTTTGTTCACATATGTAGGAAGGTGTGAACATAACTGATCCACCTTAAAATAAAAAAGAAAGGTTTTTTTGGTCAGGAATCAATTGATCATAAGACATATCTGAATTCGTGAAAGTCTTTGTTAAAAAAATCAACAAGAAGCAATAACCATTCAATTTCGTTTCTTCCTATAAACTCAGCCATTTTTCTACCATGAAGGAATTATGGGATCATCATTACTCTTTATAAACGTATAAATAAGTATACTTTTAAACAATACGCATCATAGATTTATATATTCTCATAATATATTCATTGTTTAAAGGTTGCTGGGAAAACAGATTATGCGAGATGGGGCATTATCATATTTTTATCAGTATTCTATGACATTTTAAGCACATAATTAAGGAAGTGACTATTCAATTTAAAAAAGGATTTGGTTTTTGATCTGGTTGGATATTAGTTTTATTAAATGCGTCATGACAAACATTTTTTTTCATTTAAGCATTATTTTGTTTGGCAGAAATCCTTATTTATAAAACATATTTCTCTTAACCTGTGATACCAGATAATTATATCATCACAAATCAGCTCCATGGTATTTTTACGGAAAAACGAAGGACCTTACTATAAGTAAATTTGTTTGTCCCTGTCAAGCATACCAAACAAATCTTAAGTCTTACAATTTTTAGTGTTCAGAACTTCTAATTAATACGCATTTCATGGATATTGATTTTATTTGATATTTGTCAAAAATTCATAGCATAATGTAGCAGTTTACAAAGTGCCTTATGATTTCAAGCATTTAATATAAAGTCCATCTCATTATCAATTTTAAAAAATGCATCAAAATTGAGACATTTACCAAAATGCTTAACTATATTTAATAAAATACCTGGAACATATTTAGATCAAGATCAAACTGCATGCTTAAAGCATGCTATATATAAACATGATATAAAACGTTCAGATGATATGTTTAGAATTTCAAAACTTGTGTTATTTCTCAATGGATGAGGTTTTTGCACAAGTGGAGTTCAAAATGGGGATTTTGATATATAAATTATTTTTAAATTATTTTTTCATATCATACATGTACGATTTTTGAATTAAGAAAACAGGTAATTTAAATTTATTTATAAGACATAACCGCAATATTTTTCTTTATGTCTATTCGAAATAACATTTTAAAATGTGGCACACACTTTTGTGTAACCTGCTTCATTTTAAAATGTTATTTCTTCATAGACAGAAAAAATATTGTGATCATTCCTTAAAAATAAGTTCATTTTGTGGGTATAATTTGATAAAGACAATATAGAAAATGTAACCGATCAAGAGGAATCGAAATCATCTATGATCGACTCTGTTTGTACTTCTCCTTGTCAAATAGTAGAAATACACTTAAAAAACTATTCCAAATCTCTTTAGCTTCTACGCTACCAAAAGGAAACCACTTGCATTTGTTTGGTTTTCAAACAATCGTTTTGCAATATAAAAATTAAAACGAAGGAAGTAATATCTTTCTAAAATTCAGTGACTTTTTTCGTGATGAGTTAATTTTTGATCGGAACCAAATATATAATGCGTTAATTTAAAAGCGGTTAGTCTAAGAAGAAGATCTAGAAGAATGAGAAAACAGTTTGATCCTCATTTATACAAAAAATAACGGTAAAAACAATAATGATGAACTATTTCATAAAAAAATTAAAAAGAAAAGAAGCATAAAGTTTAAGCGTTTAAGTCATCAACAAATAAAAATACTGTTTTCCCTATGCGAACCTCGTAGCTTTAGAATAAATCCATTCACTCATTAGCCCCACTCCTAGAAAAATCTATTAAAATATTTTATATATATCATCGTTCTTAACGTTTGAGACAAATAGATTAAACCCATACAAACCTCCTCTTTCCAAACTGAACACAATCCATGGATTTCTCCATTATCTTGTTGTTGTCCAAAGCTAAATATGACTGAAAGCTTTACAGGGGTCCAGCTTGTTGAATGAGCAATAAGTCTTGCAAAACATAAAATAATTGCTTCAGACGACAAATGGGCCAATAAGGATTCATCAATACAATGTGTGTTTCTATACAATGTTTCTTTATCTCTTGATACTTTGACTATTGGATTAGAATACCGTTGGCACTCTATGCCATTGGATTCTTGCAAATTATAGATACATTTACGAAGTTTGTATTGACTGTCGACTATCAGTCTAAACTTAGCAGTCTTGGAAACACTCATCAAATCAGAAACGCTATTAAAGCTTTCAATCTCCTGGAGACTAAAACCATGTAGATTATAAACCTGAATTGTTATTGGTATAACTTCTTTTATGCCATAACACAATGCACAGTAGATATTAGCAAAGACTTGGACTGTATTGTGCTTGTTGATAACAGGAGGTCCATTCTTAAGGTTGGTGAATGACAAACACTTATCATTTATAGAAATGTTTGTATAACCCACAGGACAAGTGGCAATGACATAAATGCCAAAAAAGTTTCTGTTCTCCTGGTCTACTCTGATGCAAGTGTAATTACCCCTTACTTGTCTTAAAGAAGCTTGCTGTGTGTAACCTTGGCAACAATCATTGTATTCTAAACAGTGTTCATCACAATGACAAAACCATTCCTTTTCTGCATGTGGACATTCGCCATACTGTTCACAAATACCATGATCAAAGCTGTTTTGTTTTGATTTATGTGTTGTCATGAGCAACGACTTTTCTTCTTTACCCTGTGTTGTTACTTCGTCCAATTTAAGAGATACGCTTTCCATGTCTGTAGAAGTTGAAGAAGGAATGTTCGTTGCCTTTGGTTCTAACGACATCATCTTCAGATACCGGTCGCGATTTTCAAATTTTGTCTTTGGGTTTTGTGTAGATGAAAAGAGGAAATTTCCTGTAAATTGATAGTTAAAACTATTTGATGTGTATTCTTGCTGGCTTTTGTCAGATTGTGTGAAAAGTTTTGGAAATTGTGTGACAATTCTAGTAGACCGATTTTCGATGGATGTGGTCTGCAAGGTGTTGAGATTTTGCTGGTCTTGTCCCTCTCTTTCCTCTTTTATGTCAGACCATATATTAAGTGTACTTGGTGTCATGATATCTCCATTTCCAGTACTGTTGTCGACAAGTTTCTTCCGAAATGATTCCCTCTCAACATTGTCTGTGGTCATTGCTTGTTCTTTTGAGACATAATTTCGTTGTGACGTCTGTTCATTGGAATTCATTCTTGTAGAGTCAAAGAGTTTTGTTCCTGTGGATTTCTCATAAGGTATCGGTGTTTTTGTATAAGATGATAACACATTTGACGATGTCCCTGAATAATCCTTTGAATTATTTTGAACATCTGTATCAAGCGCTGCAGCCAACGATGTCGTTTGTGTATTAGTTTTCACTTCCGTGGCCACTTGCCAAACAAACATAAAAAGGACGAAACGCAAAGTCATTTTTTTACTTTCCAAAATGTTAGCCAAAAGAAAAAAAAACAATATGTGTTCTAGAATGGAAATATAGCCATATTATGAAAGTTTCTCTCTGATACAATCTTTTATGGTATTCATGAACAGTCATTTCCTTTTACTGACTCAGCCAATATAGATGGGCGTTTTCTATTTCTATGGTATACAGAAATATAAAAATCGAAAACACATTTCTATTGGCTATATCAAAATCCTAAATACCTAGGCGTATAAGGTTGAGGTTGTCATTTTTTCTTTCATAGAATAAGAAAAAATTATTAACAATGCTTATTTTCATAAAGCTCTAGATTCGATTATATGTTCTCGATGGGTTGGTAGCTCTTGCTTGTCAAAACACATCAACATCACTAACGAGAACATTAAGTTAAATTTTTCTTCAAATGATGATATTGGACTGCGAGCGACACAGAAACACATACAGCATATTTTTTAATATTATGACATTGACTTATCATATTAGCGACAATTGCAAATTTCAAATATATATATTTTAACTCGTGAGAACTCGTTTGTATTCCTGCTACCCCCTAACCCCCGTTTTGCATTTATGAGAAAACCACAATAATAATTGATAATCTAACACTTACAGCATTCTGAATCATTTTTAAAAAAATAATTATAGTTAACGAAAAGCATCGCGTGCTTGAAGATTTCTATTTCTAAAATAAGCAAAAGTATTGGTTAAAATTGATGAAGAACATTTGTTGGGGACGGGATAACCATTCAAATTATATTCCAATTCTTCATTCTTACTTCAGAAATATACACTTTAGACAACAACAGTATTTCTGCATGCCAACAATTAATCAAACATATAATGTCAGGCCTACACCATGTTATTTTGAAAGACTTATAAAACACAACTGGACCTTTCTTGTCCGGGATCAAAAAGACTTTTCGTGCGAAAGATGTTTCGATTGAAGTGTTTTTTTTTAAAATCATGAACAATTAAGTTAACGTAAGAGGATTTTTACCTTTCGTTTTCCCTTGCTAAATACTTATGTGTAGATTGCGTTTTAACATGAGGCATAAAGTTGCATGTAGATGTTTTTCCTTGCTTTTATATATCCAATCTTTAAAAGTAAACCATTTTCGTTTTGTTGTCAGTTTGTTTTTCTAGCAAAATACAAATGACAACAAAGTTCCAGACAATAAATTTTGCTACGCCTGACGCGCGTTTCGTCTATTTAAGACTCATCAGAGGCGCTTTACCAAAAATATTGAAAATGCCAAACACTGTATGAATATGAAGAGCATAGAACAGTATAACCAAAATTACCAAACTGGGGAACCAAATTATAAGTAAGATATTCAACCTATGTCTGGGGTAGGAAGAACCTTAGGGTTTAGACAATTTTGAAATTTAGACGGATAATTTAAAGCTTTGATGTATTCTCCAACTCAAAAGTGTTGGTGCCGGAGCGGGCTAACCTCAGGGAATTTAAACTCCACCAGCAGTGCTAACCTTCACGTGTGTTCGAAATACAAATGACAACAAAGTTCCAGACAATAAATTTTGCTACGCCTGACGCGCGTTTCTTCTACTCAAGACTCATCAGAGGCGCTCTACCAAAAATATTGAAAATGCCAAACACTGTATGAATATGAAGAGCATAGAACAGTATAACAAAAATTACCAAACTGGGGAACCAAATTATAAGTAAGATATTTAACCTTTGTCTGGGGTAGGAAGAACCTTAGGGTTTAGACAATTTTGAAATTTAGACGGATAATTTAAAGCTTTGATGTATTCTCAAACATTATCAGCTCATACAAAACGCAGTAGGTTTCGCATCTGCTATGGTGTCCAAAAAGTCATGAACATCAACACTTTCAGCTACGGTTTCGGGTTTTGAATCTATAATGTATTTAAAAAATACTTTAATAGACGGGCGTGCTATACATGTAGCAAGCAGAAACTGCTCACTCTTTCGACGCACCTGAGTTCATTTATCATTACGACTTGAGTTCGCGATGATGATTGCTGAGTTCGCGATGATGATTGCTATTCAATTGTTTGTTTTTGTATTTCTATGTTTTATGATGTCTGTTTTTCCTGTTTTCGTTGGTGTTTACTGGTTTTGTCTGTGCCTTTTGTACTTTCGACATTCGGATGCCGCATTGGTACCTCTGTTTCCTCAATAGAGTTATAATTTTCTGAGCTTCTTAATCGTCTTGTCTCTTTGTAAGAAAGTTATATCTTTCTCCTGTTGTATCTGAATCCAAGAATTTGTTTTAAATCTTGTCTATACTAACGATCAGATGGCTTCAATTAGTTTTCCTCTTAAAGAAAAACAAAACGATATTTTATGTACAGAAATGATTAATGAAATGGAATAACAATAAATTATTTTCAAATTAACAAGAAGTTTAATAATAACATGAATAAGGTAAAGATCTAAAAAATAGAAAAAATCGTGTACCAATGAAAGAAGCATTTAAATATCGTTAGTCTTAATATACAAAGAAAATGAAAAAGAAAGACGTGCACGTTTTATTTCAAAAGCTTCATTGATGGTTCATTTATCCATGTTATCATGATCAAATGATACAAAATTCAAAGATATATATACCAATCATAAGAGTAAACACTAAAACATTTGTATCTTAATCTCCTCTTGAAATGGTATACAGTATATTTTATAAAATGTGTACGTCTGCACAGTGTATGACGTAGATATGCAGCTTTAATTAAAAAAATGATCGGATTGGGTATCTTTCTGCTGTACAAGATGGTAATATTGGACACAGCACATCACTACAGCCGTCATATAAACACTTCTGCAAGACGTTCCTACCTTGGACACCTTTGAACGTCGTATATAGCTATTTTTTTACCATTTTAACTTATTCATTGTTATTTAATGGAAAGCATGATGTCCTTGTAGATTTCTTTTGTTCTGGTGAGAAATAAACGTTGGTTTGACATACTGTTTTAGTATAAATGTCGTCTTTTAACCAGTTTGATCCACACTCGATGGTTGGCAAGGTAACGGATCTTTGTCTTTATATCAAATACTTCAAGATAGGGATCATTTAGTTGAAAACACATGTGGATTTGTCATAGACTATTAGTTTGTATTTGTGTGCTTCACTGTACTTGACCCACACTTAATTTTGTATTTGACTGACATGACTGATGCATTATAAATGGAAGAAAAAAACCCGGAGAAATGTATAATGTAAATGTAGATAATGATATGATCAATTATCATATTGATGAAACATTTCAATGAAGGTAAAGCATATAGTTCAAATTTGAGGAGGTAATGAAATATTATCGACTAATGTTTCCCAATCTGGCCAAGCGCTCATTTGATTGTTAATGAATGAAAGCACAAAAAGGTAATCTATATAAGACCTTTTTGTGCTTTCATTCATTTACAATCAAATGAGCGCTTGGTCAGATTTTATTTCTTAATTTTTTAATATATAAGAATTTTTTTAGTAATTCAACGGCTGTACTCATTTTACTCTACTTACTAAAAAAATGTTTTACAGACGTTTAAAGTGTCATTGCTTGAATCGAAAGAAAGGGGTATAGACAGAACGAATAAAAATCGAATGATAATTACTCTTTACAGTGTATTATTGATTTCATGACATATATACCGCCTTGAAAACATATTGATATATATATACCTTTCTTCCAAAAAACACACCCCAAAATGCAATGAATTACTTTTATACACTCTTATCGAATTAATCTTTTAGATGTAGACCTATTTAAGTTGAGCTTCTTGTACGGTGATGAAACGTATTCAACAGATCACTACCGGATATATATCAAAATGATATTTACAAATTTTGTATAATATCTACATTGTAGGCACAAAAAGCTAAGTATGTTTGTCGTAGACCTGACTTAATTAAAAAACAAATAATCAGATATCATTTGATTAATTATGAATATTTCTGCTTAAAAACTGAAATAGCTCTTCTATAAAAAAAGATAAGCAGAAATCGGCATCAATTGCAATCTATAGAATCTTTATTTGATGGACTGTAGATGTTAGTAACATCGCTAATAAAGCCTTATCTTGCATCTCTTTTGTTAACAAACATTAACAACTATGTTAAAAACATTCATAATATCAACATTTTTTCAAACCAGTGAAAACATGATCACACATACTTATCAGAACCCGCTCCAAGTGAATGCAAATAAGAGAGCAAGAATTTGGTTTATGGAGAGGTATGGCGACATTGCAGAAATAAAGCATGATGCCTCAAATCAGGAAATAAGATGGCAGGTCAGATGTTGGACTTGAAGAGGGTATAATCATGGTTATTTTGGTAGTAAAACCAAAGAGAAGTTTTAAATGAAAAAAAGCAACATTAATATATATGATTGTTAAGGCACAAAACGTTTGGTTTGTTTTATACTTAGGCTAATTTCTCAAACAAAGAGGCACCAATGTTCTTTTTTCATACATCGGAGGAAATATTTTTTGGTGTTATTGGCGTGAAAAACCGTGTCTCAAGCACATTTTAATGGAGCGCGGAAACTTTCATATTGAAAAGGTCCACACCAATAAAACTACAAAATATTGCATTCAATGTTTAAATTTGAAAAAAATAAATGTTTGCACAGATCAATTCATAAGATTGGACAAAATTCATTGTTCAAATTTTTTAAATTACTCCGCGTAAGTCGTTGTCAAGGCCCCATGTGCTGGTGAGTTTCATTGGGAAATGAAACTTCATCACTGAAGTACTATTAACAAATCGAAATCGCCGTTATAAATACAGAACAAAAGGAATACAATTATATATATGTGAGCGTTAAAGTACGAAGATATTGTTTTGGTATGTACTAAAGTTACTTTATCAAGATTTCATAATAAAATGAAACAAAGTGGCACCAATGTTCTTATTTCATCATCAGCAGCACTGAAGCGATAACAGCTCCCACAGCGGCAATAATACAGAAGGCAAACGAGAAATGGAAGTATTCCGCTTTTATCCCATCTAGGGTTGCGTATAAGATGACTCCAATCAGTGCAAGTACACCTGAAATAAAAAAAGAAGTGTTCATAAACATTTAATAATTGTTTGGTTTATTGAACCATTAACTAATTTTTTCATGGTGCACATGGAATAATATGCGAAGCGGATTATGTACAATATGCACCATTAAAAATTTAAATTATGGCTTCTATAAACCAAATATTACTACAGTTAATACTAATGAATAGATTTATAGGTATATTCGGCGTGATAATTTAGTAAAATAATGTTTTTTCCACGAAAATATACAAAATTCGGTTAATTAAATCGGCGTATTACTATTTACAATAGATAAATAAATGGATGGTGAAGCCACATTTAAAAGGTAAAAACTAAATAAGAAATACAAAGAAATAAAACCTTTAAAACAAATAAAACAAGAATGCCCAACTATTTACACATGTCAACCATATCGTATGTGGCGTCCGTGCAACGGCAAATTGTACACAAACTTCATTGTTGTGTTCCGGTTTAAACTGGATGCCATTTTACTTTCTTGTCGATATAAGGCGCATTTTTAATGATCGTTAATCTAATTAAATTCGTTTGACTTTTAACAGTTTACAAGAAAATTAACCCAATTTTCTTTCTATACATTGTACAAATACACTTGTGTTTTTCTAAATTTATTTATCATACTATGTTTGTTTTACTGTATTAACACATATCACTGTTACGTAATTTTTGAATTCGTTAACCAAGCGAATTAATGTTCATTTTTGAGTTACTAGGCAGATGAATACATTTAAAATAATTAAATTATCCTTACTGCTTCTAGGTTCATCTTTCTTCGTCCAACAATGAATATGCAAAGTTTAAATTGTTCCATAAATACCAATCATAATACCAAAATGGGGTTATAAACGGCTAATTTGGATATGCTATATATCGATATTTCAAGCAGTAACCTTTCTGCAGTAGCATTTAAATCAAAACATTGGAAGGTCTAATTCCAAAACTGTTAAAAACGTTCGAACAAGAAAGCCAAATCCAGCATCGAGGATATCGACCGTGTACATTACAAGGAAAGAAACCTGGTGTTTTAACCTATTTTGAATTAAAAAATCGGAAATTTCAGCGACAAAAATATTAAAAATGTTATGGTAAATCGTGTCTTCAGACAAGTCTGACGACCAGGCTTGTGATTACCCTCGGGGACCTCTGGTCCACCAGCAGCGGTTATCGCCCTGTGGTTTGAAAATTACAAATACCACAAAACGTAGGTATAAACGGCTAATTTGGATATGCTATATATCGATTTTTCAAGGAGAAGCCTCTCTGCAGTAGCATTTAAATCAAAACATTGGAAGGTATAATTCCAAAACTGTTAAAAATGAAAAGTACTCAAAACCAAAACGTTCGAACAAGGAAGCCAAATCCAGCATCGAGGATATCGACCGTGTACATTACAAGGAAAGAAACCTGGTGTTTTAACCTATTTTGAATTAAAAAATCGGAAATTTCAGCGACAAAAATATTAAAAATGTTATGGTTAATCGTGTCTTCAGACAAGTCTGACGACCAGGCTTGTGATTACCCTCGGGGACCTCTGGTCCACCAGCAGCGGTTATCGCCCTGTGGTTTGAAAATTACAAGTACCACAAAACGTAGGTATAAACGGTTAATTTGGATATGCTATATATCGATTTTTCAAGGAGAAGCCTCTCTGCAGTAGCATTTAAATCAAAACATTGGAAGGTATAATTCCAAAACTGTTAAAAACGAAAAGTACTCAAAACCAAAACGTTCGAACAAGGAAGCCAAATCCAGCATCGAGGATATCGACCGTGTACATTACAAGGAAAGAAACCTGGTGTTTTAACCTATTTTGAATTAAAAAATCGGAAATTTCAGCGACAAAAATATTAAAAATGTTATGGTTAATCGTGTCTTCAGACAAGTCTGACGACCAGGCTTGTGATTACCCTCGGGAACCTCTGGTCCACCAGCAGCGGTTATCGCCCTGTGGTTTGAAAATTACAAATACCACAAAACGTAGGTATAAACGGCTAATTTGGATATGCTATATATCGATTTTTCAAGGAGAAGCCTCTCTGCAGTAGCATTTAAATCAAAACATTGGAAGGTATAATTCCAAAACTGTTAAAAACGAAAAGTACTCAAAACCAAAACGTTCGAACAAGAAAGCCAAATCCAGCATCGAGGATATCGACCGTGTACATTACAAGGAAAGAAACCTGGTGTTTTAACCTATTTTGAATTAAAAAATCGGAAATTTCAGCGACAAAAATATTAAAAATGTTATGGTAAATCGTGTCTTCAGACAAGTCTGACGACCAGGCTTGTGATTACCCTCGGGGACCTCTGGTCCACCAGCAGCGGTTATCGCCCTGTGGTTTGAAAATTACAAATACCACAAAACGTAGGTATAAACGGCTAATTTGGATATGCTATATATCGATTTTTCAAGGAGAAGCCTCTCTGCAGTAGCATTTAAATCAAAACATTGGAAGGTATAATTCCAAAACTGTTAAAAACGAAAAGTACTCAAAACCAAAACGTTCGAACAAGAAAGCCAAATCCAGCATCGAGGATATCGACCGTGTACATTACAAGGAACTGGTGTTTTAACCTATTTTGAATTAAAAATCGGAAATTTCAGCGACAAAAATATTAAAAATGTTATGGTAAATCGTGTCTTCAGACAAGTCTGACGACCAGGCTTGTGATTACCCTCGGGAACCTCTGGGCCACCAGGAGCGGTTATCGCCCAATTGTTTAAAAATTAAAAATACCAAAACGCGGGTATAAACGGCTAATTTGGATATGCTATATATCAATTTTTTAAGGAGTAGCCTCTTCGCAGTAGCATTTCAATCAAAAAATTGGAAGGTCTGATTCCAAAACTGCTTATGAAAAGTACTCAATTGAAAAAAAAATGTTTGTACAGGAAAGCCAAATCCAGCACAGAGGATATCGACCATGAGTGTAGTGCAAGGAAAGAAACCTGGTGTTATGAACAATTTTGAATTTTACAATTAGAATTTTTCAACGAAAGAAAAGTATCAAATTCCAATGGTTAATTCGTGTCAGACAAGTCTGACGACCAGGCTTGTGATTTCCCTCATGAACCTTTGGTCCACCAGCAGCTGTTATCAACCGAGTGATTTCATAACACAAATTCCAAAAGAGGATTTACATTTTGCAACTATGCATGGAACGGATGGAACGGAAAATCACTTTTCAGTTGTATAAAACCATAAAGTTTACAAGTAATAAAGAAAAGAGACAAATTAATTGATTTTAACCCGTGTGGGTTTTCTAGAGTAGAGTTGTTATTCGCTAATATTCACCAACTTTCAAAGTACTCGTCTACATCCATTCTTGACATTTATAACATGGAGATATTCATTAACAAAACAGATATATTATGCAACATATTCATGTAAATGTAAAATAACGTTCTTACCTCCAACTAAGCTGCTGAGAGCTCCGAACTTTTTAAGTGCATCATTTGACCTCATTACAGATAAGTGTAATGCGACTGAAACAGCTGCTACCAGTAGGACAATAAAAGCCAAAGTTGCCATGGCCTGGGCAGCTTTGAACTGGGTGCAAAAGCTAGACTTGTCACCTAAATCGCCTAAGTAAAATGAAAGAAAACCCTTATTACAACAATTAATAAGAAACGTTATCCGTGGTGGAATTGCATGTGAAAATTTTCACAACGGCTGCTAGTTATGAAAACTAAATGTTTTCTTCGTCGGTTAAATTTACTACGTTTTCACTTAAATCTCATGGGTTCTTCTTTAGGGAAAGTTTTGGAATTGAGGCTCACATTTTGAAACGAAAGAAAATAACCTGAGGTGAAGACATCATTTAGATCAATCCTGACTAAATCCTGGTGTGCTATAGCAAGCAGGAACTGCTAACTCTTCGGAGCACCTGAATAAACCTCGTTTAGACGTTGCTGAATGCGATGTTGATGTTGTTGTGTGTTTTTTTTGTTGTGATGTGTTTTTTTGTCTACCATATTTGTTTTTGTATTTTCGATATAATGATATTTGAATACCCCGTTGGTACACCTTTGCCTTTTTTAAAGAAACACCTAAATATTAACTTTGATATCTAACTTTTACAGAAATAGAAAGTAAAGAATACATGTCTCTCTACTCCATGTAGCCCGTTGTTTCATTTATAATCATGTATGTATTGTGTTCGTTATGTTCGTTATTCAAATCTGTCATTATTTCTTATTTTGTCAAGCTTGTAAAAACTTAGAAACATCAAGTATCGTTTCAGTTTTATTTGAATAAACGAAGGTAAAAAGTATAAATATCAATACGTTTCGCCCTTACTAGTGGATAAAAACGCATCACATTAAAAGCTCTGCTATCAATAAAGGTCTTAGGGGCTATCCATGTAGATACGTACCACATGATGACAATGTTATACGATTACATCCAGTAATAGAGCTGCATGATTGCCAAAGTCCTGTATTTGTTGATATCCCACGAGAAGAAGTGTATAGCCAATACGGAGTGGCAAATCCAATCAACTGCAAAACAAAAGCTATTGTAGCGAGACAACACCCAGCTTTAGTAAGATTTGAAGCACCACTAAGGTTTTCCATTGTAATCAAAAGTAATGGTGCTAGAAAACTCGTGTATACGTCGTGTATCATAAAGTTTATATATTAAGAGGAAAGATACCGAAAAATGTAAGATATTACGAAGTCTTGCGTGTCTAGGAAACAAAAAGATAAATACAAGGAAGCGATTTGTATAAATGATGTTTTGTACTCAAGATTTTTAAAAATAAAAGAATGACTTCATCTCAGGCTCTTTTCAATATAAGCTGACACAGTATAGCAATTCCTACGCCTATATGGACGAAGGGGGACATTACAAATTTATCATGCTTTCTTTTTTTACTAATTCGAAACTTAAGACACGAATATCTTCCCGTTTTATGGATTAAAGGTAGTTAGCCATTGGTCAATTCAACGGTAAATTTGGTTATGCTGTATGTGCGTACATCAATGCCTTACCTGTCATTTGCAACATTTGACTCAGAATCTATAGTTGAAAGGTTAAAAACCAATAAAGATTAACGGAGAAAACTAAAAACTAAACAAAAAGATAAGAAAAGGATAGTCACATCCAACATCGGAATTTCAACAAAGGGGAGAAGCATAGTACAATTACGACTGTAAATTCGAATCACAAAAAATGCCATGATCAGACAGTTTCCAAGACTTTTTAAAAAATTTTTAATTTGAATATACAATATTTCTATATTAAATTATATTCAAAAGTAAAAAAAGTAAAGATTTCGGTTAGAATGTTACTTAAAATTTTTATTTAGTATAATTATGTAAAATTAATTTAATTTTTCATCAGCGTCACTTAAGCAACATAAAATCCCACAGCAACCAGCTTGATATAAAATTCAAATAAAGAAATGCAAGTTTTTTTCCTGATAGGCCATGTAAGATTCGATTCCATATGTCCAAAAAATGGAAAGGGCAGACTTGGTACAAGCCCCCCTCTATCATATTTTATTTTCAATCTATTGCTTATGATACATGTATTTAATATATTCCATCTCACTGACAATGATTTCATTCTGATTGCCCCGTATTCATGGTATATAATCGCTAAACATATGTTTTATCTAATGCCATAACATAATTTCTATATACACCCTTTACATTAAAGATAGTTAGAAAGATACTTGTGGATAGTCCAAAGGCAAACCACACTGGAGCAATTAGAATTCGCAAAAGTCATAAAAGAAGCAAAGGTGTACCAAAGGGGTAATCAGTATCATAAAACCGTAAAGACAAAGACAAAACCGGCAGACAAAAAATCATCACAACAAAACAAACCACATAACAACATAAAACACACACACATAACAACAAAACCGCATTCAGCAACGCGAACTCAAGTCGAAACGAGAGTGAACTCAGGTGCTCCGGAAGAGTAAGCAGTTCCTGCTTGCTATAGCACACCCGTCACTTTGCCAAAGATCGATTAAGTGTTGGTCAAATCCGGAAAGGATGACATTACAAAACTCTATGTCAAACCAACATCTGTGCTCATCTGAGAGATAGAAATCCCGTATTTGCATACAAGCACATGATGTCGTCCGTAAAATTTCTTGAGTGATGACAACAACCTGGGAGCAACGTACCCCTGTGTTAACAATTTGCTTGTCAGCCGTGTAGCTCTATCAAGGAAGTCGTTGTACTCCCCACATGCTCTGGAATAACGAATCAATTGTGATACGTAAACTCCATATGCTGAAGCGGACGGAATGTTGCTACACAGAAAGGGAAAGTTAACTATTGGAAAGTTGAAGTCATCACGTTTGTCATAGAGCTTTGTACAAAGCCTTCCTTGTGTATCAATTTCGAGAAATAGATCCAAATATGAAGCAGACCTCCTAGAATCTGTAGTGTCCTTTACCTCAAGTTCCTTCGGATATATGAGATGTAAATAGTCACCAAATCGAGAATTGTTTAGCGAAAGGACATCATCAATATAACGAAATGTGAGATTGAAGGATAAAGCAAGTTTGCGGTCCTTCAAGGTCCATGACCTTGTTAAAACATTTTTTAAATCATCATTTTAGAATATGTAGGAATTACTTTAAAGTGCGAAAATTTTGACACAAAAATTGTCAGGGCAGGGCTACGAAATGTGTTCCCATTTCACAAATGCAATATTATAGATTACGCAATGTGCCCAAAATCAAATACACTAAACGTTGATTGTTCAGCCACATTTTTTAGGAACTTTTATATATTTTGTATGTTTAAAACTTTTAAAAATTAATTTGATTGTTTTATAAACATTTTTGCTGTTTTGTTCAATAATGTAAACCTGATCTATTAGCTGTTTAACAATTTTTATCTGTTGATTTGCCCTGATCTGTAACAAATTGCCCATTTACATTTTATTTGATAAGAATTCCAGTCGAGTGCATCGCCATAGTTTTTTACAAGCTCCTCGATCTGTCATGGTTGTAAACATATTTTATCAATAGTTTCAAACTATTTTTAGGAAAAAAAACAACTCCTCTTACAAGTGAAAGGGTCGACCCCTAATAAAACAGTAATAGGCTGAGGCATCGGTCAGCAGTTGATCAGTTCGGCTTTGGGCAACAGATCATTTGCTGACTATTCCAGTCAATAACTGTATACTAATACCCCTTACTAAACAACCGAGCTCACACTTGTTGTACTTGAGTTCTCGTTGTTGATTATAGTTTAGTTTTTCTGTGTGTGCTATTGAAGTATTTTGTTGCATTTTCTTTTCGTATGTGTTAAAAGGTATACATGTATATGTAATAGCTCTAAGTTTCGGGCTTCTAGACATCAACTGCACTTGTATGTCTTATATGTTATCATGGTTATATACATGCACATGTAAATGGTTTTATTGTCGTAGAGTATATTGCATCTGCAAAAACATCCACTTTTAAACAAAAATATGTAAAAATAATATGCAATACAGAATGTACTGCAAACATGTGGAATAAAGCTATGTTATAATCGGCATACAAGTAAAAGTAGTATGTATTACCGGTGTATTACAAAAAAATTTTTACTAAAACAAGGATATTGTTACCACAAATTAGTGAAGTCGTTTACTAAGGTTTATCAAAGATATCTATACATTATTGGAAAATTTAACTGTACACGACGAATTTTGATTGTAAAGGGAATATCCCATTCAGATTTTTACGGTAATGTTGTTTATAAGGCAAATAAATTCAAAAACAGTCCTTTGGGAATGCAAAATTGGCTTAAAACTTTATTGAATAAAGGTTATGAAATGGAAATTTTAGTAAAATCTTCGAATTTAGTCTTCTTTGGTAAAATATTGATAATTTGATACTTTAAAATGTTTATTGTCTTTTTATACTTTTTTAAACTTTTTATACTTATGTCATTTTTGAGCACCACAGCGGTCAAGTGTGTCGGTTTTGTGTGATGATGCATCATCAAACCATGAACTGTTTGGCGTTTTTTGTCGGAGTTAGAATCGACATACTTGTTTTTTTACATCAGTCGAGGGATGCTTCTTAGCTAGCTGTCAGTAACTTCGAGTGTTCTCAAGAGAGTATCTCTACGTCCCGTTAATTACTTGTTGTCCTTTTGTCTCAGATACTCTCTTGTTGAATTGAACTTCTATCGATTTGATTCTTACTGTGTGTTAGTTTATGCTTTGTTATTGATTATCAATAGGGGGAAGGAAGGCACCAAAAAACTAGTTTAACCCCGCCACATTTTAATGTGCCTGTCCTAAGCAAGGAATCTTTATTAAAGCTTATGTATGTATTTAGTCGAATTTATGTTAATTGGTTTTCTTGTCAATTAGAGGGTCTTTCATGGCACTTTAGGATTGGGCTTGAATCATATGTATTTTATTTTCAATCCAGGGGCCAATTGAAAAACAGCGAGCAGCGACCGCTGGTCACGTTGAAGGCTGCTGGCTGTTTTCCATTGTGGATATTTTTAATTTATGTTTATAATGTAGGTTGTGTCGCGTACACTTATTCCACATCTCATTTTCTTCTATTTCGAGACTCCCCTTTTAGAAGTAGGCATAATCCAAGACAATTACATCGCTCGTGAAATGATATGGGTTCTAATATGGAAACTCTAGGTCAAAATAGATACAAAGGTATCAGGAAAACATTGACTAGGCATTAGGTTAAATGCATGATTTTTCTTATTGCCGCTAATATATATTCAAAGAAGGACTTTCCATAAATTAAATGATATATTCACCACTAACTTAACTACATGTATTGCAAAGGGGGCATATGCTTCCATCTCAGGTATATGCTGCTTTATCAATAATATAATTATTTAATGCAACAGCAGTGTTTTTTGTATTACCGTGTAATGTTTGATCTAGCCATATATTTCTTTATTTTATCATAAAAGAGTCGTTTGTACTGTTAATGGTTAATTTATGTTGTTGGCTTAGTTGTGGTCTAGAGCAAATTTAAAGTAAAAATGATATGAATGATTAAAAATAAATTTCTGTGATATGCAAATACTGAAGGTTACACTTTATAGATTCCAAGAAACGAGCATACAATGTTGTTTTTTTTTCTTTGGGGGGGGGGGGGTGGGGTGGGGTGGGGGTTGAAGATGCGTATTAAAAAGAACCAGAAAAACAGTATGTATTTACACACACACATAAAAAAAACAGCAGAAAAAGCTTAATATATTGCCCGATCACCTTACTTTAGAAAATGGGATAAACCATGACATAATGGTATAAACCATGACAATTATCTTTTACCCTTTACCAAACCATGACAAAATCTTAAATTGGTTAATAAGCACAAGTTAGCAGATTTAAAGTTAGCACAGTAAACCTTTATTATCATGTTATATTCCTATCGGCTCATCGACTTATACTTTTACACGACGAATTTTGATTGTTAAGGGAATATCCCATCCAAATTTCTACGGTAATGTTGTTTATAAGGCAAATGAATTCAAAATAAATCCTTTGGGAATGCAAAATTTGCTTAAAACTTTATTGAATAAAGGTTATGAAATGGAAATTTTAGTAAAATCTTCAAATTTAGTCTACTTTGGTAAAAATAATGATAATTTGATACTAACTTTAAAATGTTAATTGTCATATCGTATATGATATCCTTGCTTTAGTATTTTTTTTTGTAATACACCGGTAATACATACTACTTTTACTTGTACACGATTTGATACTGAAAAAAAAGATGTTTTTATATTTTT
Source organism: Arcuatula senhousia (assembly GCA_963971305.1). Lineage (NCBI taxonomy): Eukaryota > Metazoa > Mollusca > Bivalvia > Mytilida > Mytilidae > Arcuatula > Arcuatula senhousia. The sequence continues at coordinate 48,466,095 of OZ020313.1, forward strand.
TAGAAAAAATCCCTTGGACAAACTATGGCCTCTCTTAACCATACAATGGCAAAATCCCTTTACCAAAATTACAAATACCAAAATGCGGGTATAAACGATAAATTTGGATATGCTATATACTGTAAACCGGGAAATTTTCGCGATTTTCGCGGTGATGTTGCTAGCGCGAAAATTAAACAGCGCGAATAAACTTGACCTCTATTGTAGTCTATGGACAATAACATTTCAGCGCGAATTTAAAAATGCGCGAACTACAATTCAGTCGTCATATCGCGAAATAAAGACGGCGCGAAAATTTCCCGGTTTACAGTATCGATATTTCAAGGAATAACCTCTCATCAGAAGCATTTAAATCAAAACATTGGAAGGTCAAATCCAAACTGTTGAAAACGAAAAGTACTCAAAACCAAAACGCTCAAACAAGGAAGCCAAATCCAGCACCGGGGATATCGACCATGTGCATTTCAAGGAAAGAAACCTGGTGTTTTAAACAATTTAGAATTTAAAAATCGGAAATTTCAGCAACAAAAATATTAGAAATTTTATGGTAAATCGTGTCAGACAAGTCTGACGACCAGGCTTGTGATTGCCCTCGGGGACCTCTGGTCCACCAGCAGCGGTTATCGCCCAGTGGTTTCAAAATTACAAATACCAAAATGCGGGTATAAACGGTAAATTTTGATATGCTATATATCGATATTTCAAGAAGTAACCTCTCATCAGTAGCATTAAAATCAAAACATTGGAAGGTCAAATCCAAACTGTTGAAAACGAAAAGTACTCAAAACCAAAACACCAAAACCAAACATTATACGATATAACGCATTACTACCTGTAAGCTTCGGATTGAAATTGTGCAAACTAAAATTAAGGCGTCCTACTACGAAAATAAATAAAAAACGGCGTAAATAGTTTAAACTTAAATTTTAAAAATTTACATACAAAACTTTATATACCGTATACAAAACACATTCCTCGATATAAACACGCAGTTTATATAACGTATGGCACATGTAATATTTAAATCAAGAAACACCATGAGCTTGAATTGCTCTAGACCGATGACATGAAATGATTATTCAAGCGCCTTGCAGTTCCAAGACGACCGTCCGTTACGGTCAGTACACTAGTAACTGTATAAGGCTTTCATATTTCAATAATCAATTATTGCAAAATTTTGACCATTTATAAAAATCATCAGCTCTATATAAGGCTTTGAAAAAACTGTACAGTTTTAGGTATCGAATCTTAAGGGGTTTTTCGGAAAGTTTTGCACAAAGTTATATTTCTATTTGAGCGAATTCATCGCGTTGATTGTTTTAGAACACAATACTTATTGTCAATTGTGATGATCCGTGTGCTTTGGTAAGAGTTTTAAAACTCTTTTATTTGACCCAGGTGGTCATCTCAGTACAAAAATTTACGATAAACGAGACGATTTAAATTTTCAAATTATTAATTTTCCTAATCTACAGAGCAATATACCTACTTCTCCTGCATACGGTGTTTATATTTCTCAAGTTATTCGATATACCAGAGCTTGCACACATTTCACAGATTTTTTGATCAGACACCGGTTTCTTCGGGACCGACTTTTAAAGCAGGGCTATAAGAAAATACGTCTCATACGATCCCTAAAAAAATTCTTTCTTCGTTATCAGCCACTAGTAGAAAAGTTCAAAATTGAGTTAATAGATATGATAGTTAATTGTCTTAATTAGTGTTTGACTGGTGTGCTGTACTGAGATGATCACCTCAATATCCCTATTGTGTCTCACAACTATGTTGTGTTCTATGGTCATTACCGGATCCTAAAATCGCAATGGAAGAGGGAGGTTTGGCGCCATAAAACCTGGTTTAACCCACCATTTCATTTGAAATGCCTGTACCAAGTCAGGACCATTGTGATCCACCAGTTCTCCGGTGTGACTGATTCGGTTTTGTCATTTTCTCTGGACTATGAGATTGATCATTCAAGTTCGGTAGTTTTGTTATTACCTTTATTTCATACCAATGATCAGGTGGCTTTAATTAAGTTTTACTCTTAAAAAGAGAGATATAAAAATAAATGATTTGCAAAGATATGATAAAACGATAACAATCACTTATTCTCCAATATTTTTCCTTTATGATCTACAGGTAATTATCTTTTACTGCTGGTCAAACCCTCAGTTAATTGTACATCGACGTCAACAACAAAAAACACGATTATAATGAAAATAACAAATATTTTAGAATGCCACGATAGAATCAGCATAAAAAATCTTATATGTTTTGCAAAATACGGGTCTTCCCCACCTGTATGTAATTAGGCTTGTCGTTTATCTGCCTAAAGTCAGTTTCCGTCACTGTATGTCGACAAAAGGTGACACAACCAAAATTAAAGTCCTGTACATACCCCTTCCCCCCACACACAAACAATAGGTCGCTTGCACCAACAACAATACAAACTGGCTAACAGACGTGCGATGTTGTCTATTGAAAGAGCGATAATTACAATGGTCGTTGCATGATATTGTCATGACTAAGAATTCAAAAGAGAAGAAAGATTGACAGAACGAATTATTTATAACCACAAAAGTGTATTACTATTATTGTAAGTTTTTCCGGCATTTTTTTAAGTTGGGGTTGACATTGATAACCTGAAAATTAAACACCACAAATATATTTGTCTTCCAATGTAGTCTATGGAAGAAGCAAAGGTGTACCAAAGGGGTAATCAGAATCATAAAACCGTGAAGACCAAGACAAAACCGGCAGAAAAAAAATCATTACAACAAAACAAACCACATAACAACATAAAACACACACACATAACAACAAAACCGCATTCAGCAACGCGAACTCAAGTCGAAACGAGAGTGAACTCAGGTGCTACGGAAGAGTAAGCAGTTCCTGCTTGCTATAGCACACCCGTCACGTTGCCAAAGATTGATTAAGTGTTGGTCAAATCCGGAAAGGATGGCATTACAAAACTCTATGTCAAACCAACATCTGTGCTCATCTGAGAGATAGAAATCCCGTATTTGCATACAAGCACATGATGTCGCCCGTAAAATTTCTTGAGTGATGACAACAACCTGGGAGCAACGTACCCCTGTGTTAGCAATTTGCTTGTCAGCCGTGTAGCTCTATCAAGGAAGTCGTTGTACTCCCCACATGCTCTGGAATAACGAATCAATTGTGATACGTAAACTCCATATGCTGGAGCGGACGGAATGTTGCTACACAGAAAGGGAAAGTTAACTATTGGAAAGTTGAAGTCATCACGTTTGTCATAGAGCTTTGTACAAAGCCTTCCTTGTGTGTCAATTTCGAGAAATAGATCCAAATATGAAGCAAACCTCCTAGAATCTGTAGTGTCCTTTACCTCAAGTTCCTTCGGATATATGAGATGTAAATAGTCACCAAATCGAGGATTGTTTAGTGAAAGGACATCATCAATATAACGAAATGTGAGATTGAAGGATAAAGCAAGTTTGCGGTCCTTTTTGTCTAGAAGTGATTGTAAGAAGTCTGCTTCATATGAATGAAGAAACAAATCGGCAAGCAATGGTGCACAATTTGTGCCCATTGGGATACCTAATGTTTGCTGAAAAACACGTCCACCTAACTGTACAAATATGTTGTCGATTAGAAAGTTGAGCATTTCTATTATTTGATCTCTGTAAATTTGTTTTTCTTGCTAGACTCTTGGATGACAAAGTAAGTCTTTTTATAACCGACTACCAAATACTTGTACCTGCGTTTTCCATTCTTTTTGATAAAGCTACATTTAATCAGCTGTGCCAAACGAGATTTTAATTGTGAATGTGGAATTGAAGTATATAATGTAGAGAAATCAAACGTTTTAATGCTATTACATGATGAAAATGACTTAGAATGGAGATTTTCCATCAGTTCTTTAGAATTTTTGAGAATCCACATTTGATTGATGCCATTTCTAGAGTAACAACAATCGAAATACTTTTGAAGGCTTGATTTTATTGCCGTCAATATTGATGTTAACAAAACTGAAAGAGGCTTAGTTGTACATTTGGATGACCCAGCAATAAATCGTTGCTTGTATGGAGTTTTATGCAACTTTGGAATCCAATACAAGGATGGAACGTCATCGTTCTTTTTGTCAACAGAAATGCCAAAGGAAGAAATTACAGAATTATGATTGTTGATTATTTCCTCCTTTGACAGTGTTGTTGCTGTATATGTGGTGCTTTTGCTAGTACAACCAACCCCTAATTCAGATGTTAAACAATCAATATAGTGTTTTTTGCATACGAAAATGATGTTGTTAGGCGCTTTATCAGCAGGTACGACAACATATTTGTCATGTAAGGTGGACAATGTCTTCGCAACATCAGGGTTGTTGAAAATAGATGTTGCCTTGGTGCTCATCGAGCCTTTCAAAGATTTAATCCTTTTCAAAACCAAAATGACATTACAGCATGGAATTAAATTTTCACAAACTAAAATTTAGTCGTCATATCACGAAAAAAAGAGGACCAAATATTAATTGATAACTATAAAAAAAATATCGTATAAAAAACTCATTCCTCAATATAAACCTGCAGTTTATACTAAGTATGGCACATGTAATACATTTTTTTAACAAGAGAAACCATTGGCTTGAATATCTCATGACCGATAAAATGAAATGATAATTCAAACTCCTCAAAGTTCCATGTCAGTTCGTAATGGTCAGTACACTAAAGACTGCCTCAGGCTTCCATATTTCATGATCATATGAGCAATTATCGCAACATTCACTAAAATCTTTAGCTCTATATAGGGCTTTTAGTTTTTCATACGATTATTTTCTAGATATAAGGTACATGTAGTACTCCTTGTAGAACTTACCATAGACGACCTGTGATACACGATAATCATCAACTGAATAGACTCAAAGCATCATTATAGGCATGCATTGTAATATTATGATGACCATTTTGTCTGTTTACTGTAGAATTACAACCTTTTTTTCTCATAGCAGTCGTGTTTAATCGTCTAACAGGCAATTCCAATGAAAAAAAAGTCTTATATACACTTGGACAAAAGTAAGGGACCACCTGAAAATTGAAAAAAAAATTCAAAGTCATAAATCTATATCTTAAAACCATAAAATAAAAAAAATAATCAAGTGCTAAATAGAATAGTCATCTACTCATCTATGGATTTACAGAATTATTTCTAACAAATGACCGGAAATGTGCAATTAATTTGACTATTTGCACAATTTTTAGGAAAAATAGGGGGTATACTAAGTACACTGTAACTTTTTTCACAATATGTAAAAAATGAAAGAAATCGAACTTGAAAACTTCACAGCGATCAGGTATGTCGGTTTTGTGTGGTGATACAACTCTAAATCATTTATTGTGTTGACGTGGGGTGTTGGATTTAGAACTGATGTATTTGATTCTTTTACATCAATCGATAAATGTTTCTTAGCTAGTTGTCAGCAACTTCGAGCGTTCCAAAGAGAGTTCCTCCTCGTCTTGTTGTTTTCGTACAGTATTTTGTCTTAGGTTCTCTCTTGTTGAATTGACCTTTTGTCGATTGAGTTTTACAGTGTGTTTTATATGTATACTTTGTGCAAGCTTATCAATAGGGGGAAGGTTGGATCCAAGAAAATAGTTTAACCCCGCCACATTTTATATGTGCCTGTCCTAAGCCAGGAAACTTTGCCAAAGCCTTTGTTTGTCCTTGTCATTCTGTGTTAACTGTTTTAGGTCAAGAATTGGGTCTTTCGTTGATGATTTAGGGATTGGTTTTGAAACTTTTGTATTGTATTATAAGTCTTGGGCCAATGCATGACGGTAAGCAGTGACCTATGGTCATGTTGAAGACTGCTTGCTGTTTTCCGTTGTGATTTTTTGAACTGCTGTTTGTTAATGTTTGTTGTGTCGCGTACACTTATTCCACATCTCATTATCGTCTATTCAATTGTTTAAAAATGGTAATTCTTTAAGGGTAGGTAATTCTTAAGGCATTCAAGAAAATTTCATAAATACAGACAATTTTAGCTGCAATTTTATCTGGTTTTAGGCAAGCGTTAGCTGCCTTATGTGATCATAAGGTTACTTCTGGCTTTTGCGTTTTGTTTTCTGTAATTCTTTATCTTCTATATTTCTTTTTAAAATATGATCTTATATGTTACAATTTAATGAATTTTAAATAAAATCTCCATTTGTAAACGACACACAACAAGTTTTATTAATTCATTTGCAATTTTCAAAACGAACTGTTTAATGATCGGCTCAAGAACATACATGAATATTTATCTGTAACTTGATTGGTCGTGCATTCTACCTTCAAACATTGCTGTTTTTTCATTGGTTTTCTGATTCATTCATAAAATTCAATACAAAATTGAAAGGACTATATGCTATTAATACATGCTGGACGAGTTCATTTTTATGGAAGGGGGTTTGAATCGATACCATTTGTGTACAATACAATGCATGTGCACCCGAAAGTTTATATAATTTTAATTTAAAATATGATTGATTATAGATTGAATAATCTTCTGTGCCAAAGAGGGGGACTAGAGTGTTCATTAAATTTTAAAATATCTACTATTTTAGTGCTTACATATATCGCTTTGATTTTCTTTGTAGTTTTACCCATGTTTAAATAAAGCCAGTTATTGATTACAAACGTAATAGTTTTACACACACAAAAAAAAACGTTAAAACATTAGCAGCCATATTAGTCTTCTACCACTATGCAGGTTTTTGATCCAATTTATTTGCTTCTTTATATACGAAAAAGAAAACAAAACTGTTGAAAATCTGTGGTCCTTAACTTTTGTCCAAGTGTATAGTATATCATATGGAAAAAAGTATTGAACAGAGACTCACCGTCTTAAATTGTTTCAAACGTAGTCTTTTGTTATTAAGGTCTTTCCCATTCTGTAGGAAAGACCTTATTGTATTTCTTATGATGATTATTATTTTTTTTCCGCCACAAAAAAAAAGAAATACTTAACGTAACATTACGAAACTTCATACCATTAACTGACACTATGAGGACATGACTTGTGTAATTCTGCGAAACCGATCTATTTTTAGTAACGGAGTTATCTGACCAAGACCGAAAACCCTTGTGTGCATATAAACTCAGAAACCGTAACCGGTATCAAAAATCTAATTGGGGACAATGTTGCTGGACTCATGACAATTATTCGTAACGAAAAAAAAATCCGATTCACTTCCTTGTTAAGTGTTTTTGAATCGAAACCTGTCGCGACACGTCAATTTTTTTTCTTCAAAACGGTTAGTCCTATAGACTTGGGACCTTCACCAATCATCCTACTTGACATATGTTGCATTCAAAAATCCCAAGGGCAAAGGTCAAATCTCAAGGTCAGAGGTCATTGTACACCTTGTTACATGTTTAGCTCAAAAACCATACAAAATGTAAGCAGACATGAAATAGGGAAAATAGTAGTCTTAATTAGACCTTTATTTAATATTAAATGTCTAACACTGTGCGACAAACCGTTTTCGAGTTATGGCCCTTAACGCGTTTCGGCTAAACGGTTTTTGGGTTATAACTTGAAAATGTTGGTTTGAGATGACAAAGTAAACATATTGCTTATTTGAGACTGTAAACTTATGCCCATTGATATAAAACCAAAGTCGCATGGCTACCGACAGCCATTTTCAAAATAGCCGCCATCAGAAACTGTTTTTTGAGTATAACACATAAACCATAAAAATTAAGCTGACAATACATGAAAAAATGTTTGCCACGTCGAAAGCTACAAAAATTGTTTTACATGTTGTCTGTTTTTGTCCCGTTCTTGTTGGTGTTTACTGGCCCTTTCGAACTTTTGACATTCGGATACCCCATTGGTACCTCTGCTTCTTTGGAGACTCAATCTCAAATGTAGACAAAGCAAGGAAGACACGCCAAATAAATTGAAGATCACAATGGCCCTGACTTGGTACATGCATTTCAAAAGAAATGGTGGGTTCAACCAGGTTTGTAGGTGTGCCAAACATCCCCTTTCCATTGCGAGCTTTGGGTTCGGTAGTTACACAAAACACAACAGGTTTGTGAAGACATATTAGGGATGCTAAGATGATCATCTCAGTACAAAAGAATATAAGTTTTTTTCAAGTTTTAAAATTTGAAAGAGACAGAGAAAAGCAAAAATTATATTTATATAATTAAGACCTTGCTAAACATGCATTGTAAGAGGAATGTTTTTCTTTTTTGTCTTGTTCATTGATTTATGTGCATATAACACTGTTGTTTTTCCATGAAGTTAAAGGTTATCCTTGCACCAAACATGTTATTTATTCAATCCGTAAAAGTAAACCATATCCGGTTTGCTCGTCAATCTATTAATCAGTTTAGACAACGTATCTGATATTCTTACAACAAAGTCAAAATCTTTACAGTTTTAGGTATTAGAGGTATTCTCAGAGGTATTTAGGAAAAGTTTAATATATATTTAGCAGGAGCAGATCCAGGATTTTCGAGTAGAGGGGCCGCAGAAATCCGAAAATTGTTGGGCTTTTTTTGATTGATTTCATGGTAAAAAATCATTTGTTTATATTAAAGGGGTTGCCGGTTGCGCCCACGCCTGAATTCGCGCCTTTTTATATTCCTAGTTGAGCTTAATCATCGCGTTGATTTTCTTAAAACGGAATAGTCATTATCTATTTTGATGATCTGTGGGTTTTGATTAGAGTTAAATATGTTTTTATACCAATGATCAGATGGCTTTAATTATGTTTTCCTCTTAAAAAGAAAGACAAAAAGATAAATGATTTGTACAAAAATGATAAAAAGATAATTGTCAACTATTCTCAAATATTTTCCTTAATAATCTACATTTAATTATATTTTACTGCTGGTCAACCCCTAAATTAAATGTTCAACGATTTTTTAAACAAACAAACGATTATAATGAAAATAACGACAAATGTAGAATGCGAATATAGAACCAGTCAAGAAACCTTCCTTACTTTCTTATATGTCTTGCAAAAAAAACAGGGCTTCCCTAGTTACCTGTATGTGTTCAGGCTTGTCATTTACCTGCCCAAAGTCAGTTTCCAGCCAACGTGTGTCAAAAAAACAAACAAACGAGCTTTCAGGAGTAGGACGTTGTCTGTTGTAAGAGTGATTATTACAATGGTCGTTGCATGCATGGTCATGACTTAGAATTCAAAAAGGAAGAAAATTGACAGAACGAATTATTTATAACCACAAAAATGTATTGCTATTACTGTAAGTTTTTCCGGCAGTTTTATTTTGGTTATTTTGGGGTTGAAATTGATAGCCTGAAAATCAAACACCACAAGCATAATTGTCTTCCAATGTAGTCTATGAAAAATAACATTACAGCATGGAAATAAAATGATGCAAACTAAGATTAAGGCGCCCTACCATGAAAATTAAAAAGGCGGCGCAAATAGTTAAAACTGAACTTTTAAAAATTTACATTCAAAACTTTATATACCATATAAAAAACTCATTCCTCGATAAAAAATACAGTTTATATTACTTATGGCACATGTAATGTAAAACAAGAAACACCATGAGCTTGAATTGCTAAATTCAGATGACATGAAATGATTATACAAACGCCTTGCAGTTTCAAGTCCGTCCGTAACGGTCAATACACTTGTTACTGTTCCAGGCTTTCATATTTGTATAACCAATTATTGCAAAATTTTGACCATTTATAAAAATCCTCAGCTCTATATAAGGCTTTGAAAAAATGTACAGTTTTAGGTATCAAATCTTAAGGATGCTCGCTGGTCTTGTTTTGGGATTTCTGTCATTTTTTCGGAATCCTCTGGATTTTACCATCAAAATAGGGTTAAAATTTTTGCCCACGAACCCCCTATTTTCTTGTTATTAATGACTTTAAAATGTCATAAAGAGGTTATAGACAAAGTTTTATCAAATCCTATTTTTTCTGTCATGGGTTTTAACAGCTAAATAGTGCTAATGCTAAACCTATGAAAAAGTCAGAGAAAACCTTTTCCCGCCAAAACTTTAACGTCGATTATCTTGAAAACGAGATCACGAACCTATCCAATTTTTTTGCTTATTTTATACCTTTTACTATTATCTTTTCATTTAAGGCATCAAATTTGAAACCTATTTATTTTCAGTAATAGTAGCGAACATCCTTAAGGGGTTTTTAAAGAAAAGTTTTGCATAGAGTTATATTTCTATTTGAGCGAATTCATCGCGTTGATTGTTTTAAAACACAATACTTATTGTCAATTGTGATGATCCGTGTGATTTGGTAAGAGTTAACTCTTTTTCAAACCAGTGATCAGGTGGCTTTAATTAAGTTTCCCTCTTAAATAGAGATATATAAAAATGAATCATTTGTACAGATAACGATAAAAAGTCACTTATTCTCAAATATGTTTCCTTTATGATCTACAGGTAATTATCTTCTACAGCTGGTCAACCCTTCAATTAATTGTACATTGACGTCAACAACAACAAAACGAATATAATGAAAATAAAAAAAATGTAGAATTTCACGATAAAATCAGTCAAAAAATCTTCCTTATATGTCTTACAAAAAAACGTGGTTCCCCACAGGTATGTAATCAGCTTGTCATTTACCTGCCAAAAGTCAGTTTCTGGCCAAAGTGAATCGAAAAGGGCGTTATAACCCTACGCACAGCCCCTCACGCAATATGTTGTTGGCATCATCAACAAAACAGTTGAGCTAACTGACGTGGGATGGTGTCTATTAAAAGAGCGATAATTGCAAATATCGTTCCATTGTCATGACTAAGAATTCAAAAGTGAAGAAAGATTGACATAGCAAATTATTTATGAATACAGAAGTTAATTGCTATTATTGTAAGTTTTTCCGACAGTTTTATTTTCGGTTACTTTGCGTTGACATTGATAGCCCAAAAATTAAACACCACGAACATATTTGTCCTCCAATGTAGTTATTGGAAAATAATATTACAGCATGAAATTTAAATTGCATTAACTAAATGAAGTCGTCCTACCACGAAAATGAAAAAGACGGTGCAAATATTAATTTAAAACTTGTCTTTTAAAAAATTACCTTCACAATTCTATATACCGTATGAAAAACTCAGTCCTCGAAATAAGAATGCAGTTTATGTTATGTGTGACAGATGTAATTCATATTTCTAAACAATAAACACTATGATCTTGAATTGCTCAAGAATGACGAAATGAAATGATTATTTAAACGCCTTGCAGTTTCAAGTCCGTCCGTAACGGTCAGTACACTAGTTACTGTCCCAGGGTTTCATATTTTCATGATGATATGAGCAATTATTGCAACATTCACTAGAATATTAAGCTCAGGCTTTGCGTTTTTTACCAACAAGCAGAACGATTGATTTTTTGTCTCGTAGATACTCTTGTTGCACTTCCTAAAGTCCTACCAATAGATTTTCTGTTATGCATAATTATTATTTACGGAATATATTCAAAGTATCATTATAGGTAAGGTGAAATTCAGAAGTCTATTATTTCTTTTTACTGTAAAATTGAACTCTTTTTTTTTGTCTCGACCAGTCATGTTGAATGATCTTAATACTTGACATGTCAAAGAAAATGGTAAGTCTTTGAATATATCTAATAAAAGAAAGTGATAAACGGAGACCTATCGTTTCAAATGATCCAAAAAGTAGTCATTGTTATTGTTCTTTTGTTTCTAGACAGTTAATAACCAAAATTAGGATAAATACAGACTTAGACAAAACACTTTATGATTAATTAAAATTAATGTTATCCAGGTACTGTGAATTCATTTATTTTCGTTAGTGACAATATTTGTTGTTTGATGAGAAGTGATAAGTTCGTGGATTCTTAATTTTGAAGTTCTGAGGTCTGTAGCATACAGATCAATTTTAAATTTCTTTTTCGTTGGGTATACAATTTTGTGGGTCCACGAAAACCACGAAAATTAATTCCCAGCGAATAATGATAAAATCACAGTATTTCAAAATCATACAATTACGTCGTCAATGATAGAACGAGGAATGTTGTGAGCGACCTTCATATTAAATTGGGGAAAAAAATTAAAGTCAAATTATTTCCAATGAATACTTCATGTACCCAAGAACAATTTTGTTTGCATATCAAAAACATATACTAGTATAACATTTTAGTAGGAGCTGCGCTTACACGATATATAACATACATACATTCCTACAAATAAACAGACAGACGACACATATATTTCCTATAAATGCCAATAACCTTTTAATTATTTGTCTTCAATGCCTCCATAATTGCAACACACAATTGTCGATAGCAACGCAACAAGTGTGTTTCGACTAAAACGAACTACCTACTCTTCCGGAACACCTTGTTACGACTTGAGTTCATTGACACGTTGATTGACATTATGATTTGATTGTGTATGTTGATATTGACTGTTTCTTCGTGTCCTCGTTGGTGAATACTGATTTTGTCTTCGCATGAATTATGACATTCGAATATCGCATTGGTTCTCCTGTTTTTTTCCCCATCATTTTTTTATGTTATTATGACCGGTTCGGACATTAGACATTCAAATATCTAATTTGTTTTCATCTGATTATACAAATTAGAATTTTATCATTTTTTTCGAGTAGTATAAACCGTTTTACAACAATTTATTATGTTGATGTTATTGTCGTTAAAAGGGAAAAATATATTTCTGATATTTGATGAGGTTATACAATTTTTGTTCCCAAAAATAACAAATATTTAATTATCTTTTATTGTTGGCCAAGCCCTCAATTAGTTGTAAATGGATATTACCAAAGACAAGACCATTCACATTAAAAAAATGCAACTTCACCTTAAGTTCTACTTCATGTATGTCTTGAAAGAAAAAAAGATCATTTAAATACTGTAATTTACGTTGGTGACTGAAACAAGCACACAAAGAAAAAAACGAGCTAACTTACGTAATATGTTATATATTTTAAGGGCAATAATTACAATGGTCGTTGTTTGAATCATAATGAAACAAAATATTGCCACCCCGAATTATTATTAAGCCTAGAAGAGTGTTACTTGTCTTTAAGGAATGACAACAGTATGTTCCTTCTATAAAAAATGACAATTTAAATGTTACACAAAAGTGTTTTTCACGTGTTTAATGCTATTTTGAATAGAAAGAAAAAAGTAGACATTTTTTGTAAATTAATTTCAAATTCATGTCTTCTCAATAAAAACTCATCTGGAAGAAGTCCGGATTTTCAAATCATTTTTTAAGAAAAACAAATATTGCAGTCATTTCTAAATAAAGATTATTATCAAAAACATGTTTTCTGATTAAATAGTGTACATGTATTATTTAAAATTGGAATAATTATCAAATATGGACGTTATTTTTTCAGCGGTTAACAAAGAGTGAATTTTAAGAGTACTTTTCTGTGCTGTGAACAGGATTTTTTTAACACAAAAATATATAATTTTAAAGAATTCTCTTAAATTTCTGTGCTGCGCACAGAGGATGAGAGTCAAATTTTTGTTTTTTTGTGACTTTGCTAAACAACTGAAATTCCATATTTGATAAAAATTCCAATTCTAAATATAGAAGAAAATAATTTCAAATCAATTTATCAATTTAAATCTGTGATAGAAGCACCATCTGATAAACACTTTCAGCCAAATCAGAAAAAATAACAAGTTTTTAAATTGTACAAAATACATCTGAACGTTTTGTGATCCGTTTTTTTATCGGTGTTGCAAGATAAAGCACATTCAGAATGATCTTAATCTATATTTAAACGTCCATACCTTAATGATAACTTATCCATCGATATGAATATGCAGTTTATGCAGTTTAATGGAGAACTAGCTATAGCTTTATTAATAATAATAAATATAAGGGATATTGTTCGCCAGCTCACAAAAGGATACCTCACTTTATTTTGAATTTCGTACGCAGTAAATGCGAAAGAGGAGAGCTCTAAGGCTGCGAAAATATTCTGCCTAAGGCTGATAAAATATGTTCATAGTCCGTAAGAGCATTTTTGAACTCACAGTACCGACGTAAATTTGACTTTCAATAAATAAAATTCGGTTAATTAAAAAAGAAAATAAATATTAACGTTACCGATCAAAGTGTGCGTTGTCCAAGCAATTGCAAAATCTAGCTTCATTTGTTGTATTCTGGTTTAAACTGGTCTGTCAAAGGTTTCTTAAATGCTAGCAAATCGTAGTCCATTACTTATTATTAGTCAAAGTCGTTGTATTATTAAAAAGTATGTGAGAAAGTGGCATTAGTTTTCTTTCAAGACAAGTAAAAAAATTCAAAAAAATATTTATAAGAGTATAACTTGTGAAAATTATTTTTTAACTATCTTGTGTGTATTTGAATGATAATTCTGTGCTCGTACACATAGGCAATGCCTAAATGATATTATTGGCAAAAATCGGTCTTATTATATTACTGGAGAATATTCGAGATCAAATGCAACTATTTGTTGAAATGTACAGGTCTTTATAATACTAGTCTTGTGTTTCTTTATGCAAACTTTTATCAAAATCCTACAAGAATTTTCTTTAACGAGATATGTAGAAATACAAATAAAAGACAGATTTGGAAGCAGTCTGACGCCTGCATATCTAATACAATATTTCTAATTGTATAAGTATGCTAATTACATGTACTACATTTGACAGTTTATCTTTTATATTCTGTTCTTTGTATTAGCCTCTGTATTACAACATATCCATTATGATGTTCTCATTTCAACATAAGCAGCACAGAAGAAACCACTGCTCCGATTGCCGCCATAATACAAAATGCAAATGAAAAATGAAGTTTATCCACCAAGAGCCCATCTAACGTACCATAAACAATAGCACCAATTAGGGCCAGCACACCTAAAAATTACAATAAAGTCATGGTAAACCTAATTTTGAAATAGAAAGTTGCAAATGTTTGAGCTGTTGCGTGCAAGATCTATTAGTATTTTTCTGATGTAACCGTCAATCAACAGTCAATCAACTTGCAATCAGACATAATACAGACGATAATAAAAAATGAATGTGGGGGTGGGTCTTTTGCTTTTTCAAACCTCCGATAGATGGTTTTTTCATGACATTTGATTTAAATGCTTTGTTTTTAACTTAATGTACTTACATTTTGTTCCTGATATCCAATCATTCAAATCTTGTTTTTACAATTTAAGATTAGATCAAACCCATATATTCATGTAACTGATCATACCCATAGAAATGTACTGAAGATTATTATCACATGACTTTTTTTTTATTTGAATTATGTGAATAATTGCATGTACATGTACATGTACCAGAATCCCATCTGTAGGTCTACATGGATTGCGAGATTATAAATCGAAAGAAACTTTTTATACTAATATGCTTACCTCCTACTAAGCAGCAAAGAGCTCCGACCTTTTTTATCGTAACGTTTAACCTCAAAGCAAATAAGTATACGGAGACTAAAACAACTGCTGCAAGAAGGACAAGAAATGCTAATGTTGACATCGCCTGGGCAGCTCTAAATTGAGTGCAAATACTCGACCTTACATCTTTACAAAAAAAAATAAATCATAGTCATTGTTGCTGCTTGAAAGATAAGTACAGATGGGTCCAAACGTAACCTGTATGCAAACCAAACTGAAAAAGCAAACCAGAAATTTGGTCTAAGTTCACTTTTCACTTTGTTTGGTTTACTTTAGCAAACCAAAGTTAACTTTAATGTTTACTCAAAAAGTAAACCAGACAGCTGGTTTGGTTTAGTTTGGTCAGAGCGAACCAAACCTTAAAAAGCAAACCAAACCAGCGCCCTAGTTTGGTTTGGTTTGGTTTGCTCTGAGCAAACCACGAGCATGCGAAGATGATTCATTTAATCGATGTGAAAGAATGTCGGAACTATTTTACAATTATTACATTTTCTGAACAAATATTATTCACTTAATGTTTCAATCGAATAACAAATTATGATTTAAACAAACCAAACCAGCGTCATAGTTTGGTTTGGTCAAAGCAAACCTAACCAGCCGCCTGGTTTGGTTTGGTTTGCTTTTCAACCCAAACCAAACTAGAAAAAGCGAACCACGGTTCGTTTTGAGTAAACTGTGGTTTGCTTTTTTGTTTGGTAAAGCAAACCAAACCAAACCAGAAAAGTAAACTAGATGTTTGCTCCCGGTTCACTTTTGTACAGGTTAGGTTTGGACCCATCGGTACTTGTGAACACGTTGATTTTTATGGCCCCTAGTATCAAAACTGAACAATATAATAATAATCGTCACTCTGCAGACAATATTTATTCATCAAAATTCTTCAAAGAAGCAGAGAGGTACTAAAAAGGAATTTGAATGTCAAAAGACTATAAGGCATAAACAAAACGAGTAAACACAAACGACAATAGTTCGAAATAGCAGTCATATTTGATATCTTCCTAAAAAAACGAAAATGTTTTAATAACATTTATGTATTAAATGCGTAAAATATAAAAACGTAAATGAAAAAAAGCTTAAAAATTACAAGAACAAAAACAGAATGTAATTAAATAATTTATCTATCATATTGCATGTATAGCTGGAGTTTCATTTGTTGATTTCAGATTGATTGTTTTTCCTTGCATGTATATGTGTGTTAAAGTTATTACTGATTTCGCTATCATTTGTGGACGGCTGACATTTTCATACCCTACTGATACTTTTGTGCTTCTTGCACTTAAGATATTTAACAAAAAAGTGAAAATACTTGCCACAGATCGTAAAACGAACACATCTAGTCGGAGAATTACAAGATTGCCACAGTCCTGTGTAAACCGTTCCCCCTGGGACTGGATCATAGATCCAATATGGAGTTGCAAACCCTATCAGCTGTAAAACAAAGGCAATAATTGCTAGGATAAACCCAGCAATTGTTAGATTTGGTGCATCACCAAATATCCCCATTCTAAATGCACAAAAGTAACAAAATAAATTTAGAGAACTCTGAAGGCTTAAACGAACTTGTCAGCAAGGATCGGCTTTGAGAAAGTATTCGATATAGATTTTGAAAAGACCCTTATAACATACCAACCAATACCATACATGTATAAGGCGTATATGAAATCGGTCACCTCTCCAAAACAGTGATTTCGTATGTATTATATGTCAATATCAAAACCATTTTACATTTAATTTACAACTACGTAAACCATTTCCTTCTCTACATACTCATAGCATGTTCATTTTATAACCTCATGTTTCATATATATAATTGATATATATCTCCCTGATATAGCTGAATTTATGCTGCTTAGGAGAAAAGCAATTATTAGCTCTCTCTTTCAACCTCACGTTCCGTTATATTGATGATGTCCTTTCACTAAACAATTCTCGATTTGGTGACTTTCTCCATCTCATATATCCACAGGAGCTTGAGATAAAGGACACAACATATTCTAGGAAGTCTGCTTCATATTTAGATCTACATCTCGAAATTGACTCTCAAGGAAGACTTTCAACAAGGCTCTATGACAAACGTGATGACTTCAACTTTCCAATCGTCAACTTTCCCTTCTTGTGTAGCAACATTCCGTCCACTCCAGTTTATGGAGTTTACGTATCTCAACTGGTTCGTTACTCCAGAGCGTGCGGGACTTACATCGATTTCCTTAGCAAAGCGACACGTCTGACGCAAAAATTGCCCACACAGGGTTATGTTGCTCCTCGGTTGCTGTCTTCACTAAAGAAATTTTACGGAAGACATCATCCACTTATAGACAAATATGGGATTTCGATCTCGCAGATGAGTGCATATGTTGGTTTGTCATAGGGTTTTGTTTTGTCTTCCTTTACCGGATTTGACACGCTGAATAGACTATTGGAAACGCGACGGGTGTGCTATAGCAAGCAGGAACTGCTTACTCTTCCGGAGCACCTGAGTTCACTCAGTTTCGACTGGAGTTCGTGTACATGTTGTTGATTGACGTTCAGTTATTTTGTGTTTCCATGTTTTACATGTTGTCTGTTTTTGTCCCGTACTTGTTGGTGTTTACTGGTTTTGTCTCTGCCCTTTCGGACTTGACATTCGGATACCCCATTGGTACCTCTGCTTCTTTTTGATTATGATTTAAATGTTCCAGTGGGATTTGATATTATAAAATGTTTGGAGCTTCAGGCGACCATACTTTTGGAAGACCATGTTAATATACAAAAGCCTTCTTTTTTGTCATGTCATGTTAAATATGTAAATTAAAAATGTCTGTTTGTTTGTTACAAACATCTTAAATTGTGCTTTACAGTGTTTAAGTTTGCAATGCAAATTCACAAAGATTATCAGTTTAATAATGGTTAAAAAGTGTTTTGAAAATGTATGATTTTAAAAAATCACGGGGTTGCCTAACTTTTTTCCAGGTGTATACTAATGTTCCTAGCAAAATCCTTTTCGTAAAGGTATGAATCCGTCAGAATGATTGTTTACCCTAATTCCACTAACTGCCAAAAGTTCTAGAGCTGTCATTACTTACATGTAACAGATGAAAAATAGCTTTTAATAAGTGACAGGGAAATGAAAAGAGGATATGATGACATTCTTAGATTTTGCTACACACGGGGCCACGATCAGTAAACACACACTGTGAAAATAAAAATTTTAGTCCCTCCGATTCACATTCAGAAGTTGCATTGAGGATTTTCTCGTCAAAGAATTCAGCTGTGATTGGGATCGAATGGTAGTAGTGTTTTATGTCTTCTTTACCGATTTGATCTTATTTTCTTCAACAAAGGGCGAATCGATACCTCATATTTATACACAGAATAATTCTACACAACGATGACCGGATAACAATCTATGAAAATTGTTTTTTTTTGCGATGGTCGTCTTTTTATGGACACCTATCTTTGTATATAGTCTTTGTAAACTTGCATTGCAAAATAGTCTTTGTGAATTTGCATTGCAAGCAGGAACTGCTTACTCTTCAGGAGTTTCTGAGTTTACTCTAGTTTCGACTGGAGCTCGCGTTGTTGATTGGTATTCAGTTATTTTGTGTTTCAATGTTTTACATGTTGTCTGTTTTTGTTTGATATTTTAAATCATCCAAACCCATCCAAAATCTATATATCTCATTTTATCGATGTTTCTGTCGTATTTTGGTATAAACCATGGGACTGGCTTCATCAGTGGCTATTCCAAAGCTTGATTTCATAAGACTATTTGGTTTTTTTTTCAAAATGCTTAAGTTGAACTATACACCGAAAGCTCCTTAACTGCTTCAAAGATATTCCAAAACATGACTGGTCATAACCAGACACAAAGTCGTGACTGCTTTAACAAGACCAGTCATTGTAACAAGTCTACTCTAACCGGACTCTGTTTAATAATGCAAATATTTAATTTAATATAAAAACTTTTTATTACATTGAAAAACGAATTTCAACTACAGTTTAGGCGATAGTACATACACTTTGTCTTTTTACATTCAGTCTTTAAAGCAGACTTGTCATAAGTTTGCAACTGCTTTAAGAAGCAGACATAGAATTATGACTGCTTTTCCAGTTAACTTGGAACCAGTCGCGCGCCTGCTAAAAGAAGTCACATGACCAGTCGCTGGTGAACTTAACGTTAACTTGATGTCTGCTTTTCAAGTTAAACTACCGTACAGGTTATGTGTGCACTCATCTGTAATAGTGCTGATCTATTTGCATTTACTACACTTTCTAAAGGTTGATCAATCTCAAAAAGTGAATAGTTTCTTTGTAAAGCCTTTCTTTGAAGAAATTGATTAATTTAAAACTTGTATTTTCTTCACTTGTGTTTCTAATGTGTCTGATCATTTCACCTTTAATGAACCCAAAAATACACTCTTTGGGTGACAGCTATTTCTATGTAGATACTGAAATGTTTCAGTTGGTTTGATAAATGTTCTTATATCTAAAACTTTAGACATGTTAGAAAATTTAAATCTCTCCACTTTGTAGAGTTTAGTGTCTAAAATGTTATTATCTCTTCAGATCTTTCAAATGTAAATATTTTGTTGGTGTTTACTGGATTTGTCTCTGCCCTTTCGGACTTTTGACATTCGGATAGCCCATTGTTACCTCTGCTTCTTCCAATTGATGCTGATAAAAATTGTGGATATAAACGACTTTCATTTGTTGTCATTTGTATTTTGTTTACCTAAAATTTAACTTTTTTTCCCAAACTCACATAATAACAGGCAGAGGGAATATTGCTCACAAGGTCACAAAATGATACCCCCGCTGAAACACTGAATTTCCGTTGTTGATTTCCGTGCGGTTGGTTTTGTGTTTTGTGTGCTGTTCTTGTTCGTGTTAACCGATTTGTCGTTGCCGTTTCGGACTATCTCTTTATTTTCTATTTTGATTTTTGGTGCCTCTTTTCGTCAATATTGGATATAAATAAAGTCCTATTATTTAAATACACTAACACCTGGTATTTGGAGTGATGAATTCACATCTTTACCGTTATTTTATGTAAAGTTTTATACAAATCCATAAAACATTTTGAGAGGAGTTTCGTTTACAAGGCATATTACCTAAATTCAATCAGACAGACAGACAGACAGGCTTCCTATAAACAGCCAAAACTTTGTTTCCAGGGAAATAAATACTCTAATAACTATATAACTATATACTATTATATATTTTCTATACTTCTGTATTTACTTTTAAATTGTGTAAACCTCTGCATTTAAACATGTCCATTATAATCATTTCAACATCAGCAAAACAGAAGATACAACGGCTGCAATTGCCGCCATAATACAAAATGCAAACGAAAAATGGAGGTTTTCCGATAAGACACCATCTAAAGTACCATAAACTATAGCACCAATTAAAGCCAGTACACCTAAAATTAAAAGAGTCATTGTTAGCACAATTTAATAGAAAGTTGAATAGATAATTATTTTTTGTTGTGTAAATAAATATAATAACCAAACTACCGAACTTAAATGATCAATCTCATAATCTAGAGAAAATGACAAAAACGAATCAGTCATACCGGAGAATTTGTGGATTGCAATGGTCCTGACTTGGTACAGGCATTTCAAACGAAATGGTGGGTTAAACCAGGTTTCATGGCGCCAAACGTCCTTCTTCCATTGCGATCTTAGGATCCGGTAATGACCATAGAACACAACATAGTTGTGAGACACAATACGGATATTGAGGTGATCATCTCAGTACACCAGACTAGTCAAACACTAATTAAAACAATCAATCATCATATCTTTTAACTCAATTTTGAACTTTTCTACTAGTGGGTGATAACGAAGAAAGAATTTTTTAGGGATTTTTTAAGACATACAATGTATAGATTTTTTTCTTTAAGCTGGCAAAAGATGCCGCAGTCTGTAAAGAAAATTATCGAACAGTGATGATCAAGTTACAATAATCCATAAAGATAAAAGCCATGATTGCTGTACTTGGACATCCTCCATGCTACCACGATAAATACAAGCATATAAAATGGTCGTAGACAAATGCAAAATTTATTTCACTTAGATAAGTTCAAATTTTATTAACCTTGTTTTTCTGTTTTAGTTATTTTATTAAATTTGACATGTGCCTAATTTACTTTAGTCAAAGTAACGAATATGTTTGCATCAAGCCATACATGACATAGCTAGAAATCATTCCGATGTTCCTTAGTTCACTCGTTCTTTAATGCAGAGTGCAGTTTGGTTCTTTTGTATGTTTTTTTTATGTTTCTATCTGAATTTTCTGATTTTTGTCTTTGATATTTTTCAGCTTCGACAAGTGTTTCTCATTTTAGGAGTTTAATTTCATTATCTGACTTTGAACGAGATTTTATTATCCACTGGTTTTCTTTTATAATTTTAATCATTATCAAATTCTTATGATGATGTAAATTGCTCACAATTATTATAAATGTAAAGAAGATTATTGCTATTATTATTATTATTAATATGTATAGGAGAATGTATGGTTTACTGTAGATTCGTAAAAAATAATTCACGAGCGCCGTCAGGCGCGAGTGAATTATTTTTACGAATCTACAGTAAACCATACATTCTCCTACTTAAACCATTTTACACCGGTGAAAACAATATATAAATGTATAGATATGATTAAACATTAATAGCATCTGTATTTTATGAAAACTTATTAATACAACGCAGTTCCGACATCCCATCCGATCCTTCATAATGTTCATAAATTTTCCCGCCTTATTCAAGTTTATCGTGAGCAGATTGTGAGTACTTTTAACATGTTTTATAATGGACAAGACGGATTTAGTCGTGTTTTTTGTCAATGGATTTAAATTTTGAAATTCATCATGGATTATTTAAAATTTCAACAATGGATTTATTTTTCGTTCTCGGGAATAAAATACAGAAGCAAGCAAAAGGTAAGATGTTTAAATAACGTAATGGTTACTTAGAAATTAAAATTACAATGCAAAAGATATAATTTTGACACATTCTAAACCACTCTTTATACAGAAGCGAGCAAAAGGTAAGATGTTTTAAATAACGTAATGGTTACTTAGAAATTAAAATTACAATGCAAAAGATATAATTTTTACACATTCTAAACCACTCTTTACAAAGAAAATTCATGTGTTTTTATGTTTCCCTTTTGATAAAGTCAAACACATTTGAAATGTTTGCTGCTTAAAATGATTTTACAAATGAAACATTTATTGATGTTTATTATATCGGTCACTTCCAGTTGTGGATCCAGAAGGGAAATTCTGGGGTTTTGAACCCCCCCCTTTCAATTGAAAATTTATTTATTGTTTTGTGCATATTTTCGGCAAAAATGTATGGAGCCTCGTTCGATCTATCAGAACACTCCCTAAAAAGGTTTATTAGATATCCATCAGTTTGATTATGTCCAATGCCTATGGCTTTTACATAGCAAAAATCTATAAACAAAGCAGTTGATTATTCCTTTTCAAGTCAGAAAACACATGGTGAACAGCTAGTATTATTTCGAAATTTCTGTACCAATAGCGATTATGGACAGACCAATTAACTTGAAGGGGGGCCTTGGTTTTTCGTTTTTGTCAGAATTGTTTTAATTTATTTTTCGAAGGCATCGCGACAGAATATTTTGTTCATTATTGTCATTTTTTTATATGGCAGAAATCCAGAATATTTTTTTCTTGCCCACTGCTGCCAAAATATTTTTTTCATCAAAAACAAATTTCAGAATATTTATTTAGAAAAAAAAACAAGCTCCCCCATTTAAGTTAAATGGTCGGCCCCTTAAATACCTTGCTATTTGAAGAAGAAAAACGACGGCAAATTGAAACATATTGAGCACTTATTGACACAAATTTCTGTACAAACGGTGGGTTTTATTAGATTTAATATGTACAATTACAGCTATACGCTTACCTGTAAATAACAAAATCAAATTGCAATGATCACTCGACAAGGAATAATTGTTTGCTGTATTATTTCTTTTTCCTCATTCATTAGAACACGGATCGTTACATCGTGCTGCTTTGGAGTAAAGCAACAACTAACTAACTAACGGGCCGTTACACGTACCGGCTATTGTTAACACTGAATAGTTCTGAAGGCAGTGAAAAAAAATACCCGTGTTTAAAGTCTATCATCGAAAAGGAAAATCGAGAAAATGGTAGACAAAAGTCTTTTCCTAGCATGTTGTGTAGCTGCCAGCATTTTTTTCCATTGTCTTCTTCTTTGTTAAAAAAATAACCACACAAAGTAAATTTTAGACTGTCTTCAGATTTGCAGCGGTAATCGGTAGCCGGTCACCGTGTAGAAAAAAATGCATACAAACAAATTTGCAATCAACACACGTCTTATGTTTCTTTATTTGAAGTAAAATTGTTTCAATTTTTTTTCTAGATTTACTACCAATCACTGGATGAAAAGGAGCGCTACAGGAGAGAACAAAGAACTTTTATGTCATACATGTACCACTATTGTCGCCAATCATGAATGAGCAAAAATTTCTCAATGTCAGGATTGTTTTATGTGTTTGGAAAAATAAGATAAATATTCATGTGCACTTTTGAGACACTTTGAAAACGTCGATTAAGTTGGATTACGTTTCGGACAAAATGGAGTATTTCATCATCGGAAATTTGAGATTTTTGAACGCATGGAACAAATTCATTTATTGTTAACTAAAAGTGATTTTATTTATTTTTTAGTTGAATAAAACTTGATTCCTGTATTTAATGCATTTTTATGACCCTTTAAAAAGGTAAATTTCTTGAAAACTAATCACTACCGGTCGGTAATCTGAACCCATTGTTTGCCCTGTAGGTTTGTGATCAGTGGACCGTGAAAAGTTCATGGAACACTGCTCATGAACAATAGATAGCACAGTGAATTCGTAAAAAATAATCCACACTTTAAACAATAGAATGACGTCATTAAAATGGTTTAAAATCATTTTTTCAATACATTTATTTAATTTTCCCGATTTGACTTGTTTGTATATATTTAAATGTTCTGTATTCGCGTTTGTGCTTATATGGCCAATGTTTTGAAAATATGACACATTTTCATGCATAAGTAGAAACAAACATGTTTTGTTTTGTTCCAGTATATTACCACACTTACCTCCAACTAGACAACAAAGGGCTCCGACCTTTTTTATTGCATCGTTTGACCTCATAGCAAATACGTATAAGGAAAATAAAACAACTGCTGCCAGAAGGACAAGAAATGCTAATGTTGACATGGCCTGTGCAGCTCTAAAGTGATTGCAAAAACTGGACCCGCTCTCTGGAAGTATACATACGAATACAGATATAGATGTCATCGTTAGCGTTCTAAGAACTAAAGGTGTATCAAATGGGTAAATCAGTATCATAATACCGTAAAGACGAGGACAAAACCGGTAGACAAAAAATCTCCATAACAAAACTAACCACATAACAACATAAAAGACACACACATATAACAACAAAACCACATTCAGCAACGTGAACTCAAATCGAAACGAGAGTAAACTCAGGTGCTCCGAAAGAGTAAGCAGTTCCTGCTTGCTAATACACACCTTCACGTAGCCAAAGATTGAATTAGTGTTAGTCAAATCCGGAAAGGATGACATTACAAAACTCTATGTCAAACCAACATCTGTGCTCATCTGGGAGATAGAAATCCCGTATTTGTATACACGCACATGATGTCTTCCGTAAAATTTCTTGAGTGATGACAACAACCTGGGAGCAACGTACCCCTGTGTTAACAATTTGCTTATCAGCCGTATAGCTCTATCAAGGAAGTCGTTGTACTCCCCGCACACTCTGGAATAACGAACCAATTGTGATACGTAAACTCCATATGCTGGAGCGGACGGAATGTTGCTACACAGAAAGGGAAAGTCAACTATTGGAAAGTTGAAGTCATCACGTTTGTCTTAAGCTTTGTTTTTTTTACTAAAAATCTATTACGATTAAATATTTCATCAATCATCTATCGTTAAAATGATAGTTACTTTTTATCTATAATGCATTACAATGTAAAGGCTTATAGTTTTGACATTTTTATAAGATCTTGATTAACAAAATGTATCAAGTAACAGCTGATATCTTACTTCACGTATGCAAGTAAAAAAAAATCCAAGTAAAGTATTTGCGTTAAATACTTTTTTCACAAATGAGGATCAAAGTGATCCTACGTCTTTTTTCCTTGAAGCATATTATTTTGTTTTATTATTAAAGTTCTTAATAGTTGATAAAAGAAAACAAGGAAAAACACGAATAACAGCTCACAAATAAAACGTCAACGATCCCCCAGAATGGAAAACTGACCACTTTAAGATAAGTGGTGCTTATTCAAATTCATACAAACATTGGGTGACAGTTTCTTCAGTTTTCCATTGCGGTTTAAGACGTAAATGTCGGATGCATGGAAAGGACGGAAATGGACACCATTTTACCATTTATCTCCTACGATTCAAGCAGGAGTATAAAAAATCAACACTTATATTTGTTTCGATCCAATTCATTGAAAAATCTAAAAATGATAAAAATATCTAAATCAAAAATATTTACTTAAAGAATATTGAAAGTATTCAAAAGAAAATAAAGCTTGTATATACAAATATATTATATGGAAAAAAAATTATAACGACATACATGTATGAATTTAATTTTTATTATTGCCAAAGCAGCATACTTGCCACAAGATGTAAAACGAACACATCCAGTCAGAGAATTGCAGGTTTGCCATAGTCCTGAGTGAACAGCTATTCCGAAGGCTGAAGCATAGTTCCAATACGGAGTTGCAAATCCAATCAACTGCAAAATGAAAGCTATAATCGCCAGGATAAATCCAGCAATTGTAAGCTTTTCTGCATCACCAAATATTCCCATTTTAATGCACAAAATTTGCAAAATAAATAAAGAAAACTTTAAACTTGAGATTTGAAAGAATCTATCAAAAGTGGCTTATATTAAGTTTTAAAAAGTTATATAGAGCTTATATTTAAAGGGCCATGGTAACAAACAAAGCTATACCATATTTGGCGAATATCAAATCTGTCATATCTTCAAAGCAATAATTTTATGTTATATTTGTCTAACATAAAACCATGATAGTACTAAATTTACAATTATAATATTTGACTAAGGTAAATTGAACCTTTATTAAAATAATCATTTTATTTAGGCCTAGTATTGTTATAGTTGAGGGTCGTGTGTTCGAATCCAGTCGCATACTCTGCATCGATTGCTCAGTTGGCCGTACATGAACATGCGGTTGGTTAGAAATGGAAATTTTTAATGATTGTCGTAAGAGCCTAGAATAAGCTCCGACTGTAAACGTTCCAAAAATAACACAGTTAGTAATTAGTGAGTTGCTTTGAGACAACTTCATTGTTGTTCCAACCTGTTTATTTACAAGAACATTATTCTTTTACGTGGGGTCCATGAGCACTTAGAATTTCAAATTGGAAGACAAACTTAGGAATAAATTAATCGTTTGTGTCAATAATCATAAAACTCACAAAGTCTAGGAATAACATAGCATGGGTAACATGTACATAGGGCAACCACTGAGGCGGACGGAATGCTGGTCTTTAGAAAAGAAAACTTTTAATTTTCTTTTCATGAAAGCTAACTGCTTACGAACCTTATGAGTACATTTTGTGAGGATTATAATTGAATCAAACAAATCAAACAAGAGAACTGCTCAAGGTCGCCGCCTGGCAAACCTTGTAACCTTGATCTTTCATCCAAAGACTCCAAATTAAACAATATGTTTCCTTATCTCATCAGTTGTGATGTATGTTAGTTTCGTGAAGCTCTAGCAATGCGTTAAAATTAATATGTTGCATACTAAGTAAACCGATTTACACTTTAAAATTTCTTTAACAGTTTTCACTTGTGATCTGAGCCTTTGACCTTTTAACCCCAAAATCTGTAGGATTTTGTTATCTCACGAGCTTTTTTTATGGAAGTGTCATGGACGAAGTTCTATCAAGGCCTTAGAAAAATATGCTCTGGAAACCAATCCGGACGGAATAACAAACGACAGGCGGATGGAAGGATGGGAAGTCGGATTCTATATTCCCCCATTATTGAAGAAAGGCGGAGTCAGCAAATTTTATGTAAGGGTAGATGGAGTGTCTATCACTGAAATCTTTTTTGCACATCTATCTTAATTTTAGAATTTATAATGCTTGTTATTCTAATTAATTCCTATTGGGCTAGGTAAACATCGAAATTGATAATTATAACAAAACATGAGATCGAGATTTAAAGTACTAGTTTAGGGCTAACAGTGGCCAAAATTTAAGAAAATTCTATGGATAACTTTCAGGGATGACAAACTGTCCAAAATATACTAACCGATAAACAGGTTAATCGGCTGATAAATGTAACTTCAAATTACCTTATTCAAGGTGTCGAGTCAAAAAATTGCTGAAAGAACTTTATGTTAGATTGTAACTTTGCCGCCCGTGAATACAAATCCAAAAATGAACAATTCGAATCGGCGTATAGTTTGATTAGGGAGAAAACTGAATGCGTATTAATATGTTTTAAACAAGTGTAACTTTCAACACGCAACGGAAAGACGCAAAAGAGTACCAATGGAACAAATAAATATGGTTAGTCCAAAATGGCAATTACAAATTCAATAGACATAGAGGGAAAAGATGAGAAAAAAAAAGCAAACAATAACAAAACAAAACAAAACAGTTCCATCACAAAAAGGGTTTAATTAAACTGCAATGAACAATGCTTAAAATCTAAAATGATTTATTACTGCAAAGAAGCAAAGAGGCACTGACGGGCATTCAAGTTTCAAAAGTTCGAAAGGGCAACGTATGGCACGCAGTGGTAACAAATACCTGATAAACTACATTTATCAAGCGTAAACTATAGTTATCTGTTGGTAAACTGGGTTTATCCTTAACTTACTATAGTTTGCGTTCATGAAACTAAGTTTATCAGCGATTACTTTAGTTAACGAGGCGAAAATGCTACTTAATCAACACAAAACAGCATTTTCGGTCGTTTAAGGTTGATATTCGATTACTATAGTTTGGTGTTGTTTTTAAACTCAATATATCACCGGAAAAAAAGGTTTATCATTCGCTAACTAGAGTTTTCGTTTGTGAAACCCAGTTTATCTGTGATAACTATAGTTTACAATGTTCAAATACTATTTTAACAACACAAACAACATTTATCGACCGTAAACTTTAGTAAATTAAGTTTATCGCCGAAAAACTCTTATTAGCATTGAAAATTTCAAGCTTATGTTAATTAACAAACTTTGTTTAACAAGGTTTTATAACCTACGTTACATTGGTTGATTTGGACTCGTACATCAGTCGACCAATCTGTAATCATAATCTGTGAACGCAAATCCTCTGAAACTACTTAACAATAATTAATTAATCTTTATAAGCAAAAAGTACCCCATATGAAGTTGTGCATATTACAAGGTTTCTCTCTATAAATTGTTATTGGAGGCGTGTTATCTTATTTTTGCATTGCTATCAAAGTGCTTTAATTGATTTAACAGAATCTTGTTTTGATATTCATATACATGCAATGTATCTTTATAATGCTTACTCTACCTCAATACTTATTCCTGAAGGTAAATATAATAGTATAATAGCGAAACAAACTGGGTATTTAAGCGCCTAACTTAGTTTTTGTTATTGTTACGCTTGCATGCTTTATTCAAATCAAATATTTTATCAAATATTTTATTAGCACAAACTCATAGATCAGTACATGGTTAAAGCACAACCTAATAAATGAAACATACAAATATGATATAAATTTTACGTTATAAATTGTAGTAATAATTATATAGTGATGTGATAAGCAAATTAAAGCAAACAATACAGCCAATAAGTTTTGTCAGTATGACATATGATTTTCTTAGTTCAAAGCATTCTAAAATAAATGCAGAATGTAAATTTTTAACCAATTTCAGATTTGGTATTTCAAAAGGAGCTCAGCAGGGAATTGTTATTTATTGAGAAATTTAAATTTGGCATATAAATTTTAATTTTATTGAAAATATATCTCTTAACTGTCTGTAGTGTTTGCAATGCAAAAGGAAGTGTTCTTCATTTTCATCTTCTTCTGCATCGCAAAATGTTCTTTCTATTATTTTAAGTTTTATGTATCTTCCCTTCTCAATCATTACGTTATGAGCGCTGACACGTATTTTGCAAAGAGCAGCCCTATCCGGAACTTTTTTAAAGATATCTAAATAATTAGGTCTGCATCCTTTTTAATGATTTTTCTAAAAAAATCTAATTTTGAAAATGTGTTGATAATTGAGTTTTGATTTTGAAGATTTTGATCATTTAACCTAATTTTTATTTTATTTGAGTAAAGTTTAGGTGAATTTATATCATTTTTATAAAGGAAAATTCTAATTTATTTAGTATTAATTTCAGTTTGATAAACCAGTTGTTTGAATTGACTGAATTTTCAAAAACATTTTTACTAGAGAGTGGTCTGAGTCTAAGATATGTAGTTAGTCCATGGAAGCTTTGCAATGTTAACATAAAATTTCTTTTATAAATTTAATCTGAAATTGTTCATATGGTTCAGTATCTTTTATAGTTTAAAAGGTTCAGTATCTTTAAAATTATGATAAATGTATGACAATCGATAGTAACTAAAACGTTACAAACTATTTTCATGGACTGTAAACTATAGCTATCATTCGGTAACTATAGTTTACGTTCGTGAAACCCATGTTATCTGTGTTAACTATAGTTTTAGGGGTGCAAATACCTGTAAAACAACAAAAACAACACTTTTCGACTGTAATCTCCTGTTCAAGTACACCATACCAGAAAATTAATATATATTAAGTACCAAACAGTAACACACAGGTCTAATAAAATTTTCTATATATGAGCTAATTAACAAAATATGTTTTTCATTATTTGCATTGATTTATATGGGGAAAAAGTTCTTCAGGATATTTTTGGTAACTGGGAACCCTGATGCGATTTTTTTTATTACAAATCAGGTTGAATAATTTCTGAAAAGAAAGCAAGCCCGCCATATAAGTTGAATGGTGGTCTCTTAGTACTCTATTTTTATTGTTTTGACTTATATAACCATGGATCGCGAAGTCTTTTTAATCTGAGTTACAGTTGTCAATCATATCACAATTCCCACTATTTCCGTTACCAGATGAGTTGTCTAAGGGCATACCGTAGTCTCTTTTGTCATTATGGTTGCATGGTAATAACAAGCGTCAAATTAATAAACTGTTCATAAAAGTTATGCAAAAAATCACTATATGTTTTATACGATTCCATCCTGGCTATTTCAAAACAATATCACCAAGTCATCATTTAAAAGATTTAAATAAAATAAATGAAATAAAATCCAGTAAAAGGAAACATTAAACAAGATTTTTTAATTTTTTGAAATCGTTAGGACCAAAGTTTTTCATGGAACAATTTGCATCGATTTAAACAGGAAGTTTAAGCTAAAATGTTCACTTGCAATATCTTACAATCAGCGAGTTAACGATTTTGCTTAAAATTTAACGATTAAGCTTCATTATTTTTCTATTTACTGGATTAACTTTTATAAATATCATACTATTAATAAGTCCAAATACATAGAACGTCAAGCAAAACTCACAACAATAGAACATACATTACGATGGTACCTATTTACTAACGCTTTGTACCACAGACTGACACGTGAAGGGGTTATCTCAGATCAAAACTTAACCATTATTCTTAAAGTCACAGGAAATCATTATTAGTGATGAAATTAAAAAAAAATCAAAATGCATTGTTAAAACTGATGGAAAATTATCTTTCTTTGAATCCCTGCTACTGGAATAAAAAAAAGTGTTCTTTAAACTACAATTTTTGAAAAGCCTCGTATAGAGTTTAAATTTTAAGTTTAGAATGTTGTATAGGGATACAAGAAATTGGATAAAGTGCTTTTTTTATTAGAACCAGACTAAAACCATATTAAAGTTGGCGTTTAGAAACGAATAATATGTACCAAATTCAAATTGTGTACTGGAACCAAATAAATCTTCTGATAAATATATTGATCGGCTACAGTCAATTTTAACAAAAACGAAGGGAGGAAGTTCCTTATTTTCTGGGTATAAAATTACACTTAAAAAGGCTAACATATATGTGATGTATACAAAACTAATATGATATTTTTAATATTGTAGAATAGAATATTCTTATTTGATCATTAGCAACACTGAAGATGCAACAGCTCCCACAGACGCAATGATGCAGAAGGAAAACGAGAAATGCAGGTTTTCTGCTTTCGTGTCTTCGACAGTTGCATATAGGATGGCTCCAATCAATGCAAGAACACCTAAAATAGAAATAACACAAGAAATGATTGGTTAGGTATGAAAAGAAAACCAGAATGTTATATTTTGTTTATGTAGACATCGTTATGGGGATGCACATATTCGATGCATAAAATTTTTATGTCGACTGTGCAAATTAGTAGAAAATAATTGATTTTGTTTTATTTTTATGTTTCTTTTTGGGTGGATAGAATTTTTTTATGTTATAACAACAAGATCTGCTTCTCAATTCTGATCACATTAATTCAGTCTCGTTTAGAGTTTACTAATTAAATTTGGTTGAAGTTCTGATGCGGATTTTGTTTTTATTTCTATTGTGCTTTTTCCAGGGTGGCAAAGTGGTCAAAGGTGCTGGTTGAAATAACATACTATTACTCATTAGCCAATCATCTCTCAGGTGGTGTTCGAGGCCTGCTTACAATTTACGAAAACGGGACTTTCCCACCTGTATGTGATTTGGTTTGTCAGTTACCTGCCAAACTTATGTGTAAAGTTTGTGTCTTTTCCTAGCACTTTGGTTTCCTCCCATCATTTAAACTGACCACCCCACATTTCCCGAGAGCGTCAATAAAGGGTATTAAACACAAAACCAAAACCAACACACACACGTACGCTCGTTTTGTCTACTGTTTTTTTTCATAACCATTTTTTACTTATGTTATTGAAACACACCCTTTGGCACTCCCTTGCTTCTTTGTTTTATGGTTTTTATACGACCACAAAAATGGCTAACGTATAATGATATGAGGCTGAAGTCGTCGTCATTGTCGTGGTCGTCGTCTGCGTCCGTGTCTGCGTTCTCTGTTAATTTTAGTGTATAAACGATAACTTGAGTTCTAGTTATCCGAATGCAATAACATTTGACAATGATATTTCTAACCATTAAAGGATGAATGGGATTGATTTTAGGGGTACCCACTTCTTCGTTTAGAAATTGGGGACAAAAAAAGGACCAAAATTGCAACTTTTATTATTGTTCTGGTTTACAAAACGCTGTGGAAATTTTACAGTAATGTTTTATATCATATAATGATGAATTGGATTGATTTTTGAAGCCCCCCTTTTTATTTTGTTAGAAATTAAGGGCACAAAGGGGCAAAAATGCAACTTCTTTTTTATCTCTGGTCCGATTTAAAAAATTGGTTTTTGCATGTAGTTAATTCAAAATGGAGGATTTATTATTGCCACCTTCCCTTTTTAAATCACAAAATAATGGACCAAAAGGACCAAAATCTAAACCTTTATTTATTGTCCAATTTCAATTTTTTTTGGTAATTAATTCCTGTCAAGTAGTGAATTTGCAGATTAATTTTGTGACACTTCCCTCCCCCTAATTGCTGTAAGGGATCAAAAGGGGCTAAATGAAAGGTATCAGAAATCCTTTATCAAGAACCGAAATGGGTAGAATTTTTGTAATTGTAATTTATTTTTGTCTGCTTTTGAAAAAAAAATAATTCCACGTAAAATGTTGGTAGAAAGTCCTCCAACGGATGCATGTGTCCAAAACAATTGACTATCCATATTGGGCCTTAAACGTACAGGGTTTGACATGTTGCGGTTGTATCATCCTGAGCTCGGCGAAGCTTTTTATTGCACATGGTACAGGTATATGGAATTAGGAATGTCGTTAATTATTTTCAGCGTTGATTAAGTTTGATATTTTTGTAACGCTATTGTCGTTTAAATTATTGTTGCGTTCATTTAAAAAAAGCACCAGGCTGGACAAAACGTTTGTTTACCTAATTTATAGTTCTAAGTGTCTTGAAAAATTAAGACTTTGAACACACAGGGATGTTCAAGAATTTTTTTTCCAGGAGTATATTCATAGTCAAGATATTTGCAATGTTGGTGGGTGTTTAATTGATCATTTAGTAGATAACTGATTAATGGAACATTTAGTTTTTCTCTTCGTGATAATATTTTGTATCGATATTGTGCATACCTCCAACAGCACAGGAAACAGCTCCGGCCTTTTTAATTGCATCCTTTGATCTCTTAACAAATAAAAACAATACAACTAAAACGACTGACGCTAAAAGGGCGATAAATGCAAAAGCTTCCATAGTCTGAGATACTTTAAATTGAACGCTGCAGCCATCATCTGAACTCTCTGAAAAAGTAAAAAGAAGATTATGAGACATGACTCAACAAGGATATATCAGTGGCATTGAAAATACACAATGGAGGAAGCAAATACATCAATAGGGCATCCGAATTCCGAAATTCCGAAAGGGCAAAGACATAAATTGCAAACATCAATGAGTACAGGACTTAAATACAGATAACAAAAGAAAAAACACACAGACAGACAAACAAAAACAACTGAAATCAACAACACGATCTCTAGTCGCAACAAGAGTGCTCAGGTGCTCCGAGACGGACAAAAATCTTCAATGTGATCAGTGGTTGAGTGAAGGCATCATCATGTCCCGGTATTTTACTCGTGCGTCAATAAAAAAAAAATAATAAACATCATTCAAATTATATCTCAAAGTACGCAAAGGTGCATCGGAACACATTGGAGCATTGAAATACTCAAAACATCACAAATTTATATCAGTTTTCTTACAGCAATTTCGGACATTTTTAATTTGTGACCGTTTTAAGCTTATCTGGTTGAAGGTCATGTAAACTTATTCTAATACGTGGCTTTCGTTGTCGTCGTCCGTCCTTCGACCAACTTTAAAAAAATCTTCTTCTACTTTGCCAAAAGAAATGGCACTTGATAGGGTTGTTTTGCAATGCTATATAGAATTATTCGAATATATTCAACAAAACATGGCCAAAATAAGAACATTAACGTTACTCAAAATAACTTAAATACCAGGTCAGCTATTCATGATCTCTGGAGCCTCTAGTTTCAAGCAGCACGAACATTTTTTTGGAATTATGTTTTCTTTTCTTTTTTTCAAAATGTGAAGCAAGAGTTTTTGTAGAGATTTTGATGAATCTTTAAGCAACAGGTACCTTTCTTATTAATTAACAAGCATGTAATCGTTTGCCTACAAAAACCGACGTTTCTTTCATATGAAACTTTATACGGGGAGATGCATTACACGTTTCACGTAAATTTCATTATACAGCAAAACTTGGTTTCAAGTGAAAATGCTCGAAATTGACAATATCAATGTGCGTTTGTGCTTCATCATAATTTCATGTTCTTTTATCAGCTTTTTCATGTTTTTGCCCTTATATAACATATATAGTGTTGTTAGGACATATGACATCCAGTCTTGCAGGTAAGGGTATAGAGAGAATTTTTTATATCCCAAATAACCAAAACAAATACAGTTAATTTGGTTATGGTATAAATGCATATTTCAAGGAGTTACCTCTTATGCATTTATTTCCACAAACTTAATGAAACATTACTTTTTGCATAGTTTGCATAATAATTGTTTTGTTTGTGTGTTTGATGTATCATGAGATTTGAACGTTTTTGTTTCTATATAATCTATATAATAATAGCAAATCAAAAAAATATCTAGGAAGTATATCAATTTCAGTGTCCAAGAGAATAGGCAAAACAATGAAAACATACCGCAAAAAATATAGATCGCAATCTAAAGTTTTGTGCTGCCTATAAAAAATAGAAAAAACATGACCAATTACTGTTATACTATGAGTTCATATGGAAATACGCAATTTTCGAGTTCATTGCTTTTCCGGAAAAATCCCTCAATTAGATAGAATTTATCACGTGACAATACCAGTTTTTGAAGCCCTTAAGCTTACGCAAAATCGTCTGTAGAATAATGAGAACAATAATATTTCTGTAAACGGTAAATACTTCAATAAATTGGACAAGTTTTCTCACCTGTGTAGAAAAATTTCTAAAATCTCAGATTCCATCGTTAATAAATAACAAAGCATATTTATTTTTACCCTTTGCTCATTCGTGCACCGGAAGTTGAATTTCTTTAAAAAAAATTATAATAAAAGAATCAAACCCTGAAAAACTAGCATTTCCGTCCTATCTCGGAAAGTGTGTATTGATCCACCTTGCCTTAGCATGCTTTTATCTGAAGGAAACTGTTTTCGAATTGTTAATGCATTCAATACTTTTAAAACATGCTTGCTAAGCTTGCTTTAATGGGGAATTTACTAGGACTTATACTTCTTACATTATCCTCTCCGTAAAAAAGATCTATTTTTTTCCTTACTCCTAACTGAAATGATGTTTCATTCCCACAAGTCTTGTAACCTCAAGTGATATTTTCAGTCATGATTACTTGTATGATGGGGAACCAGATGATATATACTCTTCAAGAGGTTAAAGTTAAGGTAAATTGTCTGATAGCCTCCAAACATTTTCAATTCTAGTTGCATTAATAGGGGCGTTTCATTGGTAGTTCTCAACCGAACAGGGAAGTACCGCGTGATCCTTTCATCCATTAATTTGTCCGTTGATTTGATTTGCATTGTTTCTTCATTCCTATGTAGCACACTTATTACAATCACCACTAGACAAAATCGATCGTAAATAAGTTCTCTCTTTTAACCACCTGTTCCGTAAAACTTTTAATGTTCTTTCGCTGACTTTTTTTCGATTTGGTGACTTTCTCCATCTCATATATAACACCAGGAACTTGAGATTAAGAGAAAGGATTCACCGGATTCTAGGAAGTCTGTTTTCGTATTTGGATCTCAATCAAGAAATCGACTCTTGATGTTCACCAGGACAGTTTGAAATTATTTTGAAGAACATCTTAGAATATGCACGGCTATATTATTGGGTCAAATAAAGTATATTTAGACCTAGATATGGACAAGCATTATTATATCCACACATTAATTTTGTTAAAGATAGTGCAGTTTTGTCGGTACAGTTTTTTTGTGTTCAAATTGTATTTTAAACAAGGACTAAATATCCCTATTGTACCTCTCAACTTACATGTTGGCGAACACTATTGGTAAAATTTTGATTAATGTCACATGATTATTAGGCCACGAGTAAGGGTTTTTGTGATATTAACCTGAAATCGTTTTGCTCAATTGCAGAAAAAAGTAGACCTTAAAAATAAAGGACTTAATCATAAAAATATTAATAAAAGTAGATAAGATATTCATATATCTAGGTCCTGCTGCTGTTAATTTTTTAATTTCAAATGCAGTCTTGGCTGTACACATACTAAAACATCTATCTTTTCCATTTAAGAACAAAGGGATAGATGCTATAAACATCAGCAATATTTTAAATCGTAAGGAAGTTACATCTCAAATTCCTCCATATTTCAAAGATCAGTCAACACCAATTGTTTTCTACCGCTACACTAAAACCATAAGAAGTAAAATTTTCAACCACAAAAAGGCATTGCAGGACCTAAACATGGAAGAATATCTAAGGTCCCCTCTGACACGTGATTGCTATGCTTCTCCCTTTGTCTATGATCCATCTGGTCATGTCATCACGGGTGATATTAAGATAATTGAAAATGATTTATTACGTAATGTGGTTTCCCATGGACCTAAATGCAGGGAACCTCAACGTATAAATTGGAATCACAACTTTAAGATCATCATGGACGCTGTGGAGGACTATGCTAGAGCCTGGATTAAGAGGGGAAAGGACCAAGAACCAGAGCTTGAGTCACTGTCGGACTGGGTAAGGACTATCCGATCTCCTGTACGTAGCCGATTAGACAAACTTCGCAAATGTGTGAACCTACGGCCTTCTTCTGTATTTAGAGATCGTGAAGCTCTCAATTGTCTCTCTTCCTTACATGACAGGTATGTTGTCACGCCAGCAGACAAGGCTTCCAATAATATAGTTTTTGTATGTAAAGCACATTATTACAATTGTCTATTAAAAGAACTAGGCATTGATGGTAATACTTCCGCTAGTGCTACATACACACGGACTACATTTAACAAAGATGAAATCATAGCCAACCTTAGCTCTTTTATGTCCTCTTTCAATATTCCAATGAAAGAGGAACATAAAGAGTTACCATATTTGTACTAGATACCTAAACTTCACAAAACTCCGTACAAAGAAAGGTATATAGCTGGATCCTCATCATGTTCAACTACAGAGCTGTCCGTTCATTTAACTAAAATCTTGTCTGTTGTCAAAGAAGGTCAACAAGCATACTGGGACACTATTTATAATCGTAGTGGAATTAACCATATGCGGATTTTGAAGAACTCAAAAGATTTGTTAGATCATTTTAAATCTAGATCATTTTCTGAGGTTTACTCTTTGAAAACGTTCGAATTTTCAACTTTATACACTACCTTGCATTGCCACACGAAAAACTAAAATGTCGCCTGAAAAAAACTTCTCGAAAAAGCCTTTTCAAACTCTAGGAATTTTGTTGTTATGGGTTATAATTCTACATTCTTTTCCAAAACATCTTTTAAAGATAAAATTTGTTACACACTGGAACAAGTTTGCAGTATGCTTGATTTCCTCATTGACAACATATTTGTCACTTTCGGAGGAGAGATTTTTCAACAACAAATCGGCATTCCAATGGGCACAAACTGTGCTCCTCTCCTCGCCGATTTGTTTTTATACTCTTACGAGACTGAATTTCTTCAGGGACTCGTAAAGAACAAGAAGATGAAAGAGGCAAGGTCATTTAATCTTACCTTCAGATATATTGATGATGTCCTTTCTGTCAATAACACTTCATTTGGTAAATGGATTCCTTCAATATATCCTCCAGAATTGGAGATTTAAGAGACCACCGAATCAAATTGCTTCACGTCTTTCTTGGATTTGCACCTCGACTTTGACCCAGGTGGTCATCCAGTACAAAAATTAACGATAAACGAGACGATTTTAATTTTCAAATTATTCATTTTCCTAATCTACATAGCAATATACCTATTGCCCCTGCATACGGTGTTTATATTTCACAACTTATTCGATATGCCAGAGCTTGCACACATTTGACAGATTTTTTGATCAGACACCGATTTCTTCGTGACCGACTTTTGGAGCAGGGCTATAAGAAAATACGTCTCTTACGATCATTAAAAAATTCTTTCTTCGTTATCAGCCACTAGTAGAAAAAGTCAAAATTGAGTTAAAAGATATGATAGTTAATTGTTCTAATTAGTGTTTGACTGGTCTGCTGTACTGAGATGATCACCTCAATATCCCTATTGTGTCTCACAACTATGTTGTGTTCTAT
Source organism: Arcuatula senhousia (assembly GCA_963971305.1). Lineage (NCBI taxonomy): Eukaryota > Metazoa > Mollusca > Bivalvia > Mytilida > Mytilidae > Arcuatula > Arcuatula senhousia. The sequence continues at coordinate 48,504,990 of OZ020313.1, forward strand.
GGTCATTACCGGATCCTAAGATCGCAATGGAAGAGGGAGGTTTGGCGCCATAAAACCTGGTTTAACCCACCATTTCGTTTGAAATGCCTGTACCAAATCAGGACCATTGCGATCCATCAATTTTCCGGTATGACTGATTCATTTTTGTCATTTTCTCTGGACTATGAGATTGATCATTCAAGTTCGGTAGTTTTGTTATAACCTTTATTAAACCATTTGGAGGTAAACGTATACATGAACCTTAAGGAAGACTTTCAACAAAGATCTATGACAAACGCAATGAATTTAACTTTCCAATCGTCATCTTTCCCTTCTTGTGTAGCAATTTTTCAACCGCTCCAGCTTATGGAGTTTACGTATCACAATTGATTCGTTATTCCATAGCTTGCGGGACTAGCATCGCAGAGAGTCACGTATGACAAACATAAATGCTAGCACAAGATTCTGCTCCTTCGTTGCTTTTATCTCACATGAACGTTTACGGAAGACATCATGCGCTCAACAACTAATATGAGTATTTTATCTCTCTCAGATGAGTGCAGATGTTGGTTTATCATAAGGGTTTGATTTGTTTACCTTTACCGGACCTGACAAACTGAATTGACAATAGGCAGCACGACTGGTGTGCTACAGGTAGAGATGTATTTATAATGATATAAATGGCCTTTCTTTGTATATGAACAGTTGCCATATTTATTTTCATGCAGATGAAACTGCATTACAGTGTTTGGGAAAAGATGTACAAAAGCTTCAAGATGACCTTCAAAATAATTTATTTAGATTATGTTCAAACATGGTGTCAAAGAAATAATATGTTTATCAATCATCTGAAAACTAAATGAACAAAGCTCGAACCCATGAGAAATTATTTTTACAGCCAGACAAATCTAAATTTTCTATAAAAAATGGTACATTACAAAATTTTAGGACTAAATATTCATAGTTGTTTGAGTTGGAAACACAAAATTGATCATGTATGTTCACATATTTGATCTAGTCTTTATCTACTATGCAAGATAAAAAATGTCTCCATCTTCGAAACAGAAAAAAATATTCTATAATCATATTGCTATCCTTCCGCTGAGTTATTAAGGTTCTCCATACTATTATAACTATTATAGTTTTGAGAAGAAAAAAGGTCTGGTCCTTGTTAAAATATTTTTGGATGATTGGAGGCATAAAGCTAATCAGTCTAGCCTTCGAGAAACCACATGTTCCTACTCTTTGAATCATAAGATTTCGGCCCCAGTCTCATAAAACATCTCAAATCGTAGATTTCTTAAAATCTGTCCTTAACTCAGATATTGTCCAATGAAATTGCAAGAATTCTCAGTTGAGGAAGGATTTGAGGAAATCTTAAACTTGAGATGTTTTCTGAAACTGGTTTTCCAATACCTTGAAAATTTCTCAATCTAACACCATATTTTCTCCCCTGTGTATCAAAAGATAGATTTGACACATTCCGATGTCAAGTTGTTAGATGATTTTCGGGGGAGGCTAATTAATTTCAAATCAATATTTTATTGTTGCTGTTCTTATGCGAAATCCCGCTTTAACTGAAGGTTTGTCAGATATAGGGTGTGAAAAATTGCCAAAAGAGAATTTTCAAAATTTCTTGTTTATAATTACTCTAAGAAACTGTTGAACACTCATGATCTATTCTATGTAATGAGTTGCGAAATTGTAAACGTTTAATTTTACAATCTGCAAAATGCTTATCAAGTACACACCTATTTAAACATGAAATCAAAAGTCATTTACTTTATTTTTTGCCACAGTGTTTTGCTTAAATTGGTGTATTTTACAGACTTACGTTTGTTTGATGTTCATTATAGTTCAATGTATACATGTACTTATAAGTACAAGGTTACTAATAGTTTTTAAGGGTAGGTAAGAATAGTTTTTAAATTGTTTCATACTTTTACTATATAATCTTAAAAATATTGTAAACTTACTGTGTTACCCTCTATAAATAAAGAATTTTTATTATCCATTTTTGTCCATAACGCCTTTTGATATAGCGTGCAGGGCGTAACAAAACAACTCCGCCATTCCATCTACCCAGACAAAAGGTTGATATCAAATAAAATTATTGGTTTATATAAATGTTGCTATTGACATCCTGATGCGTCATATAAGTAAAGTAGCAGCCGTAGTAATGAATTATTAGTCTGGAACTTGGTTGAAAATGTGTTTCAAGTCTTATGCGATTTTTCTTATGCTGTTAGGCTTGTACAATTTATATCACCTCTTTTTCATGATCACATTGCATGAAAAACATGACTATGGAATAGTAATGAATATAATCATACTACAACGAGTTACCTTCACTTTTTTATTCTCCTTAATGGTAGTTGATATCATTCAATAATAGGGGTAGAATCCGAAAAGACAAAACATATAATTATCGGAACAAAAAAACTCAAAAAACACATATTGAAACTCAATTGCAATCAGCAATGTGGACTTAAGTCAGAACAAGAGTAATTCCAGATGTTCCGGAAGAGTAAACATTTACTTCTTGCTATAATAGCACCGATTTCTAGTTGCCTACGTTACATTAGTGTTGGTAAATATAGTCCTTTTAAAAGAAGAAACTTTCATACACAATGCACTGACCTGTTAATGAAATTCATCCATATGTTTTTAAAGGCATATTGTCTACGGCAAACTCATTTTTTTTACCCCCCAATTTTTTGGTGTCAATTAGACCGAAATGCAATTAAATGAATATTGCAAAACAAATTTGCCACAAATTTTGTCTCAAAAGTAGTTTATTTTGATCAAAATAGCTCGACAGTATTGATTGATATTTTATTTACCTGCATAACGTCACATTGACACAGATTTAGACTGAGTAATTTTAACGCGGACACTAATCGGAATCTCGGGTTTTGTCCCCGAATACATTGGTATGTTAGAAAAATACCAATATTTTTCGTGTTTACCTTTTAAATCACATTCAAAACTTAATACAGGCAATATAAATAAACATTTTTGTCAATTTTATTCATTAAGTAGCTTTAATATTCGGTTGCCGTTTTAATTTTCTTCCAACCTAAACCTTCGAGAAACAGATTATGCACCACGTGTAAGAACTAAAGAAAGTATAGTGCGCATGCTTACAGCTCATCTACATCTCATGAATATGAATTTTTGAAAGCTTTACAAATATTATATATTTTTCAATTTTTGAAGTAATAATGTACCCTAGTGGTATTTTAAACGTTTGTATCTTTCTAAATAAACAAAACGAATAGTCTGACGACAATTTTTTGGTTTTACAAAAAAAAAAAAAAATTCGTAGACAATATGTCTTTAAACGAAATAATCATACCTAAAAATGTATTCATGGTGATAAAATTGAATCTGAAGATTAGACAAACAAACATCCTTATCCAAAATATGTTACCAAAAACGATGCTGTTATGTCAATGGAGTTTTAAGCTGTAATACATATAGCAAAAAGCATATCAACTATAGAAAACATTTTGTCTTTAAGTTTAACAATATGGGAATGTTACAAAATATATGTTTTAGGATTTGATCATCTTTTGTGGAATTTTTTGGGGGGCATCAACATAATGTTTTAATGGATTCTTTCAATAGGATCATTACTATCACGAGATTTGAATACATTGACACATGAACACAAAAACCCCAGCAATAAGCAAAAATAGATATCAAATGATAACATATTATATCGCGCATATGTCAAATTCATACACAAATCCGAAGCATAGAAGATGACAAAATGTACAGCAAATTTGAACGGCGTCTTTGAAACAAAAAGAAAAGCAAAATTAAGCCAAGGCTGTTTTTCGCAAAATTTGCGGTAATAAACTGGAACAGATTAATAAATATTTAAAAAGATGAATTTTGTACTAGCATTTAACTAATGACAGACCCCTGAACTTGAAGATATGAAATAAGATTCTAAATAATTTTCACTAACCACAAGTTATCGAAAGGCATCCAGTTATTGTGCTGCATTCTTGCCACAGCCCTGAATTAGCTGTTATCACACCGACTGATGAATATTGCCAATACGGAGTTGCAAATGAAATCAGCTCAAAAACAAAAGACACAATTGTAAGGATAAATCCAACAATTGTAAGATTTGAAGCATCACCAAAAACTTTCATGTCCAGAAGTAAATGGTATCAAGAGTGCTCCTAATACGCGCACTTGTTTAAAAAAGGTTTATAAAAGAGCACCAATATTTTGAATAGAAACTTTGGAAGAGTTTGAACAATTATACCTATGTTAAGAATATGACAACAAAACAACATCAAATTGAGAAGTTTAAGGGTCACAGAATATTGTTGGCTTTGATCAAATAAAATGTTATAGACTATTTTGTGGTACACATGTTCGTAACATTTAATTATGCAATTGTAGCATGTTTGAATTGATTTTCGGTTTGATAAAACTGATATATTTTGCTTTGCGGGTGAACACATCCCTTTAAAGCATGATATTTATGTATATATATTAAGTATATTTTAAACCAGGAAGAGCATAAAGGTCATATTCAAGTAATTAAGTAAACCATTTTTGTATTGTATTTATGCAGTTCTGAAGACAGCTAGCTCAAAGGCATATTGTCCACCAAATCATATTTTTTCGACCCAAGTTTCTTTATGTCATTTATGCCGAAATGTAATAAAAGAAAGCTGTGAACTTTGAATATACATTTATTACCAAATTTGCCTTAAACTTCGTTTATTTCGCTCAAAATTATTCGACAATGTTAATTGATTATTTGTTCACCTTTGTGACGACATATATTTTTTTAGTGTATTTAATACAGACATTCGGGGTCTCGGATGCTTTTTTCCCGAGGACTTAATAAGGTGACAAGTAAAAAAAAGTAATGTGCATTACATGTATCTAAATCATCTTCATTATTTAGATACGACCCATTATTGTCATTTTCTTTGTTTGGTGGCTTTGGTGTTTCGTCAGAGTGTTGATTTCTACACGGGGTAATACCTGGAAATATAAATTACTAGCCGCGTGTTTAAACCAGCAAAGTTTAGTAATAAAATTAATTGCAGTGCGCATGCTAAAGGCGGAATTAGAGCTGATGAAGGTGAATTCCTGTAATATTATTTAGTAATGATTGTTTTTAGATTTTATTATTACATGTAATAGGGTACCACAACTCTATTTTTGTTGTTCGTATGTTTAAAAATAGACAAAACAAGTTGTCTGATGGCCTTTTTTGTTAGGTCAAAAGTTTATTTTTCGTTGACAATATCCCTTTAACCAATTAGCCTACCAAACGGCCAATAAAACATCCAAACGACAAGACTCTACTGGCTTTTTTTTCAATCCGTCTTTCATTGTAAAAGAACAATGAAGAAAAAGAAGAATAAACAATACTCATCAAAAGAACAAAAATAAGCATGAATCAGCAATCTACATTCCAGTGTCAAAAGTCTGAATGGCAACGATAAAACCAGTAAATACAAACAAGAAAAGTACAAGGAAACACAACATAAAGAACACAAATCAACCAAACAGAAATTAACAATGCAAACTCTATTCCTAATGAGAGTGAACTCATGTGATCTTGAAGAGTAAGCAGTTCCTGCCAATTATGTTGTCTATGAGAAAGTTTAGCATGTCAATTATTTGGGTTTCTGTTAATTTGTTCTTTTCCTTAAACTCTTTGATGACAAGGTTGGTCTTAGTAAAATCGACTGCCAGCTATTTGTACCTGCGTTTTTCAATTCTATTTGACAAAAACCTGCGTTTAATCAACTGTGCCAATCGTGATTGGATTTGTTCATGTGGAATAGAAGTGTAAAATGTGGATAAATCGAAAGTGTTGATACTGATACAAGATGAAATACAAATGACAACAAGGTTCCAGACAATAAATTTTGCTACGCCTGGCGCGCGTTTCGTCTACTCAAGACTCATCAGAGGCGCTCTACCAAAAATATTGAAAATGCCAAACACTATATGAATATGAAGAGCATAGAACAATATCACCAAAAATACCAAACTGGGGAACCAAATCATTACTAAGATAATCTTCCTATGTCTGGGGTAGGAAGAACCTTAGGGTTTAGACAATTTTGAAATGTAGACGGATAATTTAAAGCTTTGATGTTTTCTCCAACTCAAGAGTGTTGGTGCCGGAGCGGGCTAACCTCGGGGAATTTAAACTCCACCAGCAGTGCTAACCTTCACGTGTGTTCGAAATACAAATGACAACAAAGTTAGTGATACAGAATTAAACATTTCCATTTGTTCTTTCTATCGAATCCGTCAGGGTCCTTATTTGATTAACACTATTTCTAGAATTCTAGAATAGCGAAATCGTAATACAGTTGAGGCCAGTTCTACCATCTCTTTAGAACTTTCAGAAACTGTCCGGAATCTGTTCTAATTCTGTTCTGCTGACAGTTTTAAGAGAGTTTATGAAAACCCATGTCCCGTCGAAGAACAGCTCTGGACAGTTTTACCCCATTACACATTTAGAACTGTTCTATGCCCTGACAGTTCTAAGCTGTCTTACGCCCTGCCAGCTCTAACCTGTTCTAAGCCCTGACAGTTCTTAGCTCTGACAGTTTTAAGCCCTGACAGTTCTTAGCTCTGACAGTTCTAAGCCCTGACAGCTCCTGACAGTTCTAAACAATTAGAAAATAGAACCATTCTTGTTCATTATCCAAAGGAATGAAAGTTGTATGGCTATCGAGAATACAATTTTAACAGAACGCGTATAAATTTAAAAATCAAATTTTAACAAAACTGACAAAACATTACAATAAACAACAAAGGACGTTATTTAGAACTGTCAGGACCAGTCAGAGTCCAGAACTGTCCGGATGTGGAACTGCCATGGAGTTCCTAGCTGTCAGGGGCTAGAGGAGTTCTTAGCTTTCAGGGCCTAGAACAGTTCTGGAAGTGTCAGGGGCTGGGACAGATTATGACAGTTCTGTCCCAGAAAAGTTTATGACAGTTGGTGTTCTGGGTTAGAACAGCTCTAGAACTGTCATGAGAGCCTGACAGTAGAAATGTTAGAACATATCTAAACTGTATTTCTAGAGAGCGTTTTTTACCCTAAGTATTGAAGTCAATAGAACTGAAAGAGGTTGGGTGGTAAATTTGGATGACCCTTCATTCAAGAGCTGTCTGTATGTTTTTTTTTTAATTCAGGAATAAAATACGATAATTGGATTTTTTGGAAAGTCATCATTATTGTACCAACAGAAAGGCCGAAGGAGAAAATTACAGATATGATTTGCACTTTAGAAAGTATTGTAGCTGTGCATGTTGTGCTATTGCTGGTATAATTAATCCCTATTTCAGCAGTCAAACAGTCACTATAGTGTTTTTGCACACTAAAATGATTTCTTTTGGTGTTTTGTCTGCATCTAAACAATCTATTTTTCATGTAAGGTGGACAATATTTTGGCAACATCAGCATTGCTGAACATTGATATTGCTTTAGTGATCACTGAGCCTTTCAAAAACTAATTATTTAACTTAATTGATCATTGACAGAGCGGCGGGTGTACTGAAACATGCAGAACCTGTTAGCTCTTCCAGAGAACATGAATTCTCTCTTGTTATGCCTTGATTCTTTGTATTTTTGTGGTTTTGTGTTCTTTGTTTCTTTGTGTTGTTTTGTTTGTGTTTACTGAGATGTTAAAATTTTGATCTTTAAAAACATGATCGCCATAAAAAATTACTAACGGGTCAAATGGGGGTTTTGTAAACAAAACGTTACATAGATCATATTTATGAAGTAGGGTGAAAGTGGTTAGCAGGCATTTTAACACTAGAGATCTAGATAATCAGAAAGTTTACGTATGTATCTTCGTACCGTTACGTTCCCCTGAAGAGTATAAAACTATGTAAGCATTATCTCCCTTATGCCAGATATGTAGAAGTACATGTCTGAATTGATCCGCTCTTTAATTAAACATATTAAAGCGAGCATCGCAGATGCGAGCCCTACGGCATTGTGCATGTTTTGAGATGTGCCAGAAATAAACTGACGATAAAACCGGAACAGGTTTACTTTTACGGAGTGAAAAAACAATTATAGGCACAGGGCAAGTAAAACAATCAACCCTCTGGGCATATAAAAAATACATTATAATCTGTTATGCAAAAATATAAAAATAGAAATTCAAAAACAATGATAAAACCTTCATTCATCCACTTTTTTATTTTTACTCAAAGATTTTTCATTTGAACGCCGCTCAGTCTTTCCGCTGTAAAACGATTCTTTTCCGCCGTAAAACGATTTTCCGGATATTACCGAGCTTGCTCTGGTTTGGGCAACCGTTGAAAATCGTAACATTGTCATCTGAGTAGTCACACCCTGAGTCACACCCTGAGTCACACCTAACATGATATTTTTAACAACAATTTTCTCAAGTTCATATAATTTGGGTGGGATGGGGTCAGACTTTGCTGTTATCTAATTCCTTTTTTAAGGTTCCATCATCTCTTTATACGTTCCTGGTTCCATCTTAGACATACCCAGTCGAGCACATGGATATATTTTTAAAAATAGTATAAATTCTCGATGCTCGCTGAAATGGCAGGGCCTTAATCATATTATATTTGGTGTTTCTAATAAATATTATTATTTTTCTTCTTATTGGTTATTTGAATTTGAAGAGGGGCAGACTTCCTGATTTTTTAAAATAAATAAGCAGGATGAAAAATATATTCATAGCACCAGTAGCCCCATAAAAATCAATTTGTTGCTCTGTTACATGTACGAATAGGTGATTAAGATTTTATTGAACTCATACCATATGTTCTTCAAACTCCACTTTGATGCATAGGAAGAGGTTACTTTGGACAGACTACCAGACAATTATCTACACAATGTCATGTACATGTAGCTACGTATACTGTTTGGTTCTTTTTTTGTCGTAAGTAATCCGACTATCTACACAGATGTACGTAATCCAATTTACTATACGTAGGTTTAAACACGTTTTCGATACCAAATTTTAACAAAAAGTAAATAAATATGTTGCTTGACAAACTAACAGATGAAAGGACATCCACATACCGAAACAAAGTACGTTACATATACTACGCAATAAATTATATTCATTAAAACAGTGGAAAATAAAACATATTTTTTATATGTTTCTTATTTTGCGGTCATCATGCACTCGTGCTATTAAGTTTATTTCGGGAGTATAATGTTTTGGTTATTCATTTCATCATACAAATATACAGTCTAACCTGTATATTATGGACAGCCATATGACGACAAATTCATTCCCTTTATAAGCAGGTGCCTTTTATATAAAGGTTCATTTTGGTTGTATTGGTCATAGAAGGAATTTTTTTGATTTGCCCTTTCCAGTTGGTGAGTGTATGCTAGTATGGAAATATAAATTAAATTTCATGATACATGTATTATCATACATGCTCTGTGGAAAAAAAAATTCGGGTCATAACCCCTGGAAAAGGTCATCTGACAGCTACGGCCGAATGGAGACTTTTGTAGTGCATAATGAGCTGGAGGTTTAAGCTAGCAACAGTTTTTTTTCCTTTCTACATTACATTGTAGTTTTCATTCTATAGGGCAAAAACTTGAAAAAAAACACTATTTTTGACCTTTAATGGGCAATAACCCCTTATAAGGAGTCATCTGACAGCTTCGACCCAATGGAGTCTTTTGTAGCGCGTAATGAACTGAAGGTTTAAGCAAGCAACAGTTTTTTTTCTCTTTCTTTGATTCAACAGATCAAAATCATTAAAAGGCTATTTTCAACCTTCAAAGGGCCATAATCACTATAAGGGGTCATCTGACAGCTTCGATCCGATGGAAATTAAAGTAGAGCTTTTGATGCTGAAGAAGAAAGGCTGCAACAGATTTTCTTTATCTCTTTTTGTTTTATAGAAGTCTGACCCATCTGGTCTTTCTAGCAGCAGCGGCCATGTTTTGTAACAAATCAACAATCGGAACAAGACACCCAAAAGATCAATCATACATGTACAAGGTTTCATTAAATTGTGTTCAGTAGCTTCAGAGAGGCGAATATTTTTTGAAAAATTGTTAACGGACGATAGACGACGGACGACGACAAGTGATGGCAAAAGCTTACTTGGACAAGTGAGCGTGATGGTTACACTTTGAATAAAATGATTGAAACTTGACCCCTTTTTATAGTCTATGTGGAGCTTAAACTACGTATATTAGTGTCTAGATATGAAATTCTCAGATCATTTTCTCGTTCTTGTTACAAAATTACTTTTGAGTTTTTCTCTATTCATTTTATTTCCGTTCAAGTTGTACCTAAATGAAGCATAAATATTCCCTAAATAGCCACCCCCCCTTTCAAACGTAAGTGAATAGAGTTAATAACATCAATTATGAAATTACCTTGCATGTGGAGGCCAAATGACAGGGCGTTGTTGATATTTTGATATATTTGGATGAACTGAATAACGCAAAGAAAATGCCCTCGCAAAAGAGATCAAGTGCACACGTTTAAGTACTAAAACATGATTTTATCTAGAAGGAGCTATGACTAAGAATGACAATTTTCTAAAAATTAACAAAAACTACATAATTTATGTGGGAAAATAAGAGCGAATTCAAAGTTCAAACGAACTGCACCAGAAACACTGACTTCCACATTATATACACGTTTGAAAAACTGTAGTTAAAAATATCATGGAATAGTGTTCCCAGACAATGAATCATAAACCAATGACATAACTTGTGCACTTACTTAATAAATGGTTTTTATTCTTGCAAATTTAAGGGACAATATTTGTAAAAAAAAAAGCATTTAAAAGTATACAAAACCTTTTTCCGGCGTTGTGCGAAATCAATAGTTTAACTAATTTAACTCAAATAATTCAGCGCCCGCTTTCGGTCTTATCAGCCTTACGAGGCGATCGATAGTGAGAGTAATATAAGGACTGGGTTATTTGGGTTATAGTTTATTCAAATTATTGGCATAAGAAAGCTGTTGAAGAAATTTACTGGAAAGTAATTGACACGTTACCACAAAATATGGAAGGTTCATCCCCCGAAAACAAACACACACACAAAGTCCCCATAAATTTAGTTTAACCAAAACATTTTATTCCAGAAATTGAAAAATTCTACAATAATTTATATAAACACAAAAGACGTAACCTAGATATTTGCAACTATTTGGTACACAAGTACCTAGTAAATGATTTGCACAGATTAAAAACATGATAAACCCTTATTGAATAATATATTATAAAGGTATTGTCATTGATTACAAGATAACCGTGAACATGTATCACATGATGACAATGAAATGCGATATCCATAAGTTACAGAATTACAGGCTTGCAAAAGACCAGCATTTGTTGACAGATCGCCAACCGAACTACATATCGTCAATACGGAGTGGCACATCTGATAAACTGAAAAACAAAAGCTTTGATCGCGAGGATAATCCCAACAATATTAAGATTTGGAGCACCACCAAATATTCCCATTGTAAGAAAAATTGAATATTTAAAAGACGTTATTCTAAATTCTTTACCTTAAATGCCTTAAGGGGGTGAGAAAAAATGTAAAGTACTTATAGGCCTTTCGTGTTCACATAGCATAAAAATAAAAGACGCTATATTTTGAAAAAAATAGACTAGTATATTTATAGTCTTTTTGCAATATATGACGATGATAAACGACAACACCTATGATAATTAGTACAAAAGGATAATTTTAAAATCTATTATGATTATACATTGTGACTACATCACCCTATTGTAGGAAAATTTACATTTTTTGAATAGAGAGTAGGGAAACGAAAGTCGGTTAACCAGCTAATGATGCACATTTTGAGAATTAAAAAACACTGATTAAAAAGCACTAATTCAACATCAGCAATATTATGAATCGGAAAGCAGTTACATCTCAGACTCCTCCTTATTTTTAAATCCAGGCAGCTCTATTGGTTCCTATTGCAATACTAAGACCATAAACGGTAAAGTTCTCAATCACAAGAAAACATTTTGTATTTGTCAAGAAGAGAGTCTTTCATTGATCTTTAGGATAAAGCTTGATTCATATAGTTTATTTTCAATCCAAGGGCAGTTGAAAAACAGGGAGCAGCGACCGCTGGTCACATTGTTGGCTGCTGGTTGTTTTCCATTGGGGATGTTTTAAATTTACGTTTATATTGTAGGTTATGTCGCGTGCACTTATTCTACATCTTGATTTCTTCTATTGCAGGACCTAAACATTGCAAACTATCTAAAGTCCCGTCTGAAGTGCGATTGGTGAACCCCTCTTTTTGTTCATGGTTCATCGGGTCATGTTATCACGGGTGATCTCAGGATAATTGAGAACAAGATGTGGTTTCCCATGGGCCTAAATTCAGAGAGCCACAACGTATAAATTGTAACCATAATTTAAAGGTCATCATTGACGTTGCGGAGGAATATACCATGGCCTTGATAAAGCGAGATCTGTAACAACCGGTGTTACATACCCCCTACTCATCTTTCCCCCTGGAAGAATCAGTATATACTGAGATTTCCCCCCGGAAATTTCAGTATATACTGATTTTTCCCCCCTAAAAATTGGGTAAGAAAAATGAGTATATACTAGATTTTCCCCTTTTCACAAACCCATACTGAGGTTTCCCCTTTCATTTATGAACTCTGTAGTCTTCTTGTAATATGTTATTTTTTTTTATCAATGCTCTGATGACGGTTAAATGTAATGCGTATAGTTTTATGTGATCTATTTTTTTTAATTGCCAACAAAATAATTTATGTGGGTTTAAAGTCCTAATTGACTTGATTATGTTTTGTAATTATCCAGTACAAAGGCTAGTCTCAGTTTGTTTTGCGCTTCATACCATGCTCTCCATTTGATAGCTTACTTTTGGCATTACAGCCAACTAGTATGTATAAGGTACCGTATTACATGTAAAGAATATGAAATAGATTAGATTACAGAAAATAAACAGAACTTGCAAAAATAACACCCGCAACAGTTGTTTTGATTTTTTTGTTTGTGATATAAATACACTTTCCTACTTTGCAATAAATTATTAATTTTCCTAATCTACAGAGCAATATACCTACTTCCCCTGCATACGGTGTTTATATTTCACAACTTATTTGATATGCCTGAGCTTGCACACATTTAACATATTTTTTTACAGACACCGATTTCTTCGTGACCGACTTTTGGAGCAGGGCTATAAGAAAATACAATTCATACGATCCCTAAAAAGTTCTTTCTTCGTTATCAGCCACTAGTAGAAAAGTTCAAAATTGAGTTAAAAGATATGGTGGTTAATTGTTTTAATTATTGTTTGACTGGTCTGCTGTACTGAGATGATCACCTCAATATCCCTATTGTGTCTTACAACTATGTTGTGTTCTATGGTCATTACCAGATCCTAAGATCGCAATAGAAGAGGGGGGTTTGGTGCCATGGAACCTGGTTTAACCCACCATTTCGTTTGAAATGCCTGTACCAAGTCAGGACCATTGCGATCCTAAAATTCTCCTGTATGACTGATTTTGTCATTTTCTCTGGACTATGAGATTGATCATTCAAGTTCGGTAGTTTTGTTATTATCTTTATTTGCTATGAGAAACCGTTAAAATAGTCGTGTTGAATTGAACTAAGCTCTTAAAGGTCAACATGTTAAAAAACATAATTATTCATTAGAGTTAAGATTTTTAAAAATATATTCAAAACATATATTGAAAGCACAGTTTTCAAGCATGAATAAAAATACATAACATAATATTCTTTGGTCTTAATAATGAATAATTCTATGTCGGCTCGTTAAACGGGACATACATTGTAGATAAGCAGCAGACCTAAAAGCGCAGTCTACCATAAGAGACTCCTGCCTAAAGCTGCACACCAAAAAATCAAAAGCAGTTACTGATAAACATGCACAGACGGGCGGATACCAGGACGTTTCTATATCTCTCCAGTCTAGATGCTAGAATATTCGATTTTCACTTAGCGTGCACACAGACAATGTGGGTTTCCTAACATTAATCTTTACAAATATCTACATCTCATATATATACTATATAGATAAATAAATGGATGGTGAAGCCACATTTAAAAGGTAAAAACTAAATAAGAAATACAAAGAAATAAAACCTTTAAAACAAATAAAATAAAATAAAGGGCGTTCTTGTTTTTCTTGTTTTATTTGTTTTAAAAGTTTTATTTCTTTGTATTTCTTATTTAGTTTTTACCTTTTAAATGTGGCTTCACCATCCATTTATTTATCTATTTTATTTATACACAAGCCACAGTGCAACATATTTTATTTATATATACTATATATATTGATAATAAAAGAAATACACCAATAAATTAAAATACATTAGTAATTATCTTTAAAATTTTGAAAACCGAGCACTTTACTTTCACAGTCATTAATATTGGAACGGTTTTGAATAGGGGAATTATCAGTATGGCGGAAAAATGAGTATGTGTTTACACATACCAGATTATCTCCCGGGGAAAACGTAGTATATACTAGTTTTTCCCCGGGGGAAAATCTAGTATATACTAGATCTTCCGGGGGAAAGCTCAGTATATACTCATTTTTCCGGGGGGAAATTCTAGAATGGGGAAAAACTAGTATGTAACACCGGACCCAAACATCGGAAATGGAAGGGGGAGGTTTGGCGCTCAATTAAACCTGGTTTAATCCACCATTTCTTTTGAAATCGCAGGACCAAGTCAGAACCATTGCGATCTTAATTGTTTTGATAGGTTTTACTTCTTTTGTTGTTTCTTATTGACATTTGAGATTGATCGTTCAGGCTTAATATTTTCTAATACAGAATGTATAGGTAGGAAGGTAAAAATTCAAAGGCATTTAAAATGCAGAACTTTTTCCTTATTAACAATGCTCCCGAAGGACCAGAGCGATTCTATTATGAGTGTGACATGCTGACATAAGTTTTAGTTGATATATCACATTTGCATGGTCTACGAAAGGAGTCAGAAAGTGACAAAAATGGTAATTTCTAAAAACAATGGACTGAAAATGCTTAATTTAAAGATGTATTCGATAGCCTTGTTTTGACTACACATAAATGTAAAGTGGTAAAGCTGTTTTGTATATTACCCCTTAGACTTTAATTCAGAAAATAAAAAAATTCACTTTTTGTGATAGATAATTTAATAGAAGATGAAACATATGTCGAGCCTAAGGCATGAGTAAACAAAAAAATGCTTATCTAGATTTGGTTTATTTCAATTTTCTAATACGTCCAAGTACAGAAAACGTCAATTTAAAGGTCATAACTATAGCAAATAGCATTGTAACACAGCAAACAAGGAAAGGGTTAACGTTTACCTCAGATAAAAAGATCCAACTTAAAGTCTCGTGAAATCAAAATCACTGATGAAACTTAAAAGTATCTTCCAAAATTAAATCCAAAGGTAAATTACCATTTGTTTACAGAGGCGAACTACGGGAATCAAAAAGGTCTTTAAAAGTTAATGTAAATAGATGCAGTTGCTAAAAGCCTCGTTCATCGTTTTAGTTAGTTTATCTTTTTAGACTTCAGAAAATGAAATAAAATATAAAAAGACATATACATTGTATACTAATTAGCTTTTTTGATATTTTATCAAATGTTACAAAAATTGCTGATATATGATATATTCAATAAATATATATTTTTATATTTCCAAATGGTTTAGAATGTTTATTTGATCATCAGAAGCACTGGAGATATAAAAGATCCCACAGCGGCAATGATACAGAAGGCAAACGTGAAATGAAGATTCTCTGCTTTCATCCCGTCTAAAGTTGCATATAAGATGGCTCCAATTAGTGCAAGAACACCTAAAATAGAAAATGGTTAATAAATAAACGAAATATTAAAAAAAAATAACAATTATATTGTTGTTTAGGCATTTATATGGGCACAATATTCAGCGCAAAGAAATTAAATAGTTAACTAGTATGTCGTACCGGGTTTTAATCCACATGTAAATATCTTCTAGGGAACATCTAAACTATCATTTTTTATCTTATTACAACAAAATCTGCTTCCCTTTCCTGAGCACACTCTCGTGTGTATTTTACCTTGCTTATTGACATTTAGTTTTAGCAAAGCTGAGGGTTTTATTTTTCATTCCTCGTGTCGTTGTGTAAGCTGATTTTGTCTTCGGAATTATTTGAGTACATGTGTGCATCTCTTGTTTAGTATTCTTTTACAAATAATACTTATTATTATTTTTATTATAGGTATTAAAATATAATGGTTATTATCTTCCGTTTTGATTTTTATAGGTGTTTTTAAACATGTCATTGCCTTGGAGTTATAATCGCGTTCATATTAAAGATAAACGGTCAGATGGAGTGGAAAAGTCAGATGTACATGTAACAGCTAGGTAAATTGTCATCGGTCCATAGATAGGGGACCGACCATTTAACTTGAAAGGGGGGGCTTGGTTTCTTTCCTAAAAAATATTCTGAAAATTATTTTTGATGAAAAAAATATTCTGACAACAGAGGGTAAGAAAATAAATATTTTGAAGAAGGATTTCTGCAATATAAAATAATAATAATGATTAAAAAATATTCTGTCGCGACGCCTGTTAAAAATTTTCTGACTAAAAGAAAAAACCAAGCCCCCCTTCAATTTAAATGGTCTTTCCCTAGGGTCTTTGTTTTTATTAAAAAATATCAAGAACAATAGACATAATCAGTTCCTGGATTTTAAATTATGAAAAAAGGTTTGTTTATACATGTTATAGTTGTGTCTGCACACAAAAAGGATAATTCTTTGTAGAAAATAACTAAATATTCGGATCATATTTTCAGAATTGACATAATATTTTTTTTAGGAATACAACCTATCATACATACATGTCTTGTACTTGTATGAAATGTTTTAAAAAAAATAATAAATAATGTGTGTTTTTTTTTGGTAGCTTTTATGTCTTTTCTATTTTCTTACAAAATGATTTTTTAAATTATTTCTTTTCTCTTGGGTAAACAGATTGTTATGATTTTAAGAAACAGATGACAATTCCATTATGGTAACAATGTTTAATTCGTGGTTTATTTACGATTATTTCTTTCATAAATCAGCATCTGTTGAACGACTTCTACATAAACTATCGAAGGTCCAAACTATCTTTCTAGAAGATATATGAAGTGTTGGGGGATTTAGATCCTTTGGCAGCTTCGTCGTAATTTTTTTCTTAATCGACAGTGTACCTACCTCCAACAAGACAGGAAACAGCTCCGGCCTTTTTAATTGCATCGTTTGATTTCATAGCAAATAAAAACAATGCAACTAGAACAACTGATGCTAAAACGGCGATAAATGCCAGAGTTTCCAAAGCCTGAGAAGCTCTAAATTGACTGCAGAAATCACCTGAACCCCCTGAAATAAAGCAAGAGATTTGAAACAACTAGCAAATATCAGCGTCATTCAAAATTACACAACAGGTAGTATTCAACATTTTTTTAATTCTGATTATTGGTTGCAGTTAAGGCATTATCTGGTAACGGCATTTGACCTATTCGTTAACACAAAAATACCAAACAAATCATTCAAATCATATCGTGAAGTATATAAAAGAGACCAGGGAAAGGTAGAAACATTGGAACGTCCAATAATCACAATTTATTAATGTATTTGATATTCTACAGCAAAGAAGCAGAGGTACAAATGGGGCTTCCGAATGACAAAGTATGAAAAGCCTGAGACAAAACCAGTAAACACACACAAGGAGAGAATGAAAATACAGACGACATATAATATACGGAAACATGAAAACTACTGAATATCAATTACCAACGCGAACTCTAGTTGTAATGAGATTGAACTTAGGTGCTCCAGAAAAGTAAATGGTTTCTGCCTGCAATAGCACACCCATATTTATTATCGTAAGCTCTATAGTAACGAATCAGTTGTGATACGTTAACTCCATAAGATGAAGCGGACGGAATGTTGCTATACGAGAAAGGATAGTTGACAATTTGAAAGTTGAAGACATAATGTTTGTCATATATTTTGTTGACAGTTTTCTTTGAGACTCTATTTCGAGATGAAATTTAGGATCTTTCACAGTGTGACCGTTTTTTAAGGCACAAACAATTTTCTAGATTATTTATATTTTAGTGAAGAATGAGAGTCATGGATGCATCGATTTATATGGCTGCATCTTTCAGCAACAGGTACTTTCCCTCTTCAATAAACATGTATTTCCCCAAAAGATCGATGTACCTCTTATATTAGTTCATGTATTATCATAAATAGTATATCATAAAGACGATACAATTTTTCAGTGGATTGCACAGAGCCCATAAAACTTAGTTCAAGTTAAAATTAAAAAGATTTAAAAATATGTTCTAAATTTTTATTATGTTTATTTTGTTTTGCTCCATTATCATTTCATGTGTTTTAACATTTTTTTCATGCTCTTTGCCAACTATTTTTCATCGTCATTCCCAATTCATTTCCTAGACATTAACCAATTGAATCGACAAATAGCTATGCCGCGCAAAGGATGATCCATACATGTTGAATATTGTTACGGTGTTACAATGGTATCTTTGAGAACCAATGTGGATAGTATATTGCTTTGGACTTGCAAAACATTCTGTGGAAATTTATTTTTTACATAAAACATTTAGAACAAAAATCATATATGTTTGTCTTTTTTTACCCTTTTTAAGACCATAAAAGATATATATCACAAATCTGACAGAAAAAGAATTCTTAAATATTTCAAGCTAAAAATTAAAAAAAAATAAGAGTTTATCTTCTACAAATGAAAGAGTTGATTTTTGGGGGTTTTTCCCACTTTTTAGCCCTTCCAGTATTGTAACAATGCAAGATACACTGAAATATAGTTTTACGCTCAATCTTAGAAAGTAGAAAGCATATAGTGGTTGGGTCCTTCCGTTCGTCCATCCGTCTCAAAAACTTGTTGCAAGATGAGGCATTAATATCTTTCGGACGTGTTTTGTTTTAGTCTTTAGAATTTAGTAAAGAATAATACAATGATACCAGGAGGATAAAAATCTACGGGCAATAGTGATTCTTCCATTGTTTCGACACTTTTCGCATTTTGTCCTTTTCTTTGAAACGATAAGGCAAAAATGTGAAATGTTAAAGGAACTTTCATCAGTGGTTAACATCATATACAACTTTCATTAGAATGTCTTCCTAACTACGACTAATTATTGCATATTTGAATTAGTAACCCCATTTGTATTCGTTTTTACAACATAAACTAAACATTATATTTTGCATGGTCTTCATGATATTTGTTTCGTTTTTTTTTTTTTGTATCACGAGATTCGTACGCTTCAGTATCCTTGTTAAAACAAAACATTAAACAATCTAGGTCTGTTAGAAAATTATGAGCCACCTTCTCTTTCTGTGCTGATTGTTATACCATTTAATAAAATGAATAAATAATGGCCAATCAAAACTGTACTAATGAGTTTATATGATTATTTATATACCAGAACTTGGCTAACATTTGTTTTATAAAAAAAGGACAATATAACGAATAATTTTCCATTTATCAGGACACATTTAACGTTCTAAAAAGAATAAAGACCAATAGAATATAAAGCTGCAATTGTATCAAAGCCAAAAAGATATACGATTGAATGACTTGGTATTATATAATGTGTATCAGTATATTAAAAAAACAAACGATCTTTGTTTTGAACACATGTCCTTATAGATGAAAACATGTCATTTCGGTTCGCGTTGGGTTTTATAACGGGGAAGGCAGGTCAAGTAGCACCAAGACCTCTCCGTCCATTAGTTCCTCTGTCACTTGATTGTTTTTTTGTAAATTCGCCAATTAACATCTTTCGAATTCTATAATTTCATAATCTACAAAAAATGTATTTTAACTTTTCAGAAATTACTTCATGATCAATAATTTAAACTACACAGTACAAGCTAAGTTCATGAAGGTCGTAACTAAGTTCGACAACTGTGAGCGAGCGGTGAAAGTTAGTGGAATTAATAATCAGAATTTAACCAAAAGCTTTGAAAGCTATCCCATATTGACAGTGAGGTAAGTGCATTTGACCTAAGTTAAAGGCCTCTCTGTGTACATGTTGTATAACCACGAAAGAAGGCTATAAAATCATTGTCATTGATTATTTCTAAATATCGATTCTATAAA
Source organism: Arcuatula senhousia (assembly GCA_963971305.1). Taxonomy (NCBI): domain Eukaryota; kingdom Metazoa; phylum Mollusca; class Bivalvia; order Mytilida; family Mytilidae; genus Arcuatula; species Arcuatula senhousia. The sequence goes on from OZ020313.1 coordinate 48,525,145, forward strand.
AAAAAATAAGGTCGTTCTCCCATACACAGGCTGATGTTAGAGAATATTATTATGGCTTGACAACCATTGGCTATGGCTTCTCTTACGATTTATACAAGCACCTTCAGATGAAGTTTTAAATCTTGAACTTGATCTTGGTAAAATATTCTTTTCATTAGTGTGTTATGTTTGTATACTTTTTGTGCCTGCCTTTTCCTCACCACCATGGAATAATAAACAGAAAGATCAAGATTTAATCAAACCACATGAAGTTTCTCTTCCACATATTTAAAACATTAGAAAAAAAAGCTGTTTATTTTCCCCAATGGCAAAAGCTAGTATTGAATATCATTAAATAACAAGGAGTTTGCGGTAGGGCAATTTCACTTATCGGTACATGTACCGGTAAAGCCAATATCATAAAATCATCAAATCTTGACAACTCAGAATGCAAAAATCAACCCATTCCCAATCATCAGTGAAAATCAAGACGAAACATGCGAAATAAAAGTGAGTTCAAGTGCTTTGAAAGAGTATAAGCAGTTCCTGTCTGTTGTATTAGTTCACTCGCCAGTTTGTCTGTGTTAGATTAAATGTTAAACAATTATGCCTTTTTCATTTTGTAAAAGAAGTAATTATCATTTATAATACACTTATCTGCGATTGAAATGTGCCATTTGTTAATTAAGAAATAATCATGAAGATAAAATTGAATCTTAAGATGAAACAAATTACCAATTCAAACAACAAATATAATCAGTGGTGCTTTTCACATGTTTAAGGTTTAATGCAGTTTTAATCTGTTATAGTAATTAACATAGTGGAAAAAGGTTGTTGTCTTTTAGTTAAAAAAAATGGAAATTTCAGACATGACATCTATTATTATTTCATGCTATACATTTTTTTTTTCATGCCAAAGCCATAAGAGCTATTGCCATCACTTGGTGTCCGTCGTCGTCCGTCGTCGTCGTCGTCGTCGTTAACTTTTCTTCAAACTTCTTCTCCTCTGAAACGTCTGCACTGATTCAAACCAAATTTGGTCTGGTGGTACTTTAGGGTATCCCTCACAGATTGATGTGGGGATTTTTGATTCGTCGAAAAACATGGCCGCCGTTGCTAAAAATAGACCAGGGGGCTCAGACTACTGTTTTTGGCTTGTAAATCAAAAAGTATTAGAGATAGATGAAATATGATGCCACCCTGCTGCTTCAGCATCAAAAGTTCTACAAAAGTCTCCATTTGGTCAAAGTTGTCAGATGACCCCTTATAGGGGTTACAGCCCCTTAAAGGTGAAAAATAGCGTTTTTTCATGTTTTTGCCCTATAGTATGAAAACTATTGCAGATAGAGAAAAGCTGTTGCTTGCTTAAATGTTCAGCTCATTAAGCTCTACAAAAGTCTCCATAGGGTCGAAGTTGTCAGATGACCCCTTATAGGGGTTACGGCCCCTGAAATAATGTTTTTTCATGTTTCTGGCCTATGGAATGAAAACTATTGCAGATAGAGAGAAGCTGTTGCTTGCTTAAATGTTCAGTTCATTTAGCTCTACAAAAGTCTCCATAGGGTCGAAGTTATCAGATGACCCCTTATAGGGGTTACGGCCCTTAAAATGATGTTTTTTCATGTTTTTGGCCTATAGAATGAAAACTATAGCAGATAGAGAAAAACTGTTGCTTGCTTAAATGTTCAGTTTATTTAGCTCTACAAAAGTCTAATAGAATCGAAGTTGTCAGATGACCCTTAATAGGGGTTACGGCTCCTAAAATAACCTTTTTCATGTTTTTGGCCTTTAGAATGAAAACTATAGCAGATAGAGAAAAGCTGTTGCTTGCTTAAATGTTCAGCGCATAAAGTTCTACAAAAGTCTCCATTGGGTCAAAGTTGTCAGATAACCCCTTATAGGGGTTACGGCCCCTAAAATATCGGTTTTTCGTGTTTTTGGCCTATAGAATGAAAACTCTAGTAGATAAAGAAAAACTGTTGCTTGGTTAAATGTTCAACTCATTTAGCTCTACAAAATATAGGGTTGACATCAAGACCAGGTGAGCGATTTAGGCTCCTGGGAGCCTCTTGTTTCTAAACATATTTACTTTGAAACGCATGAAAATATGCCTACCAAGAAAACAAGCCAAAATGACTTGACAGATAAAATGTTTTTTTTTTTTCGCGTATACAGCAAAATTATATGCAAACATTATGCGTAGTAGTTGTCAGTAAATTTGAAACATAATCACAAGAAAAGATACATTGGTTCTTACACAAGGTCTTGGATAAGACCGACTGATATTTCAAAAAAGATAGAATTTTTCAAAGACCCTCAAAATTTCTATCACATGTGGAAGATCATTTCCGGGATTCCGATCGGTTGATTTTGTGTATTGTGTTTCTTCGTGCTGTTTTTATTCGTGTTAACCGGTTTCGTCGTTGCCCTTTTGTATTTTGACACTCGAATTGGTGCCTATTTACCTCTTCCAAGAACGCGTGTAAGTACTTTTACTTTCACAAAAACTTTTTCTATACACTGAAACCTAGGTCTTAGGGTGTTTTTATCATAAATACCGAAAATTTTCAATGAAAATTTATTTAATTGGTTAACATCATCAATACATATTAGTCGTGACGAATTTTGATGGTAAATTGACCTGTTTGAGATCGCTTCATGTGCTCACACCTCAATTTAGTCATCTCAAACTGAAGAGAGGCATTTAAGGAAGAAATAGCTGACCCTGTTTTTCGCAGGTTTTGCGGGGAGAAACTGAAAAAAAAATATTGAAATACCCGATACTAACTAATGCCATGCACTTGAACAAAAACCAAACTGAAAAAAAGATTCTTATCTAGTTGCACTAACCGCAATCTGATGTTGTCCCAAGACATCCATTGAGTGTGTCGCATACTTGCCACAGACCACTATTTACTGTTATCTGAATTACTGTAAAGTATTGCCAATACGGAGTTTCAAATGCAATAATCTCAAAAACAAAACATACAATTGTAAGAATAAATCCAGCAATTGTAAGGTTTGAGGCATCACCAAACACTCCCATATCAAGTTTTAAATGTTAATGATCTCGCAGTTTGTTTAAAGGGAATGTAGGTATTTTGAAACCCCGAGAAAAGATGAGACAATTCATTATGTTGCAGTCATGACATCAAAATAACAATCAATTTAAAACTACCAATTCGTGATTCACAATATCAAATTACATTTAACTGTATTACTATAACTTGAAACAAACGCTTGTTTGTAACATCTTCATCGAAGCGGTTCAGAGAAAACAATCAGTTACAAGGAAGAAAAAGAAATAAACTTAATGTAACTTTTAAATCTTGTATCGGTACCTAATGTGGAAGTGTATAGATGGAAGTAATGAATTACATTAAATATAAAATTATTGTATGGAATATTAAGGTAATAACAAAATTAAAGAACTTGGAGAATCAATATCAAATGTCCATAAGACAAAACAAAAGAAGGATGACATACCGGAAAAATTGAAGATCAAAATGGTTCTCATTTGGTACATGCATTACAAAAGAAATGGTTTGGTTAAACAAGGTTTTAAGGTTCGCCAAACCTCTTCTTCCATTTTGATCTTACACAAAACACAATAGGAATGTGAAGACATATTAGGAATGCTAAGGTGATCATCTTAGTACATCAACGAGTCAAACACTAATCAAAGCAAGAACTAACAATTTCGACTGATTTTGAATTTTCTACTAGTGGCTGAGAACGTAGAAAGATTTTTTGGAGATCGTATGAGACGTATTTTCATATAAACCACATTTATTAAAAAGGTAAATTCAAAATAAATAATTCACAGTAAAAGGTAAAAAATAAAACAAAACAGATATGGAAATGTCCTCATTAGATATACTTTCTCGGCTACAAACGCCAAGATATGGATGAGAAACGTAACCTGTAAACTGTCTGGTTTCTCTTAGATTTGGGCTCTGAAATGAAGCATAAATACTAAGTAAACCTCTTGGATGATGGAACGATTGCATACGGGGCATACATTTAATAACTCTAAAATTTCGGTTACCATTTTCAAATTGTTTTCAAAGATACTGTATCTTTTTCTTCAATTGTCAGGTCAGAATAAGGCAATGAAAGACTATTTTGCAATAAAGATAAAATGTGTTTAAATAAGCTGTAAGTGTTCAAGGTTAAAAAAAACTTTGATAGTACTTTTTCCTGAATATGCCATGGGGATAATCAGAATCAGTATTTCTTCTACACTATGCAACACCTGCACGAAATTCGTTTTATTTAGCCCGTAAAGCTAATCCGGGCTTTGTTCATCGAAGAAGCAAAGATGCATCAATTGGTCATTCGAGTGTCAAAAATCTGAAAGAGCAGCGAAGAAACTGGTAAACACGAACAAGAACAGCACTAGAAACACAAAACACAAAATCAACCGAACAGAAACCAACAATGCAAACTCATGTCATAAGAAGAGTACACTTAGGTGCTCAAGGTAAGTAAGTGGTTTCTGCCTGCTATAGCTCACCCGTCTTGGTGCTAATTTCCAATTCAGTGTGTCAAATCAGGTTAAGGAAGACAAAACTAATTTCTACGACAAACCAACATATGCACGTATTTGAAAGATAGAAATCCCATATTTGTCTACGAGTGCAAGGTGTCTATCGTAAAATTTCTGAGTGAAGACAGCAACCGAGAAGCAACAAAAACCGTGTCTCAGCAGTTTCTGTTTCAAACGTTACGCTCTGCCAGGAAATTGATTTAATTCCCGTAAGCTCTGAAGTAACGAATCAACTGTGATATGGAGACTCCATAAGCAGGAGCGGATGGATTGTTGCTACACAAAAAGGGGAATCTAAAATTCCTAACGCAGAAAATCTTTCAGTTAAAAAGTGGATTAAATTATATGACTCGGTTATTTCTCCTAATAGAGATTTCTCAACTTCATACGGTTGCTTTCGTACAACGAAAGGGGAGCGGTTATTGGTCATGCAGTCAAATTAAGATGAAAACAAGCTTATTGTGCACAAGTTTCCCGTAGAAAAGCTAGAATTAAAGTATATTTTTAGTTTTGAATTGATTTTTCTTTTTATATTTTTCAAAAATGTGTTTTTAAATAGAATATGAACTCAAATTTTTGTTTGGTCTTTAGTTAGTCCAACGAATCGTTCTTTGAAAAGTAACCGTTGAGTAACGGTTGTGTTACGTACCGCAGTGACAAGTGAACCTTTCTCAGGGATTAGCTCTAAGATTACCTTTTTTAAAATTTTAATCCCCCTAGCGGCCAGGTAAAATTTGAAAAATAAAGTCATTACCAAGAACTAATTTGAAGGGGGCATCGATTTTTTTTGGCAGAATTATTTTTGCGCAGTGCGCCAAAAATATTGATAATGATAATATAAATGCTGGATGTCCGTAACATTTTTTTTTTTGCGTCAGATAATTGTATCATGTATTTGCAGACAGGGATCTCATACATATAATGGTAGAATAATTGGTATAATTTACTTTACAGAGCTGTACGCAACACCATTTATCATAATGGTAGAATACATGTACGTTTTCAGGTCTGTCGCCTTCATAGGTTAACCGAGCCAACTTAGATTTTTTTTTTTGCACTCGGCAGGGGACCAAAATTCCGTTCTTGTTCAATTAGCAGACATTCTTCTTCATAATATTTTTTCTTCAACGCTCTAACCGTTTAAATCTTTTTCTTTACTTCTGGTTTTCTCAAATTTTTTTCCTAGAAACTAAAATTTATAATGAGAAACAATACAACCCCTCCTTTCTCCTTTTCAAGTTTAATGGTTGGCACCTTTTTTTATAATAATATTAACTATACATTTTACTCAGATTCAAATGCATCTCAACTTTGTATAGTGTTGGGGAATTCACTTTATCTGCGCACTAAAGCGGTCACAAAGACGAACAAATGTCTATGTCGAGCTTACTGAACTTAGCTCTTCTTCTTTATGATACTGTTGTCTAATATAGATAAATTAACGAATTCGTATTCAAAATTTCATATAACTCTTTACAGTCTTAGTCGGCTCGGAAAACATGAAGTGGGTATAACTCAATGACATTATGCTAAAGCTGTTAACCAAATTGAAAATTAATCCTAACACAAGACGCAGAGGATATAAGTTACAAAAATTTTGAACAAACAGATAGAGACACACGGATGGACGAAGGACAAGTAATTGGGAATATTTCTCCCCTTTTTAAGAAGTGGGGATATAATAGTACTTTTCTATGATGATGACAAATTTCATAGAAGAGTAACTAAGGAAAAAATCTAATCGGCTGTTTTTATAGCAGGGCTGTTAAAAAAACTCAAATATTTATTAAGTCAAAAATTTAATGTAACAATCAATTAACCCTAATACACATTATTACATCCCCGACTGAAAAAGGGGTGTTCGTCTGTCCTTCCATTAAATCTCAGGGTACCCATTTAATATTAACAACTCCTCCTAAACTTTCTAGTAGAATTTCATAAAATATTACACAATCCTACATGACAAACTTTAATGTTCACTCCTACCTATTTTAATTGATTATGGGTGGCGGATGGGGGACAGGGAAATCATTTGTGCCAAGCTGCTCACAGGTTTCTAGTTTTAGGTGATTTTTGAGGAGTTGAAGGTGTTTCGAATTTAAATACTATAATGCTAAAAGACAAGTATAAAAATATCAATAACTGTTAAATCAAAGGGTTTTAAACACATGTAGTTGTAGTTTTGAATTTTATTCCCTAATTTGTTTATTTCATGTACATTATTACAATGTTCCATTTTTGGAATTTTAATGAAAAAAATATATATATTTAAAATTGTATTGAACTTGAAATTTGAAGATAGTATTTATAGTTACAAAGGCCATACAGGATAGATACTAGAAGTTTTAATAAAGGTTTATAATCGAGTTATCGACATACATGAACATTGGTTCATCAATAATTTCTCCCGAAAACGTGTTACGGTTATGATACGTAGCAACCGTGCCTGATACGTAGCAAGTCGAGAAATCTCTATTATAACCTATGGCTCGGAGATATGGACTTCAGATTACAAGATAAAATTAGAAAGCGTAGATAGTTTGCCCTTTGAAAAAATACAAAATATGATTATGAAATCTGTTCTTGGTGTTCATGGTAAGTCCTCAAATTTAGCTATACATGTAGAACATGGATTATATCCGCTATGTTTTAAAATTTTCAAACTTTTGTTTAATTATTATAACATATTAGAAAACTTACAACAAAATGTTGATAAGAGTAATGTCTATAACATTTCACATTCAGCATATAAGGAGGACAACACATTTCAGAACACGATCATTTCATCACCAAATTTGTAAACCAAATGTAATCAACTTTTGAATTAAACTCTCTTGCAATAAAATCAAATGAATTCTTAAATAAGACTCAACTATATTATCTAAAGAGAGTAGATAATCAACTATCCCATATTACAGCAAATGAAGCTGGGAAACTTCGATTTTATAGTAGAATATGTTCTGGGTTCGAACTACAGAAGTATCTTGTCTTTGGTCTAGAAAAAAAAACTTCGTGCAAATCTATCAAAGCTTAGAATGAGTGCTCACCCTTTAACTATTGCAACAGGGAGGTACAATAGACCACCTATCCATGTAGACCAACGTTTCTGTAAATATTGTAAAAATCAGGTTGAAACTGAGATACATTTGGTTTTAAAATGCACTTGCTATACAGATATTAAGGAAAGATACAAATCTGTTGTTAGTAACGTAAATAGTTTATCTGATGACGATTTTATCAAACTACTTTTAAATCCACAAGACTTAGAAGAGACCAAACGTGTCTGTATGTTCTTGAACAAAATATTTGCTAAACGTGACACAGATTTCAAAAATGTTTAATTCTCCTTTCTTATATGTTGAATAACTGGATGAATTTGCATTATTATCATATATTGTATAGTTATCACTTAATTCCTTTGTAAATTTCTTAGTTGCTGCTCTCCTGTCTTTATGTTTTAACTTGAATTACAGATCACATGTATTACTGTGCTATGTCCAATAAAGATATTTGATTTGTTAACAATTGGAACGTTGGAGCCATCATGTTTGTAGTAGAGCTTTGTTGAAAGTCTTCCTTTAGAGTCAATTTCGAGGTGTAGATCAAATATGAAGCAGAAGAATCCGTCGTGTCCTGTTCCTCGAAATTCGAGATTCGAGATTTGAGCGTCAAGACTAGATTTAAAATGCAAAATTCAATATATTAATTGCCAATCAGATTTATTGTGACATATTCGTCTCTTATTCAGGAAAGATCTTTTTAAATGTGGTGACTTGTATCTACGTGTTATTAAATAAAGGTAATTACAAAATTACCAAAACTGCAGGATCAATCTCAATGTCCAAGAAAAAAGACAAAACATAAAAAAACTGGGAAATTGATGATCTTAATGGTCCTGACTTGGAACAGGTTATTCAAATGATTACGTTTGTTGAACCAGGATTTATGGCGCGTTAACCCCTGTCGTTAATTATGATCTTAGGGCAGTAACACAAAATACAACAGTTGTGAAGACATAATACTAAGGTCATCATCTCATTACAACAATCAACCCAACACAAATCACCGATTGCTAATTTCTAAATTGTTTTAAACAGCAGGTTTTTCTTTCCTTGTATTGCACAAAGTCGATATCCTAGGTGCTGGATTTGGCTTCCCTGTTCAAACCATTTTTGCTTTGAGAATTTTTCATTCAATACTTTAGGTTTTTTACCTTCAAATGTCTTGATTCAAATGCTGATGATGAAAGGTTATTCCTTGAATTATTCAAATACAGTATTAGCAAATTAACCGTTTTTATACCCGTTTTGGTATTATATTTTATAAAAATCACTACATTAACTTTTATATTTAACTTTTTTTTCCACAAATGACTGGTACCGAAGGAAGATTTATTTTAGAGATCGTTTAAGGCCTAACTACCGAACTGGGGAATTTCATGTCTAAGAAGCAAAGACAAAAAAAGGCAAAGACATACTAGAGAAATTGATGATCACAATGGTCCTGACTTCAAAAAAGCATTTTGAAAGAAAAGTTGGGTTGAACCAGGCTTTATGGGACCATTCCACCCTATTCCAATGCGATCTAAGTGTCTAACAACAAAAAACACTACATAGTTGTGAGGCATTATAAAGATAAATGCTGATCATCTTATTACAACAAACTGTCACAAGTCAATTAAGAATCTCAAATCATTTCATTTGACATATTTTTTATTTTGCTACCAGTGGCTGATATCGACAGAAAAATTTTAAGGGACCAGATGAAACGTATTTTCTTATAACCTTGGTCAAAAAGCCGATCACAAAGACTGTAGTGGCGTATCAAAAAATCTGAAAATTGTACAATTATTTGCACATAGAATAAGTTATGAAGTATAAACACCTTAAGTATGTGATGCAGCAAGGTTACTCTCAGGGTAAAACAAGTAATAATTTGAAATAAATGTCATCTCTTTAATCGTTAATTGTTTATGACTACGCTGTGAGATGACTACTCTGGTCAAGTTCAAGATGCAAATATAACAAATGACGTGAAGTTATAGGTTTCATTATTACCCATTCTGAAGGAAGATCGAAGGAGTTCACAAGTTTTGATCGATTTCGCTGCCAATCAGATGAGTTATTAAGTGTGCCAAGTGTTGGTAGATGATAGATGATGGTTATGGTTCTTCCGTTCCTTTGCAGTTTTTCGAAATACAAATACCAAACCATGCAAAAGGGAAATTTGGTTATGCTGTAACCTCTCATCTGCAGCATTTGAATCATTTGCAAAGCCAAACGCCAAAAGGTGGTGATCAGTCATACATAAACTGTGTCTAAGTCTGTTTTTACCGGTCATGAGCGAACGCAAGTGAACGTGGTAGTCTACTGTAGGGTACGACAGCTGATACGGAAAGCAGTCAAAAAAATTTGTTTTACGTTTTATTTTAATGTTATTTATGTTAACTTTCATACATGTTATGTGTGCACCTATCTGTATCTGTGACTATTTCAGGACTGGATTTGAATGATTTGCATTTTATTTATACCTTGGACCGATTGCAGAACGACTAGCAGCGTCAACAAGCCTCATTGATGATTTTTATTGTGTTTATTTTTCTAAATCTAAGCTTTTTTGTGTGCTGTGTTTCGAACATTTTTTCCACATCTCATTATTTTCTATCATCAGCAACATATGAATTTAAACGGATGCAAAAAAACCAAAGGTTTTAAAAGAGCAAATAAACGCATTGTTTAAAATTAATCACATTTAAGAGATAGAAATTAAACATATAAATAAATACATTAGAGTTTAAAAGTAATAAAATAATAAAGAGTCCATAATTTCTAATTTCTTTGTTTTAAGAGAGAAGAACTCTTCCTTGATAAGGTATTAAAAGTGTACACAGTGTAAATCAACCATGCTCGTTACAAAGAATTAAATCTAAGTCTATTTGACGAAAATGTCATATGACTAAAACATGCGTCAAGATGGTATATTAACAAACCTTAGTCTTGAATGTGTTGTCGAAGACCTACAGACAACAGCAGTATTACATTAAAGTAATAATAAAGCAGTTTTAGGAAAAAAATTGCAATGCATAAAATATCACTTAACTGTTGCATAATCATAAAATTAAAGCTTTCGCGCTTTTATGAAGACGAAAATTTTATGAATGTGCCTATACCGGCTAGAAATTTACCTGATTTTTTTAAGAAGTTTGATACCAATGGCCACTAATTAACTTTCGTGAACAACATTCCGATTTTTAACGAACATTTCAAAACAAAAACAAATGTATTTTGAAGTAAGAGCAAGTAAACATGGTAAAGCTCTGGGTTTGATATAATTCCATATTTCTTCTTTGTTTGACAAGCAAAACCTTTCCGCTATTAAGAAATACTGATTAAAAAGTGTAAATAATAACAACACACACGCACCTGTTTTACATTCATCGTGCTATTATTAACCGGGTCTATTTAATTGAAAACTCGATTAATTTAATGACACAAGATTCTCATGGGGCGGGGGGTTTAAACCACTTTCTCTTGTTATTGATATCATTTATAGGGGAACGGAGTTAGGACAAATCAAAACAGTTACAAAAGCCAGAACATACCTTTTCAGACCACGTTTGTTTACATCCATTTCCTAAAGTATAATTAGATGGGCTTGCGCGGGCACTTCCGAGTGAGTTCAACCTTTGGTCGTATGCATTTAGTTTGCATAATACAACTCGGGAAGCAAATGATTGTTAAAGACATTTTTTGTTAAATTCGGCAAAAATCCCACTGTTTAATGAACTTTTTGTAGCTTTAATAAAAGTTTATATTAACAATTTATATTTTTAAAGCTTAAAAAAACTGTTAAAAATTTTATGATTTTTTTAATTTATTATTACTTTAATATTTTTTTTGAATTTCAATATATAATACAACCCTCAAGTCAAAAAGGTGGTCAGAACGAGACAATAGAATGTACGCTCTTCAGTAAATGAAACAGGATTTGATTTGGGATGTTTACAGAGTAACTATGGCCATCAAAAAGTATATTAAAGTTACTTTTTAATAAAATATGATGTATAATATGTAAAATGAAATTAGATAACACCGAATTTGCATTTGTTTATTAAATATGTAACGGGAAAAGATCACATTTCTTATGTTAAGCGATATTATGGGGTTTGATTTTCTTTATGACAAAAATAACATCATGATTGAAAAAATCTGAAAAAGACATAAACAACAGATAAGACTCAAGTCTTTCTGATCTTAAAGTCTTGAATTCGTCACTATAGCTATATTGATAAGATATATGTTCAAATTTGTGCTTACTTAATGAGTTATTAGTAATTCCTCCTTTGTAAATATAGAATTTTCATTCATAAAATAAATATACATCGTGAGTATCTCATACACACCTAAGAATGGTCATGGTCCACTCGACTTGCTAAAGTATTTTTCCTTAATTTTGCAGCAAAAATGACTTAACTTGTAAAGCTGCTGAAATATTACTTTTTATTCAATATAATGCATGTTTTGGATTTGTGAAACACCGCACAAACTATAACGCTTCAGGTACACGTAATGTTATATATGAAATGATAATAAGCAAATGTAAAATAACGTTTTTGAAGGGAGATGTTTATCAAGTGAGGTTTTTTCGATTGGTTTGATTCTAATCGCCTCCCTTTTTACCCTAGCAACGTCTTAGCTTTGCTTGTGAAAAAAAAAATCATTCTCCAATTTCCTTAAAATATTGACAACACAAAAAGCACAATTATGGTCGTCATCTGTCAAAGTATGCATACAACATATTTGTCCCGTTTATAGAGTTCCAGTTATTCCTTAGAGATAATAAAAATCCTTTTTTCTCGCAATATTATTATTCCATCCCAACTAAGAAAACAGAATAATAACTTGTACACACACTTGTACCTGACTTGAAAATAAACATGACCTACATTTTATTTATTAAAAGATAAGGTTGTTAATTTCAGCTCAGTGCTTCACTAATTAATGATGTGCATTTTAACTCATTCAAACATACAAAATATTCAAAGGGAAGATAATATTTCGTCACAACCTTTCTGACTGTGGTGTCAGATTTTAATCTGTCTCCCTGTTCCATGCATTCAGGTTTTATATTTTGTTCTAGATAATATACTTTAGAAGGCCTATAAATTAAAGATTAAAAGTTGGTCGAATGCAGTTATGAATTTCAAGCCGGAAACATTGTTGTAATCTGTCAATTTGGTGTCATGCATATTTACTCATTACCTATTCTTGAAGTTTTTTTTTAATAAATAAAAACAATGCGTGACAATAGCATGAAAAATTATCAATAAAACAAATGTAAAGTAATATTGTAAAAGTTTCAAAACTATCGAATTTACTACAATTTGTATTGAAAAACTCAAATTACGACCAGCAACGACGCGAACTCCAGTCGAAACAAGAGTGAACATAGGTGTTCTGAAGGATTTATCAGTTCCTGCTTGCTTTAGCACACCTGTTGCGTTACCAACAGTTAATTTAGCGTGTCAAATCCGGTATATAAATACAAAGCAAACTTCTATGACAAACCAATATCTGCACTCATCTGAGGCATCGAAATCCAATTTGGTCAAAAAGTGCATGATGTCTTCTATAAAATTTCTTTATTGAAGACAGCAACCGAGAAGCAACCTAACCCTGTGTGAGCAAGTTTTGCGTCAGATGTGTCGCTCTGCGAAGGGAATCGATGTTAGTCCCGCACGCTCTGGAGTAACGAATCAATTGAGATACGTAAACTCCATAAGCTGTAGCGGACGAAATGTTGCTACACAAGAAGTGAAAGTTGACGATTGGAAAATTGAAGTCATCACGTTTGTCATAGAACCTTGTTGAAAGTCTTCCTTGAGAGTAAATTTCTAGATCTGAATATGAAGCAGACTTTCTAGAATCCGTTGTGTCCATTATCTCAAGCTCATGGGAATATATGAGATGGAGAAAGTCACCAAATCAAAACTTGTTTAGTGAAAGGTCATCATCAATATAACGGAACGTGAGGTTGAAAGAGAAAGATAGTCTACGATCTTTTTTGTCTAGAAGAGATTGTAAGAAGTCTGCTTCATACGAATGAAGAAACAAATTAGCAAGCAAAGGTACGCAATTAGTGCCCATTGGAAATCCCTATTGTTTGCTGAAAAACAGGTCCACAAAACTGAACAAATATGTTGACAATGAGAAAGTTGAGCATGTCGATTATTTGTCCTTCTATAAATTTGTTCTTTTTCATAGACTCATTGATGGCAAATTGAGTCTTGGTATAACCGACTTCTAGATATTTGTACCTACGACTTGAGTTTGCGTTGTTGATTTCCATTTGGTTGACTTAGTGTTTTGTGTTTCTTCGTGCTGTTCTTGTTCGTGTTTACCGGTTTCTTCGTTGCCCTTTCGGACTTTTGACACTCGAATGACCCATTGGTTCATCTTTGTCTCTTCAACTATACCCATAATTGTTTTTAAACTATAGCTCCAGTTAAAACTTGTCTTTGGCTCAGGATATTTAGGCCCTTTAGCCAAAACATTGCGAAGTAAATCATTGTCCACGATGTTGAGGTAACCAGTGATAACGTGGCCAGAGGGACTATATTTGAATGAGGACGTTTCACAGGCACAGTCCGGTGGTTTTGCTTTGAGGTAATTTATTTGGAAATCCTGTACCACTTGTTTATAGTTGAAGACTAGGCGCAATGCTGGAAGTATAGAAATAAGAGATAATAGGAATGCTATTATCTTTGAAGTAAGGAGGAATATGATCTGTATCAGATTTGTGGTGTAGAATATTTCTAATTGCTGACACAGTGTTATGTAGGGGTTTCTATCTCTCACGTGAGTGCAGAAGTCATTCTGTCGTAGAAATTGGTTTCTTTTACCGGATTTGACACATTGAATAGGAAATTGGCAACACTTAGTGTGCTCTAACGAAAGCAGGAACATCTTACTCTTCCGGAGCATCTGAGATCATTCTCGTAAATGCTTTAGTTTGCGTTATTTTATCTGTTCGGTTGATTTTGTGTTTCGTGTTTCTTCCCGCTGTTCCTTTTCGTGTTTACCGGTTTCGTCGTTGCCCCTTTCGACTTGAATGCCCCATTGGTGCATGTTTGCTTGATTTAAAAAAGAATGTTGGTATTTTCAAATTAAACATGAAAAGAGATCAGACAATTATAATTACGTTGAAGTCATCACAACAACTTAAAAAACAATAAATATAGATATACATCGACAGTTGGTTATTCAAGATATATCAAATAACATGTAATTGCATTACCTTTACTTAAATAGAAGTCCACCTAAGAATCATGCAAAATTGAGGAAAAGTGATTCATTGATAAAAAGGCTACAGTGGTTTATTTTTAACGAAAGATAGTTCAAAGTATATAAAACAAGAAATAAATAACAATTTGCTCATAACTGCCTGGTCCTGGGAAAAATCTTGCCATTTTGTTACAATTGTTTCTATTGACAATTTTAAGAGATATCTCGCTTTCTTACAATTTTCCAATGCATTCTATATTTTTTTTTCTCTCAGGACCAGAACTAGTTTGGAAAAAGAGCACAAAAGATCAAAGCAGGGTGCTAGTAGGAGTGATATATCAAAAATGAATTGGTGTATACGGTGGTACATTGAGGACACTCGTTTTCTTATTTTTATTAAAATTTACCTCGAGCACACGACTTATCATGTCGTGAGCGCGACTTATTATCTCGAGCGCACGACTTATTATGTCGAGCGCACGACTTATTATGTCGAACGCACGACTTATTATGATATAAATAACGTGGTCATTTCCAATCCAAGCAACCCAAATCAAAGATTACGTAGAGTTTATATCAAATCATACTGGAAATCAACTTAGATAATTGCAATGTAGATAAAGTACGTCTGTTGTTAATTAACAGATTCAAAAGTCGTTGGAAAGATCAATTAGTTGAAAATGGTATTAAAAAACAAGGAAAATTAAGAACGTATTGTAGATTCAAAGAATCTTTCAAACGAGAACCTTATTTGCACTGTATAAAATCTTTCTCTACAAGGAAGTGTCTCACACAGTTTAGAATAAGTGCTCATAAATTAGCGATAGAGAAAGACAGGTATTTAAATATAAACAAAAATAATCGATTTTGCAAACTTTGTAATACACAGGAAATCGAAGACGAGATACATTTTCTTATGCACTGTCCCTCGTACACTGTAGAGCGGGCAAATCTGTTCAGTGAAGTAGAGAAACTTTGCTCAAACTTTCAATACTTAGACGTAACTAACAAATTTATCTGGTTGTTATCTTGTGAAAATGAGAATATATGCAATATGTTAGCATCTTATACCAAAAAATGTTTTCAAATACGAGAGACTGTTAGTAGATTGTGAATCGTCACGAGTCATGCTACATGTGTAATTATTGTTTGTTTTCTAATTTGTTTATTTTATTTCCATTATTATTGTCAGATTATTATTTTTCATGTACGAATTATGTATTTATATATGCTCTTTCGAGGGCCCATGATTTGGTGTAATAAATTATACTTATACTTATACTTACTTATACTATAATCAGTACAATATTAATAACGTGGCCATTTCCAACTCAATCACCCCAATAAGGTTTTGAAGATATGACCATATAGTCAATGTATATAAAAAAATTCTACTCTATAATTTTATCTTAAATTAATATTTTAGTTAGATAATTGATTGCTTGATTTATAGTTTAATTTCTAGTTGATATCGAGTGTTTCTGAGACTTTTTCTTATAGTGAGCACCCTTCATCAGCAGCCTGTCACTTTAAATCTATATATGAATAATTATATTTAAGATTTATTGGGCTGGACACCCTTAGATCTTACTGTGCTGTGTAGTGCTTGTGTCAAGATCGATCTAACCCTTATCTAATTGATATATAAATGTTTATTATGGTGTCGATTGAAATTTGATTTTCTTTTTAAAATAGCAGAAGTAACCATTTCTTTCATTTTTTTATATCTGCAGTGACCTATATTATAGGTTTTCCCATAAATAATAGCTTTGCTTCTTCATCTTGTGATAGTTTATCCCAATGTTTTAATAGTGACCTCCAATATTGAAAATTGAATATTTAATTGAGCAAAAAAGAAAATGAGGAAACGGTCTGAGACTGAACGGTGCAAAGATGGGATTTTGTGATTTTTTTTTATAGTGCGCACGAGATAATATGTCGAAAGAACGAGATAATAAGTCGTGCGCTCGAGATAATAAGTCGTGCACACGACATAATTAGTCGAAAGCACGACATAATAAGTCGAGAGCACGACATAATAAGTCGTGCGCTCGAGATAATATATAATAAGTCGTGCGCTCGAGATAATAAGTACATAATAAGTCGTGCGCACGACATAATAAGTCGTGCACACGACAAAATAAGTCGTGCGCTCGACATAATAAGTCGTGCGCACGACATAATAATTCGTGCACTCGAGATATTAAGTCGTTCGCACGACATAATAAGTCGAGAGCACGACATAATAATTCGTGCACTCGAGATATTAAGTCGTGCACACGACATAATAAGTCGTGCGCTCGACATAATAAGTCGTGCGCTCGAGATAAAAAGTCGTGCTCACGACATAATAAGGCCGCGTTCACACTTAGCAAAACTCATAATAGTTTAAATGTCGTCCGCACTAACATTAAACATCAATGCTTTCACACTGTAAAATTTCGATGTTTACATGTAGTTTAAATGTTGTGTTCATTACATGCATTCGATACTTAATGTAGTCCTTGTGTGGGTTTAATGTACAATGAATATCGCATATAATTCTTTTAAAAGAACGGCAGGCATATGCATTACTTTCATTGGAAAGCTTTATTTTTAGTATATAATTTCGTATATTTCAACATTTTTCTAGGGTTAGTGAAAAAACAGGGGTACATGCAACTTCTAAATATTTAATGTATATGTATGTACGGCAAAGCGGAATAGAATTTCAAAAGAGGTTTTTCCGATTCGGATCTATTTTTTTTTGTGGGCAAAGCGGCCTATATAAGGAATATGAACATGAACAGGTAATAAAATGAACATGAAATGATGATGAAGTGGAGGAAATGGGGGGGAAGTCCAATCGGGGATAAGAGTTTTGATTGTCAATATGAAAATAATTTACACAGGAATCCTATGGGTTCTTCTCTTAACAAGGCATGCAGAAGGGTTCTTTAACGCGTGAAGAACATGATTTTTTTTTCCTAACACGTTGCGCCACTATGGTTTGCGGTCAAGTTTTCCACCTTTTACATTTGTAGCCTGACGATGCGGCATTATGATGGACTGCCCATTCAACCACCGGGTACACATTCCAGTCGTTTTGTGGACAAAGCGGCAGACCCGATATCACGTTTCTGAGCGCTCTTTAGTGGATTTTTACCAACAACATGGCGCTGCCGCGGGCCCGCGCCGGTATTTATGTACAGCAGTAGCTTTTTATAGCAATAAATTTAAAACTACAAACGGACGAACGGACTAAAACGCCAGAAAATGTGTACACCTTTATTGTAATTCTATAAAAATAAAAATTATTAAAAAAGACTGCAGTGAATCAAAATCCATACGTATTCTATGTTTAAATGTCTATTCGCCAAATGGTTATTTATCCGTTCATGTTTTCTGTACATTTAAATTACATGTACACTTGCATTTAATAATGTGAACATTTCATATGTCAAGTCATTTAATTTAGGTTTATCAATGAGAACAAATTTAGTGTGAAACTAGTTTTAAGAACATTAAACTACTTCTACACATGTTTACTCAAAACAACTTCAGTGTGAACGCGGCCTTAGTCGTGTGCTCGAGATAAATTTTAATACGCTCCCGAAGGGAGCGATAATGGTAGAAATGTCAATATTTTAGTTGTACTATGAGCTGAATTTTCCTTCAACGTCCGGTATAGCACGCGCTTGTTTTCCCGAACTTTCGGCGTCTTTTTAACGTTTTTATCTTTGAAAATTTTAGACGTCATTAAACGCTCACGTAACCCACAAGAAAAGCTAGTTTGTTTTTATTTTCGAATAAAAAAATAAATAAATCGAAACCTCGGGAGCGTAACAGGTTTTACCTGCCTCATATTAAAAATAAAAAAATGAGTGTCCTAAATGTACCACCGTAGGTGTAAGCTTTCCACCATGAATCGCTCTTTGCATGATTCTTATAAAAAGTGGTACTTAAAATAAAAGCTATTCAGAGCAAACAAATGAAGAAATAGAAAGAAACAAAATATGACATTTAAACTTTGTAAAGGTACCAAAGGTGGAATAAACCAAATTTAACAGTGGAAAAAGTGCTTACAATTATTATACATTCATTGTTACAAATACAAGATAGGAGGCGCAAATTACATGACGCGTGTGCTATAGCTTGCAGGCATTTTAGTTCACTCTTATTACGACTTGATTTCGCGTTGTTGATTTCCGTTCGGCGGATTTTGTGTTTTGTGTTTCTTCGTGCTGTTCTCGTTTATGTTTCCGGTTTCGTCGTTGCCCATTCGGACCTTTAACACTCGAATGCCCCGTTCGAGCTTAATTACTCCTTTGATATATTTAAGGCTACATAAAGTTACATAGAATATTTACTGTGACTATTAAAGAATGAAATTTATGTTTTGACTTTATTTGACTTATATATCACTTATTGTTACAGGGTTTTTCCTACAATTATCATTTAAGTTATTGAACCATAGAGTTGTGCTGGCTTAGATTTGGTAGCCTTCGGACCAACTACATTAATAATCTCTTCATTATTTTTATCATTTTTCTGGTGAAAATTTGGTGCCAAAGGTTTTTTTTATTCCCAGTGAGTAAATTGACGATTTTTGCGTTGGCATTGTGATAAAAACAAAAACCAAGGTGAATTATGGGAATAACCCATTTTAACCGAGGAAAAAAGAACTTGACTTTACTGTAAAACTCAAAATTTCAGTTTTCAATTGCATTAAAGAGAATTCGCTCAATGTACTGTTATTAAGCAAAAGATTTAATAGTATGGATTTCGCTTAAAACTCTTGATTTCCATTCTCAGATTTGGAATCAAGAGTATATACAGTCAAGAATATCAATGACTGATTTTATATGGAAAAAAAACTTATTTTGTTTAAATATACGTTCAATGTTTTTTTTTATATTGGTTAACCAATATCTTTATTCCAATTCTTTTTTTTTCTTTTTCGTATTGCATTGCCCAAGGTTCATGGTTTCCTCCAGGTAATCCGATTTCCTGTACCATTTAAACTGGTCGCACTTCATGTATCAAAAAATGCGTCAAACTCTAACAAACAATCACACACACACATTCATTCTTTTTTTTTAGATTGTTAGTTGCCTTAGGTCTCTAGCTTTCATTTCAAAAGTGTCATTATTGTTTCGATAGTTCATTTGCTTTTCCTAATAATGTTGAACGGGTATCTCACTTGAACATCTTTAAGTATGTTGGTTATGCTCCGTCAAAAATAAGCAGATTTTCCGGACCAAATGTCTTCTGGGTTTTATGCATTGTAACAACCGTTATTGTAATAACAACCGCTATTGTAATAAATTTTGTTATATGAATTTATAGTGGATTTTTTATTTCGCGTGAAGGAATTAATTGTAAGAAAGATATTATCAAAAAAATAATTGAATATTTTAACTAATTATGAAACAAAATAACATTTAAAAACAGTTTATAACAATAACAGTTGTTATTACAATAACGGTTGGCATGCTCAACCGTTATTGTAATAAACTTTTCTATATTGTAAAATTTAAATTTTTTGAATAAATTTTACTTCTTAGTTGAAGTCAAAATATCTTTCATTATTGCTGAATACCGATATAAGTTGTTATTATTACAATTATAACCAAAAGAATGACTTTGATTTTTTATCACAATAACGGTTGACGACCGAACTCCTTATTGTTAGAACAACTGTTTTGGTAATGAACTTTTTCAATCAAACTAATTTCGTCTTTAAATCATCCAAAATGACTAATAGTCGCGGAAAATTGGTATTTCAGTCATTTTAAACAGTTTTTCTTTATTTTCGAACTAGTTTCAGAAAATAAGATTTTCTGACAATTTTGGCTAAGTGTCCAATATATTCTGAAAATATGAATATATTGTCTGAAATGGATATAGATGAACTGCTAGTACTTGAATATACTAATTGATTCATATTTAAGTAATTTGAGTCACTTCTAAACAAAATTCATCTTTGAAGTTTTTAATACAATAATGGTTGACGATCGAAATCCTTATTGTTAGAACAACTGTTTTGGTAATGAACTTTTTCAATCAACCTAATTTCGTCTTTAAATCATCCAAAATCAGCCACTAGTTCAAAATTGAGTTAAAAGATATGATAGTTAATTGTTTTAATTAGTGTTTGACTGGTCTGTTGTACTGAGATGATCACCTCAATATCCCTATTGTGTCTCACAACTATGTTGTGTTCTATGGTCATTACCGGACCCTAAGATCGCAATGGAAGAGGGAAGTTTGACGCCATAAAACCTGGTTTAACCCACCATTTCGTTTGAAATGCCTGTACCAAGTCAGGACCATTGCGATCCACCAGTTCTCCGGTATGACTGATTCGTTTTTGTCATTTTCTCTGGACTTTGAGATTGATCATTCAAGTTCGGTAGTTTTGTTATTACCTTTATTATCTATATAATTGAACTGATTTCAGAAATTAAGATTTTGTCTTACATTTTGGCTAAGTGTCCGATACATTCTAAAAATATGAATATATTATCTGAGATGGAGATAGATGATCTAATAGTACTTTAATATACTAATTGATTCATATTTAAGTAATTTTGAGTCACTTCTAAACAAAATTCATCTTTGAAGTTTTTTATACAATAATGGTTGACGACCGAAATCTTTATTGTTACAACAACCGTTATGGTAGTAAACTTTTTCAATCAATCTTATTTCTTTTTTAAAACATCCTAAATGACTTATAGTCACGGAAAACTGGCATTTCAGTTTCATTTTAGAAAATACCTATTTAAAGTGACTAAAAAAAACAATTTTCGGCGACTATTACAATGTAGTCATTAAGGATGTTTTAAAGACGAAATAAGATTGATTGAAAAAGTTTATTACCATAACGGTTGTTGTTACAATAAGGATTTCGACCGTCAACCGTTATTGTAATAAAAACTTCAAAGACATATTTTGTTTAGAAGTGACTCAAAATAACTTAAATATGAATCAATTAGTATATTCATGTACTAGTAGATCATCTATATCCATTTCAGACAATATATTCATATTTTCAGAATGTATCGGACACTTAGTCAAAATAGTAAGAAAAAAAATACTTTCTGGAATTAGTTCGAAAATAGAGAAAAAGCTGTTTAAAATGACTGATATACCAATATTCCGTGACTTTTAGTCATTTAGGATGTTTTAAAGACGAAATTAAGTTGATTGAAAAAGTATATTACCATAACGGTTGTTCTAACACTAAGGATTTCGGTCGTCAACCATTACTGTAAGAAAACAATCAAAGTCATTTCTTGGTTTTGATAGTAATAATAACAACTGATATCGGTATTTAGCAATCAAGAAATATATTTTGACTTCAACTAAGAAGTACAATTAATTCAAAAATTCAAATTTTACGATTTAAAAAAGTTTATTACAATAACGGTTGAGCATGCCAACCGTTATTGTGATAACAACTGTTATTGTAATAAACTGTTTTTAAATGTTAATTATTTTCATAATTAGTTAAAAATATTCAATTATTTTTTTGTGATAATATCTTAGTTACAATTAATTCCTTCGCGTAAAATAAAAAAATCCACTTTTGATTCATATAAAAAAAATTATTACAATTATAACGGTTGTTATTACAATAACGGTTGTCACAATGCATTTTTCTCGCTGTCCTGTTTAATGTAATTGTAAATGTTTTAACTTCACTTATAAACAATTACAACTCCAGTTTTCTAGATATAAATTCCATCTTAATTCTTTTTTAATCATTGTTTTGAAAATGTAACGGTTCAAAAATAGAGTTTAAAAGAAAACAGTTTGTGCCTTAGTAGTAACATTTATTATCTAGAACTTTTAATAACTCCTAAAAGGAATGGTCCTAAAAGGAATGGTCCTACAACGTTGACCCTATTACATATTTTGTAGATCTTGATGTGCTTAACAATATGCAAAATTAAATTTCTCAAATATCTGGTATAGTTTTCAAGATATTGAGCTAAACCGGCTTTGTTGTATTTTTAATTGCTTATACATCAAAATACAGAGAACGTCTAGCAAACACTCGTACCTAAAAAAAAAATAACATCACAATGGTACTGATTTGCTTGTCTGTTGTAAAAAAAGCCGAAAAGTTTAGTGGTCATTTCAAATCAAGTAAAAATTCTACTAAATAAAATCTAAAATTACATTGTGTCTTCCAATTCATGACCAAAACAAAATGAAAATTTATCTTTCGTTTATTCTACCAAAATTACAGGAATTTTAAAGGTCTATAAAAAAACATGTGATAAAATTCAATTATTAAAAGCATCTTATAGCGTTTGAAATGTAGGTTTGTAGTTTTAGATTGCAAGAAATGTAATGTAATGTTATTGGTTTTTATTAGAATCAGACTTAATCCATACAAAAATATATAATAAACAATTGATATACACACAAAAAAACATAAAATTAATCCCAAAAAAATCTGTTTTGCTCTTATATTAAGTATGATGATTGACCACAATTGTAAACAAGAGGCTCCCAGGAGCCTGAATTGCTCACCTGACATATGTGCCTGAAGTAAAGGTTATTAGGCAAAATCTATTTAACGTTGAAAGGATCATAAGATTAATAAGGGGGTCATCTGACAATATGATGGATTTAAAGGTGCTGATCACTTTAAAAAAAATTGTTCTCAATCAAAATCTAAAAATATGTCACCCTTTTTGAGTTAGTTGCAAAAAAATGCAGTTTAACCTAATGTTCTATTTTTACCCACAGCAGCCATATTTTACAACCAATCAAAAATCCCCATCACAGTTTTATTCACCTAATAATAATAAACAATAATACCAAGTTTGGTTCTGATTGGACTTAAAGTGTCAGAGGAGTTAACATTTCCAATATAATGAGGAAATGCAGTTAAAATGCTCAATTTTGAAGTTCCAAGAGCAATAACTGCTCAAAGGAAAGGTCCTACAACGTTGACCCTGTTACATATTTTGTAGATCTTGATGCGCTTAACAATATGCAATTTAAATTTCTCAAATATCTTGTACAGTTTTCAAGATATTGAGCTAAACAGGTGAGAAATTTGCAAAAAAAATCCACAAAAAGGGCAATAACTCCTACATGGGTTGTTGGATTTTGAGGTGTTGATCACTTTTGTTTCCAATCAAAATTTTGAAATCTGTCACCGTTTAAGAGTTATTTGCAAAAAACTGCCATTTACCCCTATGTTCTATTTTTAGCCACAGCGGCCATGTTTTACGACCAATCAAAAATCCCCACATCAGTTCTATACACCTAATGCTAATAAACAACTATACCAAGTTTGGTTCCATTTAGACTTAAATAAAGCGTCAGAGGAGTTAACGTTTTCAATGTAATGAGGAAATGCTTTTAAACTGCTAAATTTTGACGTTCTAAGGGCAATAACTCCTAAAAGGAATGGTCCTACAACGTTGACCCTATTACATATTTTGTAGATCTTGATGTGCTTAACAATATGCAAAATTAAATTTCTCAAATATCTGGTATAGTTTTCAAGATATTGAGCTAAACCGGTGCAAAATTTGCAAAAAATCCACAAAAAGGGCAATAACTCCTACATGTGTTGTTGGATTGTCTTCAAAATTTTAGGGTAGGTAGATCTTGAGGTGCTGATCACTTTTTCTCTCGCCAGAATTTTGATATCTGTAGCCGTTTTTGAGTTATTTGCAAA
Organism: Arcuatula senhousia; assembly: GCA_963971305.1. NCBI lineage: Eukaryota > Metazoa > Mollusca > Bivalvia > Mytilida > Mytilidae > Arcuatula > Arcuatula senhousia. Next base: position 48,549,644 of record OZ020313.1, read on the forward strand.
AAACTACATTCTACCCCTATGTTCTATTTTTAGCCATGGCGGCCATGTTTTACGACAAATCAAAAATCCCCACATCAGTTCTAAGCACCGAATGCTAATGAACAACCATACTAAGTTTGGTTGCAATTGGACTCATGGTGTCAGAGGAGTTAACGTTTTAAAAAGTTTACGGACGACGGACGACGGAACGACGACGGCCGCCAAGTGATGACAACAGCTCACATGACCCTTCGGGTCAGGTGAGCTAAAAAGGAAGGGAAAAGACTTATTAATGAAGCAGCTATAATATATTTTCAATAAACAAGAGGCTCCCAAGAGCCTAAATCGCTCACCTGAACTACACAGATACATATATTTGTTGATATTATTGTGCTTAACCATATGCGATTTAAATTTATGAAATATCTTGGTTAGTTTTCAAGATATTGGGCTTATTAAGTTCAAATTTGGCAAAATTAGGAAAAAGAACAATAACTCCCACATCAGCAGTCAGATATTTTCCGAAATTTCAGGACAGGTAGATCTTATTATGCTGATCACTTTTGATTCTGCACAATTTTGATATCTGAAACCAGTTTTGAGTTATAAGCAAACAAATGAAAATTTGCCCCTATGTTCTATTTTTAGCCATGTTGGCCATGTTTTTTTACGAATCAAAAATCTGAACGATAGAGTTGTAGCATATAAGCTATCAAACAGTGTGCCATGTTAAGATGCATTTGTCTTACTGTTTCAGACAAGTCAGGGGAAAAGTAATGAACAATGGTAAATATTGACACTTTAAGGGCCATAACTCCTAAAAGAAATGGTTCTACAGCTTTGACCTAATTACATGAATTGTAGATCTTGATGTGCTTAATCATATGCAATTTGAATTTTTGAAATATCTTGTATAGTTTTTAAGATATAGGGCTAAATAAGTGAAAAATTTTGAAAAAATCCAGAAAAGGGCAATAACTCCTATGTCGTTTGTTGGATCTTCCTGAAAATTTCAGAGCAGGTAGATCTTGAGATGGTAATCACTTTTGTTTCCCATCAGAATTTCGATATCTGTTATCGTTTTTGATTTATTTGCAAAAAACTGTAATTTGACCCCTATGTTTTATTTTAAGCGATGGAGGCCATATTTTATGACGAATTAAAAATCCGAACGATAGAATTGTAGAATTGATGCTATTAAACAACTGTGCTAAGTTTGGTTGAAGTTGGATATATGGTGACAAGTTATTCTTTGAAATTCAGGGTAAAAGTAATGAAAATTGGTAAATTTTGACGGTTTGAGGTGTGAAAAAATCCAGAAAAAGGGATATAACTCCTACATCGGTTGTTGGATCTTCTTGAAAAATTCTGGGCAGGTAGATCTTGAGGTGCTGATTACTTTAACCCTATGCCAAAATACTGCAATTTACCCCTATGTTCTATTTTTAGCCGTGGCGGCCATGTTTTTCAACAAATCAAAAATCCCCATGCTAATTTTATACTACCTATGCTAATTAACAACTGTGCCAAAAAAAGCCATTGGACTTATGGTGTTAGAGGAATTAACGTTTGAAAAATGTTAACGACGACGGACGACGGACGACGGACGACGACGGACGCCAAGTGATGGCAATAGCTCAAATGGACCTTCGGTCCAGGTAAGCTAAAAAAAGGTTAATATGTGATTTGTACAAAATAAGTATGATATTTTTTAATTGTAGAAAAAAATGTTCTTATTTCATCATTAGCAGCACTGAAGACACCACAGCTCCAACAGCGGCAATGATGCAAAAGGCAAACGAAAAATGCAGGTATTCTGCTTTATTTCCTTCTAGAGTTGCAAATAAAATGGCTCCAATCAGTGCAAGGACACCTAAAAAAGAGTATAGTTCATCAACACAAGAAATGTTTGGTTTCCTATGAACAAAATGTTTGATAATTTCTTTTTTTAAGGGATCCTTTAATGTTTGATCTTGATTGATAGAATGTATTATTTTTTGTGTAATACCAACACGATATACTTCCCCTTCCTGTGCCGATAAATTCAATTTCGTTTCGAATTTACGTTGCTGTTTTAAATTTTGTTTTACTTCTGTTGTTGATTTCCGTTTTTGGGCAATCGAAGCCATATGTAGTCTATGAAGTATCCATTCTGGAAATAAATGCTTTATTTTCTAAATGTCTTTTCAATATTTGTATTTTTTTTCATAAATCTCCATTTTCATTGGCATTTTATATGACCGACACAAGTTTCTTATTTATTCTTTTGCATTTTGCATGACGAACCAATTAGTCAGAAGAGACAGAATATATATTATGTATAAATCTATAAATTGATTGGTTCGTATAAAAATATCTCTTATTTGAGTGGTCAATGCAAAGAATGATTTTTTAAGCGAAGGTGTGTTTATATCGTTTCCAATTAATCACGATACCTGTCATGCATGAGCGATTGTGTTCACGAAATTGAGATAACCAGAATGACTATCCTTTCTTCGCTAACCAAAATTATTTTGCAAACTTTTTGAACATATATATATCTTTTACAAGAAATAAATATATTATTGTACCTGTATATTTTGCTTGCCTTTAAACGCCTTACCGCTTTGATTATTTGCATTTCCATTGTGTCTATTGATTTTGTGTTAGCCATTTTAAAAGAGGCAAAGAAAGCACCAATGGGGAATTCAAGTGTCAAAAGTCCGAAAGGGCATCGACGAAACCGGTTAACACGTACAAGAACAGCACGATGAAACACAAAACACAATTTCAACCGAACAAAAAATCAACAACGCGAACTCACGTCGTAACATGAGAGAACAACTCAGGTGCTCCGAAGGGGTAAGCAGTTCCTGCCTGGTATAAAACACCCGTCATGTAATTTGCGCCTCTGATTAGTCTTGAATAAACAAAACGTGCGTCAGGCGTAGCAAAATTTATTGTCTGGAACTTTGTTTGAATTTATACTTCTAACATTCGTGACGGTCAGTGCTACTGTTGAAGTTTAATTCCCCGAGATAAGCCCGCTCCTGCACCAACACTTTTGATTTGACAAACACATCAAAGCTATAAATCATCCGTTTAAATTTTCAAATTGTCAAAACCCTAAGGTTCTTCTTTCCCCGGACATATGGTGGTCTTAGTTATTATTTGGTTTCTAATTCGAGATCTTTTGGCATTATTCTATGCTCTTTATAGTCATATAGTGTTTGGCATTTTCAACTTTTAGTATAACGCCTCTGATGAGTCTTGAATAGACGAAACGCGCGTCAGGCGAAGCAAAATTTATTGTATGGTACTTTGTTGTAACATATCTTTCCAATTCATTGTGACAAATCCGGTAAAGGAAGAGAAAACAAATTTATACGACAAACCAACATCTGCACTCATTTGAGAGATAGAAATCCCATCTGTGTCTACGAGTGCACGGTGTCTACTTTTGTTGTTTGAATACATTTTTGTACTGTTTTGCTTCTCTTGTTTACATGTAACAATAAAAATAATATTTGCAGATGACAGAACTATATAAATTTGACAGTGTTATTGATATCAATTTTAGTATTGATCTAAGGATGTTCGCTTCTAATATTGTAAATAAAAAGGTTTCACATTTGATGCATTAGATAAAATATAAGAGTTTAAGATATAAAATAGCAAAATTTTTTGATAGGTTCGTGACCTCGTTTTCAAGGTAATTTGCGTCAATGTATTGGTGGGAAAAGGTTTTCTTTTTTTATAGGTGTAGCATTTAGCACTATTTAGATCTTAAAAGCCATGACAGAAAAGATAGGAATTGATAACTGTTTGTTAATCAATTCTGTATGACATACTAGAGACACTTATAAAAAGATGATAAGGGGTTCAGGAGCTAAAGGTTTAACCTAATTTTATGGGAAAAACCAGAGGTTTTCGAAAAAAAATGACTGAACTCCCAAAAACAAGAAAAGTGAGCATACTAAGATTTTAGTATCGCTATTGACGGTGCAGTTATAAAAAACAACGTCAGGGTCGCAAAGTCGAATGTCCCAACTAAGTAAATTTTCATCATTATATAGATATATTCATTTAATCAAGAAACATTCAATTAAGATGTTTTTTTTTAATAAGAGTTTCCTTGCAAATTTGGATTTGTTTAGATGTAACATCTGTACTGTCTAAAAGTTCCTATTATCACGTCTAATCAATAAGAACTAGCTCTTTGCATACCGCAATGATAATTCATGGAAAAAAAATAAGCAAACTGTCTTTTAGACTAAGACAAAATGTAAGTTGAGAATCAATAGTTTCAATAACCGTCTTACAATTGCATTTAAATTACAAATTTGTAATGAAACGTATAAGTTTTGGTCTTATTATATGTGATTTTCCTTGTTTATCGTTTTCTAATAGATAATGTGTACTTTTTTCTTAATCTTCAGTACAACGTTTAAAAGACAGGTTTTCATATCTTAATAGACAGGTGAAACCTATTCAATTTTAGAAATAAAAAAAACAATATTCATCTCGTCATGAGTTAAGCAACACCAACCTTTTGAACAATGATTATGTTATGCACCCAAACTATTCATGATATGCAAAATGATGGGAAAAGTAATACAAATTGAAAAAATCAATGCATATAATATGTGCAAACTAGACAAAGCATCACTACACGAACAAGAGATACTGGTTTCAAACTCATGTTGTATCCACTGGGATCAATAAAGGGACTTAATTAGTTTTAAACATTAACAGTATGAAAAAACGGTTAAACGGCAAAACTTTTCGTACGTGTACGATTTTTTATGGCTAAGCAAATTAAATGTTTATCTTTGCATTAAAACACATGTGTAGACCCACAATACGTCACTTAAACATTTCAAATGTTTGAATTCCTACTCGCACATATCGATATAGGAGGGTTTGGATATTTAAAATCTGATATTGGCATGAGAATATGCAATTCGTAGGTTCTTGTGCAAGGCAACAATTTTTAATTGGTGTAATTAACAACATCCATATTACATGTAATAAAACGTCAAAAGTTCACAATAATACTTTTCAGCGATATATCGAATAACTGAAAAATATCCTTAAGAATTTCCCACTGAGAGATTTCTGAATATCGTTTGTTTTAAATACCAAAATGTCAACTTTGATATCCATAAATGTAAACAAATTTCAAGTTATCATTTACGCCATGCAAAAATAAGCTTTAATTCTTTACAATATTTTGATCTCAAACTATAACAAACAATCCATCAATGCTATATTTAAAATATGTTTACATCCTTATTGTCACAAAACCCAAAGGAAATGGTTTTAATTTTCAAAACTCTTTATTTACGAAACCCATAAATTGTTGCTGAAACAACACTTTTTGGGTTTCTTGATTTGTTTTCCAATATTTAACATTCTTCAATAGCCAAACACTTCACGGTGTTTGATTGAAATCAGAAAATGTTGTATATGTTTGGAGGAAAATATTAACCAAGTTTCAGAATATTGTTCAATGAAGTATGAACGCTGTTAATACGTGAGCACATGTGTTACTTAACTTGTGTTGAAATATATAGAAATCAACTTCAATTAAATCGACCACTAGCGTTTAGGTCTCATTATACCCCAACCAACCACCGCTTACAAAAGTGGGGTATATAGAGTAGGACTGTCTGTCCGTGTGTCTGACCTTCCGTTACGCCTCAAGGTACCCATCTCTTATCCTGGACTCCTCCTAAACCCCTTGATGGATTTTCATAAAACTTTCACACAATCTTTGTGACATAATGAAATGTGCAACTTTTATTTTAAAATTTCTTCAAAATAATTTTGAAGGTTTCCTATAACGAAACGTGGACAGCTGATTGTCTAAAAGGGGGTACCCATCTCTTATCCACATCTCCTCCTAAACCCCTCAATCAATTTTGTAAACTTTCATCCAAACTTTGTGATTTCGACGTTCACCTCCTATCTTAAAACTTAATCTAATTGGATTGTGTGTGTGTTCGGGTGTATTAATATATGAGCTTCTGTTCACAGTTTTTTTTTTTTTCTAGTTATGTCTTGTATTCAGATATATTGTAAATGTATCATGTGAATTACCAACTAATATATGGCACGAATGTTTCAATGTTTATTGCTGAAACTATAGACAAGATATAGCCTAACAATATTGATACTGATAAAGCCATGAAAATAAAGTATGTATTATTTTTAAAAGTATGCAGTAATTTTAAGCAAATTTTGGCACAGACGCAGGGAAATCCAAACTTCTTTTCATTTGGTTTATTTAACACTTTTTTTAAAGTTTTAATGACAATTAAAAGACGTGCGAAATGTGACAAAAGAGGATTCGAGTTTGGTTGTCTTCTGCTGAAGTCTTTTTTAAAAACCGCTACTTAAATCTTTGAAGATCATGATTATTTTTCTTCATGAATAATACAGTGATTAGATGTTCAATTGTTTAATTGCCCTTTTAAATTATTTGGCTGCTACGACTTTGTGTCTTGTTATAACCAGTCATTAAAAGCTGTCATAAGTCTGCTTTGACCAGTCATGAGTTAACGCAAGTTAACTTGAGTGTCTGCTATAGCAGATATGAGCAAAAATGGAAAGCAGTCACTTTATGTCAACTTTCGTACAGGTTATGTATGCATCTATCTGTAGGTTATATTAAATTTCTTCTTTTTCTTGTATATATCGACAATATGCCTACCTCCAACCACGCAAGAAACAGCTCCGGCTTTTTTTATTGCATCGTTTGATTTCATAACAAATAAAAACAATGCAACTAAAACAACTGACGCCAAAAGGGAGATGAATGCTAGAGTTTCCATAGCCTGTGATGCTTTAAACTGACTGCAACCATCTACATAGCTATCTGAAAAGTCAAAAGAACATTATGAAATCTGGCAAAATTAGGATATATCGGTGACATTGGAAAATAAACATAGGAGATGAGCACACGTTCTTCAATGTGATAAGTGGTGGCATTTCAGGCATCGTCTGGTCCCAGTATTTTATTTGTTTGTTAACAAAAAAGTAAAAAATCATAAAAAAATATCTTAAAATCCATTAGTATTAGCTCACAAACATAGGAACGTTGAAAACTCTTAACATCACAATTTTGTGTTGTATGTCAGTATTCTTTAAGCAATTAAGGATCTTTCGAAATTTGACTTTTATTATGAGGCACAAAAAGATTTGTTCTAAAAAAATCTGTTTTTAATGTATACAAAAAGAAACACGGATTTTTCAGATATTTATATGTATCTTAAAGAAAAAAGTACTTTTGCTAATCAGTATACCTGTATTTAAACGTATTGCTTACAAAACATTGGCTTCATAATTTCTTTTGTGCTCTTTGCTTCTTCAATATTTTATGGTCTTTTATCTTCTTTTGCATGTGCTTTGCCCTTATATGACTTTATAGTGTTGGTAGGGCGAATAACATCAAGTCACCTAAATGTTCGTTCAGGTAGGGAAATAAAAAGAATTTTTATTTTATCTTCCTTGGGAAATATAGAACATAGAACTTTTGCATATTGCGATCCAGTTATTCACTCGAAGGATGACCATATCCCTGTGCTTAACTTGATCTCAATATTACAAAAAGCCTGTTCTCTTTATCGGTCGTCCCCGAGCGACAAAATGTACTTTTGTCGTTGAAATTTTTTTCTTATAAGGAACATTTATGTGTGCGCACTTATAAAACATGTACGTACTACGTCACCTACTCACCCGATAAATTCGGTGACATACACCTGTGCATGATACAGGGTTTATCAGCGGCAAACATTAAAGGAAAATTGTACAAGCGATTTGTTTATGCTACATGTATTATGCCTATTTCAAGGAGTACCTTATACCGCAATCATTTATACAACCTGACTTAATATTTTTTGCATCAATTGAAAGGCTTTGGTTTTGGTTGCTATTTGTGTAATGAGGTTTTGACGCCTCTCCATCATGTCCATTCTCCACAGTTTTTATGACACTAGCATAAAAATAAACATTAGGTCGAATATTTATGGAAAAATCTTAAATTTCCTCAAGTTGCTGCACTGACTGTGCTCAAAGTAACAATAATAAAATCATGACCAATAAATGCATTTATTACTTAAAATTAGGCTTATTACTTAATAGGGTAATGATATACATATATGCATGCAATTCGCTAGATATTATATAAACAAGCTTAAACCAAATCATTTTTAAATCAGTTTTCGAATAGTCAATACTTTAAGCGAGATAATTGTATCAATTAAAACTATTTAAAGATTATTACACAATTCTACTCACAAGGTTGGGTGGAGCTTAATTTGTCTTAATTGACACATGACCAACCTTGCCAATAAAATAGACTTAATAGAGTAATATATATGAGTGAATGACTTGGTATAATATATGTTTATTCTGGTTAAAACCTGCTTTGAAAGACATGACCTTATTGATAGAAAATGCAATCCCTATCTCCATTCCAGTTGGGTTTTATAACGGGGGAGGCATGTCATGTGACTTGTGCAAAATGAAATGAAATTTGAAAAATATCTTGAGATTGTTTGTGTTTTAGAAACTTTATACCTAGTTAAGGCACATTTTATCAATATTGTTAAAAATCCAACTTTAAATTGATTCAAAATGATGAACTGTTGCAAGATCTATAAAATTTTTAAAAAATGTGGGAAATCTATTGACAGGGAAAAAAGTAATGTAACATTTTTGTGTGTTTGTATGGCTTTTCCTTTAAAATTCATAGTAAATTATTGATACTTTAATTTATTAAACTGCATACGGTGTTTATATTTCATATATTCGATATGCCAGAGCTTGCACACATTTCACAGATTTTTTGATCAGACACCGATTTCTTCGTGGCCGACTTTTGGAGCAGGGCTATAAGAAAATACGTCTCATACGATCACTAAAAAAATTCTTTCTTCGTTGTCAGTCACTAGTAGAAAAGTTCAAAATTGAGTTAAAAGATAGGGTAGTTAATTGTTTTAATTAGTGTTTGACTGGTATGCTATACTGAGATGATCACCTCAATATCCCTATAGTGTCTCACAAATATGTTGTGTTCTATGTTCCTTACCGGATCCTAAGATCGCAATGAAAGAGGGAGGTTTGGCGCCATAAAACCTGCTTTAACCCATCATTTCGTTTGAAATGCCTGTACCAATTCAGGACCATTGCGATCCACCCATTCTCCGGTATGACTGATTCGTTTTTGTCATTTTCTCTGGACTATGAGATTGATCATTCAAGTTCGGTAGTTTTGTTATTACCTTTATTATTTACACAATACTGATATACAGCACAATTTTGTGCTGTATATCAGTATTCTTTAAGCAATTAAGGATCTTTGGAAATTTGACTTTTTTCACGAGGCACAAAAAAATTTGTTCTTAAAAAAATCTGTTTTTAATGTAAACAATAAGAAACAAAGATTTTTTCAGATATTTATATGTATCTTAAAGAAAAAAGTACTTTTCCTAATCAGTATAACTGCATTAAACGTATTGCTTACAAAACATTGGCTTCATAATTTCTTATGTGCTTTTTGCTTCTTCATTATTTTATGGTCTTTTCTCTTCTTTTGCATGTGCTTTGCCCTTATATGACCTGTGTAGTGTTGGTATCAACTCACTTAAATGTTCGTTCAGGTAGGGAAATAAAAAGAATATTTTTTTATCTTCATTGGGAAATATAGAATATAGGGCTTTTGAATCTTGCGATCAAGTTATTCACTCGAAGGATGACTTAACTTGATTTCAAGATTGCAAAAGACCTATGTTCTCTTCATCGGTCATCCTAGTGCGACAAAATGTATTTTTGTCGTTGAAAAGTTTTTTCTTATAAGGAACCTTTCTGAGTGTGCACTTATAAAACATGTACTACGTCTCCTACTGACCCGATAAATACGGTGATATACACCTGTGCACGATACAGGGTTTATCAGCGGCAAACATTAAAGGAAAAATATACAAGCGATTTGTTTATGCTACATGTATTATGCATATTTTAAGAATACTTTATACCGCAATCATTTATACAACCGGACTTAATATTTTTTTACATGAATTGAAAGGCTTTGGTTTTGGTTGCTTATTGTGTAATGAGGTTTTGACGCCTCTCCATCCTCCACAATTTTTTTTATGACACTAGCATAAAAATATACATTAGGTCGAATATTTATGGAAAAATCTTAAATTTCCTCTCAAGTTGTTGCACTGACTGTGATCAATGTAACAATAATAGATAAATCATGACCAATAAATGTATTAATTACTTAAAATTAGGCTTATTACTTAATAGGGTAATGATACACATATATGCATGCAATTCGCTAGATATTATATAAACAAGCTTAAATCAAATCATTTTTAGATCAGTTTTCGAATACTCAATACTTTAAGCGAGATAATTGTATCAATTAAAACTATTTAAAGATTATTACACAATTGGGTGGAGCTTAATTAATCTTAATTGACACATGACCAACCTTGCCAATAAAATAGACTTGATAGAGTTATATATATATATGAGTGAATGACTTGGTATAATATATGTTTATCCTGGTTACAACCTGCTTTGAAAAACATGACCTTTTCGACAAAAAATGCAATCCCTATCTCCATCCCAGTTGGGTTTTATAACGGGGGAGGCATGTCATGTGACTTGTGCAAAATGAAATGAAATTTGAAAAATATCTTGAGATTGTTTGTGTTTTAGAATCTTTATACCTAGTTTAGGAACATTTTATCAATATTGTTAAAATTTGTATTCTAACAGTAGGATAAATTCTTAGTTAAAATATTGCCAAGGGGGGTAATTTGGCAAAACATCATGAAAAAATCATCGTTTTTTTTCGCTCCTATCTTTGCTTGTACGTAAAAATCAAGGGGAAATCTAACTTTAAATTGATTCAAAATGATGAATTGTTGCAAGATCTATAAAATTTAAAAAAATGAGGAAAATCTATTGACAGGTAAAAAAGTAATGGAACATTTTTGTGTGTTTGTATGGCTTTTCCTTTAACATTCATAGTAAATTGATACTTTAATTTATTAAACTGCATACGGTGTTTATATTTCACAACTTATTCGATATGCAAGAGCTTGCACACATTTCACAGATTTTTTTATCAGACACCGATTTCTTCGTGACCGACTTTTAGAGCAGGGCTATAAGAAAATACGTCTCATACGATCCCTAAAAACATTCTTTCTTCGTTGTCAGCCACTAGTAGAAAAGTTCAAAATTGAGTTAAAAGATATGGTAGTTAATTGTTTTAATTAGTGTTTGACGGGTATGCTATACTGAGATGATCACCTCAATATCCCTATAGTGTCTCACAAATATGTTGTGTTCTATGGTCATTACCGGATCCTAAGATCGCAATGAAAGAGGGAGGTTTGGCGCCATAAAACCTGGTTTAACCCACCATTTCATTTGAAATGCCTGTACCATTCTCCGGTATGACTGATTCGTTTTTGTCATTTTCTCTGGACTATGAGATTGATCATTCAAGTTCGGTAGTTATGTTATTACCTTTATTATTTAACTTGATATAACTAGAAAAGATCGGAAGAATCACATGAATTTTGAATCAAATTATAAAAGATTACATTATTTTGGACATTAATGCCAATTTTGAAAAAAGTTCTATTGACAAATTAATTTTGGACCCAAGTGCCCCGCTCTACCTAAAGGTGGGCGCAGTTTGGATCTTCGTTGATAGTCTGTAAGACTTTACAACATTTTGAACGGACATGATGAGTTAAAAATGAAAAGTTCAACGGACGCATTACTAAATTATTATCAGAAAGAAACAGAAACCATTTTTTTATATAAAGAATAAAGAATAAAATTATACGCGAAACAGAACTGCTTAAAAATGACAATTTGCACTCCCTGTGATTTTCTTTTCTCTTTTGGTCGGCCAAATTTTATCCCACGGCTCTTAACGGATTAAAACTGATTTCCGTATTTTTTTTAAGATCTAGAGTAACGGCGTTTTAATCTCTGTTAGCAATCAAATATCGGTGTTAATATTATAAAAAGGAGAATTTTGACGTGGATCAATGTGCATTTATCAAATTTGTTTGATACAAAAATGTATTTGGCACGTTGAAAATAAAAATAGTCTAGCTTTTAATTTCACTTACTTAAAGATAACTATTAATTTAAGCAATAAAGCTAATAACAAAACTACCGAACTTATATGATCAATTTCATAGTCCAAGGAAAATGACAAAAACGAATCAGTCATACCGGAGAATCGGTGGATCGCAATGGTCCTGATTTGGTACAGTGAAAAATGAAAAACCCACCAAATATCAAATCTTTGATTGAATTCTTTTGAAATAGCAGAAGGGTCCGTAAATTGTATGTTTTGCAATCTTTTTTTAAATTGCAATGAATATTGGTTATTGTATTTATACCTTAAATTGCATAAAATGTCATTAACAACATAACAAACAATAAATAAATAATGCATACGACAGAAATCCAATCCTACAAATGTCCAAGATGCGTCCTTCTGAATAAAATATATCTACATGGTGACAAAACAAATTTCTACGGAAAACCAACATCTGAACTTGTTGTTGCTGAACATCTTGTCCATTGTGGTTTTTCTAAATTGCCGTTTAATTGTGGGTTGTGTCGCGTACACTTATTCAACATCTCATTATTATCTATTATTTGAGATATAGAAATCCTATATTTGTTAACCAGTGCACGGTGTCTATGGCAAAATTTCTTGTGTGAAAGAAGCAACCGCGGAGCAACATCCCATCCTACTTTCTGTTCAGAACAGAAAGTTGAATGGGATGTCTTCAGATTTACCATGCATTGGCATTGAGGCACAATTGATAAATCTTAGATTAAGCAAAACACTCGTAGCTAAAGTAAATAACATAACAATGGTCATGATGGTACTGATTTGCTTGTACTTTGTTTAGTCAATATTCTTTTCATCATTAAGAAGCAATCTAGTAATATACACTAACCACATGGTGTTATCCGGAGACATCCGGTCAGTGAACTGCATACTTGCCACAGCCCTGAATTAGCTGTTATCCCACTGACTGTCAAACGTATCCAATACGGAGTTGCAAATGCTATTAACTCAAAAACAAAAGATACAATTGAAAGGAAAAATCCAGCAGCTGTAAGATTTGAGGCATCACCAAAAACTCCCATTTTCAGTGTTAAATTGTTAAAAGAATGTGTCTAGTAGCTTATTTAACTTTTATACAAAAAAGGATTTAAAAAGAGACTTGAGACGAGATTGGACAGTTAAATATATTACGACCATGACAACTAAATAACAATCAATATCAAACTTTAAACGGTCATACTTAATATACAAAACTAAATGTAATTACAAGTGTTGCTAACATTTTCACTAAAGCGGTCAGAGCAAACAAAAGGGTGACTTAACTAAGTGTAAAATTATAACTTAAACAATAACATCATGGGACTATGTTACTTATCTAGAATCTAGATCTTCGAATATCAAGAATATCAATGTCATGAATTTGGTTAATCCTCGTAGACGGAACAAACGGTCACATGGTAGACGAATAAAGCGTTATGTTGGAAAATAAGTAAATATTGACTGATAGTTATGCAATTTTGATTTGTTTTTTGTAACCACTAAAGGAAGATTGGTATTGTATTTGTGCATTTTAGCCTCCACTGTTACCGAAAAAAGGCCCCAAAGGGGACAAATCAGGTGTATTGACAAAACTGTTATACAATGTTTATCAGTCATTCTATATTTAAAATTATTCTTTATTGAATATTTCATTTAATTAATTCAAGTAAATGTGTTAATGGTTTCATTACATTGCAAAAGGGGGTTAAAAGGAGGACTTCCGCCTTAAAGACATAGAACCTATCATTTTGGCAATTTAAAAAAAAATGATGAAATTCAGACTTTTTGAAGAATGCATTGTTAAACCTTTAAAGAAACTGTTGAATTTTCAAAAAACCTACCAGAAAGTATTCTTTTCGACAGAAAACTGAAGAAAAAAACGCAGTGTCAAAAAAGAGGACAAACTAATTATAGAATGTAAACACTTGCGGGTGCCGGTAAACTGAGAAACGAAAAGTAGCCAAACCAAAACGGAGCGGAACAAAAGCGATATCGGTAAAGATTGAAACGTAAACAGTAAAATAAACAACCGAAATCTGTAAAGAAAGGAAACGAAATCGAGCGAAACTGGTAAAAAAAAAGACAACTGAATCGATTTTAGCCGACACCAGTCGTTTTTCTTTATTTACCGATTTCGTTTTCTCTTCGCCTCGTTTGGTTACATTCCGTTTCTCAGTTTAATAGTACCCAGTTTACAAAAAGTAAATATTTATGCTGGACAATACTTAATCAACGCGAATAATTAAAATAAGATTATTTTATAGAAAACTGCAAAACATTAAGTTTTTATGTTGGGAAAGGTAAGTTTTAGATAGTATATTTTTAATATTTGTACTTTTTGATCAACGCAAAAAATTGCAAAATTGATAGGTTCTATGTCTTTAAATCGATTTTTTTATTTGAGTTCCGGTTTGCAATTTTTTTTAATTGGAATCCTTATGAAATCCCTGCTTACTTTTTACAATCAGATTTGCAATGTTTCGTACTGTTTTGACAAATCAAGGGTTGAAGGGGCAAAAATGCCATGTTATAGTGTTTGTTGAGGCAAATAGTTTTACACAAGAAATTAAGTTGTAGTGGGCCAGCCAATTGTTATGAAGCTTTAATATGATTATTATATTCACTGAAGGAAGAACGGTGTTGTATTTAGGTTTGTGACCAAAAGGGGCTTAAATGGGCGTATTTAACCTTGGTCCAATAGTTGGTCACGGATAACTTTTGATAACTGTAAAATTAAAAACAATGCGGTAACCATTATCGAATATTTTCACTTAGATTTTTTTTCGATTTGCGTGTCAAAAAAAGCCGATTAATACATCATGAAATCTTATTTCTTCATTAAGATAAAATGCATTTAAATAAGCTTTAAGAATTCTAGGCTTAAAAAATGTGTTATTCCTTATCCGTAAATATGCTATGGGGATAATCAGAAACTGTTTTTCCCGCATTTATGCGACACCTGCACCAAATTTGTTTTCCACAAAAGCTCGAAAAGCTCATTCGGGATTCGAAAGTAGAAATTCAGAATACGATAAACGATGTTCAAGATTCAAGAATCGAAACTCGAGATTCGAAATTTGAAATTCAATATACAAACATCCAATCAGATTGATTGTGGCACAGTCGTCTATTTATCAGAATAATTCCAATATAAATGATGCAGCTTGTAATCCTTCCTTTTCTATTGCGATCTTAGAGTCCGTTAGTTACACAAAATAAAACACAGCTGTGAAGACATAATATGGATTTTGAGGTCATCATCTCAGCAAAACAATTAACCAAACACTAATCCAAAGAATTTCGAACCATTATGTTTAACAATTTTTTGAAAGTTTCCACAATGGCTGATACCGAAAGAAGGATTGTTTTAGAGATCTTAGGAATCTTTTTTTCTAAAAATCATGTTATAATAGTCGGTCAAAAAGACATCGTTATCTTAACGAAAAATCTTTAAAAAGTCCTAGCATATTGAATAATTGTGAAATATAAACACCATAGTCAGGTGAAGTAGGTATACTTCTTTTTATTTTAGGTAAGGAAAATTAATATTTTTGATAAAAGTTTGCTATAGAACACCCATCGTGCTGCTAATTTCCAATTCAGTTTGTCAATCTCGATAATGGAAGACAGAACAAATCTCTAAGACAAACCAACATCTGCACTGATTTGAGAGAAAGATATTTGTCTCCAAGTGCACGGTGTATATTGTAAAGTTTCTTGAGTGAAGAAAGCAACCAAGGAGTAACATAACCATACATGTATGTTAGAAATTTCTGTGACAAACATGACGCTCTGCCAAGGAAATCGATGTTATTCCTGCAAGCTCTGGAGTGACGATTCAAATGTGATATGAAAACTCTATAAGGTTGAGCGGACGGAATGGTGGTACACAGGAATGGAAAGTTGACGGTAAGAAAGTTGAAGACATCACGTTTGCCATAGAGCTTTGTTGAAAGTCTTCAAGTTGAAGAGTGAAATTCGAGATGTAGATATTATTATGAAGAAGACTTTCTAAAATGTGTCCTTTATCTCAATTATCTCAATTCCTGAGAATATATGAGATGGAGAAAGTCATCAAATCGAGAATCAGCAAATCAGGAAAATTAGCAATCAGGAAATCCATTCTGGATTTGCCATTGCTGCATCTTACTTCAACATTATAAAAAAATCAAAATTCAGTTGTTTGGAAATAATCTATGCCAGTGTATTAATTTATTGGATCATCTTTACAGGACTTGACAAGACACATACAATATTTGACACAATATAACAGTAAATTAACTCTGGTATATATTAACAATAGCAAGAATAAATTCTATATTTAGTGTTACAAAATTGATTTTTTCCATTTGGCCAATTTGAACACTGATTTAATTTGTGACGTTTTTCACTATGAACAAACATTATTTCTGTTCTTTCTTGGAACTTTTTTAGGATTGGTCTATAAACTAACTTTAAAATAATATTTGTAGAATTCTACAAGATTGTAATATTAGTCTGTTTTTTATATACATTTAAAGTGAAAGAGTAAATGATTATCAAATATGATTTGGATGTAATTTTGTTAATATATTTATTATTACAATTTTTGTTATCTAGGACACATTTTACCAATTTGTATGTGATAAAGCTGAAGTCAGCCTCAATGTCTGATTATCATACTTAAGCATACTAAGGTGAGGTATGGATGTTGGAGACTGTTATATCCTGGAGCTTTTTTCATAGTTAAACACATTATATAAAAGAGTATTTATCTCACATTTTAGTAATATAGATTTACTTGATAGTTATATTATATAGAGTTATAAGAATTGATTTATTTATTGAATATTCTATCTTTTTCAAAATGAATGAAAAACGCAGGTACAGTAAGACATACTTTGTCATCAATAAGTCTAAGAATCAGAACAAATTATACATAAGACCATCGAAATCCTCAATTTTCTTATTGACAACATATTTATTCAGTTTGGTTGACGTGTTTGTCAGCAAAAAATATGTATTCTAACATGTTCTTATTGTGCACCTTTGCTTACTGATTTGTTTGCTTACATTCATATGAAGAAGACTTCTAATTACAAACTGTTCTAGACAGTAAAGATAGTAGACTAGCTCTCTCTCTTAATCTCACGTTCCATTATACAGATGATATCCTTTTGCCAAACAGTTTTCGATCTAGTGACTTTCTCCATCTCATATATCCTTAGGAACTTAAAATAAAGAACACAACGGATTCAAGGAAGTCTGCTTCATATTTAGATCTTAATCTCGGATTAACTATCAATGAATTCTTTCCACAAAGCTGTATGACTAACGTGATCCCTTCAACTTTCAAATCGTGAATTTTCCATTTTGTTTAGCAACATTCCCTCTGCTCCTGCTGATGGAGTCTTCGTATCACAGTTGATTTGTTACTCAAGAGCTTGCGGGAATTCCATCGATTTACTTCACAGAGCGCCACGTTCGACACAGAAGTTGCTGACACAGGGGTATGTTGCTTCACGGATGCTGTTTTCACTCAAGAAATTTTACGGTATAAACCGTACGCTCAAAAACAATTATGGGATTTCTATCTCTCAAATGATTTCAGATGTCGGTTTTTCTGAGAAATATGTTTGATAATCCTTTACCAAATTTGAAACACGAATTGGAAATTAGCAACACGACGGGTGTGCTATAGCAGGCATGAACCGCTTACTCTTCTGGAGCACCTTGGTTCACTATTGTTACGGCTTGAGTTCGCGTAGTTGTTCCCGTTCGGTTGGTTTTGTGTTTTGTCTTTTGACACTCGAATGCCCCATTCGTGCCTCTTTGCTTCTTTGATTTATTTAAGGAGACATAAAGTTGCATAAAATATTTACTGTGACTGTTATAGAATTAAATATATGTTTTGACTTTATTTTACTTATATATCACTGATTGTTACAGGGTTTTTCCTACAATGATGATATAAGTTATTGAACCATAGAGTTGTGATTTGGTTTGATTTCAGCTATATTTATGATTTCTTCGTTATTCTTATCATTTTTCTGCCTGATGGTATCTCTGTGGTATTTATTTATTTCTGCTATACATAATTTGTAGGGGGCCTTAATGTTATAATTTGTCAGGAAAATCTTTTGAGGAACAAATATTTATTTATAAAGGTGTTTTACAAGATATTTCTTTCATTATAAGCATATTTTATATGGCAAGGACTCCTCTTCTAATCTATTTTTATTTTCCTTATATTCTGATGCAAGAATATTTTTTTTCTAGTCACAAATCAGCTTAAAAATATTTGTAAAA